>OX438790.1:423682-1623682 GCA_949316455.1 Acleris holmiana | reverse complement strand
TTTTAAGCTAGAGTAAAAATAACAACATGTGTTATTGATTAACAATAGCGAAGCAAATATTAAAATTTGTGCACCTATTAAATTACCCTGTATATTTGTATATGTTTTACTTGGCCTAAACACTTAATAAAGTAAAAAATATTAATTATTAAAGCTAGAACAAATAAAATCATTACAAATGTAAGGCTAATAACGTTAAATTCGGTAGCCATTTAGGTCCCCACCTTTGACCTTTGTTTGATACCCCGTAGAAACTCTGTAGATATGACAGGTCTATGGATTTAAAATAATAATGACTAAGAACAGCAGGATTTAAGTTTCTTATATTTCATACAGTAGGTGCTAGAGTCCGACTCGCGCTTGACCGTTTTTAATAGCCCGATTAAAATCCCAAACAATTTCCCATAGGTGCACAATTAAAATTTGTGCACAGACCTATTAAAAAATT
Organism: Acleris holmiana; assembly: GCA_949316455.1. NCBI lineage: Eukaryota > Metazoa > Arthropoda > Insecta > Lepidoptera > Tortricidae > Acleris > Acleris holmiana. The sequence goes on along the minus strand of OX438790.1, from coordinate 1,623,234 downwards.
ACCCTGTATTTCGGCTTAATTAGATTCGGATGTTTAAATACCTTGGCTTTCTAATACTCAGCCGAATTTATTTTGTGAAAGTAGACATTTTTATACCTCGTTTTTTTTCCTTTAAGTCCACAATCGTATAAATCGACAAAAGTAAAGAATCTTATCGTACCACTGCACTGTTATGCATGTCATTTATTGTTACCTGTTTTTGTTTCAGATGCTGAAAAAGCTACGTGTAAAAGCTTAGATTTATTTTGACAAATGAATTAAATTACAGTCAATTGTAGCTTAAATATTAGTCCTTGTAGTCAGTGCCATAGAGTTCAAAACGTATTTACAAAATATAATAGTTTATTGCTTTTAGTATATTAACAGCACGCTTTATAAAAACATGTTATAGTTTATATCATATGTAAAGTTTTATAGTCATATGAAGTTTATTTCGCTGATTTTAGACGTGTATTTATTTAAATCATGACTTATAAATGTGAATAAAAAACTATAATAAATTAAACGCGTACATCGCATATGCATCTTAAACTTTGACGCATACGGTGCGTGAAAAATAAATTCAACTGTTCTTAGACGTTGGATGTGTTAAAGAGCAGTTTCAAGCAAGCTCTGTTTCAACTCCGCATTTATTTCTCTATAGCATTTGAGTGAAATTTTAACCATCTACAGCTCTTATAGGATCTGTTTTAATATATGTATTACTTTTTTTTATTAGCGTCATCTTGTAAAATTACGTTCTTGTACTCTTAATGAAGTCAAAATCAGTATTGAGATATATAATTCGAAAAGTAGAGATAAATTACTTCATTGTCGTATGTAACACCCATGACGCGGGGTGCGTCATCCGTATGAAAGGACCGTTAGCAATATATTAACGAATGTCAGATTGTAGTGTTTATTAAAATGAAAACGGGTGCTAATGTGGAAACAACCGTCCGTTGTTACGTTAAAACGACCAAATTGGAAGCTTAAAAAATCGTTAAGGTAGTTTGGTAAAAAACAAACACGACTGCCGTAGCAGTGAGTTTAGTTACTGAAATTAATTATTATTTTTGTCGTTTTTATTCGTCACAAGCTGTTGCCCGTGACTCCGTCCGTATAGTTTTTTTTTATATAGCCTATGTAATTCAGTGATAATATAGCATTTTACTGGTAAAAGAGTTTATGAAAACGGTTCAGTCGTTTTTGAGTCTGTCATCTTTTCTCTTTGCAACATTAGTGTAGATTAATGAGTTATAATGTTTCTTGAAGTGTTAGTATTTCCGGCAGTCGTGTAAAAAAAGGGTTTGTAGTACTGGGACAATATTTAAAACAACTGAATTTGAAAGAAATTACGAAATAATTGTAAAAAAACTTTACTTTTGAGACATAACCTAATAAATGAAAATGCATTTGACTTTGAAACATTTAATTATTGTATTTGTTTTTTTTTTAGTTCAATATACACGAACGATATAATTCATATTTTGAGAGAGCAACCTATTATTGTAACAGAAATATACAAAAAAAATGATTGTATTTTTAACTGTTACGTATATAACAAGTTGATTTCAAAATAAAATGGGTAGTTAAGCATTTTTTAATTTTTTAATTTACTTATTTTTAAGTGTAGCCCCAGAATGTTAACTTGGATTTTCTTTTATTATATTAATTATGTAATATTTTATATTATACATTTATAAATTAAATAGACCAGGTGCCATTTTAGTGATCAAATAAAATATTGACAATGTATTTAAAGTTAAATTTTGCAATCATATTGAATTAATTAAGATTTTATAATAGCAATAAGTAATTAATAATAATAGTTTATGTATAGAAATGTCACGATGTTTTAATAATAAGTAAGAATCTTGTTGCTTGGCGCATTTTTTTTTCTGGACACGAGTTAAATTTCAGTGACAATGTGAAAATACAATAACACGAATTATTACACAGTTTATGAGGATTTATCCGATAATGTTATATTTATAAATCAAATGGTCCGTACTACAGAAATCAACTCGAAATAATATTTCGTTTGTAAGACGATATTGTAATGTCTCGCAAAAAAACAAGTTAATATATAAAGCAATTGTTACCCATTAATATAGCAAATCAAAGTTTAATCCTGAATGCGATCACTATTAAATACGTTTATACTAAATTAAAGAGACGTTATTCTCATGGGTTCCATTTTAAGGCAAAATATGTTAGATTTGTTAATAATTCTGTAACCACATTTTGCACTATCAGGCCAAGAAGTTTACTAGTCTATTAGTAACAGGTGGCAAGCCCATCGCCTAACAGTACTAAAAGCCCTTATTCCCTTAGTCGCCTCTTACGACATCCACGGGAAGACATGGAGTGGCACTATTCTAACCCGGCAACCACACGGGCTATTATCCTTAATTTTAAAAGCATATTTTAACTACGCGGTTTGCCTAGTTGGTAGTGACCCTGCCTATGCGTGGCTAAGTACTTATTTATCTAAATACTAGCGACCCACCGTCGCTTCGCTCCGGGTGAGTATTATAAAATAAAAATAAAATAAATATCACCGGATAATAACAATAAACTTACTTATATAGAGAAATATACTTAAAACATCCAAGACTCAGGAACCGTGCTCATCACACAAATATCTGCCCTTACCGGGATTTGAACTCGTGACCACTAGCTTCGTAGGCAGGGTCAGTACCAACTAGGCCATCGTGTCGTGTTATACACATAAACTTTCCTCTTGAATCACTCTTATCTATTTAAAAAAAACCGCCTCAAAATCCGTTGCGTAGTTTTAAAGATCTAAGCATACATAGGGACACAGCGGTAAGCGACTTTGTTTTATACTATGTATAATATAAATAACCCACAGTATAAACCTACAGCTTGGGACTAAGTCAATTTGTGTGACATTGTCCCCCTGATTAATTGGGGATCACCCTAAAAAAAAACAAAAATAAAGCAATATATAATTTTTAAATCTGTCACTTTTTTTAATTATGTGACGGACTAAGGTTAGTGTCCGTCTTAAGATTTAATAAACTGTTTTTATTTTTCATAATTATACGACGCAACCAAAAAACTGTTTTTTTTAAATTGCTTATAAAAGTCTATTCTTTCGAATAAAAATATAAAAACAAGTAGTTTTTTTTTAAGTGATCCCCAATTGAGATCCATAATATTTTCCCTACAGCTGCACTTGCTTAATCTTAACGCATTGACGATAAACAAGCATTCATATTCAAAATTTGCAATAGTTTAGGCCTTACTTTAGGTAGCTAGCTCATCCACTTACCCGTGGACACATTGGTCATTGTATCTATACAATCGTAGTATCTTTGTTCCCGAAACTGCCAACCAGTTACAAGTATGCATTAATGTTGAATTTACACCCTTATTCCTTGTTGAACATTTATCCGTATGGTTGCCGGGTTAGAATAGTGCCACTCCATGTCTTCCCGTGGATGTCGTGAAGGCGACTAAGGGAATAAAGGCTTATAGTATTGTTTGGCTTATAGTACTGTATGGTCCATACAATTTTTTGCCCGTGGGCGGTGGAACAAAGATAATCAAAGTTTGAAAATATGTTTGCTTTTTTCATATTTTATCATAAAGTTAAATACGGCATCCGAAATTTCGGTGTCTAGTATCAAGTGTGGCCATCGTAATGGGCCATAAGGGATAGAGTTATGTGTTAGAGTGAGAATTAAGTACTTGTATTTAGTAGAAATGTTGACGCGTCAAAATAAAGATTTATGACAATTATGGATACCGCACAGTTTTTGCTGTTTGTCATGTATTATATTATAGTTGTAAGAGCATTAGGTATATATTAACTCCCTTACTTATATGAACGTGGAATAACCGTGGGGTAGCTTATGCCATGCTTTGTCCTTATCTGTAATAAGGAACATGCCTTTTTTTTTTCTTACCCTCTCTGGAAGTGCTATGAAAGAGACGGATAACTGTATACGCGAAACAATTGTCGTGTATTTTTTTCATAAGATACTAGCGACCCGCCCTCGCTTCGCTCCGGATTAAAGTATTATACATATAAACCTTCCTCTTCAATCACTCTATCTATTAAAAAAAACGCATCAAAATCCGTTGCATAGTTTTTAAAGATTTAAGCATACAATAGGGACAGAAAAAGCGAATTTGTTTTATACTATGTAGTGATGAAGCATTAAAAAGGCACAGTTCAGACCCCCTGCAAAAACACAATATAAAATCGACAAGAATGACGTCACGGCCGTTGTTCCATGTTTAAAATTAATATACCTACGGACCTTGTAAAGAAATTTGCATTCATTTCAGAAATTACTATGTTTAAGCCAATATTATCGAATTAATATATTAGGTAAATATAATGTGGATGCCGAAAAAGAATCTAAACCTTAAAAGAAGTATTAAAATTTCAACAAGTTTTGATTCTATATAAAATTTTAATAAACGGTTTAAAAGTTAGTGTAATGCGTTTTATATGTTTTTTTACATCGTATTATTTTCCCCATAAATCGTATCAATGAAAGTCAATTCTCTTTTTCATGCATTTTCCCTATCGTAACATTTGCATCTGACAGAAAGTGACAAACGTTATTCCACGTTTATAGGGAGTAAAAGTTTAAATGTTATGCACTTTTGTCAAATTAACTTTGGTGTTCACGATAATTGAAATAATAAATGATTTTCTTGTTATAGATATTGAAAAGTGAAAATGGCCATCAATTATCAAATGATTCAAATTTTGTGTGTAAAAACTTACAATGTTATGGCAGCGTGTCCTTGAACTTAAGTCCTTATTTGAAGGTTAAGGTCACGAGAACACACACGTAATGATTATTTATTATTTCGGTTTGATTCGGTATATTGTGTAGTTAAGCATGCACTATAAATTTACTTAATTCAATGTGCTATTATAATGCTAAATTGTGTTATATATACGTAGTAATAGTTTCCATTGACAATTGACGATTCGTCTGACTTATTGTAAGGGCTTTACCGTGTTTTATGTATATGTATAGATATCAAATTGTAATATATATTACCACTGTTGAATATGTGTTTTAATGATATCCCCTGGGTACGAATTAGAGCTGCCTCGGGTTGAGGCACGCACAGCTCACCCATTCTGCTCTGCTTCGTACGCGCTCACGCGCTGTGCACAAGTCGCCGAGAGAGAGTTTAAGTAGACGCGCGAAGTAGACACTTAAATTCATAAAATCAGTAGAACAATAACATGTCTCTCCCTCACAAGGGCCTGAGCAGAATTTGCCGGCTTAAGGGGCTCCCCGGGCCAACGGCCTTGAGTCGCGATTTTCTGACATTTTCCTTAATATCTTTCAAACGGAACACTATATGAAAAAAATGTCCGATAGTTTTATAGAGAATAACTTACTGGATTTTTTACATATTTTTTCAAAAGTTAAGACTAAGTAATTTCGGAGGAGAATCAAAAAGACTCGAATTTGCAGTTTTTTTGTTTCTCCTCCGAAATGACTTAGTCTTAACTTACGAAAAAATATATAAAAAATCCAGTAAGTTATCTCTATAAAACTATCGGACATTATTTCCATATTGTTTTCCGTTTGAATGATATTAAGGAAAATGACAGAAAATCATGCGCCAAGGCCGTTGGCCCGGGGTAGCCCCTTAAGCGAAATACGCCATGACAATTTCGACCCTGTTTCTGATTAAAAAAAATTACCTAAAACAACTCCATTGGGAGCATATCGTCCCTTAGCTTACAACACCGCTCAAGTCGAAAATGGCGGTTTTTACATTTGAAATTAAATTTTTAGAATTTAGAATTTGTTAAAATAAAGTAAATTGTCAAAATAAGTATAAATAATTATTTCTTAACCGCTAACTAGAGTATGTATTAAGTTATGACAGGAATAATCCCCAGATTTTTTAAAATAGACAGTTTTTTACGTCTCCTGTAAAGTTGGTAAAAATGACTTAGGCGGTGTTGGGACGATATTAATAAATTTTTCCCTATAAGTTTTTGCTGTCGCGCATACTTGTATTAAGCTGGGTATGAATCTGAGCAGCTCAGCCTGAGGCATACTCGCCCCGTGCGGGGAGCTGCTCGCGAGCCAAATTGTTGCACATAAACATGCGCGGATGAGGCAGCGTGCTCGCCACGAGCGGACATTTCAAAGTGGCGTCGTACACTATGACAATCGCGGCTGCGTTTATAATATTCACCGAATTATTAACAAAAAGAAAAAGAAATCGCTTTGGTGGTTTTACGGCTCAGCAACTTTATCAAATTTGTACGCCCCTTGCCAACAGATAAGTTAGAACTGGTCTTTCTGCCCGCGGCCGCGGCACGCTCACATACACGTCCTAATTACGCAAGGCATGCACACTGAGGTGCCTTTGAGCACGGGCAAGCTCAGCCGCTCGCCGCGCGCCGTTCGCCCGCTGATCTCGCACAGCGCGTGAGCGCGTACGTATTTGATAAAATTAAGTGAGCCGTGCGTGTCTCAACCAGAGGCTACTCTAATTCGTACCCACCTTAGTAGATTGTATGATTTAGATATCATTTTGGCCAAGTAAATAAAAGTTAAGATTGACTTACATAAAATATTTATTAATTTTTACTCGTAACTAACACTTATTAAAATCAAAACTTGGCACTTTTTCTTCTAAAAGCTGACTTTGTGACTAGTGGTAGCTTCAAATGCACCATTTTCTTGCTCCCTGTGGTCACAACTGATGCTCCAACCACTCGTACCTTCAAACCAACCGTTGTAGGAGTCATTTTCAGTTCTGAACTCAACGCTTCCAATTCAAACTTGAAATTGTTTAATATTAGCATAAACACAATGAAGAAGCATATGCTCTTGTCTCTGTACTGAAGCGGACGATTCCTTTTCCCATTAGACATTGTTGTAAAGTTATTAACAATTACTTCATTCAACGTGTGCGAATGTGGGCATGCCGTGAACATTTTCTTTTTCAACTCTGTAGCTTTAAGTGCCGAGAGTTTTAATAATGAATTAGCATACACTGCTAGAACTGTCAACCGCGGCGTTATGTTCTTCTTTTCATTAACCACTGTTTTTATCCATGGAACAAAGTCTGACACATAATCTTTACCTTCAAGTTCTGAATAAATCGTCTCGTATTCTTCTTCACTTAAAATTCTGTTCAAATCGTACACATCTTCAACTTTAGTGGCATCTCTGTCTATTGGTGGTATGTAGAAGTCGTCAGAATCACTTTTGTTGTAAACAGATAGGTCCAGTTTATCTGCTTGAATTGATTCGGTCACTTTTTCCATTTGTTCGGTCACTGTATTTATGTTAATCTTTAATTTTTCGCGTTGCTCCATTTGCTGCTTTTGCTTTTTGGATCCGAATTTCCTACTTAACTCTAATTTGCTTGTTTCGAGTAACTGCGACGCATCTAAGTCGATTTTAAAGACGGGTTTTAGATCCACACATCCTACCTCTATTAGGCGAACTTTTCCGGTTCTTCGGTTCCTAGCTAGTATTAAGGTCTTCCCTACTTCTTCCTTCTCTTCAGTTCCAGCGTATAAGAGCCCAGAGACCTCTGTAGCGATTGTTTTGTTATCATTTTCGTCTTTGAGCAACACAGCATCAATTTCAAAGTCTTCGCTCGGGTAACCATTTTGGAAGTTCACTAGCATGGGATACGTCTCCCCTTTAAGAATTACCGTATCTATAGTTACTGTTTCAGTCATTGTTTATCACAATATTGACCTATTATTAAAAATCACGTGCAATTTTTAGGTTGTAAATTGTAAACATACCGATTTCTTAGCTGTGCTGTCAATGTCTTTTAAATTATTTTTTTAAAGTTCCGTTCGCTAAGAGACTGTAGCACAAACCATTCTGTCTCAAAGTTCAAGATAATAAATTATTTTTTAAGTACCTACCTATGGAAAGAGAGTCTCAACATGGCCGAGATTCTTGCTTTTTTTTACCTACCCAGTTACGTGCCTGATAATTTCTATCTATGAAATATTTAAGCACTTGAAATCCCTCAATTCTTGTGCCACTCGAGATGAAATATCATTCGAAATTAAATGTCATCTGAAACATTTTTACATGTCTCGGTTTCGCATGAAGCATTTGAATTTTACATGAATTATATGGGGTGTTTGACATTTTAAGCTTAAATGAAAATTCATCGTATCTGCATTGGCACGAAATATGCAGTGCTGAGCTCGAAATTGTAAGTTAAAATTAAATTATTCATTTGTTTGTTTATTTCACATTTATCTAGTGGATAAATTGTGCTTTTTCATATGACAAAGGAAAGCAATATAGTAGTGCATTGGGGTAATTGCGAAATTGGGTATATTCCGAAAGTTTATAAAAACTACCAAACGCCTCGATATTTTCTTACTGGCAACATTACTTTAGACGCCATTTTTATCGGCTTCAGTGTGTGAACTCGTGCCGTCTCGACAGCCGAGTGATTTTAGCGCCTTTTTGAGTGATTCGCAATAACCCCAACACTCTTTTCTCGGAACCCAGGTAATAAAGTCTGGCAAATGAAAGATGAGAATGAAAAATTCACTTACGCGGCAACACTATATGTCATTACCATAGGTTTTGAAAAACAGTGTTGCCGCGTAAGTGAATTTTTCATTCTCTTCTTTCATTTGCCAGACTATAGTAATCAATCCGAAATGACCGTAAAAGCGAAACTATTAACAAAGTTTACAATATTACAAGTAAGGTGCAATTACAAATGAAAAATAAATATAAACCATCAGTCTATCAGTAATAAGATCTACTTTAAAACTATTTCGGAATTACCCGGGCATATTTCGTATTTCCCCCAAATGTTCAAAAAAGTGAGACATGACAATAAATATGCATAAAAAAGTAACAACAGCATATTTTTGTATGTAATGTCCACTAATCATAAGTCTTTACATCAATTTTCAATAGATACGAAAATATAGGCAGTACAATTTAAAAATAAAATGTTTTTTTTTAACGGAAATGCCGTCGTTTACTCAACTCGTCAAAATTTCTATCGTAATTACCCCAATGCACCCTAGTATATTTTAACTGGCATATTTATCTGGAAATTGTGTGACAATTCCTTAGTGATATAAATACCTAATTTTAGCCCGTTCCAATACTTGATCAACCACTTGTTAAGTTTTCTAGTAGGAATTATTAAATGAAACAATAATTTTAACACTTCGTTTATTACATGCACATTTTATTTACAAAAACTCCTTAAACATTGTTACAGACAGTCAATTTGAGATTAAAATCTCTTTTAGCATGCTAATAAGATGCTCCACTAGAAATATGAACACTTTATCATTAAAAATATTCTTCACCATTACTATAGTCACACCATACTAAGAGACCCGATTTGATAGCTGTCGCAGTACAAAACGTTACCTTGAGGTCTCCATTCGTTATGTAAAAAGGGGTATTTTCTCTTGCAGACCAAACAGAAGCACATGGGGTTAGCTCCACGCAATTCTGCTAGTTCTAATTCCAGTTGACAGCTGTCAAATCGGGCTTTTACGCGACTATATTTTTTAGATCTTCTGCGTGTCAGTTTCATTAGTTATAAGGATATCTGACAGTACCATACATTTAGAAATAAATCCTACGTTTACGTATAAATAACGCTGGTATCATTGGATAAAGCAAAAATAATTCGGCAGTGACAAGTCCCAACGCAATATGTATTATAGGTATTTGAAGCTGATGACACCTGTCAAGATTTGATTTCTTTTGCCGCCAAGATAGTTACATAAGTCATTTAGGAAATTGGCCCCTATTCTCGGAATAATAGAGATAAAAATCGCATCGGAGATTTGTCAAAATATAGATGCGATAGACATTTCTTGAATGTAACTTCATCTCTTTTGGCACCAGAATTGAGGGCATGGTCTTATGTTCTATGCCGTGAAATAAACTCAAGTCATCGAATTATAACACTGGAATAGTTGGATCTTTTCCTTACTTCACTGACTCGGCAATGCCGAAGGCAATGGTAAAGGGAAGCATTTCAGTGTACATGGCGTAACTTATATGAAGTCCAGTGATATTGAACCTCATAAACTTTACAATGTATGCCAAATTGTTAAATGTGCCTAGTCTTCGGCATCTTCCGGTACAAGGTCGTCATTTGAAAACTCTATGACCCCATCAAATGCAACTTATTCTAACTTTTCTTGCCTCAGGTGTCCAAATATTTCTAGTAAAGCTATCAACATTTATTTGATAATTTAACGATCTATACATATAGAAATCAAAATAATTTGACGTGAAATAGATATAAGAACTTCCGTCATATAAAATAAATGCTATTAAGTATAATGACAGTGATATTTTCATAATACATCTATACTTACTTTAATACATTTAGTCTAAAAACTTTTTTAAAGTGACATAGGAACAAATTGTCCTATATATTTAAAAAAAGTATTTAGTCTGTTTTTTATAAAAGATGTTCACTCACAGAGCTTATACAATAAGCATTTTGCCTTACACCTTATAAATCTATTAGTATTTATAAGTGAAAAAACTAAAAGTTACATAAAATACAAGTCATTGAATAAAATACATATGTTTAAAAAACCATTTTGAACCATTACACATTTTTACTTTATTTTAAATACGGTATGATTACTTTATTATGCAACGTAGTACAAAGTATAGTTGATTTACAATTTGAAAAAAACCTTTTTCATCCGGTGCAACAATTATTAATATATTGTTAAATTATCTTTATTTTGAAAAGGAAACTTACCCAGAAATGTCTTATGGTTAAATCTGTTGCTCATTTAATGAGTGTACATAAAGCACTGCATTTAAATAAATAAGCACTACAAAGGCATTTCTTTTCAATCAGATCAAAAAAAATGTAGAGTGAAACATCGACGCTGACTAAAATATATCGAACGTGACCTCATCTGATTGATAGAGTTTTTGAAGATAAATTACAACAAATATTTTGTTCCTGAGTCTTGGATGTTGTCTATGTATTTATAGTCTGGCAAAAAAGAGTAGAAAATAATAGGCCACTGTCTATGCCAAATTCGATTTTATATGGCAACACTTACGTACTTTTGTATAGAACAATTAAGTGTTGCCGGTAAAAATATTTGTGGTTCCGTTTCTACACTTTTTTGCCAAGCTGTAAGCATGTACTTCTCTATGTACGTACGTTTATCGTTGGCTAGTACCCATAGTACAAGCCTAGAGCTTAGTTGGGGACTAGGTCAATTTGTATGACACTGTCCCCTGATATTTATTTATTTAACATGTTGAGGTGTACAAACATTTTCAATCTTATCCAAAAAGTTGTACCTATATTAACACCTGTATAATATTAATACATGAAGCTGTACATATCTTTGCTAAACAGAGTTTGCTGTGATGGCATGTGTACAGCCTTCTGAAGTGGCAACTACCATACAAAGCAGCAGTTTCATGGTAAAATTTGGATCATGTTACCAATTTCACGTAGAACGGCCAGTACAAATTTTGTCCAATCACCTTTTTGCTAAACTATACATTCGCACTAAAACGAGTTGCGTTCCGCGTTGCGGTTGGTTTTACGCGATTTTTCACTAACGCGTACAGTGCGACCTCTTTACGATTTCGAACATTTCCAAATTTTATCGCCACCGTTGCGTGTCACACCACACTACCACTTTCTCTTCTCCCCCAATGAAGAATTCAGCGGACGCTTCTGTTATTTATAAGATTTCTAAACATCAATGTAGGATAACGGGATAAAAAGTAACCTAAGTCCATTTCTATGAAACAAACTACATACATGGCAACATTTTTAGAAATCTGTCAAGTCGTTTGACCGTGAAAACGGAAGAAACAACCAAACACACTTTCTCATTTACCATATTAGTAAGGATTTAAAACCTTAGCTTGTCCGTAAAGGACGAAGGAAAACACATTCGAAATCTCTTTGGCTCTCCACAGACAATTCAAATATTTCAAGACAAGTTTGTATATTAAATCACACGAAAACGTCAATATTTAGTTATATAAACCCCGTTAGAATGTCTACTACTCGGTAGCGACACTAACGACATCTTGTGATAAGTAGGAAACATATAACAGCGCCTCCAGCGTCAGTTAGTGCAATTAAATTTGACAGCGCAACCATCGTGCTATTAAAGTAGTCAGTTTCCATACAACTTTTGACTTGTACCCCGATCCCCGCTTTGAGGGAGATCTGTGTAGTGGTAAGTTTTCTACAATACATTATGACTTAAAGCACAGTTGAATTAAGCCCTTGCATGTGTTAGCTTTGTTCATCAATCTCACACAGCACCGTGACGCGACTGCGTTAACAACGTTTAAAACGTTAATAACGTTAGTTTCTACTACATGCAAAGACCGCTTTCTCAAAGTAATTTATAAATCACTACTATAGTAGTCGGGTTAAAACTACAGTGTCAAAAGACAATTCGTGCAATTTTTGACCATAACATATATAAGTCGTGTACCCCGATTATTTTAACTATAATTATTTAAATACAATGCGTCGAATACGTAATGAAAATAATTGCCTAGCTAAAACATTGAGCTCACGCTAATAAGTGTATTATATTAATAATTTATTTCTTAATTTTCAGGCTGCACTTTGGTGCTGTCGCGCATTTCATACGAGAGTCGTCATAAAACAGTCGGTAAGTGTCAACCTGTTTTTATGTCAATCTATTTTTGCAATGTGGGTTACCCGCTTTGTCTATGCTTTGACTTGAACTATTCTGTGTGTTGGCACTCTGGAACAGAAAAATGGCGCCATGTGGAATGTGCACGAAGGGACGAGCATGAACAGTGGAGAACGGAGTGCATGCAGGTGATAATTGCGCGTCTCCACGCGGTTACCAGAGATGACCCTGGTGAGTGTCCATGTATATTATGCTTTATAATCGACATCTAACTTACATGAGTGTGGAACAATGAGTTAACCAATAGACATTGGTAGATTTCACATAGGTGTAGTCCAATCTTGCTGTGCCGCATGTACTTGATTTACAACTGAAGGCCAAGGACATTGGACTGGTGAAGCCCTATGGCGCTTCTTAGTAGTGTGTACCGGATGCACAATGGCTATTGTAGTACGGTCGATTTTGAGTTGGAGCATCATGGCCCGGGTCTGAAGGGGTTGGTAGGAGGACCCCGTGGCGGCAAGACGCCGCCACGTCCAGCAGGTGTCAGCGTCAGGGCATATGAATATGCATCTGGCGATAAGTTATAACGTAGGACACCAAGACATTATTGGTAGTGTCTAGACTGGAGGCGTAATCGACCGTATGGGAGGGCAACTCTGGATGATCCAGAGACCAGGCCCTCATAATATGATACAATGTAAAGCCAACATATATGAGAGTAAATAAACATATATTAATACAGTCGATGGTAACTCATTCGTCTACACTCATGCTTTATGCGTATGTGTAGTTACTAAGCGATACCTTTGTTGCCCCTAACGAATCTATACTCAATCTATTGAATTCAGGCATGCGTATCGCGCACTTATGGGTATAGGGGGCGCGACAGGTGCCGTGACCAGGATTATCCGATTGGTGTTATTGCCAATTATTTATTATTAGCACAGTCGCTGAGTAAGAGAGATCAAAGCAATGTATTTCATATAACGTGTGACAAGTTTGTCATAGGTATACCTATGCTATATTTTTTAGGATAAGTAGATCGTCGTTTTAAAAATAGGTACACATTTTCTCAAAGAGCGAGGATATTGCTGTGAAATATTTATTCTTATCTAAAATCAGTAACTATTGACGAGTTTTTCGACAGAACACATCTGTAAAACAGATCCCAACACTGAGTATTCGTGTTTATTTGATAAAAAGAGGATTCAATACCGCCTTAACCAATTAGAAGCAGCAATTATTGGTGACTAATTTATCGCGTGCAATCATCATTGTGATCCCACCCTAAGAGCATTTCCGCACAATACTTTTTCTGATAAAACGGATCCCAAAAAAAAAACACGGATCTTGCAAATCGCTTATAAAAAGCACTACATGTGCGAAAACGCTCTATTTATTTTATAACGTGTTTAAATATATCCAAGGTTAAATATTAATTGGTACTTCTTTGACCAATTAAGACCGTAGAAGCGAACACATCCAGGTACATATTACCTGCAAAAAGAAAAATGTACATGGACACTTGCTACATTAACATTAACCTCGGGTCTTCCCTGTGACAGTTCGTAAAGGCGTTATGATACCAAATTCAAAAGGGGGCTTGCTCGTAGACAAAATCGCCGCATAAATAGATTTCAAGTTACTCATTTGGGTCGTTTTCAAAATAAATTGAAAACAAAATCACGATCGATTCCTTTGTATAAAGAAAGTTAGTCATACAATCTATGTGGGTAACTTTCGTCTCACAAAGGTATCAATTAAGTTTTGTTTTAATTAAAGCCCTTAACTTATTTATACTGTATACTGTACTGTATTTTTTTTTGATAACGTCCTATTTGTCATCGGTGGGATTCAAATCCGAAAGGTAGACATACGCCTTTATTATATAAAATCCAAAAGGTGGGTTCAACGAATTATTAGTAGATTCGTCGAGTTTTCACCCGATTGCCCGAGGGGGGGTTATGTTTTACGAGTGTGTGTATGTTTGGCATGCTCTTTAGCTTAAACAGTTTGCGGACTAAAACATTTGAGGTATCATTAGCCTTAACTGTCGGATTGGCATAGGATACATTAAATTACTTAAGCGTATCAAATGAAAAATGATCACAAAATATATCTATTACAACACTGACAGTAAAATCAAAAAGTATGTAAATGTTAAAAAAAAACTAAAAAGCGTGAAACCAAATTATTAAAATTAAAACTCAACTGCAATGAAAGTGGCATTAAAAAGAAACGGTAAAATTACCGTTTTCAGTCGACAGAGGACTCGGGGTCTTTGGTGCACGCGTGGAAGGCCACGACGGGGATCGTACCCAGGACCATGCACGAGCCCATCCCGTAGAAGCACCACGAGTAGCCACCCGTCAAATCACGCAGGAGACCTGGAAACGTTAAAAATAAATAAAGGCTTGCTACGGAACAACTACCTTTCTTACTATATCTTTCTATCGCCTGCTGTATTACGTTATGTAAACCGGATAGTTCTATTCATAAGCCACCAAATCATCCCACTCATAAATGTCATATTTCAATTTGAATTATGGTGGTGGTTCCTACACCAGGAGGCGAAGCTTTAGTTCGTTCAATCATTCCATACATTACATCGCAGTAAATCCATTCATACACCTATTCCGTTCATGACACTTATTTAACTCGTATGATATTTCTCTCATTCTATTCCTGGCACTCATTCCAATCATTTATTTCATTCATTCCGTTCATGCCACTCATTCCATTGATGCCACTTATTCCACTCATAAATGTCATAAAGCTCACCGGCGGCGGGCGGCACGGATATGGTGGCGAACGTGTCCGCCAGCAGCATCGGCACCAGCAGGAACCAACAGTCAAGGCTTTCATTCGTGCATTCATTCCATACATTATATCGATACCAGTCAATCCATTCATGCACCTATACCGTTCATGACACTTATTTAACTCATTACACTCATTCATCAATCATTTATTTCATTACATTCCCACCACTCATCGAGGTCTCCTGACACAGGTACTCTCATACTTAAAAAGAGATCTCAACCTTGTTAGTAGTTCCTGTCACTTATTCCACTCATAAACGTCACGAAGCTCACCGGCGGTGGGCGGCACGGAGATGGCGGCGAGGCTCTGGAACATGCGCACCAGGCCGTAGGACGAGGCGATGCGCGCCGTGCCGAACGTGTCCGCCAGCAGCACCGGCACCAGCAGGAACCAGCAGCCGAGGCAGAGGCCGTACGCGCCTGCAATCATTCAAAGAGGCATTAGGATGATTGGTCATTCATCATGTATAACTAATATGCTGGGTGATTTTGGGGTCATGATCCGGAATGGCCAAAAGTGAAGAAGATGGTCATACTGAACAACTTTTCCGATTAACTCTCAATTAATTCACCATTAATGTATGGAGCAGCTGGTTTTTTTTTGGCGATTTCGTGGTTGGTCCCATCGGAAAGGTTGTTCAGTATGACCATCTTTTTCACTTTTGGCCATTCCGGATCATGACCCCAAAATCACCCAGTATGAAATCCGGCCAAGTACGAGTCGGACTCGCGCTAAAGGGTTCCGTAACATGGGTTCTCTGCCGTTCGCCGACAAATCTTTGACACATGCATCGTTTCGCAACCTACTCATTTGCCAACCCGCTTTTGTCGCAACCCGGTCCTGAAATAAATCCAGAATTATTTACGGTTTCGGAAAAAATGCGGCTGATGTCAAATGATGTTTGTGAAATGAATCATTTGTAAAACGTTGGTTATGAAATTATAGGCTCCCCCTTAAAACATTATGGATTCAGCAGAAAACAGCATTCGATGAAATTAAAGACACCCGTTTTGGTCACCTGAAGCGACTGCGAGCGCCCACCACGAGCTCAGGCTGGGCAGCGTCAGCACCGCCACTCCCGCGATGAGGATGCTGGAACAACACAAAATATTGCATCACAAAACATTATTTCATGTAAACAAAATGTATCACTTACTTTTTAAGGATAATCTCTTTGTTACTAACCAAATGAAACACCGTTATTCGAAGTAAACTGTTTGAAATTGAATTTTGAATTTGAAAACGGTCAGGTACTGTGGCATTTATTTGAGCAACAATTGCCTTTACTTCGTTTTTTTACTTCGGTTATATGGAAGTGGTGTGTTTTTTGTGTTTGTTGTGCGGTTACTCCGTCAATTGTAAATAGTTTTTTTTTTTTTTGTACTCTCGTGGTGGTCCCATTGCCACCAATTTGGTATCTGATGTGGGGATCTGTGAGTAATTGAGATAACTCCTCAAATATTATAGGCATACAAATAGCGATTTTGGTATTTTCAGTAACAAGTCTAGCATTTGCATTCAGAAAGTATCGTTTGGTGAAGTGGAACTGATGATGAAGACCACAGATGGCCATCGGAACTCCTCAACGGTGCCTATTTCAAGGGTGGCGATAAGATATCTCGATTTAGATAGTTGAGCGACTATGACGGAGTACATTTGATTAGTTTAATTATAATTATGCTCTATGATTTTCCCGCGGTGTTGCTTGCAGCGAGCGAGAAATATCCTGTGGATCTTATTAATTGCGAAGCGGGTTTTTAGTGGGTATATGATCATGTTCTTTTTATGGATCTTTGAAGGCGGTTTATTGTTTTTTGAAACATTTAATTTATTTTATTTTAAGATGAGATGAGAGCCAAATCAAAAGCACCCGAAATTGGCGTATGTGCCTGAATATATTGATGAATGTAGAGGAATGTTTCTGCCTACGTCATTGGGAGACGGGCGTGAAGGTATTTATGAATGTACATACATACATACATTAAATCACGCCTGTTTCCCAGAGGGGTTAGGCAGAGACCACTTCTTTCCACCTGCTACGATCCTGACAAATCTCTTTCGCTTCTTTCACATTCATACATCGAGTCATGCATGCACGTCGGTTTCGGGTACTTAAGATTCGGCCCTTTTCCAGAATTTCACCCTTCCGCTTATTTACGCACTGTACATTTCTACTTTTGTCAATCTTCTTTCATCCATTCTTTCCAAATGACCGAACCACCGAAACATGCCCTTGTCAATCTTATTCACTACATCTTCTATCAGTCCAAAATTCTCTATTTTTTTTAATTGTATACCTAATTTAAAAATTTAATTACTTATGGCTGAATCCATTACATTGTTAGGTCCATTTGTTTAACCTAGCATTTGTCCTAAAAACAGGATTTTTATTCTGTTTGGAGACATAAGCTTTGATTCTCTGTTCTTAATATTCTGTGGATGGTATATTTTTCTACGCATAATTTAGCTTTTCGGATAAAATCGTTTTGCTGAAAACGGTTTTTACAATAGAAACGGTTTTATTTCAATTATTATAAATACTGACCTAATCTAACCTAACCTAATCTACACAATACATGTTTATTGTTTATTAAATTTTGCAATTTCAGCCTAAAAGGATGTTATGCGAAAATATACATTACCTATGCGGAAATATTTCCCGCGTGTGGTTGCCGGGTTAAAATAGTGACACTCCGTGTCTCCCCGTGGGTGTCGTAAGAGGCGACTAAGGGAATAAGGGCTTGTAGTACTGTTAGGCGATGGGCTTGCAACCTGTCACTGGCCTGGCCTGATTGTGCTAAATGTGGTTACAGAATTATCAACAAGTCTTTTTAGAGTAGTTGGTATTTTTGTTGCTCTGCCTACCCCACTCTGGGAATGAAGGCGTGGTATTTTATACGTTTCAAAGGGATCCCATTTTTTTGTGACTTGATCCTTACCTTAAGATGTAAGCCTTTCTTCTACAGAAGAGATGAAGGTCGCACAGCCAGCCGAGTCCAAGGCGGCCGCATAGATCCAGCACTGCGCTGATGGCTACCAAGCGACCTGGAGCAACACAGTCTTCCTTCATTGAATATCAGGGGACAATCTCACACAAACCTTTAACCTTTTTTTATGATAAGGAGAAGGCACACGAGCACTCAGGCCACCTGATGGTGAGTGGAATCTGAGACCCATAGACATTTGAATTCTCAAGACTATAATCCTAAGACACGGTGGCCTAGTTGGGAGTGACCCTGCCTCCGAAGCCAGCGGTCCTGGGTTCAAATCCCGGTAAGGGCAGATATTTGTGTGATTGTGATTGAGTCTTGGATGTTTTCTATGTATTTAAGTATTTATTTCTCTATATAAGTATGTTTATCGTTGTCTAGTACCCATAGTACAAGCCTAGAGCTTAGTTTGGGACTAGGTCAATTTGTGTGAGATTGTCCCCTGATATTTATTTATTTTATTTAAGATCTCAAATTCGCTGCCAACCCTGAGGACTAAGATGGAGTGCCTCTATGCTGGTAATTTCACCGGTTGTCTTATCCCCACACCGGAACACAACAATGCGAACACTATAGCTTGGCGGGTGGTTAATGGATAAGATGGTGGTAGCTATCCGGACGGATCCTGTACAGGGTCCTGCCACCACTAAAACCTTCTAGTCCCAAACGAAGCTCTAGGCTTGTACTATGGGTACTAGACAACGATAAACATACTTATATAGAGAAATACATAGACAACATCCAAGACTCGGGAACAAAAATTCGCGCTCATCACTCAAATATCTCCCCTTACCGGGATTTGAACCCAGGACCCTAGCTTCGAAGGCAGGGTCACTACCAACTAGGCTAGCGTGTCGTCACCTAAGTGCTCAGTGGACTATGAGGCACATAAGTATTTGGAATATCAATGCTAAGACTCTAAATGCGTATCCCTTCATTTTCCCTAATATCACGTACCATAATTTAATTTGCCTTAAAGAAATGTTTTCAGGTAATTTTTACACGTTTAGGCTTGTTTTATCATAATTCTGAATAGTTTACGGTTTCAGAAAAAATGTCTTTATGGCAAATTAGTATTATGGCCAGAGCCCGGAACATATCGTAGCAATTTTTAGGTGTCATAGGGACTCCTCATTTATCGTTTTCCAATATACATATTTTATCGATACATTATAATGTCACACAACACAACATATCAATGAAAATTAAAAGTAAAGGTAAACAACAGGCGGTCTTATCGCTAAAGAGCGATCTCTTTTAGATAACTCTTGAGTGGCTGAATATGTTAAATAGAGATTTGCAGAAAAAGTTAATAGTTAACACATTTAAACAGTTCAGTTCACATTTGTCAATTGCATGTTCAAAGTCAGTTTTAGTGCTAACAAGTGTTTCATCATTAGTTTCTCTATAAAACGAATAGATACTTAGTCATATTGACGACACGCTAGCCTAGTTGGGAGTGACCCTGCCTTCGAAACTAGGTGTCCTGGGTTCAAATCCCGGTAAGGGCAGATATTTGTGTGATGAGCACAAGTATTTGTTCCTGAGTCTTGGATGTTTCCTATTTATTTAAGTATTTATTTCTCTATATACGTATGCTTATCGTTGTCTAGTCCCCATAGTACAAGCCTAGAGCTTAGTTTGGGACTAGGTCAATTTGTGTGAGATTGTCCTGTGATTATTAAATTTTTATTTTTTCTCGAAGAGATCGCTCGATAAGACTGTATATATTTCTACTTGTAATTATATTTAAAAAAAATGTATTCTGTATTTATCGATATACACATCGGAAGTCGATAGACGAGAAGTCCCTATGACAGCTCAAAAGTGCTACGAAAATTCCGGGATCTGGTTATGGCACATGATACGTATGGCATATAAAATTATGTCACATGAAATTCGGGCAAATGAAATTAATTGCATATGAAATTCGGTCAAACGACAGAGAACTCTCCAAATGTGATGACAACCATGAAGACTATGACGGAATGTGTGATGACCATGATGATCACTCACCAGCGGCAGACTTGCTGTGTCCAGCGGACACAGTGTACGCCGGCAGGTAGTACAGAGCGTAAGGGGACCCACACGACATCAGCGCCACTGACGCGCATAGGAGTCCAAACCGCCACGACTTGAGCAGAGACACGTCTAAATATCTAGAATTTATAAAAAAAGAGTTTTAAGTTTGTGAGAAACCACTATTTTTCATCCGGCTTCAAAAAAGGAGAGGGTTCTCAACTCGTCGTTTTTAGGGCTCCGTAGTCAAACTAGGAGCCCTTATAGTTTCGCCATGTCCGTCCGTCCGTCCGTCCGCAGCCTAGCGCAGAGACTCTTAGTACTAGAAAGCTGTAATTTGGCATGAACATACATATTAGTCATAAAGTGGTAAAATAAAATCTAGAAAAAAAAAAATTTAGGGTGCCTCCCCTACACGTAACGAACAAGAACCAATCAATTAATGTCACTTAGTCGTGATAATTTTCCTTTTAAATTCGTTATATGCGTTTTCATTCAAGATTTTTTTCTGGACACACTTGACTCGAACAAAAATTAGCGCTTTAAAGCTTAATATTTAATAAATGGATCACTTAATGAAAAAACATATTTTCACAATACAACGGCAACCCACACTATAGGGTAGACGAGAAAAAAAAATACATCCCCACGTTACGTGTAGGGGAGGTTTTTCTAGATTTTATCGTACCACTTTGTTGACGTGACTAATATGTATATTCATGCCAAATTACAGCTTTCTAGTATAAAGAGTCTCTGCGCTAGGCTGCGGACGGACGGACATGGCGAAACTATAAGGGTTCCTAGTCTGACTACGGAACCCTAAAAAGCGTATAAACCAATTACGATACACACCTGGAGATCTTCTCGACGCATCCCTTCTTCTTCTTCACCTCAACCTTCTGTTCCTCAGGGTCTTGCTTCACAATGATTGGTTCCGGTAGCTTCGTGATCAGCCGGGGCACCGGCGGCTTGATGTAAAGGGATCTAAATAGAAATATTTTTGTTATTTACCTAAAAAAGAATACAGGGTGTTTGGTACATCGTTTGCCAAATTGAAATGGCGGTTACGTGGGGTCATTTTCTATCTCGTGACGCCCTTTAAAAAAATCTAGGGTCCATGTGTAATTTTAGTAATTTATTTTTGCCTTTTTTGGTATTTTTGAAATGTCAGTAATTTTGACTTTTACAAAGCCGTGCAACGTTACACATCGCGATGCACTAGAAATTGTATCTCTCTGCTAATTTTTTTTATTTTTAAATAATTTTAAACGAGTTGGCTGTGTAATTTTTTCAAAAATACCAAAAAAGGCAAAAAATTACACATTGACCCTAGATTTTTTTAAAGGGCGTCACGAGATAGAAAATGGCCTCACGTAACCGCCATTTCAATTTGGCAAACGATGTACCAAACACCCTGTATAATAGAAAAGAAAATATTGAATTAAAATATTTATAAGAGAATGGATGAAAGAAGATTGACTAAAGAGATATATATAGTGCAAAAGTGTAGGAAGGGGCCGCCCTGCGTACTTTTTTGAATCAAATAGGAGTAATTCTGCAAAAGGGCCGAATCCTATAAGTACCCGAAACCGACGTGCATGCATGACTCGATGTATGAATGTGGAAGAAGCGAAAGAGATTTGTCAGGATCGTAGCAGGTGGAAAGAAATGGTCTCTGCCAACCCCTCTGGGAAACATGCGTGATTTTATGTACCTATGTATGTAATATATTTAATTTCCGCAACTCTAGCAAAAATCTTATCAATGTGACCAACCAAGGTGACGCCGCTGGCAACCGTTTAGATGGCCTTTTAAAAGGCCAACTTTATCTACTAAGCATAGCTAGCTGTACAAGCAGGGGACTAAAGAAACGATGGATGGACTGTGTGAAAGATGATATGACTAGAAAGGGAGACACTACTGACATAGAGAAATATGGAAGAAAATACATGTTGCGCTGACTCCAAATAAGTAAAATAAATATCACCGGACAATATCACATAAATTGAGCTAATCCCAAACTAAGCTCTAGTCTTGTGCTATGGGTACTAGACAACGATAAACATACTTACATAAAGAAATACATACTTGAATACATAGAAAACATCCAAGACTCAGGAAAAAATACTCGTGCCCATCACACTCGCTCATCTAGCTTCGTAGGCAGAGTCACTACCAACTAGGCCAACGTTTCTTCAACCAAGTTGGGATTAGGCACAGAATAAGGAACAGTACTGAGCACAGAAGGTTCTCTGTTAACAAATTCCCTGTTTAGGTGCGCCAAACGTGTCTAAATGTGGCCATCTCTTCGTAACGCATGCAATGTGCTCTTTCGGAGGCGGAGCCTAGAACTATGGTTGCCGGCAGCTCGATTAATCAACCATGATGATGATGTACCTGGTGAGCGCGCGGCGGCTGGCCTTGTAGACGCAGGTGCTGTCGGTGGAGAGGTCCTCCACCGAGTGCAGCAGCGACGACAAGCGCGTCGGCCGCAGCCGCAGCAACCCTCAACCATGATGATGATGTACCTGGTGAGCGCGCGGCGGCTGGCCTTGTAGACGCAGGTGCTGTCGGTGGAGAGGTCCTCCACCGAGTGCAGCAGCGACGACAAGCGCGTCGGCCGCAGCCGCAGCAACCCTCAACCATGATGATGATGTACCTGGTGAGCGCGCGGCGGCTGGCCTTGTAGACGCAGGTGCTGTCGGTGGAGAGGTCCTCCACCGAGTGCAGCAGCGACGACAAGCGCGTCGGCCGCAGCCGCAGCAACCCTCAACCATGATGATGATGTACCTGGTGAGCGCGCGGCGGCTGGCCTTGTAGACGCAGGTGCTGTCGGTGGAGAGGTCCTCCACCGAGTGCAGCAGCGACGACAAGCGCGTCGGCCGCAGCCGCAGCAACCCTCAACCATGATGATGATGTACCTGGTGAGCGCGCGGCGGCTGGCCTTGTAGACGCAGGTGCTGTCGGTGGAGAGGTCCTCCACCGAGTGCAGCAGCGACGACAAGCGCGTCGGCCGCAGCCGCAGCAACCCTCAACCATGATGATGATGTACCTGGTGAGCGCGCGGCGGCTGGCCTTGTAGACGCAGGTGCTGTCGGTGGAGAGGTCCTCCACCGAGTGCAGCAGCGACGACGAGCGCGTCGGCCGCAGCCGCAGCAACCCTCAACCATGATGATGATGTACCTGGTGAGCGCGCGGCGGCTGGCCTTGTAGACGCAGGTGCTGTCGGTGGAGAGGTCCTCCACCGAGTGCAGCAGCGACGACAAGCGCGTCGGCCGCAGCCGCAGCAACCCTCAACCATGATGATGATGTACCTGGTGAGCGCGCGGCGGCTGGCCTTGTAGACGCAGGTGCTGTCGGTGGAGAGGTCCTCCACCGAGTGCAGCAGCGACGACAAGCGCGTCGGCCGCAGCCGCAGCAACCCTCAACCATGATGATGATGTACCTGGTGAGCGCGCGGCGGCTGGCCTTGTAGACGCAGGTGCTGTCGGTGGAGAGGTCCTCCACCGAGTGCAGCAGCGACGACGAGCGCGTCGGCCGCAGCCGCAGCAACCCTCAACCATGATGATGATGTACCTGGTGAGCGCGCGGCGGCTGGCCTTGTAGACGCAGGTGCTGTCGGTGGAGAGGTCCTCCACCGAGTGCAGCAGCGACGACGAGCGCGTCGGCCGCAGCCGCAGCAACCCTCAACCATGATGATGATGTACCTGGTGAGCGCGCGGCGGCTGGCCTTGTAGACGCAGGTGCTGTCGGTGGAGAGGTCCTCCACCGAGTGCAGCAGCGACGACGAGCGCGTCGGCCGCAGCCGCAGCCGCGCCACGCCGCGGGGCACGCCTGCCACAATACAGAATACAGAATAGAGAATAGACTGTTCTATCAGTAAACCACTCCAGGACTCGGAACCGGTTAAAAAAATACCGGTTAATACCAGTTTAATTCGGTTTTGCTCCGAAATTTTCTAAGGTTTTGAGAACTTTATTTTAACCGGTTACTTAAACCGGACATCAACAGTATTGTACTGAATACTAAGCGGAGCTTGTTTATGGTGCGTGACTTGCGTCTAGATTAACCGGTTTTTTTAGCTCGAAACCAGTTAATACGAATAGAACTTTATATAAAGGTTTCTCCAAAAACCGGTTAAAAACCGGTTCATGCGAACAGAACTGAAATGAAACGGTTTTGCATCAAGTATATAATAACATTTTGACAATTTAACCGGTATCCAAGCCCTGATTATAATATTAGGTCTTAAATCATGAAACACAAATATTAATCATGAAAACACAACCACTTACATCAAATTAAAATTTAAATAAAACAACTTTCTAAATGTCATCAAAGTAATCAATAATAAAGTAACAACATTTTTTTATTACGCATGTATTTAACTGTTTCTTTAAATTGGCATGTTCCAGTAATTTTATGCAGTTTGGTATTTTATTGTAATTTTTTCTCTTGGGCTTGAATGCTGTTTTATATTCGTTATTACAAACATTACTTTAATATTGTGATCGTATGGGAAGCCTGCGTTGTTGAAGTACTGTTTCAAATATCCGAATGTTTACTTTTACAAAACTTGCTAGTTCATTCGAAGATATAGAGTGAAAACCGGGCAAGAGCATGTCGGACCATGCTCAGTGTAGAGTTCCGAAGCCGTTAAATACTACAAACATAAAAATCAACAAGTAATAACTAATTTTCTATTTGAAGTCAATTGATGCCGTCTTAGATGATTTTAGTAGGTATAAACACTTTAATCGCCTGTATCTCAAGAACTAATGATGTCTACCTAGTCGTGATAGTTTTCCTTTAAAATTGGCTATATGTTCTTTCATTTAAGTTTTTTTCCTGATTTTTAGTACTTGTAGTTTTGGCTGTAGGGGGCGGGGGGGGGGGCGATACTTGAGTCTAACAAAAATTAGAGCTTTAAAGCTTAATATTTCATAAACGAATTACTTAATCGAAAAACTGTTTTCACAAACCCATAATATTTTTGAAAGACCCATCCAACGCTATCCCACACTATAGGGTAGACGAGAAAAACAAATGCATCCCCACGTTACGTGTAGGGGAGAAACCATAACATTTTGGATTGTAGTAATTGTATATTGTTAACCAAGAGATGTAATCATGCATGTGATGCGATCATTTGCATCCCAAGATATAATAGGCTGCACGAGCGCAAGGGAGTTCGCTTTTATTTCGCGGGTGCAATTGATTCTTTCACCCGAGTTCACTCTAGGTACTTTTAACTTGTATTTTATTCACAATTTCAAAAAGAGTTTACAAAACATACCCAAATAATTTAATAATGGTCAGACAGAAGTTTTTGTGGCATGAATAAAACTGTCCTAGGGAGTTCCGAACGATTTTAATTTATCGATAAATTGTACTTTTTTCCTATGACAGGTATGACTAATATGAACATGAAATTTCCATACACCGTAACTCAAAACTTAAAAGTGGCATGAGCGTAACGATAAAAATAAATGATTACCTACCTATAATATTTTTAAAATTTTAATCCTTTCCATACATTTTCCAAAAACTGAGTAGGTAAGGATTATATAGAGTTTACTATAATCTACACAATGTCATACAATTTACCTAAATAGGCCTTTTTTGTTTGGTTTCAGTTAATTTTGTATGAAAATCGATTAAAAGAAGTTTTTGTGTAAGAAGTGATCAGCATTTTAGTTACTCTCTATTTTATCCGGTGAACGATACATATCTACTATGAAATGTCACATTGAAATAAGTATTTGAAACAATTATCGATAATTTTAATATCGTAAGGTAGTCCCTAGTTAATTGTCGTTCCTGCCACAAAAACTTATATGTCTGATAATGGCTGTATAAGATCGTTGCATAGTGTAAAAAAGATTCAAAAATGCCTCTTGACCAGAGGGCTTATTGTCTAACGCACTCGCAATCACGATCGTTTTCATTTTGAAAATCGAACGCTCGTCTGCATACAATATGAAAACAATTGCTCCACTTTGAAGCCGGTTGCGATTGCGAGTGCGTTAGACAATAGCCCCTCTGTTCTTTTTTCAAAATCGCTTTCCGCCCTAAGGATGGAAATGCCACTATCAGCTTGCTTATGTGCAGAGGGCGGAATGTCTCGTGGCAAAAATTGAAATGTCATAGGGATAGAACATTTTGCTTTATCGACTTTTCCAGTTATCGATATTGTGTAATCACCAATCTCTATGTTATTTTAGTTTTGCTTTTATATTAAAATGTAAATGTCATTATTAATTACCATTTAGTTATTGTTTTCAACAATACGAGAAGTTTTAGGATTTAATTTGTAAATATTTTGTTATTTTTGTCTAAAACGCATGTCTTTATTAACGGTAAATAACAAATGAAAATAAAGCTAAATCTAAGACATAGAACTATACAATAATAATGAAAACTACACCTACATTTACCAAATACTACGTTAATCTAAAAGACTGCTACTAAAGGGGAATTGTTAACATTGGAAAAATATTTTGCTAAATGTAATGTATCGATAGGAGGTATAATTCTACGAGTATTTGGTAAAAGATCTTGTGCTACGTGAACCAGAACTACTTGTCGATAGTCGATAAAATACTTCGTTCTATCCCTGTGACATATCAATTTTTACCATGGGAAACTCCGCCCTCTGCTTATGTGATATGAAAAGAGATGAAAAGGTTTTTTGAGATATCTCACCAACAACACCGAGTACGTCCAAGCCCTCGGAATCCTCAGAATCAGAAACATGAAGGGGATGATTCTGTTTCGTAACCTGAAAGGAATTTTATTTTATTTTTCAAATTCAGATATTGCATGCTCCATCACTTGCACGCGCCATTCGCGACTGGAATGGGAGAAAGGGACAGAGCATGCAGATCATGGCTGCTTTGGAATGCGAATGTCGGATGCCCCGTCACTTTCATTAGCAACATATTTTGCCTTATATGAGGTCTATCGAGATTGAATAAACGGGGTTTCAATCCTTTAGCATATACTGTGTCAGTCAAATAAATAAAATATGAAAAAAAACGCCTGTTACAAAAAAAACATGTTTTTCTTGAAAATAATGAGTTTATTTTTTGGAACTTTCTGATAATGGAGAATGTCGGTAGGTACGCCAAATCGCTTGAAACTTTGTTTCAGTAAAGTTTAAAAATAAACAAACATACTACTATTTGTTTCATTCAAATAGACCCAGTAGTTTTGATTCTACGAACGTTTAAAATTTCGGACAATAATATTAAAACGCGCGATCGCCATCTTGCAACAGTGACGTCATCATTTAACAGCGGTACTCGCCCTTATATGAATGAGTAAGTTTGCAGGGCTTATATCTTTTTAACCGAAATAAGTAGCCAGTTGAAATTTTAACAGAATATGTCTTATAATAAACTCTATCGTTTAATATTATAAAATGAACGATAAATCAAATCCCAAGAGGGGTCCCCATACAAGAAACATGAAAAAAACCCAATTTTTTTAGCATTTTTATTCGATTGTATTTTTATAATGGCTTCTTATTTTGATACTATTTTAAACTTTAATTGTAGTCTAACCTTCATAGTTTACGACTAAATAGAAATCTCAAGTAAAACTCCTACAAATATGTGACAAAACTGATTTTATCAACACGATGTTTTAAGCGGTCACCCATCCTGTTTTAGACTACGCTCTTAGTTGCTTAACTTTGGAAGTCGAAATATTGTTACGACAGACATATTTGTAGCAGTATTACTTGAGATTGCTGTTTTCAATTTCAAACAGATTTACTTTTTAGTTAAGCAGACTACATAGATATTAAAACATTCACAAGTACATCAAAACCAGTGCATCAAAATCAATTTTGTTAATCAACATTAGTTGGATTCGGTTGTACCTCAATGAGTCGCGGATGCACGATCTCCGCTATCAGGTCGTTCCTCTTGGCTTCCTCGCTCAGCATCACGTTCTTCCTGTTCAGCTCTGCTTCCGACTGAAACAGCGCTTGGAGCCGGTTGTCTTTGCCTTCCGTTTTACCTGAACAAAGTTCAATTCAGTAGCGGCCCTAGTCAACGTCAAACTAGGTCGTTATAGCTTGGCCATGTCCGTCTGTCAGTCTGTCCGCGGTTTAATTCAGAGACCCTTGGAACTACAATGTAATTTGGAGTAGTTATATATTTAAATTACAACGATAAAGTTGTAAAAAAAAAAATTTTTTACATTTAAACATCGAGTAGATAGCTTCGGATAGCTCTTAAGAAATTATTATGTACACGTTAAACTTCTATTTTTAGATTTGGGCTACAGTTTAGGGAATAATGAGGTTCACCCCCACTAAACCGAATGTCATAAAAACTAATTTCATTAGGCATACCAACGTTTGACATCATTTTCATAAGCCCTAATGTCATGACAGCGGGGCCCGTACTTTTGGCCAAAACATCATTTGGCAAACTATATCATTTCACAAACTTTCATTTCGCAAAAACATACTTGTGCTTAAACCATTACATCTTTATACATAAAAATTACGAGTCACGTTGTTTGTCCGCGATGGACTCCTAAACTACTGAACCGATTTTAAATTTGATTGGCACACCGTGTGCAAATCGACCCAACTTGAAAGATAGGATAGCTTACATTTCAATTTATAGTCGCAATATTATTTTATTGCAAATTATTTGTCTATTACTTGACAGTCATAATTATCTGTTAGCTCCAAAGGATTCTAACAGATGGCGATATCTGTTGACTGGATTGAGTAAATATTCAATAGATGGCGTTATGTTTGACGACACGTTGGCCTAGTTGGGAGTAACCCTGCCTCCGAGGCCAGAGGTCCTGGGTTCAAATCCCGGTAAGGGCAGATATTTGTGATGAGCGCGAATATTTGTCCCTTTGTCTTGGATGTTTTCTATGTATTTAAGTATGTTTTTCTCTATATACGTAAGTTTATCGTTGTGTAGTACCCATAGTACAAGCCTAGAGCTTAGTTTGGGACGGTCAATTTGCGTGAGATTGTCCCCGATATTTATTTATTAAGCCCGTGTGGTTCCCGGGTTAGAATAGTGCCACTCCATGTTTTCCCTGTCTTCAGGGGTGTAAGGGGTGAACTGTAGAACTCAGAGCGAGCCCAAATACCAACCTCACCTGCACATGGTGCACCCTGCCGATAACGAACGAGGCAATGGCGACCGACTAATGGCGGTATAATCATCCAACTGGCTGGTCCAAAAACCGGCATTCGGCGACGGGCAGCAGCGTCGTCGTAGCGAGGGGACTACAGAGGCTCTTCAACACCGTCCTCCACAATGGCTCAGTACCGAAGGCGTGGGGAGGAAGTGTGGTCGTGCTGTTCTTCAAGAAAGGAGACAAAACGCTCCTCAAGAACTACCGACCATATCACTACTGAGCCACGTCTATAAGCTGTTCTCTAGGGTGATCTCAAATCGTCTCGCCCAAAGATTTGATGAGTTTCAGCCGGAACAGGCTGGGTTTCGAAAAGGCTACAGTACCATAGACCACACACACACAGTGCGGCAGATAATACAGAAGACCGAAGAGTATTGGCTCCCACTGTGTCTAACGTTTGTGGACTATGAGAAAGCCTTCGACTCCGTTGAAAACCTGGGCTGTTCTGGAATCCTTGCAGAGGTGCCATATCGATTGGAGATATATTGAGGTGATGAGATGTCTGTATGATGCCGCAACGATGACCGTCTAAGTTCAGGACCATCAAACGAAACCTATCCAATTGGAACGTGGCGTGAGACAGGGGGATGTTATATCCCCGAAACTGTTCACCAACGCAATAGAAGACGTCTTCAAAATGCTGGACTGGGCTGGACGAGGCATAAATATCAACGGCGAGTACATCTCTCACCTTCGATTTACCGACGATATAGTTATAATGGCGGAGTCGCTGCAGGATCTCAGTGGGATGCTCCAAGACCTCAGCACCGCCTCCCGAAGCGTGGGTCTCGGCATGAATCTGGACAAGACCAAGGTCATGTTTAATAACCAGATCGTGCCGGGACCAGTCTACGTCGAGGGGGCGGCCCTAGAAGTTGTCCAACGATATATCTACCTCGGGCAGACTATTCAGCTGGGCAGGGGCAACTTCGACAAAGAGGCATCAAGGAGGATCCAACTGGGCTGAGCAGCATTTGGGAAATTGCGTGAAGTATTCTCCTCGGCCATTCCTCAGTGCTTAAAGACAAAAGTCTTTTATCAGTGCGTACTGCCAGTCATGTCATGTCATGACCTATGGTGCGGAAACGTGGACACTGACGGCGGGACTGGTCCACCGATTTAAAGTTGCTCAGCGAGCCATGGAGCGTGCTATGCTTGGAGTTTCTCTGATGGATCACATCAGAAATGAAGTCATTCGTCAGAGAACCAAGGTGACCGACATAGCCACCAGGATTGGTAAGTTGAAGTGGCAGTGGGCTGGTCACATCTGCCGAAGAACCGATGGTCGATGGGGAAAGAGGGTTCTTGAGTGGAGACCACGATCTGGCAGACGCAGCGTGGGACGCCCGCCGGCCCGCTGGACCGACGACCTGAAACGAGTCGCCGGTAGCGGGTGGATGAGGATGGCCGAGGATAGAACTCTGTGGCGTGCTCTTGGAGAGGCCTATGTCCAGCAGTGGACGAACATTGGCTGATGATGATGATGATGGTGATGTCTTCCCGTGGATGTCGTAAGAGGCGACTAAGGGAATAAAGGCTTGTAGTACTGCTAGGCGATGGGCTTGCAACCTGTCACTAATACACTAGTAAACAACTTAGCCTCTTGTGCAAAATGTGGTTACAGAACTATCAACAAGTTTAGAGTTGTTGGTATTCTGTAGCTCTGCCTACCCCAGTGCTGAGAATAAAGCCGTGATGTTATGTATGTATGTATTTATTTATTATTTATCTGTGTGTGTGTCTTCCGTGTAGTGAATGTGTTTGTTTCTCTGTTTGTTTGTGTGGCGAGGGCTACCTTCTTGTATGTCGTCCAGTAGAGTGGTGTGCTCGGTGGAGGTGGCGGGCGAGGCGCGCGGCGGGGCGCGGTACAGCGTGGCGGCCACGCACACGTGGAACATTCCGCCGCCTGGTACGTACATAATATAGGAAGATAACGACACCAGGGTCCTGTTTTATAAACCTACAAATTACAAGCGGAAGTCTCTTTCTAACTCCTTTTCTAGAATCAGAATCAGAATCAGAATAATCTTTATTCAAGTAGGTTTACAAATAATAAACTCTTTTAAAACGTCATAGTAGCGACTTAGCCTAAATTGACTGCAGGTTCAAATCGCGACCGATCAGAGAAGAACCTGTAAGAAACTCTATCGGATGTCTTTTTTTTTTCGACGTTCGTAACCTTTTGTCGTAAGGACTAAACATTTTATTACAAGCAATTCAGTCCCAAGCATTGTTATCATTAATATAGTCTTTAATACTATAATATGCTTTAGAAATTAGTTTACGGTTAACGTAACTCTTAAATTTATTTACTGATAGTTCAGTAACATTACTTGGGAGCTTATTATAGAACCTAATGCAATTACCCATAAAAGAGTTTTTTTATGTTGTGGAGCCGCGTGAAGGGCACTGCGAGCTTATATTTATTTCTAGTATTAACATTATGTATGTCACAGTTCTTTCTGAATTTAGCGATGTTTTTATGGACATAGATAATGTTTTCATGCTAGAAAGGGAGTTCCGCTTGTAATTATAACCACCACCACAAATATATATATATATATATATTCGTCCACGCAGAAAGGTGCTCACTAATGCCGAAGATAAACGAACGTAAAAATCAATTCAATACAAACCTTGTCGTGTTACGCGTAAGGTAGAATATGAAATGACGATTAGCGCTCGTGCATCTCAGCTTGTGTACGAATGACAACTGACGCGACGCTAAACAAAATGGCGGTCGCCGGCGTCGCTGCAATGGCTGCCGAATATTTGACCAATAGCCGTCGAAGTTTTACCCGCGCAAACGTACTGCCTTATAATTGGCCAAAACGTTTTCGCGCCTTCTAAAACAATGCTTTCTGCGCAGGTACATCGTTGTAACATAATTATATTTTTAATTCTTAAGTACGCTCTTTACTTAATGTGTTTATGTTGCAAATAATAAATAAAGATTCAAACTTCGTTGATATCGTTCTACAACTATCGTAAAGCACGTAGGCAAATACGGCACTAACAATTTCGTATGGTAAAACCACAGCTTGCGTAGACAGTGGCGCCTTTGAGAGCTTCATTTGAAATGTTGTTGCACGTTTACTTCAAACGCCGATTCTCGGTGGCATCCGCTAGTGTTTGCTGGGGTAAGTAGTCTTGGACTGTTGACAGGCCGAGCCAGAGCGAGCGTGGTGGGGACGAAGTTCCCTTCTAATAGTAGTGCACCTGGCGTTTCAGTCTCTGCCTACCCCATTGGAAAACAGGCGTGAAGGTATGTACGTTTACGTACCTAAAAGCAATACAGTCCCGTGTAGCCCATACATGCCGACTAGCTTCTCGATAAGCATTGGGAAGACGAAGCTGCCAGCAGCCGTCCCGCTCACACATATACCGTTGGCCAGTGCTCTGGAAAGAGATAGAACATGGTCTGTTAAATGCGTCTGCGAGAAGTCAGTTTTAACACAGAGATTTTTGTGAATGGGAATTTGAATCTACCAGCAAGGGAATAAAGTTTAATTACCTTTGATCGGCAATGCCAATTTCAATTTTGAAACGAATTAAAACGAACTTTAATGTCGTTAAAATAAAGTTAAAACTAAATTGCCTTGATGAGATGATGTACCTTCTATAGCACACCGGGTCTCACGAGGCTATGGTGTGATCAAATTAAATCTTAATTTTTAATGAAACTCTGAAACACACAAACTTGCCGTGTTGCCGAGTTTGAATAGTGCCACTCCATGTCTTCCCGTGGATGTCATAAGAAGCGACTAAGGGAATAAAGGCTTGCAACCTGTCACTAATATCCTAGTAAACAACTTGGCCTGATTGTGCAAAATGTGGTTACTGAATTATCAACAAATCTTTTTAGAGTTGTTGGTATTTCTGTAGCTCTGCCTACCCCACTCTGGGAATGAAGGCGTTATGTAATGTACCTATGTACGTATGAAACAGGAAATTAAGGAATATTAGAGAAACTTTTTTATTTTTCCTGTAAAATATATACTAAAAATAGGTGGGTGTAATTTTTTACACAATCTTTTACAGTTAAACAAAACACCATCTTACCTGTGTTTGTCGAAGTACTGGGAGACGATGACGATACCAGGAGTAGTCGAAAGACCTCCTCCGATGCCTGAAATTTAAATAGTAAACGTTTTAAATCCGCCGAAAAATTAATAAAATTAAAAAAGAAATATCAGGGGACAATCTCACACAAATTGACCTAGTCCCAAACTAAGCTCTAAGCTTGTACTATGGGTACTAGACAACGATAAACATGTTTATATAGAGAAATACATTTTGTTTTAGATAAAATAAAACCCTCCATCGCACCCACTTGCGGCATCGTGCCGAGGACGCTCGCAGCATTACCCCGTTGCACTGCAATGTTCAGTCATTGAGCAAAAAAACGCCTCCAAAAAGGCAAAAAATAACTTCTTTTGAAATTGTAGGCATCAACTATAATAGGTTAGTCCCAGTTAAGTCAGCTTTATTGGTGAAAATATTGTGTTCGCCGACTTCAGTTGGACTAACCTATTAGGTAAGTGTCTACAATTTTAAATGAAGTTATTTTTTGCCTTTTTGGAGGCGGTTTTTTGTTTTTTAAAACATTTATTTTATTTTTTACTTTTTAGTGATCATAATACGCTTTCCGTAGTCCCACTTACTAGTTGATATGAAACTTTAAGTTTCAAGCGCGCTGCGAGCAACGCCGCCGGAAAGTCATAGTCATATTTCAACAAATAAATATTCTTCGTTGTAGTCGCTCAGCTATCTTAATCAAGATATCTGATCGCCACCCTTGAAATAGGTACCGTTGAGGAGTTCCGGTGGCCATCTGTGGTCTTCATCATCAGTTCCACGTCCCCAAGTGATACTTTCTAAATGCAAATGCTAGACTTATTACTAAAAATACTAAAATCGCTATATGTTTGCCTACAATATTTGTGGAGTTCCCTCAATTTTCACTGATCCCCTCAACAGATTCAGATTTGGTGACAATGGGACCACCTCAGAAGTATACTCTATCAAACCGAAAAAAAAAATTCAAAATCGGTTCACAATTGACGAAGTAATCGGTGAACAAACATAAAAAAAGAAAAAAATATACAATGGAATACGTTCGTTGTTGTCAACCATCTCCTTTTTTTCAGTCGGTTAAAAAGGAAATTAATCAGTAAAACCAGTTTCTTTTTATGAACACTACATTTTTAAATGTACTGTCACACAAACAGCCTCTTGTTGGAGAATTAATAAAAAAAGCCAACTCTATAGATGAAGATATTTAGCAGTCGCCATTTTGCTTACGTAAGCCATCAAGCGCTTTTTAACGCACCCATTAATAAGATCGCTGAATGAAGGTTAAATGTATTTATTTTAAAATGTATTTTGAAGCCAAGTATTTGAAATACTAACTACAAAATACCTCGGCGTCAGGTATTTTAAATACGAATTACAAATTACATTTTACAAATACGTATTTTAATAGGGAACATGCATAGTTTCCTTTCTTACGCTCTCTGGAAGGTGCTATGGGAGAGAGGATTTTTTTTTTTTTTTTTTTTTTTTTTTATGTTAAGGAGAAGGCACACGAGCACTCAGGCCACCGGATGGTAAGTGGAATCTGAGACCCATACACATTTGAATTCTCAAGACTATAAACCCAAGACCTCAAATGCGTTGCCAACCCTGAGGGCTAAGATGGAATGCCTCTATGCTAGTAATTTCACCGGTTGTCTTATCCCCACACCGGAACACAACAATGCGATCACTGTTGCTTGGCGGGTGGTTAATGGGAATAACTGTATACGCGAAATAATTGTCGTGTAATTTTTTCATAAGGTATGAAGCTTTAAAAAGTCATAGTTCAGACTCCCTGCAAAACACTCTAGGTATACAAAATCGACGACAGGAATGACGTCACCATATAAGGATCATATAAAGAAATTTGCATTTATTTCGTAAATGTATTTAAGGCCCCGTGTGGTTGCCGGGTTAGAATAGTGCCACTCCATGACTTCCCGTGGATGTCGTGAGAGGCGACTAAGGGAATAAAGGCTTGTAGTACCTACTGTTAGGCGATGGGCTTGCAACCTGTCACTAATACACTGGTAAACAACTAAGCCTGACTATGCAAAATGTGGTACAGGATTATCAACAAGTTTAGAGTTGTTGATATTTCTGTAGCTCTGCCTACCCCACTCTGGGAATAAAGGCGTGACGTTATGTATACATTAAAAGAAGTTTATTTTTTTTACAAATTTTGAT
The DNA here is from genome assembly GCA_949316455.1 of Acleris holmiana. Taxonomy (NCBI): domain Eukaryota; kingdom Metazoa; phylum Arthropoda; class Insecta; order Lepidoptera; family Tortricidae; genus Acleris; species Acleris holmiana. The sequence goes on along the minus strand of OX438790.1, from coordinate 1,587,315 downwards.
TCAAACGGGTCAAAATATTATGTTTTTTTTACATTTTCTCCTAAATCGTATTAATGAAACTTAATTCTGATTTTCATGCATGTTTTCTATTAACTGTGTGATAGAGTAAGAAATGAATACATCAGAGAGAAAAGGGGTCTGAAACTTCTTTCAGACTACATCTCTTTTTCTCTTTACTACATATTCATCTGTGGTCTGAAAGAAGATGTAGTGACTAAGATTGAAAAGGGCATGCTTCGATGGTTCGGTCATTTGGAAAGGATGGATGAAAAAAGATTGACGAAAGAAATATACAGTGCGATAGTGCGTGGAAGGGTCGGAAGGGGTCGCTCTAGGCGTACTTTTTTGAATCAAATCGGGGAAATACTGGAAATAGCCGAATCTTAAGTACCTACCCGAAACCGACGTGCATGCATGACTCGATGTATGAATGTGGAAGAAGCGAAAGAGCTTTGTCAGGATCGTAGCAGGTGGAAAGAAGTGGTCTCTGCCTACCCCTCTGGGAAACAGGCGTGATTTATGTATGTATGTATGTTCTCTATTACAAGTAATTCAAATACTGCCCAACCCTGTCTCTGCCTACACCTCTAGGAAACAGGCGTGATTTAATCTATGTATGTATGTGTTTATGATGCTGTACCTGTCATGACTCCGAAGCTCAGCAGCAGATGCAGCAGCCCCGTGCTGAAGAAAGAGAGCGCCAGGCCGGTGCCGCAGAACAGCCCCCCCACGAACACCACCAGGCGGCAGGAGTACTTCTCGCAGAGGGCTGACGACAGCGGCGCTGTAACCATTACCACCATCATCACCGTCTTCATCATTCTCTTCTACAATGAACCTTTTTTTTATGTTAAGGAGAAGGCACACGAGTACTCAGGCCACCTGATGGTAAGTGGAATCTGAGACCCATAGACATTTGAATTCTCAAGACTATAATCCTAAGACCTCAAATGCGTCGCCAATCCTGAGGACTAAGACGGAATGCCTCTATGCTAGTAATTTCACCGGTTGTCTTATCCCCACACCGGAAACCAACAATGCGAACACTGTTGCTTGGCGGGTAGTTAATGGATAAGATGGTGGTAGCGATCCGGACGGACCCTGCACAGGGTCCTACCACCACTAAAACCTGCTTTCGTCTTAGAACAACTATAACCTATAACAAATACCTGGGTAGTTAGGTATAGCAATGCAACGAACACACCGTTAGTTTAATCTAGCTCTTAAAGCTAGAGTGAAGCAAAAAACCTCCATACAAAATGCGATAACGTTTTTCACCCCGATTTTTACGATTTTTGAATATGTTGTAGATATTATGAATGACTATGTCTGTACGTTTTCCTTTCCAAGAAAATATTTATTAGTATGAAATAAAATAAAAAAAAAACAAAAGCGGAAACGTACAGACCTAGTTTTCCAAAATAACTACAACATATTCAAAACTCGTGTACAACGGATTAGATTTAGGGGGTGAGAAACGTTATCGCCCGGAGCTAGATTTGTATGGATTATTTTTGACAGCTACGCGATTTAGGGATCGCTTCACAATCCTCCTAATCGTTACAAACAATTATCGCACAATAAACTTTGAACACTTAGATGATCGCTCGGGTCGCTCTTGTTGTTGCTCCTAACGTTTTTAGGGTTCCGTAGCCAAATGGCAAAAAACGGAACCCTTATAGATTCGACATGTCTGTCTGTCTGTCCGTCCGTATGTCACAGTCACTTTTTTCCGAAACTATAAGAACTACACAGTTGAAACTTGGTAAGTAGATGTATTCTGGGAACCGCATTAAGATTTTCACACAAATATAGAAAAAAAACCATATATTTTGGGGGTTCCCCATACTTAGAACTGAAACTCAATTTTTTTTTTCATCAAACTCTTTGGGGTATCTATGGATAGGTCTTCAAAAATGATATTGAGGTTACTAACATCATTTTTTTCTAAACTGAACAGTTTGCGCGAGAGACACTTCCAAAGTGTTGAAATGTGTGCCCCCCCCTGTAACTTCTAAAATAAGAGAATGATAGAACTAAAAAAAGTATATGATGTACATTACCTACAATGCAAACTTCCACCGAAAATTGGTTTGAACGAGATCTAGTAAGTAGTTTTTTTTTAATACGTCATAAAATACATTGATCAAAGCTACAACGAACTTTTATATTATGTCACTTGCTGCTACGGAACCCTTCATGGGCGAGTCCGACTAGCACTTGGCCGCTTTTCTTTTCTATCGCCTCAAAATGTATGGGATGACATTCTCCTGCGATTCGATAAACCACGTGGTCGACTGTCATTCAATACATTTTGAACGATAGAAAAGAAAAACGTTAGGAGCGTTTGCATCTTGGCTAGGGCCCCTGATCGCTCTCCAAGTAAGGAATGAACCACGCCGCACGCGCGCTTCACTTTTTATACTTCCAATCCTCAAATGTTCCAGAATGCCTTCTCGAAAGACCGATGAACCTTAACCCGCCGGGGACGTTCCAGAGAGTCCGATACTGGAAGGTTCTACACATTGCGGCCTTGTATTACAATAGCGATCGCCTTGACCTTGAACTCGATTGAATCCGTTAACGATAGGGACGTCCTTGGCTCGGTGTCTCGTTTCTAATCTACCTACCTACCTAAATACTAGTCGTAACACTAACTGTTCATTACGAGTAAATTTGACTCTTTATTTAAATTATTGGTTGCCGGGTTAGAATAGTGCCACTCCATGTCTTCCTGTGAAATAAGGGCTTATAAGTATTTACTGTTAGGCGATGGGCTTGCAACCTGTCACTATTATATTTGTAAACTTCTTGGCCTAATCGTGCTATAATGTGGTTAAAGAATTATTATCAAGTCTTTTTAGAGTGGTTGGTATTTCAGTAGCTCTGCCTACCCCACTCTGGGAATGAAGGCGTGATGTTATGTATGTATTTAACAATATTAGTAGCAAGCTATCAATTAGCATAGCATAGTGGCATATGATAGAAGGTATGTTCATGGCATATCATAATTACAAACCCAAAACTCTCCCCTACACGTTAAATGGATGGTTATGTGTCTCTCTATTTTGTTCGAGCCCTCTGTTCCAGATTATCTAAAATGTAAATTTAATTTCGATGCCCCACGTCCTGGGTGTGAATTGCGTTCCTCCCGCTGCCTAAAACTCAAAATTCCTCTTTACCGTACTGGGTTTATGTCCGATTCTTTCGCCCTTCAGGCAATTCGTCTCTGGAATGCGCTACCATAGTGAAATACGACAAGCGTCCAGTAAGTTTGTATTTAAACGTAAGCTTCGCGAACATCTCCTCAAGCAAGAACTTAAGTAAGTGTCATCATCTTCATCACACACTGTTTTCATTGCATGTATTTAAGTATTGTTTATGTATTATATAAACTTATAGATTATTTATATATTATATTTTTTTAAATGTTAAGTAGCTATTTAGATTTAATTTAGTTTTTAACACTGTTCATTTCTCTAATTGCACCGGTTTTTTTTTCTCTGCTGAACATGTGGTTGGCTGGTAGAGAATGCCTTTAGGCATTTAATCCGCCATTTGTACTTTTTACATTTATTTGTATTGTGCAAAGAAGATTAAATAAATAAATAATAAATGGTATGCGGTGTCGTTGGATAGGTCTTTCAAATTAGGGCTTTAAAGCTTAATATTTCATCAACGGATCCCTTAATCAAAAAAAAAGGTTTCACAAACCTGTAATATTTTTGAAATACCTATCCAACGACAACACACAATATAATATAAAGATACGTGTAGGGGAAGTACAGTCAAGGTCATAAATATGTATACACTTTAGTACCTTGTCTATTTAACGTCATGTTTAAACTGTCATATGAAATTGTCACAGCGATTAAAGTGACAAGGTACTAAAGTGTATACATATTTATGAACTTGACTGTACACTATTTTTTTATCAAGATTTTATTGTACCACTTTTTTGGCATGACTAATATGTATATTCGTGCCGAATTACAGCTTTCTAGTACTAAGAGTCTCTGAGCTAGGCTGCGGACGGACGGACATGGCGAAATTACATTGGTTCCTAGTTTGACAACGGATCCCTAAAAAAGGTTGTAATATATATAGTGTCTAATGCTGTATAGATAATGGTAAGGAACCCTTCATGCGCGACTCCGTCTCGCACTTAACCAGTTTTAAGTAACGATCGGATCGACTAGTGGTGGTAGGACCCTGTCTGGATCGCTACCACCATCTTATCCATTAACCTACCGCCAAGCAACGGACCGGGAGACGAGCTGTTGGTAGGCCTCCAACAAGATGGAGCGACGACCTCGTAAGGATCGCGGGACCGCGATGGATGCGGAAGGCACAAGACCGGTCTAAGTGGAGAGCCTTGGGGGAGGCCTATGTCCAGCAGTGGACGTCTTTCAGCTGATATGACGATGATGATGATGAAGCAACAGTGTTCGCATTGTTCCGGTGTGTCGATAAGACAACCGATGAAATTACTAGCATAGAGGCATTCCATCTTAGTCCTCAGGGTTGGCGACGCATTTGAGGTCTTAGCATTATAGTGTTGAGAATTCAAATGTCTATGGGTCTCAGATTCCACTTACCATCAGGTGGCCTGAGTGCTCGTGTGCCTTCTCCTTAACATAAAGAAAAAAACTTACCTAGCGCAAGACAGAGCGTGGACAGAGCTGCTGGAATCCACGAAGCCACCGACTCGGAGCTGTCGGGGAAGGTCTCCATGATCTCCACGTACAGCACTCCGTAGGACTTGAACAGCCCCGCCACCCAGAACTGCACCATGAAGGCCCCGAACACCACGACCCAGCCGTACCCGCCGTCCGGGGGGCTTGTGCTGATGAGTAAATAAACATCAAGCGACATACATACATAACATCACGCCTTCATTCCCAGAGTGGGGTAGGCAGAGCTACAGAAATACCAACAGCTCTAAAAAGACTTGTTGGTAATTCTGTAACCACATTTTGCACAATCAGGCTAAGATTGTATTAGTGACAGGTTGCAAGCCCATCGCCTAACAGTACTACAAGCCTTTATTCCTTTAGTCGCCTCTTACGACATCCACGGGAAGACATGGAGTGGCACTATTCTAACCCGGCAACCACACAGGGTAGTTTAGTATTGATAAGCAGATAATGACTTTGCAAAATAAAGTACAGTCGGCAACGAAAGGTTTCCCAAATAAAAAGCCGTGTGGTTGCCGGGTTAGAATAGTACCACTCCATGTCTTCCCGTGGATGTCGTGAGTGGCGACTAAGAGAATAAGGGCTTGTAGTAGGTACTGTTAGGCGATGGGCTTGCAACCTGTCACTAATACACTGGTGAATATCTTAGCCTGATTGTACAAAATGTGGTTACAGAATTATAAACAAGTCTTTTTAGAGTTGTTGGTATTTCTGTAGCTCTGCCTACCCCGCTCTGGAAATGAAGGCGTGATGTTATGTATGTATGTATAAAAGTCACACAAATTGACCTAGTCCTAAACTAAACTCTAGGCTTGTAATATGGGTACTAGACAACGATAAACATACTTATACTTATAGAGAAATACATACTTAAATACAAAGAAAACATCCAAGACTCAGAAAAAAAATACTCCTGCTCATCACAAAAATATTTACCCTTTCTGGGCTGGGATTCTACACGGTTGGTTATAACGATTTCGTCTTTGAACTGTTTCGTATTGTCAACATTTTGATAACTCTTATGTCATTTACACTAGTGATGTAACGAATGTCATATTTTAGACATTCGCGGACGCGAATGCGAATGCGGATATCTGCTGCCAACATTCGCGAATGCGAATATTCAGTTTTTGTTAAAATTTGGCGCCATTTAATTTTGTCTAAGGCTTGGTGACCTTGGTGGCAGTCCCGTTCGAACGAAGTGCGTTCCGTTTACTTATTAAGCTTCATTGCCCAAAGTTAAATAAATAAATGATACCAAATGATAAAGATAAGACTGATAATGTGATGACGAGGTTAAGTTACTTTTTCTTACATTAAAAAAACATAAGAAATTAATGGATTTTGTTTTATTAACCAACCATTACCCTAAAAATTTTTTTTTATTATTTGCAAAACATTTGCAGTAATTTTGCGAATGCGAATGCGATGGCAAAAATATGCGAATATTCATAACATCACTAATTTACACTAATGGCGATTGTGACATAAACGATTCTAAAACACGTCGCAAACGCGATATCGTTATAACCACAGAACTATATCTCGATATAGTTCTGTGGTTATATTATAATGCAGAGTAGAGGCCCTGGGATTTGAACCCAAGAGCGCTAGCTTCTCAGGCAGAGTCTACCTACTAGGCCAACATATCTCGCCGGAGGTTACTAAAAAAAGTCTACGATTGTCGTAAAGCCGGGTACTCACTCGCTCGGCGTGCCCCGGAGCTTCCGGGAGGCTGCCAACAGAGGGCGCGCCGTCACCGACGATAGAGTCAGCAAAGAGTCTTCCTCTTGCTCGGTGGGGGACATGGCGGACAAATACGCGCCAACTTGCTGTAACAACACTCAATCTGAAGCCGAGGCCCGCTTGTACCAGGACATCATAGTGGCGCAAGTAGTCGCCGTGTGCTGCCTATGGAGTGTATCTCACAGACCTCGGTTTTTTAAACAAAAGTTATCACTAGACCCCGGATTTTTGTGGCAATGACGTCACAATAGGGTAGTTTGGGGAGTAAATGGGACGGTGTTAATTAGTGCAATTTGTTAATTAATGACTATTATAACTGAATATTTTGTATTAACTATGCATTCACGGCAAAAAAATATAACCGCAAGTCATTCATTAATTCTGCACCAAAGAGGACGAAAAATATATGAAAAGTTAAGATTTGTATTGAAAAAAAGACGGATTTGCCGCTTTGCGTAACATTAACAATCTTAATGCAGGTCCAGAAATACGAATTAATCCAAGCAACCGTAACAAATCCTGCTTTGATAACCGCAAGCTTTTCCAATATGCACCAATGACATCCGTCGAATTGGCAAGAAGTTTTTCCTTTTTGAAGTGGATCTATTCTGCTACAAGACGTAGCCTAACAGCTTGTCATTTAGATTAACTTTTGATCTGTTACGGAGAGTTCGTTAACGAAAGGACAACGTTGATAACTTAACCAATTAACTTATAGGTAATGTATATCGTGGATGCCTTAATTTTTAATTCTACTGAACACCAATAGACTAGGTTGCCGTATTAATTAACACCGTTCCATTTACTCCCCAAATTACCCTATTGTGACGTCATTGCCACAAAGATTCGGAGTCTAGTTATCACATTATCAGTCAAGTCAACAAATGGCACGCTTGGATAAAGTGTAGAAAGTAAAAGTAGGTAGTACAAAATTTTATAAGGTTTATTCTGTTCTTTGATTTTTTATCTACGACACACCATTGTCAAAATATAATTACAAAACATGAAAATTGCACCGGCGTCTGTATAAAAACATTAAAGTGGTGGCTCGAGCATGAGGCTGTGCGGCCGCTCTCTCTGCTCCGGCGGCGCCGACTGTACCGACAGCGGCGAGGCGCTCGGAGACATGGTCGCTATACAACCACAGTCAACTCACCGTGGCTAGTGGTAGCTCGAGCATGAGGCTGTGCGGCCGCTCTCTCTGCTCCGGCGGCGCCGACTGTACCGACAGCGGCGAGGCGCTCGGAGACATGGTCGCTGTACAACCACAGTCAACTCACCGTGGCTAGTGGTAGCTCGAGCATGAGGCTGTGCGGCCGCTCTCTCTGCTCCGGCGGCGGCGACTGTACCGACAGCGGCGAGGCGCTCGGAGACATGGTCGCTGTACAACCACAGTCAACTCACCGTGGCTAGTGGTAGCTCGAGCATGAGGCTGTGCGGCCGCTCTCTCTGCTCCGGCGGCGGCGACTGTACCGACAGCGGCGAGGCGCTCGGAGACATGGTCGCTGTACAACCACAGTCAACTCACCGTGGCTAGTGGTAGCTCGAGCATGAGGCTGTGCGGCCGCTCTCTCTGCTCCGGCGGCGCCGACTGTACCGACAGCGGCGAGGCGCTCGGAGACATGGTCGCTGTACAACCACAGTCAACTCACCGTGGCTAGTGGTAGCTCGAGCATGAGGCTGTGCGGCCGCTCTCTCTGCTCCGGCGGCGGCGACTGTACCGACAGCGGCGAGGCGCTCGGAGACATGGTCGCTCTACAACCACAGTCAACTCACCGTGGCTAGTGGTAGCTCGAGCATGAGGCTGTGCGGCCGCTCTCTCTGCTCCGGCGGCGCCGACTGTACCGACAGCGGCGAGGCGCTCGGAGACATGGTCGCTGTACAACCACAGTCAACTCACCGTGGCTAGTGGTAGCTCGAGCATGAGGCTGTGCGGCCGCTCTCTCTGCTCCGGCGGCGCCGACTGTACCGACAGCGGCGAGGCGCTCGGAGACATGGTCGCTGTACAACCACAGTCAACTCACCGTGGCTAGTGGTAGCTCGAGCATGAGGCTGTGCGGCCGCTCTCTCTGCTCCGGCGGCGCCGACTGTACCGACAGCAGTGAGCCCGCGCTTGGAGACATGGTCGCCTGTACAACAATCATAGTCATAATATATTTTTATACATTACTAGCGACCCGCCCTCGCTTTGCTCCGGGTTAGGATTTGCTCTTCAATCACTCTATCTATTAAAAAAAACCGCATCAAAATCCGTTGCGTAGTTTTAAAGATTTAAGCATACATAGGGATATAGGGACAGAAAAAGCGACTTTTATACTATGTAGTGATTTAATGGGAATTATTATTTTATGCACTATGCAGCATTTACTATTTACTCTTTAATTTACAGTAGTCATGATTCATACATAAGTCATTAGTCAAGTTCAAGTTTATTTTTTATATGTATGGCTACTGTCCTGTGGGACAATTCTGCCAGTGTCAAGGTTGGACGTTACAAGTGATCGGTGAAAATGTTTTTCCAAAAGCAGATGCAGATTCATCACTTGGGAGATCTAAAAATAAATACATACATACATAACATCACGCCTTCATTCCCATAGTGGGGTAGGCAGAGCTACAGAAATACCAACAACTCTAAAAAGACTTGTTGATAATTCTGTAACCACATTTTGCACAATCAGGCCAAGAAGTTTACTAGTGTATTAGTGACAGGTTGCAAGCCCATCGCCTAACAATACTACAAGCCCTTATTCCCTGAGTCGCCTCTTACGACATCCACGGGAAGACATGGAGTGGCACTATTCTAACCCGGCAACCACACGGGCTAAATAAAAATAAATAGATTATTTAAAATTACTACAACTACAAATACTAAATCTAAAATGGCGTTTTACAACTTAATATAAAAATTAAAAGTCATTAATATACTTAGCTAAAAGTCATTAGTCATAATTAATTATCCTTTATCCATAATTGAAATTTGAATTAGATTTAAACAATATTTTTTGTCAATTTAAAACAACCCAATATTTATTAATTAAACTGTGTGCAGTTTTATTAAACCGAGTACCAATTTCACCAAACGATGTTAACCACTTAACAGACAATTAGAGCGTTAACAGTTCTCAAAATGTATGAACTAACAGTCGATTAACTTTGATTAAATTAACTTCGTATGGTGAAATTGGTACTTACATGATATTTCATTCGGGTAAAGACACTTAGTCAATTCATAGACGAAAAGCTCTAATAGATCTTTCAATTTTATTGATCCTATAAGGCATCTTTGTAAATTTGACGATGTTCTGCGCCAATTTGTTTCTTGCATAAAACTGAGTCAAATGTATTTTTTTTAATATTAATTAATACGAACCAAAAACAAAAACTAATAAGTACCTAATGTTTGCTAAGACAGTTTAAACCTGAAACCTGTCTCGGATGTTCCCATACAGTCCCAGTTTAAAAAAATTTATTATAAACGACCCCATCTCCCTAACCCTTTAAGTGTGGCATCATGGCGGTCCTACCTCGACGATGGAGTCCGTTTGGAGGTCGATGGAGCAGGACAGAGGCGCGGAGACCGGGGGAGCGCTTCCCACCAGCTGGAGTTCCAGCTTCGACAGCTCCTGAAGCAAGAAGGTGGCTTGTTAAACCCTGACTCGAATAACGGGAGTTATAAAATTTTGAAGATAGAGAGATTTTATTAGAAATAAATATAAAAATAATTATACAATTACATTTGAATTAAAACTAACTTATAAAATAAAACCCTCTATTGCACCCACTTGCGGCATCGTGCCGAGGACGCTCGCAGCATTACCCCGTTGCACTGCAATGCTCAGTCGTTGAGCAAAAAAGGAACTTTGCCGAAAAAAGAAAATACATACAAGAGAAGCCATTTAATACAACAAATGTACATCATAACATATCATAAAATACAAATATTACATTTTTTTTATTTTTTTTTTATGTTAATTAGATGGCACACGAGCACTCAGGCCACCTGATGGTAAGTGGAATCTGAGACCCATAGACATTTGAATTCTCAAGACTATAATCCCAAGACCTCAAATGCGTTGCCAACCCTGAGGACTAAGATGGAATGCCTCTATGCTAGTAATTTCACCGGTTGTCTTATCCCCACACCGGAACACAACAATGCGAACACTGTTGCTTGGCGGGTGGTTAATGGATAAGATGGTGGTAGCGATCCGGACGGACCCTGCACAGGGTCCTACCACCACTAAAAAACCACCACTAAATAAAAATAAATTAAAACAAATCGAACCCCTCCAACGAACTCACTTGTGGCATCGAGCCTAAGACACTCGCAGCGTTTCCTCTCTGCACCGCTAGCTCAGCCTTTGGGCAAAAAAGGAACCAGCCCGAGGATCGCCACAGACATGCACCAGTTTTTCCGACACCTCTTTAACGAATTTTTTCAAGTCTGAAGACCACGGACCAAAAGTTTCGATGGCAAGGGCCGCAAATACGTAATTTGAAATTAAAAAGGCGTATTTGCGGCGTTTAAGAATTTGGGCTTTGTCAGAAGCATATCCAGGAGTGCCAGCGGAGCCTTGAACATGAGACGAGGCTAACGTGTCTACACATGTACAGTCCCATGTTAAAGGCCGTCCCAGATGCCACGGCACTAGAGTACATCCGTCGGGCCTCTTTCCATCCGAAGACGACAAACCTGGGGGTTCCAGAATTGAAAAAACACCGGACAAATCAGAGTTAACTCGCTTGGAGAGTGTTCCGTAAGTTTTGAGAAATTTTTAATGTTACTTTAAGTACCATAGACTTCTTATAAGAAATCCATGCCAGGATTTCCTGTTATCTATAGATAAAGAAATAAATTTTCGGTTTTTTTTTTCAAAATTAAAAAATCCATAGGTCTTTTTTTTTCTTCATTTACCCCCAAAAGTGGCCCATACCTGCACTGACCATGGTCCGACATGCTCTTACCCGGTTTTGTATATTTCATATTCATCATTCGAATAAATCGCGTTCTATATCACGAAACGAAACCTTAATTAAGTTACGTACATTTGCGTAACTCCTTAGAAGCCTGAAAGTGCCGAGCAAATTGCTTTCCATATTTAAAAGTTTACGTTGAAGAATGAAATAATTTCCCAATTTAACCCTGCTACCTATTTCCACGGGCTTGGAAACCTTTCATCATAATTCCCTCCTCTAAGTCCGAAATTTCGTTACGAAATTTCAAACAAGTAAAAAAAATAGGGTAGGGTTTTTGAAGACAATTATTTACATACGTACATAACATAACGCCTTCATTCCCAGAGTGGGGTAGGCAGAGCTACAGAAATACCAACAACTCTAAAACTTGTTGATAATTCTGTAACCACATTTTGCAAAATCGGGCCAAGAAGTTTACTAGTGACAGGTTGCAAGCCCATCGCCTAACAAGCCCTTATTCCCTTACGGCCGAACGCTATATTCAAACCGCGGATAGATAAGATAGACAGATTTATCACCGTTTAGGACATTATAGACTTCTTGCTAAAGAAGTTCTGGCCGCTTCTCAAGGCATGGTACGCCGCACTAAATGACATCATCCACTCCACCGAGCCTCCAAAGGGGATCCTATCATTTCATAGATAACCAACGTTTCACGATTCATTTCACAAACAAATTATTTGACAACCCGCGTTTTTTTCCGAAATTGTAAATAATTCTGGATTCATTTCAGGACCATCGTGTAGAATCCTATATACTTCCGCTTAATATCACGGGACACTGTCACACAAATTGACCTAGTCCCAAACTAAGCTCTAGGCTTGTACTATGGGTACTAGACATCGATAAACATACTTATATAGAGAAAATAGAAATACATACTTGAATACATAGACAGTTGAATCTTTGTTATAGTTTTAATTTTTATTTCATGTAGTTTGTCCAAAATAAATGCAGCTCTAGGCTTGTACTATGGGTACTAGTAGACATAGTAACTCAACTTCATCGAATGTATCATTACATCAAATTTAATTTCATCGAACGCTATTATCTGCTGAAACTATAATGATTTCATTTTAAACGTCTAACCTACCTCACCTACGTAGGGTAATCGAACCAGTAATGGACAAGGTCCAATGATGGACACTTGACTCTTATTTTACAGACAATAAAGGTTATTCATTTGTTTTGCAACAATCAATTTATAACCTCCAATCCATCACCAATGTTGCGGTGCCCAACAGGGTCCACAATTAAGTTTTTAATTTATTTTATATAGTAACTAAAACTTAAGTTTACCTAATATCTTGTAAGCTCTGTGGAATGCAATAAATGATTGAGTATTGAGTATTGAACCTTATTTAAGATCATAATCTTTGAATTAAAAGTAGTGTCCATTATTGCTGCCTGTCAGCTTAAAGTGTCCAACACTGGTGCGATCACCCTAATTAATGTTTAAGATAACCTAAAAACGATTCGATTCGATGAAATGATAAATACTTGTATTATCGCAGTTGGTGGCGAATCGTTCGTTGCTATACTTTCTATTGTTTCCTACCACGGACTTGACTAGACTTGAAGTCAAAGAAACTTTTTTTTTTTTTATTAATGGCGGTTACACAATGATTTCGCCAATGTCATGTAAATAGAGTAAATCAGTAAACAGAATAAATCAAAAGTAAAAGCCGGGCATTTTTCAATCGGCCATCTTCCCTCCCCGAAGGTTGCCGGCAATCCAAACTATTATTTAAAAGCCAGACGATGCTCACCTTGACTCATCCGATCAATACTGTACACCATAAATGTCTCGTTGTACTCGGTACGGACCTAGTCGATTCCGTGACGTACTAAATAATCAATGTTACTGGCTATCTATCGTGAGGTACTCCACTAAAATTGCAGTCCGTCGGAACGAAACGAAGGGCTTCTGAGGGGACTTGAATTTAAAAACCGGGCAAGCGCATGTCGGACCATGCTCAGGGTTCCGAAGCCGCGAAGTACTTCAAACATAAAAACAAGTAATAACTAATTTTCTATTTAAAGTCATTTGGTGCCGTCTTAGATGATTTTAGTAGGTATACACACTTTAATCGCCTGTATATCAATAACCAATCGTGTCTACTTAGTCGTGATACTTGTAGTTGTCCTTTTAAATTCGTTATATGCGCTTTACCCCTAAAGCGGGAGGGGACACTTGACTCTAACAAAAATTAGCGCTTTTAAGCTTAATATTTCATAAACGGATCCCTTGATCGAAAAACTATTTCCGCAAACCGACAATATTTTTGAAAGACCTATCCAACGACACCCCACACTATGGGGTAGACGAGAAAAAAACATCCCTCATTTACGTGTAGGGGAAGTACCCTAGATTTTTTTTAATATTTTATTGTACCACTTTGTTTGCGTGACAAATATGTATATTCATACCAAATTACAGCTTTCTAGTACTAAGAGTCTCTGCGCTGGGTCTCTATCGTTTGACCGAATTACATATGCAATAATTTCACTTACACGAATTTCATATGACATAATTTTATATGTCATAACCATAATGTGCCATAATATTAATTTGTCATAAAGGCATTTTTTCTGAAACCGTGAACTATTTAGAATTGTAATAAAACAAACCTAACCTAACCTATTGGGCTCTATACGATGGCATGTTAAAATTACCTGACAGGTTTACGAATTCAGAAAAAAACGCCTTTATGGCAAATGAAATTATGGTATTTGATATTAGGGAAAATGAAGGTTATTGCCAGTGACCACTATGGCAAACGAAATAAGTGCAAATGAAATTATGAAAAGTGAACGGATACCCTCTGCGCTAGGCTGCGGATTGATGGACGGACGGGCGGACGGACGGATGGACATGGCGAAACTATAAGGGTTCCTAGTTTGACTACGGTACCCTAAAAATGAATCGCTGAAAGTGTTGCTAAGCGCTAATATCGAGAGCAGCTGAACTGATTTCACTACTTCTTTTTGTATTGTGTTTACTATCAAGAGAAGGTTCTTATGAAAAAAAAAACTGAAAAATTCACCGGGAAGGTCAGAAATTTGCAGCGGGGCGAAGCCGCTAGCGGGCCGCTAGTAAGTAATTCAAATATCATTTGAGCTAAGTTGTCCCCTGATAGGTATTTGTTATTTACTAGCGACCCGCGAGCTTCTTCGCCCCGCTGTAAATTAACCTTTATTAACCTTTTCCTGACAATAACAAACACAACAAAAAGAGAATTAGCGAAATCAGTCCAGCCATTCACGCGTGATGCCGTGACCAAGGGAAATAGGGATTCATTTTTGTATACATACATACATACATAACATCACGTCTTCATTCCCAGAGCGGGGTAGGCAGAGCTACAGAAATACCAACAAGTCTAAAAAGATTTGTTTATAAATTTTGTAACCACGTTTGGCACAAGTAGGCTAAGATGTTTACCAGTGTATTAGTGACAGGTTGCAAGCCCATCGCCTAACAGTACTACAAGCCTTTATTCCCTTAGTCGCTTCTTACGACATCCACGGGAAGACATGGAGTGGCATTATTCCAACCCGGCAACCACACGGGTTCTTTTATTTATATATTATTGAAGGAGGTAGCCTTGTTCGCAGGTAGTTAGAAAGAAACCATGAAACTCCCTCGGCGTCTAGCCAAACATTCGGAATAATGTTGGGTGTAACATAACTTCACATGAACTCGAGGTCTCGTGTACACTTAAGCAGCAAACACAGCCAAGACGTTTTAAAGTGTACCTCAGCCTTTATAACCACTTTATTACAAGGCCACATATGATATCAGAATCAGAATCAGAAAAAGATTTATTGCCACAGATAACACAGTAGTTGTACAGATTATTTAAAGTAAGATACAATATAAAGTATTAACTACAAAGTCTCATAGATGCTACGGCAAAAGGTTCAGAACTCAGCGTATGCTGTGAGACGGGGTCTACACAGCGCTGTTTTTCAGCCTGCACCTCCCTTTCAATGTGTGAATGCTTAAGCCTTAAGGGGTGCATTACATCACGATATTATAATTTATATAACAAAATATATCTGGCAAATCAGTTTTTTAATACATGTTGTTTTAAAGTAAACAGGAATTATTAGAATTATCTCTAAATCACGTTCTCCGCGCGGACACGTTTAGAAAATCAGGCTATGATGTTTCCTAGTGTATTAGTGATAGGTTGCAAGGGCCTTGCAACCTGTCACCAAGGCCATCGCCTAATAGTACCTACTGCAAGCTTTTATTCTATATGAAAAAAGTAATAGGTGACTAACGGCCGAACGCTATATTCAAACCGCGGACAGATAGCCTTAATTCGGATTAAAATTTGACACATTTTGTATGGGCAAATGTCAAATTTCAACCCGAAGTAAGCCTTATCTATCCGCGGTTTGAATATAGGGTTCGGCCGTAAGGGAATAAAGGCTTGTAGCACTATTAGGCGATGGGCTTGCAACATGTCACTTTTTAGCCTGATTGTGCATTTTTTTTTAGTAATTCTGGGTGCCTATTCGACTGCGTTATAACGATATCGCGTTTAACATGTTTTAGAATCGTTTTTAACTCGGCCGCCATTACTGCAAATGACATAAGAGTTATCAAAACGTTGACAATACGGAAACAGGTCAAAAACTATATCGTTATTACCGTGTAGACACTCGGCCCTGTAGCTCTGCCTACCCCACTCTGGGAATGAAGGCGTGATATTATGTATGTATGTATGTGAAAAAGTAAAAACTATACTAGCGCTTAATTGGACTGTAGCGGATTAATTTGTAACTTCCGTTCGTCTCACATTGGCATTCCCTTACGAAATTGCGTTCGTCTTTCAGTTCGCTTGCTGCCATTGAAATTGTATTGCAGTCATTAGACTCAAGGCTCCAGCTAGCTGTGTTCGAAGCCTTATACCCTGAAGCGTTGACCTTCGGCCATTTACACTTTACTACTCGTACGCCATTCATTAAGTAGATATTATCCAATAAATAGTAGGCCACAGTCACAATGCGGGTTGTTGAGCCACTTAAAATTATATTAATAACCCTCCTTTTTACTTCGCCGTAGACGGGTAATTATGTTTTTGTTTTATATTAACTAGAAGGCACTCAAGGCCACCTGGGCCTATATTCAGGTGCGTTAAAACGATATCGTGTTTGACTCGTTTAATGGCGACTGTGACATAAACGATACTAAGTTGAGCGTAAAGGACAGAGCTATGGCAGTTATATAGCTCTGTCCTTTTCTCGGAGCGTAAACATAACTGCATAGTTATGTCATAATAACCCCCCAGTAATAAAGAACCAATGTTTGTCACTGATTCTTATTCAAAGAAGATAAGAGTTATTCATTTGTTTTGCAACAATCAGTTTATAACCCTATGATCTTTGAATTAAAAGCTTCTGTCCATGATTGGTGCATGTCAGCTAAAAGTGTCGAACACTGGTGTTGTTACCTTTAGAGTAATCAAAACGTCGACACGTCAAAGACGATATCGTTATTACCGTGTACAATCCCAGCCCTGAAAATCTCTATGCGAACAAGCCGAGAAAAGGGCTTACTTAATTAATTATTTACGGTGCTGTCTCACTGTTAGATACGGTTACCCCGTACCCTCTGTGGGTGGGACGCTGTATTGATTCTTCCGCGAGCGACGACCTCGCCATATATCCGCTAGCTACCAGACGTCTGGCTTCAGAGCTTTCGTCGTTCATAAAATCAATCGAACTGGGTAAAATACATACAAAACATCCCGCCTTCATTCACAGAGTGGGGTAGGCAGAGCTACATAAATACCAATAACCCTAAGAAGACTTCTTTATAATTACAGTAACCACATTTTGCACAATCAGGCTTAAGATGTTTACCAGAAAAATAGAATGCTATAAAATATCTAAATGTTTTCAAAAACTTAAAAACCGGGCAAGAGCGTATCCGACCATGCTCAGTGTAGGGTTCCGAAGCCGTTAAGTACTTACTACAAACATAAAATTCCACAAGTAATAACTAATTTTCTATTTAAAGTCATTGGTGCAGTCTTAGATGATTTTAGTAGGTATAAACACTTTAATCGCCTGTATGTCAAGAAGTGATAGTTTTCCTTTAAAATTCGTTGTGTCATTTAAGATTCTTTTCAGATTTTAGTATTTATAGTTTTGGCGGTAGGGGGGGGTGGACTTGAGTCTAACAAAAATTAGTGCTTTAAAGCTTTATATTTCATAAAAGTATCACTTACGAGTAATCGAAAAATTTATTACAAAACCCGTAATATTTTTGAAAGACCTATCCAACTAAACCCCACACTATAGGGTAGACGAGAATAAAAAAAACATCCTCACGTTACGGGTAGGCAGGGGATATATAGTAAAAAAAAAATATTGTTTAATACCTATTTTATTTTACCAATTTGCTGGCGTGACTAATACACTCGCGGTCAAATAATACGGGTCAGAGTGCGTTTTTCATACAAACGAGGCTATATCGAAGCCTTGGTTCCTGGCCAGGGGTTGTTTTGAGTGAGGTTTAATGGTGGATACTCTGAGGTTCAATAGAGGAGGTCAAAAGTTCTTAAGATACCTAACTGATCGCACAATCAGTTAACAACACAGCGAGAGAGTTTGGGTCAGCATTTGGATTTCCTTACAATTGCCATTTTAGATGTTTTTCTGAACATGCACAATTCCGGCGCTAGCCGAAGATTCAATCAGCTGGGTTTCCTAGGCACTCTGGAAGTCCTGTATCGATGCTCGGGGTATCCATCATCAGATGTCACTAAAAGCATCCCCTGGCGAGGAACCAAGGCTTCGAAATAGCCTCTTTAGTATGAAAAACGCACACAGACCCGTATTATTTGACCGCGAGTGTATGTATACCTATTCATGCTAAATTACAGCTTTCTAGTAAAGAAGAAGAAAGAAAGAAATTCATTTATTTTGCAAACAATTAACAAACCTAAAGAAACTACAATACATAAGAATTGGACACAATTGCATGCAAAAATGGATACCACTCAGCATGAAGTCGAGTCGCTTGTGAGCGCCACGACGCTGATCTTCCGTGGATCCAGGCGCCCGCCCTAGTAGTAATAGTCTCTGCGCTCGGCTGCGGACGGACGGACATGGCGAAACTATAAGGGTTCCTAGTTTAGGTTTAAAGAATTTTATTTCTCATAAGAATATTTACAATTCACTTACATGAGAATTGAGAGTAAGTTTACAATAGTTAGGTGAGCGTATTTAAGCGTGCGTATTTACATTCACACAAAATAATAATAGTTAGTACGAAACTTAAAATTAATTACATAATGTTAACATGAATATAAGATTTTTAATTTTAATTTACTAATAAGACAATATGTATGAGTATGTTTTTACGTGGTAGGTGGGTAGACTTAAATTAATGGATAGACAAAGTTGAGCGTCAGCGCCCGCATAGTTGCAGCGATAACGGTGGACACAGATTAAGGTTAAATGGATGTGGCTTAGAGCGCGTTGCGGATATCAGAGCGCGCTTGGTCAGTTACATAGAATTTAAGTAATCTTTTGAAATTTAGCATGGTCTTAGCATCTTTTATGCTTACAGGAAGCTTATTATATAAGTTTGCACCTTCATAGAGAGCAGTACGCGGAGTAACTAAGAAGTACTAGACTTTATTTTTTGTACGTCTTGTTTCTTTTTAAATGATAACTGAATATGGAGGTCTTTTTGTAGAATTTTACGTATTAGTATGCAGGTATTGTATTTATAGCATTGATTGATATTCATTATTTTTGTATTTTTGTATAAAGTTGTAGAAGGTGTAAAGTAATCATAATTAAACAGAACTTTTATTAGTTTGTTTTGTGCTCTTTGAATAGCTTTTAAGTGTATAGCAGCAGTAGAGCCCCATATTTCGATAAGGTAGTCGATATGGGGCTTTACAAGAGTGTTGTAAATAGTATGACGAACTGCCATAGGAAGACAACGGGATATACCTCGTAAAGCGCTAGTAAGAGAAGTTATTTTATATTTAATTTTGTCAATGTGGGTTTTCCATGTTAATTGTTTGTCCAGTACCAGTCCAAGGTATTTTTCGTGATCTACTTCTGTTAATACATTGATTGTTTATTTTTAAAGAATCTATTGTATGAAGTTTTTTATTTTTAGGTGCAAATATTATATAATTAGTTTTTGTCACATTTATAGTAAGAAGGTTGCTCTGAAACCATTTGCTTAGAATGTTTAAGTCTGTTTGAGCTTCAGATATAAGGTCCTGGATTGAATTACCAAAGTAAAATAGGCTTGTATCATCAGCATACAGAGTTGGGTCCCCCTTTAGCCCGATCTCCTGTATGTTATTAATGTAAACAAGGAAAAGCAATGGGCCTAGTATCGAGCCTTGTGGTACTCCGCATGTGACCGTGAGTGGCTTGCATTTCTGTTCACCTAGTTTAACTATTTGCTTTCTGTTGGAAAGGTAAGACTCAAACATCTTAAACGCGGATCCAGTGACACCCATGTATTTTAATGTATTTTAATTTATTTAAGAGTATTTGGTGACTGACGGTATCAAAGGCCTTTTTTAAGTCGATAAAAACTCTAAGAACTACTTTCTTTTGATCAATGGCTACTTTGATTTTAGTGACTAAGTCTACTGTTGCAGTTAGTGTATTAGATAGTGGTCGGAAACCATATTGTTTATTGTAAAGAAAGTTAATTGATTGCAAGTATTTTTGAAAGCGATTTTTAACTAATTTTTCCATGATTTTTGACAGAATTGGGAGCACAGAAATAGGGCGATAATTGCCTGGATCGGCTTTTTTTCCGTTTTTATATATGGGAGTTACTTTGGCAATTTTAAGGCTGTCAGGAAAAGTGCCATCTTTTATGCATCTATTGAAACAATCAGCTAGTTCATTCACAATTACATTTTGAATACATTTGAGTGATTTTGTAGTGATGCCATCTAGTCCAGAACTCACATTTGCGCTTAAGTTATTAATAATTTGCGTAATTTCTTCAGCAGTGCTTGGAGAAAACTCGGAAAGAACATTGGTAATTGCATTTAGTGATGAAGAGCAGTGACTTAATTGAGAATGGTCAATCTTACTTGCTAGAACGGTCCCTATTTGTGAGAATTACTCGTTGAAACTGTCACATATGTCACTTAGAGTCGTCACACTGCCAGCTTCAGTTTGTAGCATTTTTGGAGCTTGCACTTCCCTTGACTTGTTATTAGACAGGGAGTTTATTAAAGTCCACATTTTGGTCGGATTTCCTTTGCAGGCATCAAAGGATTTGCGGTAGTAGCAGCGTTTTTCTCTTTGGATGATTCGAGTAACTTCGTTCCTTTTCTTTATAAAATTCTCTTCCTTTTGTTTAACATTTGGATTCTTTTTGTGTTCTTGCCAAAGTATGTTTCGCTGATTGATTGTGTTTAGTATTTCCTTACTTATCCAGTCCTGCCTGGATGGGTTAAGTACTTTTGTTTTGGTAATTCTACTACTGTTTATGCAAGTAAGGATTCGTTTTTCTAATAAAGAGTATATATGGTGATCGTTTATATGTGTATGTTCATTTATCCTTTTATACAGCTCATTATAATTTATTGTGTCATATTCTATGCGTCTAACAGGCTTTGGTTTGACTACGGAACCCTAAAAAACCGACCAAGAGCATATCAGACCATGCTCAGTGACTCGTGTAGGGTTCCGAAGCCGTTAAATACATACTACAAACATAAAAACAATGAGTAAGTAATAACAAATTTTCTATTTAAAATCATTTGGTGTCGTTTTAGATGATATAAACAAACAACCAGATTTAGTAGGTATAAACACTTTAATCCTCTGTATTTTAAGAACGAATGATGTCTTTAGTCGTTTTTTTTCCTTTTAAATTCTTTATTTGCGCTTTTATTAAAGATATTATTCAGATTTTTAGTAGTTATAGTTTTGGCTTTGGGAGACACTTGACTCCCCACACTATGCGGTAGACAAGAAAAAAAATAAACCCCACAAAAAAAAAGATTTTATTGTACCATTTTATTGGCGTGACTGATATGTATATTCATGCCAAATTACAGCTTTCTAGTACTAAGAGTCTCTGCGCTAGGCTGCGGACGGACGGACATGGCGAAACTATAAGGGTTCCTAGTTTGACTACGGAACCCTAAAAAGTAATAATAAATGCGCCTTAGTTTACCATGGAGGTCTGAGTCACCAGATCGATATTCATGCTGGCAGGAAATCTGCCAAGTTTCCAATGAACGGCGAGGTTATGACGCAGAGTTTAGACGTTGTGGAGTTTTATGAACGCGTGTTCCAGACAATAAACACTGACCTATATTTTCTTGTTTGTGTCAGACTGTAAGTATACAGCGTATGTCTTCCATATGAAGATACATTTTAAGTATCGATAGAAAACCAGGCAAGAGCATGTCGGACCATGCTCAGTGTAGGGTTCCGAAGCCGTAAAGTACTACAAACATAAAATCAACAAGTAATATTTAATTTTCTATTTAAAATCATTTGGTACCGCCGTCTTTTTAGTAGGTATAAACACTTTAATCGCCTGTATCTCAAGAACCAATGATGTATACTTAGTCGTGATAGTTTTCCTTTAAAATTCGTTATATGCTGCGGGAGGGGAGGACACTGGAGTCTAACAAAAATTAGCGCCTCACGGCCGAACCCTATGTTCAAACCGCAGACAGATAGACTTACTTCGGATTAAAATTTGACACATTTTGTATGGGCAAATGTCAAATTTCAACCCGAAGTAAGCCTTATCTATCCGCGGTTTGAATATAGGGTTCGGCCGTGAAAGCTTAATATTTTATAAACAGATAACTTCAAAATCCAAAGACACCCCCCACACTATGGAGTAGACGAGGAAGAAAAAATACATCCCCACGGAACGTGTAGGGCATGTACACATTTTTTTTTAATACATTAATCTACCACTCTCTTTTGGCGTGACCAATATGTATAGTCATGCCAAATTACAGCTTCCTAGTACTAAGTCTCTGCGCTAGGCTGCTATCACTCTTAAAAATCAATATTAATCCAACTGGTAAATAAGGTTAGGTTAGGTTAGGTTTTTTTTATAAACGTCCTAAAATCAGAACGATTTCAGTTAATATCACTTTAGGATTTGCGATGATTAATGAATAACAAATTATGAATGAAGAAAGTATGAGCAAAATTTTTCGGAGAAATGATGA
This sequence comes from Acleris holmiana, assembly GCA_949316455.1. Lineage (NCBI taxonomy): Eukaryota > Metazoa > Arthropoda > Insecta > Lepidoptera > Tortricidae > Acleris > Acleris holmiana. Next base: position 1,564,679 of record OX438790.1, on the reverse strand, counting down.
GCAAGGTAACAAGAACAAGTCGTTATTTGTATAAGAATTCGAAGGACCAATTTTCGTTACCCTTCATCTGGCATAACTTTTTTTGGCATAATCATCACTTGGCATAAGCATCATTTGGCATACAGTCTTTTTTTTTCAGAAACCGTATACTTTTCAGGATTATTTAAGATAGCATAAAATAGCATTGCATAGAGCCCTTAGGTTAGGTTAGGTTTATTTTATAACAATCCTGAAAAGTATACGGTTTCTGAAAAAAAAAGACTGTATGCCAAATGATGATTATGCCAAGTGATGATTATGCCAAAAAAGTTATGCCAGATGAATGTAAACTACGTATGAGCCAATATGAACCCCCGTAAAATGTATGTTCATATGGAAAACGCGCTGCATAGTTACGGACGTAAATTGCCGAGTCATTCCCAGGAACCCCTCAGTGGTGGTAGGACCCTGAGCAGGGTCCGTCCGGATCGCTACCACCATCTTATCCATCAACCACCCGCCAAGCAACAGTGTTCGCATTGTTCCGGTGTGGGGATAAGACAAGAGTCCTCAGGGTTGGCAACGCATTTGAGGTGTTAGGATTATAGTTTTGAGCATTCAAATGTCTATGGGTCTCAGATTCCACTTACCATCAGGTGGCCTGAGTGCTCGTGTGCCTTCTCCTCAACATAAAAAAGGCGGGTCTACTTTAAATATAGCGGAGATCCTGTGGCCACCTTCCGACTCCAGCATCAGATCAGCTCTTAAATACCATAATTATGTTGCATTGTCATCAGGTTTACATCATGTGTCTAAATTTCAGCGCAATCCATTAGCGGGAACTAGTTCAAAATTGACTTGCAAAATGTGAAACGGACAACTTGCAAACAAATGATTGAGTCTCGGGGAAGGACCTCGTAAGTACCCATATACTTACGAGTATATCCTGAAAAAATTGATGGTCCTAAACGACTTCTATGGCGTGTTTGACAGGTCGTCCAGTTCCCAAATCGACCAATTCTTACATTGTCCAATCCCTCCATGACAAATTCCCAAATTGACCAATTTCTTATATGACCAATTCCCACATCGTCCAATTCCCACATTGTCCCATTCCCAAATTGACCTATTTCTTATATGACCAATTCCCACATCGTCCAATTCCCACATTGTCCGATTCCCAAATTGACCAATGCCGACATTGTCCAATTCCTATATATGACAAATTCTCACATCATCCAATTCCCAAATTGACTAATTCCGCAAGCACACGCTAAAGCTAACGGGTTGGTCCCATTTCGTCTAAAAAGCAACTGCTCTTTGCAGTAACTCCTCTAATAAGCATTTCGTATATACATATAATTTTCATGTCGTCTAAATTGCAAATGGTCTTATGTAGCAAGAGATCTAAAACGCAGCTGGTCTAAGTAGCAAGTGGTCTAACTAAACCACACTACTGACAAAAACTAGTATCATAAATTTGAGGTAGGTTTGGAGGGCCAACAGCCAGAAATAGGAGCTCCGCGGTAGTCTGATTGGGAGTCTGACATTCAAAGAATTTGACGTTTTGGGAATTGTACTTGCTGTGAAATACACATTCTGAGAACTTGACATATTGGGAAATTGACATTCTGAGAATTTGACATATTGGGAAATTGACATTCTGAGAATTTGACGTTTTGGGAATTGTACTTGCTGGGAAATTGACATTCTGAGAACTTGACATTTTTGGAGAGGGAATTGGACATTATGGGAGTAATGCCGTGTGGTTGCCGGGTTAGAATAGTGCCACTCCATGTCTTCCCGTGGATGTCGTAAGAGGCGATTCAGGGAATAAGGGCTTGTAGTACTGTTAGGCGATGGGCTTGCAACCTGTCACTAATACACTAGTAAACTTCTTGGCCTGATTGTGCAAAATGAAGGCGTGATGGTATGTATGTATCTGTTGTTTAAAACGACAATCTATTGTTATATTATGCAATGACGCTACTGCGTTATTTCTAACCCCTATTTGGGAGAATGACCTAGATTTGACTGTGCGGCGACACTAGTAAGCCAAAACTAGCAGAACATGCAGTATAGCCCTTACCAGCCCCGACCAAAATAAATCTAACATTAAAAAAAGAAACTGTACAATCTCACACAAATTGACCTAGCCCCAAACTAAGCTCTAGGCTTGTATTATGGGTACTAGATAACGATAAACATACTTATATAGAGAAATACATACTTAAATACATAGAAAACATCCAAGACTCGGGAATAAATATCTGCCCTTACCGGGATTTGAAACCAAGACCGCTGGCTTCGGAGGCAGTATCCCAACTAGGCTAAAGCGCCGTCAAAAGAACATGTCATTAAAATTAAAAATTTGCCATAATACCTAATTAATAAAGCAATGTATATTTATACATATAATATTGTAAACGTATTAACGTAGGTAACTCTAATAAATGTTTTAAAAAACTAAATACCGTCTTCAAATATCTTTTGCGGGAACTGAATTCGGTTTTTGGTTAAAAATAAAGCGGGACGCCGACTTCAGTTGGACCGACCTATGCCTATCATTTGAAAAGAAGTTTTTCTTGATTTTTGAAGACGGTATTTAGTTTTTTAAAGCATTTATTTTATTTCACAACTTTTATTCCTATAATATTAGAGGAAATCCCTCGATATCTCCAAGATCCCCTCATCAGATATCAACTTGGTGGCAATGGGACCACCTCGGGGTACACCCTATCAAACAAAAAATATTTTTCAAAATCTATCCACAATTGACAGAGTACCTAATTGATTTGAATCGACACACTTTTGTTTTATCAATTTTATCATACACTCGTATTGATAAGCGCCTCATTTTTTGAAGTCGGTTAAAAATAACATACCTTAAAATGCATGCCATTTTACTTAACTAGAATTACTGATATTTATATTTATCATTAAAATAGTCAACTTGGAAGTTTTCGTAAGATCATAACATAAATTAAAATTATTAGGTATAGTTTTTCTCTTAATGCGTCACTTTGTACTTGTCAGCCCTGAGCAAATGTTAATGTATTTAACTTTAAGTGAAATCTATTTTGGCTTGCTGTATTATCCTATGTTTTTGTAAAATTTGTTATTTAAGTACGCTGTTTGTTACCCAATATAAAACCCTTCGGAGCAAAATGCACAAAACGCGAAATGTACACTACACGCAAAAAGTAACCAATGGCAAAATGCACAATACGATAAATGTTTACAACGCATAATGTGGAATACGCATAATGTGGAATACGCAGAACGTACAAAACGCAAAACGTACATATGCAAAATTAACATTACGGACCAACATTGAGGAGAAGAAGCGCCAAGAAACTCCAGCAGAAGGTCATTTTTTCAAACATAAAGTACAGTAATACTTAAAAATAAGCATACCTGGGCCTCTATTCAGGTACGTTAAAACGATATCGTGTTTGACACGTTTAAGAATCGTTTATGTCACAGTCGCCATTATTGTAAATGACATAAGAGTTATCAAAACGATGACAATACGGAAACAGGTCAAAAACGATATCGTTATTACCTTGTAGAATCCCAGCCCTGGGATAACTCGGGGCAAGTTTTAGGGATGTGATATCTATAATAAAGATGTCGATGTAATTAAATACTGTTTATGACACCACGAACAAAAGTAAACAGTCTCATAAAAGGTGAGGAAATTTCAATAACCAACATGAATGAGAAATTGGCTTTGAGTCATTATAAATATTTTAAAAATGCCCCTTTAACCACCGTGGACGTTGAGAGAACGTTTAGCAGTTCAAAGTGGATATTTTAATCTCGACGGCAATCATTAAAACTGACGAATATGGAAAAAACATTGATTGTATATTATGACAATGATTTAAAAATAACCATATAAATACACGTTTTAATTTGATTATTTTTTATTTCAAAATGAGGAGAAAACAAGTAATATTTATTTATGTCGAATAACATTTAGATTTTGACAGTAACATCGATACATTTTTTGTCGATAAAATATTTAGCAACATCACTTTCGTATAGATGCCCCGAGTTATCCCAGGAATGAAAATAAGTTACAGTACACACGAAGACACTGTTAACTGACCACCCCTAGACTTTAATACGTTGCGATAAGGTTTATGTTCGTTTGTAAATGTACAGTTAACAGTGTCTTCGACTGCACAAAGTAATAAATAATTATTATTAATACAAGCACAAATAAAAACATACTTTAAATTGCGACGAGGTCTTTTTGTCAGGAACGATTACTCAAATAACTAACTGGAAAAAATAGGTCCTTGCAAACGTGAACAGACCGGACCCCACAGACAGCACCCGTTCACGAGTATGACGCGTATCTCACTCATCGCCTCCCTCAACCATGTGTTCGGGAAAGTGGCGACCCGATCAACAACGCCGCCGTAAGCCAAGACCTTTAAGCGAGCATGAGCATGACATGCACATGCTGCCGGACAAAAAAAAGTAGCCGTCCGTCGAGAAACATCACAATGCGCTCTCGTGTCTAAAGTGTCTGGGTGGTAGGACCTTGTGCAGGGTCCGCCCGGATCGCTACCACCATCTTATCCATTAACCTACCGCCAAACAGCAGTGCTTGCATTGTTGTGTTCCGGTTTGGCGATAAGACAGCCGGTGAAATAACTAGCATAGAGGCATTCCATCTTAGTCCTCAGGGTTGGCAACGCATTTGCAGTCTTGTGAATGCGAATGTCTATGGGTCACAGTTTCTACTTACCATCATGGCCTGGGTGCCCGTTTGCCTTCTCGATGCCATAAAAAAAGGACAACGAACTCGAAAGGAAAGGACTAAGTAGACTTGATGGGTTCTTGATAAACAGGCGGGTTAAGTGTTAATACCTAGTTAGTTTATACTTGTTGATATCGTTTTTTAACCCCTGACGCAAAAAGAGCGGTGTTATAAGTTTGATGTGTAAGTGTGTGTCTGTCTGTGACACCATATCTCTTAAATGGATGAACCGATTTGAATGCGGGTTTTTTTAAATGAAAGCAGGTTTCCTAGCGGTGGTTCTTAGACATGTTTTATAAAAATCGGTTCAGCCGTTTTTGAGATATGGAACTGTTAGGGGGTAAAAAGCCCCCAAAATAACGGCGACACCTACTTTCAGAGCTGATATCTCTTAAACGGCCCAACAAATTTTAATGAAATCTTGCTAAGAACCATCCTGATTAATGAAGCTTTATTTAAAAAAACTTGCGTCCAAATCCGTTCATCCGTTTGGCAGCTGCGATGCCACAAACAGACATTCAGATTGAAAAGTTTAAAAAGCGTGAAGTAAAAAATTTAATTAGAAATTAAAAAAACCCCCTACTAAATAGTCTGTATAAAAAACTCTAAAAAGTAAAAAATAATAAGTAGTGGCCCTAAGGGCTTGTTTGCTAAGTAGATAGTTAACTGAACACTGACTCTAACTGAACTGACACGGCGGGGGCCGCTAAGTAAATGAAATAACATACAATACCCCAGCTACTTAGCGGTCCCCGCCGTGTCAGTTTAGTTAGTGTCAGTCTTCAGTTACCTATCTACTTATCAAACAATCAGCCCTTAGTGTAACTAACCACAGTGAGGCAACACTGTTGTTTAGTATACAAACTCTATTTGTAATAAGTAATAAAGTAGGATTATAAAGGCTATCGTAATGGGGGAGCATCTGTATCTTATACACAAAGGGTAACATCATAGAGATTTGGTTGCAGCGCAATCTAGCGGTTATATCTAGAACTAATTACAATACATTGTTGCGAGGGAAGGATTTAAGTAAGCTACGTATTGAACATAGGCTAATAGTTGACACAGATAGCGTTAGATGGCGTTTATATTAGTAATCATTAGTAAGTGAAAAGCGACACCTATCAACATGTCGAGTAGTTCACATTAGTACGCTACGCACCAATAGATTGCACTGGTGATGATAGGCCTTCGGGGACACAATTAGGGCTCCTGGATAATCTAGGTATTATGTTAAAACCATTTAATGTTAGTTAGGTGTGATTTCGAGAAAGAAAACTCATGTTCTGCGTTCAGTAGGTATAGTTCGAAATCTCGAAAAACACACTTTAGAAGATAAAAACTGCATAAAAAATAGTATAAATAAGAGAGGCTCGACCTAAGGTACCGACCAGAGGAATTTGCAGAACAAAAACAACGTTATTACTAATAAAGCGGACAAAAGAAAGTGGGCGGAAGTTCTTCTGTCAACAATCCATTTCCGGGATCTAGAATATTCGCGTGGTTCTAAAATATTCACCGCTATTAACAATACCATCTGTTGTCAAATAGAGTACAACTTCGTGTTTTCCATATGTTAGTGGCGCACTGTTATTTGGCGGCGAGTGGCGTTACTTGTCGTTACAACGTTAGTTAGAAGTTCAGCTACTTCGCAACAGGGCGCGCTACTTTTTGTTTTTGAGCTTTACGGTTAAAGATATATAGTTCACTTTCGAATGCAAATTCGTGCTTTTTGGAGACTTAACTTTGATATCGTATGCTTGCCTATATAAGGCAATTTCTATTATTGTTGCGCAATAACAGGTACGGATGAAAAAAGGTAATCTTGTGGAATTTCTGGATTTTTCCACAATTACGAAGGTTATAAAAGGGGATGTCAGTCGCAAATCGGGGTCCAGAAGATCAACAACTGTCGTCAGAGAAGGACTTCCTCACGTTCGCTTAAATCGATACTTAGGTATTTTGCTGTTCGTTTACGTGCTTATTATTTACGTTGTGTTAAATTCGCGTTTGATTTTATTATCGTGTTACGTTGATTCATTTGATCATAGTTTATAATTATCTTGTGTAGGAATACATAGTCACGGTATTTAACGGAAATAGAAGTGCGTTACGTTTACGGTCTAATTTATAACGTCGGTCGTTATAGTGTTTATTGTAAGGATACGTAGCCGCGGTAATGAACGGATAATAGAAACAAGTTACGTTCACGGTTTAACTTTAACGTTGTTTATAGTGTTCATACCTAGTGAGATTCGGGGTCTATTTTTCTAAAGCTTACGTCGGAGAAGGGTTCTGTCGTGTTAGGATCGGAGTTGCGTATTTTATAGGGGTATCTAGGTATTTACGGTTCGGTTACGTGCTTATTTTTTTAAGTTGTGCTAAATTCTTGTTTGTATTTAATATCGTGTTGCATCGATTAATAGTTTATAATCCTGTATAAGGCTGCGTAAACACGGTATTTAACGGGTAATAGAAGTGCGTTACGTACATGGTTTAACTTTTAACTCGTTCATTTTGCTTATAGTGAAATTTTATATTGTAAATAATAATGTTCTCTTACGGTTTTGTGCGTGCGGGTTATTAAAATAGGATTCTTTTCGGGTTATGTTTGATACATAATTAACTTCATTATTATATTATTCAAAGGTTGAGTTTCATACATTTAGTTGCGGTTTTAACGATTTGTGTCGATTTTATTTTAGTTTAGTTGGAATACCTACAATAAAATACGGCTAGTTCAAAGCATTTATGGTTAAAGTTAATTGTTCAAGTTGTTTTAAAATACGGTTTCTTAGTTTCGAAATTAATAGGGATCGTACATCCTCGGTTTATTTTATGAGGAAATAGGTAGTTTTGCGTTGCATTTGAGTTATAGTCGCGAAGATTTTGTTTATTCGTTTTATTTAATTGTTAAAAAATCAGGAAGTTTATTAGGAGGGAGCCTAACTTTGGAGTTGTGGGTGGACTAATTCTTGGTTGTCATTAGTGTCTAGCGCGTTGCAATATTAATAAATTTAGTGTGGGATTAATGTGACAATTTCTTGTGGGGAGGTTGTTTTGCTATTTGTATTAAGCTAGATTAGCATTATTCGCGCTAGAACTATGACTAGACAAACAGTGTGTCTGACGAACTATATCTAACTTATAACGGTGACAAACGGGTCTGGTTCGGAACTATTAAATTCTAAAAGAGCCTCGGGCAAGCCCAGATGATCTTTTTACCAACACAGACATCTGTATAAGAGCCCACCATTCTCATTCGCCAGCCTGGAGTGGGATCGGGGTCCACAGGTTGGGCATGCAATTGCACCCGTGAAAGCTCTGGGAAGTTTGAGGATTGGTTCCTTAAAACTCTATATATTTATATACACTAAACCACACAATAGGGCGTCATACTCTCACCGTCTTGGACTTCGGTCTGTGTGAGGGGGGTGGCAATCACACGGGTGTTAGGTTGCTTTCTCAGCAGACCCGGCTGAACTTTACAGTTTACCTAGGGAACTAGCTAATTACGAGGATAAGGTAAGCCTCTAGGATGTAGTTCTTTGTAGAATAGGCCTTATAAGTAGAGTTAGGGTAGAATCAATTGTCTAGGGTATTAGGGATTTAGGTATTTAATCAGTAGGATTTTATTTAGGAATAGTTAAGGATGCGCTAAAAAATTAGCCTTTAAACTTGTTAACGTTTGGTTTTGTACTGCCACTGCATATAAATAGAAGTTCAATTTAATCTAATAATCGCCATAAATATAGATTTCGGGAATTTAACTATATTTTCATAGGATTTTATTCTGAGAAGTTCTCAGATTATCATGTTTTATTTGACCATTTGTGTTCATATAAGTTTGACAGGAAGTAATTATTTCCAGTTCTAGACTTTCTGCATTTAGTAAAATTCAGGTAATATTTATGGGTTGGACTGTCTTCTTCTTCTACGGCTGTTGTTTTCTCCGTCTTAATACTGGGTTACGTACTCAGCCGTCACTGTCTAAGGGCATCGGCTAGTGTTTTGCGGTTGAAACATCACGCCATTCCCAAGGGAATCTAAAGTGTAAAAAATATACACGTAACGTTGAAAGAGGTCTCCCCGTCTATATTAAAGTACCTACTTGTATTAATTAAATAGTTAAATGACTGGAAAACTTTACTGTAATAAATTAGAAATTGTTATTTAAATATACTTAACTAGGAAAACTACAGAGTCACGTAGGTACTCAGTCGTCACTGTCTAAGGGCATCAGCTAGTGTTTCGGAATTGAAACATCACGCCATTCCCAAGGGAATCTTAAGTGTAAAAATATACACATAACGCTGTCATAGGTCGTTTTAGAGAGGCCAGACCCCATCCAAAGAAAGGACTAATTTGATTTTAGATTTCAGTTCAAATAACTATTAAATACCATATTACCATACTATACCATACCATACCATAGTAGTAGTAAACCTAAGATCAAATAGGTTCTCGCTGTAACCGGCCTCATTTCAAGGTAGGGGTTTAGGTAGGGCAAATATATTTATATTGTTTCTCTTAAACACATAGGTAGGGAATAATATTACATGTTAGGTATTCGGGTAACAGCTAGTAATTAAATATTATTAAAGACATTAGATAAAGTAAAGGGTCAGTGTAGGTTAATTAGGAGTGAGATTAATAAAGGAACGGTAGTTTATATAATTATATTTTAAAAAAATATAGGAGAATCATTAGGGCTTGTAGAATTAGAAGAATTCCAAATCTGACTATGCTCCATATAAAAGACATGGGTGCTGCGGTGCAATGTAGGATTCTGACACTAGACGATCAAAAGGCCAAATAAATATATCAAATTAGAATATTCTATTCATTAAGAGTTTAAATTAAATAATATATTAAGATTAGTTATAAAGTATATAATTATAATTAGTAGCAGACGGGGGGGTTATTACATTAGGGCCACTACTTATTATTTTTTACTTTTTAGAGGTGTTTTAAAAACAATTTAGAGACGGGGGATTTTTAAATTTCTAATTGTGTTTGTATTATTGAATAGCTTCGGAACCCTACTCGTACACTGAGCATGGTCCGAGATGCTCTTGCTTGTTACAATGTTTGATAGTTAGGTATTTGCTTTTATTGTGTAGTACGCATCCTCAGGGTTGGCAACGAATTTGAGGTCTTGGGATTATAGTCTTGAGAATTCAAATGTCTATGGGTCTCAGATTCCACTTACCATCAGGTGGCCTGAGTGCTCGTGTGCCTTCTCCTTAACATAAAAAAAAAAAAGTATATTACCTCGTTAAAGATGAACTCTCTCGGCAAAGACATGGCGCGATGTCAGGCGGCGCAGGTAATGAAATAGGTATATCACACTTGAAATGATCCTCAGACTCCGTCGACCCTAGTACCTCTCTAGCCTTAACAGCAAACACTGAATGCATTGGATTATTATAATAACTCTTTGAGGAAGCCGTTGTTGAAATTTTCTTAAACTTTTCCGTGTAAAAAAACTGCTATTCAAGCGCGGTTGCAACCGTATCTCGATATTACGGCGCCGCGGTCATTTTTTTTTAATTCTATCAGTGACTTAGGTTGATTTTTTGAATTGCGAAGTATCAATGCCCGTTTTTGGCGCTTGCTCGCGGAAAGCAACTGGCCACTTACACGCGAGAACTAGAAGTGAGTAAGCAACGTAGAACTTGCGCGCGCATCTTTCAAATACAGAATCGATATTGGCGCCAAGTTATTTCTGCCAGTGGCAAAATTAGGAACTAACACGTTCTACGTACAAAATCCTCATCAACTCACCAAGATGGCGGCGTTCTTATGTGAACGTATAAGTTGGTAATATAATGCGGAAACTACGAGAATATTTTCCGGAAATTTTAATTAAATTCCCGTTTATTTGAACCTGAGCCTGCTCACGAAGCTAGCGGTCACGGGTTCGAACGGTATGAGCAAATATTTGATATATGAACGCGATTCGAGTATTTGTTCCTGAGTCTATATAAGTATGTTTATCGTTGTCTAGTACCCATAGTACAAGCTAAGACCTTAATTTGGGACTAGGACAATTTGAGGATATCTTGATATTTATTTATTTATTTATCTTCTCTTTTCTTACACTATGGTCACCTCAAAACAATAAATTCGAAACATAGCCCCATCGCTTCGTCTATTAAGCCTAAGGGTGCATTCCCACCAGAGCTGTGCGATGGTAGCGGAGCAGTGTGCGAGGAAAAATACCACCAATAGGAGAGCTGCGCTGAGCTAGGCTGGGAATCTTAGGGTGGATACGAATTACAGCAGCCTCGGGTTGAGGCAAGCACGGCTCACCTATTTTGCTCAAATTCGTACGCGCTCACGCGCTGTGCGCGAGCAGCGGGCGAGCGTGTGCCTCGCGTAATTTGTACGTGTATCCGAGTGTGCCGCGGTCATAACGACAAGTTCTAACTTGTCTGTGGACGAGGCGCGTACAAATTTGATAAATTTGCTGAGCCGTTCCACCACCGAGGTGATTTCTTTTTCATTTTGTTAATATTTCGGTGAATTATGATAAACGCAGCCGCGGCTGTCATCGTGTCAGACGCCATTTTGAAATGACGGCTCGCGTCATGCTGCCTCACCTGCGCATGTTTATGTGCAATAATTTGTCTCGCGAGCAGCTCGCCGCGCAGGGCGAGCATGCCTCAGCCTGAGCCGCTCAGATTCGTACTTATTGGTGGAAACGCAGCCGAAATTGGGAGAAAGAGAACAAGAATGCCTAATTAGAGCGAAATAAAAAATTAAACGAACGTAAAGTATAATATAATATGTATTTAAATTATTATTAATAATATTACATTGCTTAACATTAAGGGCTGTGAAGTCAGGAGTTGCTGAACCTTATTTTTAATTATAATTTACAAAACATCTTTGATGCATGCATTTTTAACCCCTGACGCAAAATGAGGCGTGTTATAAGTTTGACGTGTAGCTCCTAAATGGATAAACCGATTTGAATGCGGTTTTTTTTAAAATGAAAGCAGGTTTTCTAGTGGTGGTTCTTAGACATGCTTTATAACAATCGGTTCAGCCGTTTTTGAGATATTGAGCTTTTAGGGGGTAAAAAGCCCTCAAAATAACGGCGACACCTACTTTCAGAGCTAATATCTCTTAAAACGGCCCAACCAATTTTCATGAAAACTTATTAAGAACCATCCTGATTAATGTAGCTTTATTTAAAAAAAATCTGCGTCCAAATCCGTTCATCCGTTTGGGAGCTACGATGCCACAAACAGACACTCAGATGGAGAAGTTTAAAAAGCGTGAAATAAAAAATACATCAGAAGTTTAAAAAACCCCCTACTAAATAGTCTGTAGAAAAACCTCTAAAAAGTAAAAAAATATAAGTAGTGGCCCTAAGGGCTGATTGTTTGATAAGTAGATAGTTAACTGAACACTGACACTAACTAAACTGACACGGCGGGGGACCGCCGAGTTAATGAAACATAAAATACCCCAGCTACTTAGCGGTCGCCGACGTGTCAGTTTAGTTAGTGTCAGTGTTCAGTTAACTATCTACTTATCAAACAATCAATCATATTTGTATAGTATAGTGAAAGACCGGGTTTATAGGCACACTGCCAGAGACACTGGTGGTGGTAGTTTTTTTTTCAGTCTAGTTTTTTTTTAGCCTGTTATTGTGTCCTACTGCAGGGCAAAGGCCTCCCGTTTTCGCCAATCTTCCCTACTGATTGCGTGTTTCCGCCACTCACTTTGAAATTTGTCCAAATCATCACGCCACCTCCGTTTTGGTCTGCCTCTGCTCCGATGGACATCCTGTGGGGTCCATCTGGTGACAATTCTGGCCCGCCGACCCGAATGCATACGACACACGTGTCCAGCCCAATCCCACTAGCTTAGTCTAGATTAGTTAAAATAATTTTATTTTAAATACGCTTTGATTATTTTATTTGTGAATAATGTTTACATTACAATATATAACGATTTTGCTAATCCTAAATAATATTATAAATGTGTAAGCGTGGATGTTTGTTACGCTCTCACGCAAAAACTACTTGACGAATCATCATGAAACTTTGTACATATATTCTGGGAGGTACTAGAAGTAACATAGGATAACTTTAATTTAAAAAAAAATACGAGAAAAAAAATTGCAGCGGGTGAAGCCGCTGGCGGGTCACTAGTACAATGTGAATGATGTTTCACACTGCACAAAAAAATGTATGGAAAAGCCATACAACCTTGGACAGAGAAATAGCTAGGGACATATACATAGCCGGCGGTGTTAACTAATTGCTTTTGAAATAAAGTTATACTTAATTAAGGCTTCTATATACAAATTACAGTTATTCTTAAAATTAATAGGATGCATAAATAAAGTCGCAATAATATTATTAGAAATAAACATGTAAAACCAAGATTTTAATAAAAAAAAGGTAAATAAAAAGAAACACCGTTTGGTGACCGGGTTACAATATGTAGTGTCACTCCATGTCTTCCCGTGGATATCGTAATTGGCGACTATGGGAATAAGGGCTTCTAGTAATGTCAGGGTTTGCAACCTGCCACTAATACACTGGTAAACATTTTAACCTGTTTGTGCAAAATGTGGTGACAGAATTATCAACAAGTATTTTTAGAGTTGTTGGTGTTTCTGTAGCTCTGCCTACCCCACTCTGGGAATAAAAACAAAATCAAAACGGTAAAGCTTTCCTATACTAAAAATGTATTAACAAGAATAGTTGAACAGTTGCATACGCTACTGAGCCTAAGTTACTTATCTTATTATTTCAGCATTAAGAATTAATGTTTTTCAGCGAAGATTATCATTAAAAAAATATTACGACTAAGAGCTATCCCAGCATCTCCACCATTGAATTTTAAAAAAGAAACGGTCATGTGCTAGTCGTACTCGGTACTAAAAGCATTTATTTCAGCATTAAGAATTACATGTATTTCAATATGCGAAGATTATCATTAAAAATATATTACGACTAAGAGCTATCCCAGCATCTCCACCATTAAATTTAAAAAAAGAACCGGTCATGTGCTAGTCGTACTCGGTACTAAAAGCAATTATTTCAGCATTAAGAATTACATGTATTTCAATATGCGAAGATTATCATTAACAAAAATATTACGACTAAGAGCTATCCCAGCATCTCCACCATTGAATTTTAAAAAAGAAACGGTCATATGTGCTAGTCGTACTCGGTACTAAAAGCATTTATTTCAGCATTAAGAATTACATGTATTTCAATATGCGAAGATTATCATTAAAAATATATTACGACTAAGAGCTATCCCAGCATCTCCACCATTAAATTTTAAAAAAGAACCGGTCATGTGCTGGTCGTACTCGGTACTAAAAGCATTTATTTCAGCATTAAGAATTACATGTATTTCAATATGCGAAGATTATCATTAAAAATATATTACGACTAAGAGCTATCCCAGCATCTCCACCATTAAATTTTAAAAAAGAACCGGTCATGTGCTAGTCGTACTCGGTACTAAAAGCAATTATTTCAGCATTAAGAATTACATGTATTTCAATATGCGAAGATTATCATTAAAAAAATATTACGACTAAGAGCTATCCCAGCATCTCCACCATTGAATTTTAAAAAAGAACCGGTCATGTGCTATTCGTACTCGGTACTAAATGCAATTATTACTATGACAATGTAGGTAGATTGTTTTAATAGCATAGCATCGATATTATCTCATGACTTTTAAATTACACACATACATAGCAAAAATGGAGTGATTCCCATCTTCCAACCTAACAATCCCACCCAGGTTGGATATTGGGAAATCACAGTGCCATCTTCCAACCTGCCTCGGGTTGGATAGTGGGAACAAAATGTAATATTATTTTTTCTTCCCATCTTTCAACCTGTACATAAGTACAGTCACAAACAAAAAAAACACAAAGTGATTACATATAATGTTAAATTTATTCCTTTCAAATGTCCCATTACATTTTTTTAAATTAGATACCTACTTATTGATATTAAACTTAAACATAAGTTCTACACAAAAAAACATCAGCGTTGCCACTCGTTACATACATCACATTAATAAAATAAACCAATAACACGTCAACAATATCAAATGAATTAAATATAACTAAATTAATTATTTATTAATGTAGGTAAATGTGAAGAGGTATGATATGATATCACTCTAGAAACAAGGGTAATTAGGTTTTTGATTGTGCTAGGAGATAATACATGTATAAAAAAACAAGCCTACGGTACACAATATCGCCGTACAAATCTAGATACAGACAAATGTACAAACCTACATAAATATAAACATATAAACATTCCAACTACTTGACTATATACAATTACTTGTGACTGTACCCTATTCAGTACAGGTTGGAAGATGGGAAGAAATATAAATAATACATTTTGTTCCCAGTATCCAACCTGAGGCAGGTTGGAAGATGGCACTGTGATTTCCCAACATCCAACCTGGGTGGGATTGCTAGGTTGGAAGATGGGAATCACTCCAAAAATGTTTGTCAATCTTGTCCGTCGAATGGATTCTGCACATTAATTCAAACCAGCGAAACATACTGGCAGGTGACCAAAGAGTTAGTCAAAATATGGCCAAGAGCGATCCTCGGCTTATTACCATACCTGGGATATCTCGGGGCATCTACACGAAAGTGATGTAGCAAAATATTTTATCAACAAAAAAATATCGATGTTACTGCCAAAATCTAACTACCATTTTTTAAATAAAAAAACAAACGAATTAAAACGTGTACCTATTTATATGTTTATTTTAAAATAGTTTTCATGATATACGTTCAATATTTTTTACATATTCGATGGTATTAATGATTGCCATCTAGATGAAAATATCCACTTTAAACTAAACGTTCTATCAACGACCACAGTGGTCAACGGGGCATTCTTTAAATATTTATAATAACTCAAAGCCAATTTCCCATTTATTTTGGTTACTGAAATTTCCTCACCTTTTATAAGACTTTACTTTTTTCATGGTGTCATAACCAGTATTTAATTACATCGACTTTTTATCGATATCAAATCCCTAGAACTTGCCCCGAGGTATCCCAGGTATGCTTATTAGACTGGTAGGTGACCAGTTTTAATCAAAATATGGCCAATGTCAAGAATTATTTAACTCCTCCTCGAAGCAAGTCTGAGTCTCCGTAGAGTGAAAACTCAGCAAATCCTCCGACCTATCTCCTTTGAACTCTCCTGTCTGTGTTTCCGTTGAAGTTAAATGACTCGAAGGGCTCGATGTCACACTGTCAAACTTAAAATTAAGCTTCGGTTCATACATACAGAAGCAAGTTTGCGTTTCTTTAATACTCAAATCCGGAGACTGCGTTTCACATGTTTTCGTTTGCTTTTTACGACTCAATCCAAATTCCACGGGGAACGTTTGAGTGTGGATGTCGGATAGCGATACAGTTTCGGAAAAGAATATAGAATCGTCTTCGCTAGTTTGAGATTTGAGCGATAGCAAATCTTCGAAGACTGTTTGCGTTGAAATCTCATCGGTTTTCGCTTCGCTATCTTTCCACGGGGGAAGAGCTACATCATTTTTAATGTTATCTTCAGGCCTAGTTTGTGTAGCTAACGTTCGTTTTGGACTATCACATATGTAATCTTTATCCTCAATTTTGATTTTCTTACACTCCGTTAAAGGCTCCGCTTTGCGTTTCGATTTTCTCTCCTCTTTGTACTCCTTGTGTAAATCAGGATGTCGACGCATCAAATGCACGAGTAACCTCTCATTGTTTTTATATACAACATTACACATCTGACACACATACTTAATATTACAATCTTTCATATGTCTTTCGAACTCCATGCTAGCGACATCCACTCCGCAATGTTCACATGTTATTTTCTCACTGTGAACTTTATTGTAATGTTGATTTAGATATTTGCGTTCTGTGAAATGTTTTTTATTATTCTTAACGTAATACGAGCAGTTTTCATAGGTGCAGTAATATCGAGTGTCAATCGTTATGTTTTTTAGGCCGTGGTGCTTAGCGAGGTGTTTGTTGAGATATCTCTTCAGGTATTTTTCTTGGCAACTTTTGCTCGTCGCGAAAGGGCACGGGAGATGTATTTTTGAATCCATATCGGTAGCTGTTATTATAACAGTAAGTGTATTATCGTTTAAGATACATGTCACCGAGTTTTGTTCGACATTGAGGTAGTTTGTTTTTTTCTGAAACAATGGTAATTTGTTATTTGACTCATTTGAACATTGAGTTATTTCGATGTTAAAGGTAGCTGAGAACGAGTAATTCCAGGCATAAGCTATCTAGATTTCAAAGGACGATGGGCAAATCTATGGGTCACTAGTAGAGTGACTAGATCGAAACATTACCACATCGCAAAATGACCACATCGCTTGTAGCCAACATCTCAAAATGACTGAGTCGTAAAATGACCACATCGCTTGTAGCCTACTTCTCAAAACGTCCGAGTCGCAAAATGACCACATCGCTTGTAGCCCACATCTCAAAATGACTGAGCCGCAAAATGACCACTTTGCTTTTTTCATTTTATGCCTGTCCTAGCAAAGTCGACGCAGCCCCGCATGCCCCGCATGGCGGGGCTGCTATTCTTGGGAAATTTGCCCTTCGGGCATTTGAAGTTACCTAACGAACCTAACCTACCTAGTAACGCAAACGAAGTGGTCATTTTGCGACTCGGACGTTTTGAGAAGTAGGCTACAAGCGATGTGGTCATTTTACGACTCAGACATTTTGAGATGTGGGCTACAAGCGATGGGGTCATTTTACGACTCAGACATTTTGAGATGTGGGCTACAAGCGATGGGGTCATTTTACGACTCAGACATTTTGAGATGTGGGCTACAAGCGATGGGGTCATTTTGCGAGTCGGTAATTTTGCGACCGAGTCATTCTACTAGTGACCTAAATCTATGACCAGGGAGCGAAACTTAGGTGCCGGTGACGTAATTACGCAAATTCACATATAGGGTGCTTTTATATAAACAATATTGAGATACCCCACTATGACGATAATGTAAATATTCAAATAATGATAAAGACAATACGAATAAATAAAATAAAAATTCAAAAAATTCAAATTCAAGCATTTATTTGTAACAAATAATAAAAATAGTAAAAAAAAAAATAGCATAAAAAAACAATTTGCCACGAAATAGACCCTGCTCAGCGTGTTGCTTCTACAGCACAATAAACACACATATAATATAAATTTTCACATTGATTACAATCAGAAAAGAAATCTTCTGCAAATACTGTATTGACTCCATGGAAACTTTGCTCAAGCGAAACCGTTACGTATGTTTCGGTTATATTTGCAATTTACAAATAAAAAAAAGTATAAAATATAAATTAGTTATTGTCTCCAACAATCTTCTTTTAATGACAATGACAGTCACGTGATTATATCGGTAAACTAAAGAGGCCAATAAGTTGTTATTAGTGATGATGTAAAATCTAGATTAAAACACTGTATGTAGCTTGAAGTCATACGCCTGTCATCGGCACCAAAGGTTCGCTCAAAGACGCCCCTGGCCGAATACATTTTTTTTTTGGGCGCCAAATTTTAAAATACCCTCTTGTAAGGGAGTAGGGATAGGGATTATTCACCTTAGCCGTGTCTTTTAAGAACGCATCGGAGTCCTGACACCGCTGCTGGAAGGCGCGGCACCTCGTCAGGCTGTCTTCACACGATGTGCACAGGAGCTCCGTCACATCCTCCCGTTTTGGTACCTGGAGGGTTCATAATGTCAAAAAAAGTTTTTTTTTATTGCAAGGAGGAGACAAGAGCACTCAGGCCACTTGCCCCCTATTTCACCATACTGATAATAACAGGTGACAGGTGGCAATTCGGTATACATTGCAAAATTAATATGCTGATACATCACTGAGCTTCATATAAGCTGCGCCATGTAAACTGAAATGTCACATGTCACCTGTCATTGTCAGAATGGTGAAATAGGGGGGTGATGGTATGCGGAATCTGAGACCCATAGACATTTGAATTCATAAGACTATAATCTCAAGACCTCAAATGCGTTGCCAACCCTGACGACCAAGATGGAATGCCTTGATGCTAGTAATTTCACCGGTTGTCTTATCCCCGAACTGGAACACAACAAAGCGAACACTACTTCTTGGCAGAAGGTTAGTGGTAGCGATCCGGACGGACCCTGCACAAGGTCCTACCACCACTAAAAGCTTTTTTTTATGTTAAGGAGAAGGCACACGAGCACTCAGGCCACCTGATGGTAAGTGGAATCTGAGACCCATAGACATTCGAATTCTCAAGACTATAATCCTAAGACCTCAACTGCGTTGCCACCTATTTTGCTCTGCTTCGTACGCGCTCACGCGCTGCGGGCGGCGCGCGGCGAGTCGTCGGTCTCTCGGTGCCTCGCGTAATTTGGACGTGTATCCGAGCGTGCTGCGGGCAGAACGACAAGTTCTAACTTATCTGTGGGCGAGGCGCGTACAAATTTGATAAAGTTGCTGAGCCGTTCCACCACCCAGGCGATTTCTTCTTCTTTTTGTTAATAATTCGGTGAACTATGTTAAACGAAGCCGCGGCTGTCGTCGTGCCCGACGCCATTTTGAAATGCCGGCTCGCGGCGAGCACGCTGCCTCATCCGCGCGTGTTTATGTGCAAAAAATTGGGTCGCGAGCAGCTCGCCGCGCGGGGCCAGCATGCCTCAGGCTGAGCCGCTCAGATTCGTACCCAGCTTAATATTTAGGTCTATCGTTTCTTGGAGCTGTAAAGAACATGTTATAACCTGTGAGACCTGGGTGTCCCATACATAAGCAAGGTAATTTAGTTTCAACTTTATTTAAACGAGTATAAAGTTCATTTTAATTTGATTCAAATTTGATGATGGCATTTAAGAGCAAAGGTAATTGAACTTTATTTGCTTGTAGTTAGATTCAAATTCCCACTTACAAAAACCTCCCTGTTTTTGGTAGGGTGGGCCTCACGAGCTTAAAGCTATGCGAGGCACGCAAATACACATTAAACTTATGACAATATAAATATTATATTTAAAAAATCGGCCAAGTGCGAGTCGTAGTCGCGCACGAAGGGTTCCGTACCATTATCTATACATCCACGGTGTCTGTATTAAGATCGTGCAAAAATAGGCAAGAAATCGTGTTTTCGCGCGTGTCGCGTTTGACGACACGTTGGACTAGTTGCGAGTGACCCTGCCTCCGAAGCCAGCGGTCCTGGGTTCAAATCCTGGTAAGGGCAGATATTGTGTGATGAGCGCGAATATTTGTTCCCGAGTCTTGGATGTTTTCTATGTATTTAAGTATTTATTTCTCTATATAAGTATGTTTATCGTTGTCTAGTACCCATAGTACAAGCCTAGAGCTTAGTTTGGGACTAGGACAATTTGTGTAAGATTGTCCCCTGTTTTTTTTTTTTTTGTATGTAAGCTCCCATAAATATTTATTTAATTTGATTTTTATTATTAAAGTTAAAATACAACAGAGTATTTTGTGCATATTTCAAGTGCCTACCTGATGCCATTATTGATATCAAGCAAAAAAGGGCAAAAAAATCGCGTTTGTTGTATGGGAGCGCCCCTTAAATATTTATTTTATTTTGTTTTTACCCAGGGTGGTTGCCGGGTTAGAATAGTGCCACTCCATGTCTTCCCGTGGGTGTCGTAAGAGGCGACTAAGGCAATAAGGGCTTGTAGTACTGTTAGGCGATGGGCTTGCAACCTGTCACAATACACTGGTAAACATCGTAGCCTGATTGTGCAAAATGTGGTTACAGAATTATCAACAAGTTTAGAGTTGTTGGTATTTCTGTAGCTCTGCCTACCCCACTCTGGGAATGAAGGCGTGATGTTATGTATGTATGTATGTAAATAGAAATACACTCTGTAAAAAATTCAAGTATATAGCTACTACAGTTCATGAGATACAGCCTGCTGGCAGACTGACACACAATGGAGGCTTAGTAATAGGGTCCTGTTAGCACCCTTTGGGTACCAACCCTTTTGTACTGAAAGCAGTATAGTATTGAGTATATAAAATAAGTTGCTAACAAGTGGTTGCCCCGTGTGGTTGCTGGGTTAGAATAGTGCCACTCCATCCAAAGGAATAAAGACTTGCAACCAGTCACTAATACACTAGTAAACTTCTTGACCTGATTGTGCAAAATGCAGTTACAGAATTACAACCAAGTCTTTATAGATTTGTGGTGTTTCTGTAGGTCTGCCTACCCCACTCTGGGAATGAAGGCGTCATATTATGTATGTATGTAAGTTGCTGTCAAAATATCATGTTTTACACAGGTTCATCAAAACCAAGTCCAAACTCTTGAAGAAAGCTATTGCAGGTTCTAAAGTCCTGAAGAGAACCCAATCCAGGTTAGAACCCTTATAGGATAACACCAAACCGTCATGTGAGTAAATGTCAGATAAGGTCAACTTAACTGGTTCCCTTTATATAGGGATATATAGTGAAAATATCCGAAGATGTGTATGATTATGATTACTAGGCATATTATAAGCTGTGTTTTGAAGCCAAACCTGGTTAGTTAAGAGGGAAACTAAACATGAAGATGATAAAAGTATAAAAATCACCTACGTGGATACATAAAATTATATTCATTATATTATATGTTTGCACTTATTCACGTTACCATTATGTAGATTTCACTCCGTATCTAACTATATTAGTGTCATAGTAATATTATGTTATTGGATATCATATCATATTTACAAACCCCAAAATCCAAATATAGATTTGACGCATACGCACTACACGCGCAAACTAATTTTAAAAACTACCCATTTGAATATTGCCGTTAGCTGTCCCGTGTATCACTGTGTTGGATCCACGGAAGATCAGCGTCGAGACACTCCTGAGTGGCTCGACATCATGCTGAGTGGGTTCACTTTTCGCAATCTGTTACATTAAATATAACATAATTAATTAAAACCCTGCATGTCAAGCTAATTTAAGCTATTTTAAGTTTTTCATTTTCTACCGTAATTAGCTTTACAAAATGTTAGTCTTAAGTAAAAATGTATCATTTTGCAGAAATAAAATTATTTTCTTTCTTTCTTTCTTTTCTTTCTTTCTTTCATAAAGTAAACTAACCACTGCCATTCTATAGAAATCCTCTGCAAGGCCCCATTCTTGCATATTCTTCATTTCCCCTGACTCTGCCAAGCAGCCACGGCACAGTAATGAGTAATCGCTCACTGGCTTATCTAACTTAATGAAAGGAGTCGACATTTTATTTTAAATTCACAGGATATTCAGGAGTAAATAATATAATACTAATATTTATTTATATCGTATTTTGACGTTTAACGTTCCATTTTAAGTTAAACTTGAATAATAAAAAAGTATATAAGGTGGTGTTGTAGTAAAATAAATATATGTTGAAGTAAGAATATGTTATTAAAAGTCAGTGAAAATTAAACATTCTGTTTTATTTATAATATTAACTCTTTGTTTTTGTATTTTCTTAAAAACGGTGACTGTAGAGATTGTATCGTAACTTGCTAGTATTCGTTCAGAAATCTACTTAGTTAACTATTTATTTCTCATTTGTGTTCCATTTTTGTTTACTTTAAATTAAAGAATTTTGGCATACAATTTTATTTAAGTAAAATAAGTTTATTTTAAAATAACATCACACTTTTTCTTTTAGAACCTCCCTGACACAAAAATATCCACAAATGTCAGGTATCAAAACTTTTCAAATAAACATCATTTGACATGATTTATTTTTCAGGTATTTGACAACCATTTTGGCTAATCTAAATTTACAAGAGTATGATTGTCGCCTAGAAAGGTAATTTTATTCAATTTAATCCCCTCTATTTACCGCCATAACTTCCCACATTTTCAAATATAGCCGGCATTCTAATTGCCACGAAGTTAGATCAATATTCTTATTTGCTCAGAAACGGTTTCGTCGGTGGCGAACTTAACTGCGGTCGCCATTTGCGCCACGAACGCTGGTAGATTGTCTTGTGTGTAAAGTTGTGAAATTGGAGGTTAGAGTGCTAATTTACTTGTTATAAGTGCGCTAAAATTATCAAAACCGTCTCGAAGCACAATAATTGAGTGTTCAATGTCTCGTGAGCACGGAAAGTACTTTGATTAAGTGAGTATGGTGTTTTTGCAATGTTACGTAGCATGTAGGATAGAAACACGTGCTAAATAATAGTTCAATTTTTCTCCAGTTAAATTGCTTTTACACGGTGCCAGCGCGCTGTTTACTGTCGACTTTGTACCTCAATTTGCGTTGCATTGATTCCATCACGTCGTTTATATGCAAACTCGGTCAGTTTATTATTATTTTAGTTTCTAGGTGATCTATTTTAGGCTTGGCCGTACTGCGGAGTTCCTAGTTCGAATTTCAAAAAATGTTTTAGTTTTTAATATGCATTCTCGTTTACTATTAAGCCTAGGCGGTGTGCGATTATTCTGCATTCCGAGCATTGAGTAGAAAGCAGAATATTTTAAATTCAATTCAGGGCACCTTTCATTTGTTGACATCCAGTTTCATAACATTATCATCATTTACGTCGACGACAATTACGTTTTTGTTTCGTCTGAACGCGTGTTATTACTTTTTTTGCACGGCAATTAAATGGTGGCTTTTGCAAACATAAAGTATTATGTAGGTTTTTTGTTATAAAAAATTACGTTTTGCAACATAATTAAGTCATGATAGAATCAGAAAAAGTAAACATTTTTTTTTTATCTTAGTAACAGACTTAGTAACGTCCCTATGCTATCTTTGTGACCTTGGGATGTTTGTAATCTGTAAATGCTGTTTTTGTTGCAAAATGAAATCAATTTCACGGTTAGCATAAACTGTTATTATTATGTTTTTAATCATTTGACAAGAACTTCTCATTTCATTGCATTGTGACTGATTTGTAAGGGGAGTTATAAATAAATTAAAATAAAATATGTACCATAAATTAGTATAAGTTCCAAGTTTAAGTTTGAAAAGAGTGTGATTTGTTAAGTAGCTGCCATAACCACACCCAATGTAATACCTAGTAATTAGTGATGGAGCTACAAAACTAAACAACTTTTTTTTTTTAAAGAAATGCCGAGGCTGTAGTTTTTTTCCGATGTATAAATGGATAAGAAGTGATTTTTGAGTAGTTAATTTTATTCTAAACGGCACTGTTATAGCTTTTGACATGGTATGTTGTTGTTTGTAAACTTGTTTGAAATTACCGTCATGTAAATTTTACCCAGTGGACTTGGGACAAATTCCATTGGATAATGAATGTTGCTCATTGATTACTCAGACTTTGTAACAACTATTTTAATACAAACATAATGTAACAACCCATCTTATCTCTGCTGATAAAACATGAGTAATTATTTACAAACAATAATAGATACATTAATAATTATCCTTTGGATAGCTATTCAAATATGAACCTAAACAGAGAGGTACAAAGTTAATTTGATTGAACATTGTTAGCTAATTCTTATAATCTTTTGGCATAGGACTGTTCAAATCATTAGATTAGCAATTCAATTCAGGGAAAACCTCATTTTAATAATGCCTTTCACATTATTAAAATCGATAACGGTGTTTGATCAAAATGTTTCTTGTGTTACATTATGTGTGTTGAATGAGTATTATTTTTTGGTGTTTATTATTGGATTAGTTTTAACTTTAAGTTAAATTTTCGTAGTTTTTCTCCGATTTGAGGAAGTTAAAAAGAAACCTATTGATCATCCATGTTTTTTCATAAGTCTAACTAGACTAAAATGTTTTTTTAATTACCTAGAATAACTAAGATTCAGGGTGGAAATTGAATCTGTATCGCATATTATTCTGACATGAATAAATTAGTGAATATTGGATTCAGTTTATTATGTTGACAAACAGGTTATTGAATGAATGAATGAATGAATGAATGATGATGATTTATTTGAAACACAACCCAACAATGTTACATGCTTAAAACTAGAAAAAAAGGCAAGTATAACAATTAAGGGTGGTACCATTTAAACAGTACAAAACAAAAACAAAGCACAAACTACAAATAACACCAAGCAGATGAGAATACAACAGACATTTCAGCTAAGGTACAGTTCAATTTCGAAAAGCAAATTGAAGAAATTGAGGATATATTAATAACAATAAAATTATTGACTTAGTCAATCACTTTAAAGTTGATTTTACGAACTAGGAGTACCCTCACTTTCAAATAAGTAAATATCACAGGACAATAATGACACATTTGACCTAGTCCCAAATTAAGCTCTAGGCTTGTACTATGGGTACTAGACAATGATAAACTTACTTACATAGAGAAATACATACTCAATACATAGAAATCGTCCAAAACTCAAGAACACAATTGCTGATGAACACAATTTTTTGGCGATAGGTCTTCCAACTTTGTAGGCAGCAGCATTTTTTTTTTATTGCCGTCAACAGACTATGAGGCAGATGATTAATGTGTTGCCACTCTTGAAGAAATTTAATGACACCCTGTAGTTTTTTTTAAGGCTTATTTTGGTAATTATCAGGTAATGGCACAGCCCTAACCCAGATACTTAAATAATTTAACAGTAACTTAGTCATAAAACATCTCAACATTGCAACTTGTCTAGGCAATATGGTTTCTGTTGGAGGAATGTATTGAAACTTTATTTTATGTGGTGCAATTGTGTTTTGATTTTATATTCATTGTTTTCATAATGGTAGATTTTGACGGAAGGGCTTGTAGTACTGTTAGGCAATGGGCTTCCAACCTGTCACTAATACACTAGTAAACTTCTTGGCCTGATTGTGCAAAATGTGGTTACAGTAGCTCTGCCTATCCCACTCTGGGAATGAAGGCGTGATGTTATGTATGTATGTGAAAGTGTTCAAACCTATTTTATTTTATCCTATTCCTGACTTTATTTTTATTTCAGTTGCAGAGAACCCCAGAAATGAAGATAGACGGCCACACACTCACAAATTATATTGAGTACCTTATGAAAGCAGTGCCTCAAACATATTTTAAAAAGCAAAACCTTTTACTCTAAATTTAAAAAGATATTAAGAATTATTTTAAACATTAAGAAGATATTGTGCCAGTATTAACTAAGTTTTCTACAGTTAAGGAGTTGTTTCTAGTTATAGACTGTTGTGTGAAGTTTTTTTAAGTATTTCACAATACACTATGAAAATTCCGGAGACGTCTGCCAATGTTGGTGCTTACTATGGAACTGATGAAAATGGACAGTGGCAGGTATGTTGTTACAGTATTTTGACTAAATCAATGCATACATTTGTGATGTGTACTTTAACCTAGATGTTGTTTTAGTGGTGGTAGCACCCTATGCAGGGTCCATCCGAATCGCTACCACCATCTTATCCATTAACCACCCGCCAAGCAACAGTGTTTGCATTGTTGTGTTGCGGTGTGGGGATAAGACAACCGGTGAAATTACTAGCATAGAGGCATTCCATCATAGTCACCAGGGTTGGCAACGCATTTGAGGTCGTGACAATTCAAATGCGTATGGGTCTCAGATTCCACTTACCATCAGGTGGCCTGAGTGCTCGTGTGCCTTCTCCTTATAATTAAAAAAAAATTGTGAACCAAAGAGTTCAATAAATTTACAATACATAGGGATTTTATTTTGGAGCGTGTAAATTATCAAATATTCAATCACACCTGAATCAAGGTACTGTTACTTAGATGGGACCACAGATTAACAGTTACTCCCAAGCCTAACAAGTCCAAGTTACTTAACACTGCAAATCTGACCTCGTAAGCTAATAACCAGAATCTGAAATCAGGGACCCGCTATCCCATTCAAGGGGTTTTGAATGGGTTTTTATAAGGGTTTAACTTAGAAAAGCCCTATCGCTTAAAAGCTGTTTGATTTGCTTTTAAAACCCACTATCCCATTCAAGGGGTTTCGAATGGGTTTTATAAGTCTTTTACTTAGAAAAGCCGTTCAATATGCTTTTTCAAGAGCTATTTATAAGGGTTATCTGTGCTTTAGCTGTTAAGGTTTCCCTTATTGCGAATGGTTAGTTTAACCTGTTTAACAAATGACTTAAGACATCTATTTCGTTCCAAGAGGTTATTCTTTTAGTGGGGTATTCTATTGAGAGGTTAGTCTTTCAAAGGCTTTTATCGGTGAATTGGTGGGCGGGTCCCTGTCTCAAATTCAATGGTTAAAGGAGATTCAATCCTATCCTGTTGGTAATGACTTGACCCCGGAATTTTGTCGCAATGACGTCACAATTGGGTACTTTGGGATGTAAATGCTGCCCTGCTAACAGAAAAGGCAGTATCTCAAATTCTATGGTCTAAGCAGATTTAATCCTATCTTGTTGGTAATAAGGTTGCATTTGCTACAGGAGTTTTTCTGTGATACTGCCTTTTATGTTAGCAGGGCAGAATGGAGCCGTGTTAATTAATATGGTAGCCTAGTCTATTGGTGGAATTAAAATTTTATTATCAGGTATTCACAATACTTTATATCTTAGTCACACCAATTAGATTTACATTAACATTTTTTATTCCTAATGACGACCTCAGGAGTGCGTGGTTAAAATCTTTCGGGTTCCTCGGGCCCACAGTTTTCACAATTCCAGTCATTTGGAATTCATATTGATTCCCATTTACTAGTAATTGTAATATTTGTACAGATGATTACTGATTCCTTAATATGTAATGGTAATCAGCGTTTCATTTGATTACATTACAAGTAATCTGTGTCAACCAGTGATGGATTACAAAAGTAAAATCAAGTAATTGTGTAATCAGGAATCGATTACGAAATGCCCATCTCTGGTCAAAACTTAATTAGGTTGTATAGGTTAAAGCTGATAAATTGATAAATGTTATTTTTATTTGTTTAATTAGATTCCACTGTTCCATGTACTGTATGGAATGGCGTTAATGAATACGATAAACTATACATTCACGATAACTAGGCATTCACTATAAAAATTACCTAGTCCAATTGATCAATGTTATCTCTCGGTATATTACTGCAAACCATACATTTGTACGTTAAACTGGCTTGTTTTTTTTCGTCCGCTTACTTTTTATTCGTCAAAACCTTAAAACCTTAAACCCGTGTTAATTAAAACCTTTCCAATTACTCCTTAAACCACCCTATTGTAGTGGTGGCAGGATCCTGTGCAGGGTCCATCCGGATCGCTACCACCACCTTTTCCATTAACCACCCGCCAAGCAACAGTGTTCGCATTGTTGTTTTCTGGTGTGGGGATAAGACAACCGGTGAAATTACTAGCATAGAGACATTCCATCTTAGTCCTCAGGGTTGGCGACGCATTTGAGGTCTTAGAATTAGTCTTGAGGATTCAAATGTTTATGGATCTCAGATTCCACTTACCATCAGGTGGCATGAGTGCTCGTGTGCCTTCATCTTAACACAAAAAAAAAAAAAAAAAAAAACAGTGACGTGTCAAAAATCCGGGGTCTAGTAATAAGGTTGCAATTGCTACAGGAGTTTTGTCTGATATACTGCTATTTGTGTTAGAAGGGTAGAAATGCTCCACAAGCGTGTACTTGTGGTATTAATTAATTATTCTCTGTCTTATTTCGACACTTCCAAAGACTTCAATGCTTAAATAGTAAAACATATGCGCTGCGCATGGTTGCATGTGCGCTAGTAGTTTCCTGTTCCGCAATAATTTGGTCCTGATCAATAAATATTGATGGTTCAATTTGATGTTTCAGCCAAACGGCGTGATCATTGACAGCGGCGTGGCTGGCGGTGTTGTTGGCAGCGGGGACGGTCTACACCCTGCGCCTGTGTACCCGGTGCATATACCCCGCTCGCACATCCCTGGTAAGTGATCAATCAATCAATCAGTCAAAAGGTGGAGTCGTTGGCAGTGGGGTCGGTAAACACCCTTGTGTACCCAGTGCATATACCGCGCTCGTACATCCCTGGTGAGTGATCAATCAATCAATCAATCAGTCAAAAGGTGGAGTCGTTGGCAGTGGGGTCGGTCAACACCCTTGTGTACCCGGTGCATTTACCGCGCTCGTACAATCCTGGTGAATGATCAATCAATCAATCAGTCAAAAGGTGGCGTCGTTGGCAGCGAGGACGGTCTACGCCCTGCACCTATGTATCCGGTGCATAAACCGCGCTTGCACATCTCTGGTGAGTGATCAATCAATCAATCTATCAGTCAGTCATACGGTCTACAGATCTACACCATACGTTCGTGTACCTACCATTGGGTGCATAAACCACGCTCGCTTTTTTTTTAATGTATGATCACAGAGTTATCTGTCAGATGTTGAAACATGTTTTTTGTTTGATAGGGTTTACAAATCTTTACCTGATGAGGAAATCCGTGAGGAATTGATGAGTTCTCCTCAATTCTTGAAAAAAATTAAAAATATTTATAAAAAAAAAGTTAGGGCATAAACAATGGTTTAGGGCCCTGTGCTAGGATTCCCTGTGTTGCAGGACCCAAACATAATCGGCTTCAACAGGCACATTTCATTTGCGGATATACATAACAACGGATCAATTCCTGTATTCTATTATAGGCATACATATAGACATTTTAGTATTTTCAGCTACAAGTCTACCATAAGTCGTAAGAGGCGACTAAGGGCTTGTAGTGCTGTTAGGCGATGGGCTTGCAACCTGTCACTAATACACTGGTAAACATCTTAGCCTACTTCTGCAAAATGTGGTTACAGAATTATCAACAAGTCTTTTTAGATTTGTTGGTATTTCTGTAGCTCTGCCTACCCCACTCTGGGAATTAAGGCGTGATGTTATGTAAACTTATGTATGTATGTAAGTCTACCAATTGTATTCATAAAGCATCATTTGGTGAAGTGGAACTGATGATGAGGACCAAACTAAGGCAATAAAGGTTTGTAGTACTATTAGGCGATGGGCTTGCAACCTGTCACTAGTACACTGGTAAACTTCTTAGCCTGATTGTGCAAAATTTTGTAGTATTTCTGTAGCTCTGCCTACCCCACTGGGAATGAAGGCGTAATGTTATCTATGTATGCTGATGACGACGGTATTTTTCCAGCAGGCTACGTCATGGCCGGCGCGTACTACGGAGCTGGGTATCCGCCGCAATCCGATGACTTTGCCGACTATATGTGGATGGAGAATGAGGAGGAATTTGACAAGCAAGTGAGTAGCACATACCCTAGGTTGATAATCAGACCTCGGACAGGGTGAGCTGTTTTAAGAGTTTGCATAATATGGACATACCTACATAGTCATTCAATGGTAGATGTGATGTAATTGAGTAACGAATGAAATTATTCTATTTAGATCTTTACATAACTAGCAAAACAAATTAATTGTATAGCAAGCCTCTTTAAATGATAAGCATATCCATATGAAAGTAAAATAACTGATATGATATCATACCTCTTTAGAATAGAATAGAATAGAAAAACGTTTATTCGACAAACACATCAAAGCAAGGGTTACATATTTAGTAGAAGAAATACAGTGATATAATAAAACTAGTTCTTATATTCTAACAAGCGACACTAATAAAATAGAATAAAAAGTGACAGTTTTAAAAAAAAAATACAAATTTACAATGATGATGATGTGTGTCGAAATGGTCTCCACTCAGCGAAATGGTTGGCATGAGGATGTCAACCTTGCTGGTTTTCAGGGGAGCCAGGCGGCGGGTTGCTTGGGACAGCGTACTGTGACTTACAAAGGACAAATACATTACAAGGGATTCAATATAGACGATACATACATACATAATATAGCTATTGTACTGAGACTCCAAAGAAAATGAATAAACATAAAGAGGAACTATCATGTACAAAATGTGATGAATGAATAACTCTATTTAACGATGCCATATTTAACATTGAAATATCATGACAAAGTCATGAATGTCATTATTCTAATGTTAGGTTGTGTTATTTTAATTTGTGAGCAATTTGAGTTTGCTAATAAAAAATAAATAATTGAGAAGAAAGATTATTCCGAATTTGAGTATGCCGAAATATAAAGCAAAAACAGTTCTTAAGTGGATTGAAAATGAACCTGACATCACATATGACGGTAATAAAAGTATTTTTTGTAATAAATAAATAATACCTAATCGTTTTGTACATAATGCACTGTCATTTTAGTTTAATTATAATTCATGAATTCTTTTAATATTTCATCTTCAGGTATATCTATATTAACATCTACACTTGACATTAATGACGTAAAAATGGCTCACCCTGTCCGAGGTCTGTTGTTAATAGCAGGGATGATGTGGGTGAGATATTTATTATTATTATTAAATCGTTTATTTCAAGTAACAGGACTCCCTAATACCATCAGTGGGTGCTAATAATTACAACAGTGGTGAACATCGGCTGATGTATTGGTGTTTCAGGTGATGCAGCAGCTAGAAGAAGAGGCCCTGATGGAGCAGTGCATCGAGGCCATGCTGGAGGACGAGCAGCGCGAGCGGCAGCGGCCCCACAACGGACACTGCCCCACGTGAGTCCACTATATAGGCTAGATATATTTAGTGGTGGTCGGACCCTGTGTAGGGTCCGTCCGGGTCGCTACCACCATCTTATCCATTAACCACCCGCCAAGCAACAGAGCATTGTTGTGTTCCGGTGTGGGGATAACACAACCGGTGAAACTACTAGCATAGAGGCATTCCATCTTAGTGTATGTATGTATGTATGTAAACTCTTTATTGCACAAAAATATACAGTGTAGTGTAGTGTCATTCTATATGTGTATTCAAGTGTCTATGGGTCTCAGATTCCACTTACCATCAGGTGGCCTGAGTGCTCGTGTGCCTTCTCGTTAAAATAATAAAAAAAAAAAAAAAAAAAAAAAAAATAGATCGATTTGGCAATTATTATTTTTTGTGTTCGTTATCGTCAGGAGAACGTTCTTATGAAAGAAAAAACACAATGAAAAATATTTCTCAACTTTTTTTTTTTTTTCCTATTTACTGGACACATCGCACTTTTAGAATTATAGTGACCTAATTCAAACATTTACAGTTTTCGATTTCAGAGTCATAAATTTAGTACTATAGAGACCTAAATCGAAATTCCGAATATTTGGATTAGTTCACTATAATTCTAAAGATGCGACATATTGCAATTGACTTTAAACTTTATTTCCTTGGCGGTAGATTCAAATTCCCATGAGGGTAGTCATGTAACCCGTTTAACCTCGGTTCTTGTTTACAGCACCAGCAACGGCAATCCTTCCCTGTCGCTCGAAGAGGCGGTGTCTCGCTCCACCCTCAACCCGCTCGCTGCAGAGTTCGTACCCACGAGGGTCAAGGCGACGCCAGGTATGTTGCACTTCGATTCATTCCATTTTAAGCGGGGTACGAATCTGAGCGGCTCAGCCTGAGGCATGCTCGCAAGCCAAATAGTTGCACATAAACATGCGCGGGTGAGGCAGCATGCTCGCCTCGAGCCGACATTTCAAAATGGCGTCTGACACGATGACGGCCGCGGCTGCGGTTATCATAATTCACCGAATTATTAACAAAAAGAAGAAATCGCCTCGGTGGTGAAACGGCTCAGCAACTTTATCAAATTTGTACGCGCCTCGCCCACAGACAAGTTAGAACTTGTCGCTCTGCCCGCGGCACGCTCGGATACACGCACGCACGCACGCCGAGGCGCCTTTGACCACGGGCAAGAGACCGACTCGGCGCGTGAGCGCGTACAAATTTGAGCAAGATAGGTGAGCCCTTTAGGGTTTTTAGGGTTCCATACTCTAACTAGGAACCCTTATAGTTTCGCCATGTCCGTCCGTCCATCCGCAACTTAGCTCAGAAACTGTCACGCCGACAAAGTGGTAAAATGAAATCTTGGAAAAATGAATTTTTAATGCAGCACCAAAACACTTATTAAATAATTAGTTTATAAGTACTTGTTGTTTTTGAGATATTTTTTGTGTTTGTAGTACTTAACGGCTTCAGAACCCTACACTGAGCATGGTCCGACAATCCGATAATCGATAATCCGATGACGTGATTTGCCTGCCTTAACCCTAAAGTGGTCATGAGCTGTCGTGCCTCTAATGCCACCTTGGTTACAATAGGCGTCACTGTTGTCTGCTATCGCTGAACTTATAATGTTACAGAGAGAAACCCATTGGTCTCGTGCTTCTTGCAGTCACGTTTATTGTAAATGTACACTCTTGTTTTCTGATTAATTAATGCCACTGACTATTTTATCCTGCTAAGGCCGAAGGTCCTACCCATAGTACTTACTAACTTTGTCATTCAGACCCAGCTCCTTCCACAGTTGTGTAGTCATAGCGTGCCACGGTCCCACCAGTAGGACTTGCAGAAATCCTACTGGTAAGACCGTGGTACGCTATGACTAGCATAATAACTTAAAAAAAGTTTTTTATTTACTTGGGTTGAATGAGTATAAACAATAGTATACTGATAGGACTACGGGCCGCAGTGACTACTACATGCTCAATTTTTCGTTGGACCTTAGTAGGATATAGGTCACAGGTACAGGGCCTCAGGTGCGGGCGGGCAGGTGCGTTAAAACGATATCGTGTTTGACACGTTTAAGAATCGCTTATGTCACAGTCGCCATTATTGTAAATGACATAAGAGTTATCAAAACGTTGACAATACGGAAACAGGTTAAAAACGATATCGTTATTACCTTTTAGAATTCCAGCCCTGTTTAAAAAAAGTTATTTCGTATAATTTTTAATACATGTTTGGCGTGTGAGTGACGCATTTGTATTTGACGTAAGGCATTCAAAAGGTTAAAGGGTTAACGGCTTCGGAACCCTACACTGAACATGGCCCGACTCGCACTTGCCCGGCTTTTTTTACTGCGATGAAAATATATGTCGCTGTTAAATCACCGATGTTCTCTTGCAGAGGATAAGAAGGTGGCAGAAGTGAAGAGCACAGAAGAGCCGCAGAAGGAGCCGAGCGAGGGGCCCGCGGAGGCGCCGCCCGCCTCGGAGGAAGTCAAAACAGAAGGTGAGTAGTAGGGGGGGGGGGGGACAGTGGCCTAGATGCTAAGGGGGTCGGCTCGTGAAATAAATACATATAATAAATAACCGGACAATGTTACACAAATTGACCTAGTCGCAAACTAAGCTCTAGGCTTGTACTATAGGTACTAGACAACGATAAACTTACTTATATAGAGAAATACATACTTGAATACATAGAAAACATCAAAGACTTGGGAACAAATACTCGTGCTCATCACACCAATATTTGCCCTTACCGGGATTTGAACCCAGGACCCCTAGCTTCGAAGGCAGGGTCACAACCAACTAGACCGACATGTCAATAACTGACTACTGAGTTACTAGCGGCGTAGTGGTCTCCTTTTGGGAACCGCTGGTAGAATTTGACGTGTAAAAGTGCCCGTGCGGCCTTCTTACTGATTAAACAACTTTTGTCTTCCTTTTTTTACCCGAGTCCGAAATTATGATTTTATTATAAGCTCCCCTGTGTGCTCGTGCGCCTATGCGCAATATAGCATAAACTAATTGCTTTACGATTTAATTTCAGAACCAATACCACCGGTCGATCCGCCGGAAGTCAGCGCAGCAGACGTCCAGCCAATAGAAAAAAAGAAAGACATAAAAAAGGACACTAAAACGAAAACTGAGCCCAAAAAAGTAGTCAAAATTGAAGCTAAAAAAGTCAAACCAGTAGCGGTCAAGTCCGAAACTATAGTTCAATCAAAGAAAAAGGAGGTTAAGGCTGTAAAGAGTGAAGCGAAGGTTGATGAGAGAGAGAAGGAGGATGCGCCGGTTATAGTCGCGGAGATACCCAAGGTATTTATTTGTCTTGAAAACGTTTTTAAAATTGTTTTTGGTCTCGGAGAGACATTTGAGATTGCCAGTTTCATATTTCACCCTATATGAAACTGCAGAAACAAAATAATATTTTTTTACTCATCGATTAATTAAGATTTCATAGAGAATACTGTAACGTCACTCTTTTCATCGTTGAATAGTCTATGTTACTTCCGAAACAACCGAAATAACTATTTCGATACGCTCTAGACTAGACAACCGATTTTTTTTTTTAAATAGAATGTTGGATTTAAATAATATGTGCCCTTGTTTAAGGAGACTCGATGCGGTACAAAATTGCCAATGTATGGCGTTTTGGAGCGTAGCAGCATCGCGTCATCTGTCAAAAATCTACTTAAACTTGCTGCTGTATCCAGGGCATAAAAAAAACTACGCTTTGTGATTGGCTAAGAAGTTTACGTTTTTTCTGTGGAAATAAAAATCAGACTTTAAGCTTAAAAAGTTAAAATATAAACCAAGAAAATGAGTAGTGACAGTGACGAAACATCTTTAACTCCTCCAGAAATAACTATTTCAATTATCTTGTGTAAAAGAAGTCGGATAGTGGAACTAGACAATATAGTACTTACGGTATTTAGTTTTCTTATATAGGTACTCGGATTAATGATTTAAATTATTAATTTTAATGAACTACAAAAAGTATTGTTCACTATAGTGTCATAATCAAACTGTTTAATCTCGTACCTTACTTAGGCCACTCGGCAAGCTTCGTGGCCTAAACACGGTACTCGAATAAAAGCTCTCTATTATAACACGATTGTGAAAAATACTATTTTGTGTGTTCCAAAATATTTGTGTGAAAAGTTCGTATTTTGTTACCAAAACCGATTTTAGTAACAAAAAGGAACTTCATGCAAATGGCAAGAGATTTACTAAAAAAAAAATTTCGAAAGTTATGCGCGATTTATTTTTAAAAACAGGAACCCTTTTCCTAAGACTCCGCTGTCCGTCCGTCTGTCTGTTTGTCACCAGGCTGTATCTCATGAACCGTGATAGGCAGATAGTTGTAATTTTCACGGATGATGTATTTTTGTTGCCGCTATAACAACAAATGCTAAAAAACAGTTAAATAAATATTGCGCATACAACAGACATGACTTTTTTGCCGTTTTATAGATAGTGGTATGGAATCCTTTGGGCGTGAGTTAGCATGCCCAACTGTTTGCATTATTCCTCTATAAAAGTATTCTTGATAATTATCGAATAATTATCGGATAACGTTTTATAACAAATTGTAACGAAACATAAAATAAAACATTTGTTTTTTCTTATTAAATTGCGGACATACGAATACTTTGAATCCCAGTTGATAATTAGCCATCTGTTATTATCACGATGATTATCGTTTGGAACCCGGCGTTGGCATGGCAACGTGGTAAATCGATGTTTGCCCGCAGGCCGCCGCGTGCGCGGAGGAGCCGCCGCCGCCGAAGCCGGTCAACTACGCCGCCGCCGCGCGCGCCGCGCCGCGCGACAAGAAGCCCGCCCGGAACAACGCCAACAAGTGAGCCAACCACTACACTTGCTACTAACTATCTAATCGCTTCGAATACAATACTTGTGGCGACCTAGCGACATCTAGTGACAACTTGTAACAAACAACTCGCTAGCGCCACCAGCGTCAGACAACGCAACTAAATCTGACAGTGCGCTACATCGCGCTAACGAAGTTTCTTCAGTCGGTTGACTTATATACCACTTCCAACTTCATCCAAACGGACTTCGGTCCCCAGGCATAACACCCGCCTGGAGAGAGATCTCTCTATTGTCCTCTCTACTACATACTTATTTGCAGTGGGCGGCTGACGGATGCAAAATAGGAACGTAAACAGAACATGGATAAGACTTTTATTAAATTTCGAGAAATATTTATGAATACAAAATTATGCAGTTTTTAGCTATCCTCTATTGTACGTAGATTGTACACTAAGAGGATACTGGCCACTTATTATTTTATCACCTCTTGAGACTGATGAGCGTTTATGTATATTACGTCTTAGACTTGTCCATTAAATTTGCTTAGTTTTCAATATTCATATTTAAGATGGCAAAGGAAACCACAATTCGTAAGTGGATAATAGATAAACGTGATCTAATTTACGATACTTCTAAAGGATCGATCTTTTGTACAAAATGTCAAGTAAGTTTATTTGCGAAACGAAAAAGCGTGATTGATAGACATGTTAAATCTAATACGCATCGCCGCCGTCAAGAATTTTGCACGAAACAGAATCAAGAATTTAATATTGATTTGATAAACTTTTTAGTTTTATGCAATATTCCGTGGAAACGTGTTAACAGTGCCGCTTTTCGACAGTTTTTCGCTAAATACGTATGCTGCCAGTGTACGCCATACATTTTGCCAGATGAGACTATTTTAGTCATATCCATATTACGTATAACGTTCGACATTATTTTGACGTAATTTGCATCCGTCAGCCGCCCTCTGGTTATTAGTGCAACAAGAGAGCAAACTTGTTTTTTGCTGCGAGTGTTGATTTTGAATCCCGAGCAAGCGAAGGATTCTAGAATTGAATCACGAGGGTAGCGAGTGATTCTAGGTTAGAATCCTGAGTGCAGCGAGGGATTCAAAGACACGAGACGCAAATAACTTTGGTCTTGTGTTGCACATACAATTTTTCACCTTAGCAGCGAGAAAATATAACCTTTATCTACACGCATGTCATAAACCCTATGATGCGTTCAAAAACCGCAAATTACGACTAGCATAAAGATAAACTGTTTTGTTAAAACACATTTCTTATTTGTCAAAATGTTATTATTGCTTAATAAAGAATCGTTTATGTCACAGTCGCCATTATTGTAAATGACAAGAGTTATCAAAACGTTGACAATACGGAAACGGGTCAAAAACTATATCGTTATTACCTTTTAGAATAGGGGCCCACCTCCGTACATGTTTCGGGACGTATCAGGAATGCGTTTTTGTATTATTGTGTGAGATTGTACCGTAATGTTTATTTGTTTTAGACCATAGTCTAAAACAAGCGCATACGCGAGAAAATAAAAATACGTACTATTTACGAGCGTAAAATTAGAAGTGACATGTATTTTTTGTTTGTTTCAGGTAAAATGGCATAAAGTTATTTGTAACCCAACGGAAAGCTGGTTACAACATGGTATTTAAACTTCTAAATTTGCAGCTTGTTTCGTATGAGACGCGTTCTCATTTCAATCCTGGCAACAATTAGGTAACCACTTTGAAACGGGATATCGTACTCCCATTTCGAAACGAGTTGTAAATGATGGTTACCATATGAAAAAAAAAACATTTTATTCTATATGACACCATTGACACTGGTTATTAAGTATGTACGTACAGATGACCGAATTCATGTTATTATTTAATGTTTATCATGAAAAATAGAATGACGGATTTTATTTTATCAAGTGTGCTAAATTGAAGCAGTCTACCATTTGCATTTTTGCTATGAGGAAGTGTGGAAAAAAACTGTATAAAAGTCCTTGTTAATTAATAAAATATAAAATAAATAGCGAATAGCAAACGATATGTGAATATAATTATTAGAATTTAAAAAATATAATTTTAGTGTACGTTTTTTTTTTATTTGAGGAAATGTGTTTTTGGGTGCGTGTTGTTTCTTTTGTTTGAACATTAAAAGTGGTTTAAAAGAGTGTTTATGAATAAACGTTGGATTGGTTTCGCTCTGGAGAGCTTTGAGAAGACAAACTTAAAATTCATATTTCCTCTAATGAAAAATAATAGCCTAGTAAACTAAGGCTGTCCATAGTATGTAAAGTGATAAAAAAAATGATGTATATTGTATAATTAAAAAACCACCGCGTTTTAACTTTAAGGGGTCGGCACATGGTATAAGGTTGTACAGAAACACAGTGTTCATTCGGTCCCCAAACACTCATAACTGACAAATTCTGTGTCTATAACCGAGGCAACTTGATTTTATTTTAGTAATTTTTTCGTCGCTGAAAATTGCAAGTGTGATACAAGAACGCGTTTCTACCACATGGAGGATTAGGTCCTGATTCGCCGGATTCTTGTTTCGCCGGATTTTTGTTTCGCCGGATTCTTGTTTCGCCGGATTCTTGTTTTGTCGGATTTTTTTGTTTAAGGTAAACTATAGAAATATCGCGGCTTTACCTATCTATTAAATAAAAATCAAACATTTCGGTACATTACCGTAACAGATAAAGAATGTTTAAACACCATAACTAACCACTTCCTGACCATAGTCTATGACTACATCTAAGAAAGAATAACAGTTATAGAATGTTTAAATTGTTTTGTAGCGAGTGAATATTATTATAATATGGATAGTGCTATAAGTAAAATCGTAATGTCTTTTAAAATATGAATCTAACCCATTTCTAAGTAGGTAATTTAAGTTATGTCCTATAGTGGCCACAAAATGGTATTTCATACTATAATAATAAATATAACTACATATTTTCTTTACTAAAGTGATTTTATTAATATTTCCGTCGAAACAAGAATCCAACGAAACGAGAATCCGGCGAAACATGAATCCGGCGAATCAGGAACTAATCGGAGATTATTGGGAGTAATTTTAATAAAAAGTAACGTTATGTGATTTTTTCCATTCCTGTTCCGTTACTATAAACGTTTTAAACATTTTTGTGTAACAGAATGGGACATGTTTTTTTTTAATATGTGTAGTATTCTTGACTCATCAGAAATAACCTGAAATTTTATGATTGACAATGTTATATCGTCGGTGAAATTCCGATACCGCGTTACCGACTCGTTCAGTTAGTTGCAAAATGTACCTTACTGACTTACGTGACCGGTTGACTTATTTAATTTTTCAATATGTGACGATATGGGATTATTCTGTTGATAATGTTTTTACGCTTATAATGATTCTTATATAAATTGGCCTAGTGTTTACATCAGAATAAGTTGCTATCCGAAATTCTTTCTCTGTTGAGTTTTTTTTTGTTAAAAATTATTAATTGAATGTTTTTGTTGTTAATAATGTTTAGCAGCTCGTCAGAAACATATAATGTTTAGATATATTTAGGAACTCTTGATATAAAGTGACGGGAGATTTTGTTATATAAACTTTGGCACAGTGTTTAGTGGAAAATGTAAAATGGAGAAAAATTTATGTTTCCTGAAACTACATCGAAGAACATAGTAGTCCCTCTAGCTAATTGTTTCAACTTTTTTATGTAATGAAAGAAAGAATACTATTTAAAATTTAAACGTTAGAACGTCAATAATTATACACATATTGTATAATAAAAATGTATGTAGACGATTTGAGATATGTCTAAATTCTAAAGAATTGTCATGACATATCTCTTTTTCAATACATAGCAAAATTTGTCTGTATATAGTGGATATAAGTAATCTTTCTTTCATGAATATTGGACCTGTTTAGGCAAACTCTGCTAATTGGAGTTTATCCCAAAGAGATTTTTTGATGAGTGATAATTTGAATCTACTAGCAAGGGAATAAAGTTCAATTACCTTGGCTCTTAAATGCCATTTTCGATTTTGAAACGAATTAAAGTGAACTATATATAGTTAAAATAAAGTTTAAAACTAAATTACGAGATTATATTTCTTATGGAACGCCTATTGTCGCGAGGTTATCATACATTCATAGATGGTGATTATTATTAATTTAATAGATAAAAACATCTGGAGTCGCCATTTTTATTTTAGAGCTGCTCTTTTAAATTGCTGTCACAATTACACTAGCTTAGAGGCATTCCAACTTAGTCCTCAGGGTTGGTAACGCATTTGAGGTGTTAAGATTGCAGTCTTGAGATTCCACTTATCATCAGGTGGCCTGAGTGCTCGTGTGCCTTCATGCTATAAAAAAGCGTCCGATTCATCTCTTTGTAAGCTACAACGCTACAGACGTACACACATTATAACACCCACTATTTGCAGTGGGGGTTCAAAGGTACTCGATACATTTTGAAATGTTTCTCTTACACCATGTGCACCGACCCCTGATTTGAGGCAACGTTGTACAACTATACCTTGCGGTAGATTTGTTATTTTAAAAAGACAGGGTTTGGTACGGGCGATAAATTTTGTTTTAAAAAATTTGGGAGTAATATAGACAGGTTTGAACGCGTGCGACTTTGCATTCGTAGAACTTGTTTCACTCTCCTCAAATTTCTATATTTTTAGTACATTTGGATCGCTATAGGAACATAATGTATTCCATGTTTTTTTTAGCAACTAAAGTTGATAAATATCTAAGGTATTTACCGATTGTATATACTTAGGTATTTACCTAGGTGAATTTCCCACCCATCTGTTTATATGTCATTACTCATTATACATTATATGTATATGTTAAAATATAATATAATTAAAATGGAATATATTATTAAAGTGGTTTTGTAATCCTCAGCAATGTACCTAGAAGATGACTGTTGGGGCGGAAAGGTTCTAAAGTGGCTACATCTTGTAGTTCGTATCTATCGCTACAAATTAGCAAGAAAGGGATATCGTGTATCCCTTGCGCGAACTGTCCCGCTGTGGATATGTTTTCGCCCTTTTAATACTATAAATGCAAAACCAATATTTTAATTAAATTTGCAACAAAGAACTAATCCTCAGCGTTGGCAAACTTTCGGTCTTAGGATTGCTGTCTTAAGATGCAGATGTCTATGGGTCACAGATCCCACTTCCAATCAGATGACATCTTAAATAACCATGGATGTGATTTGTGGATGAATATGCACGATAAAGATTTTACAAGTATACGGAATCGATGCTGTCTATATTACTCCTTACTATCTGATATATTCCTTTGCTTAGTTTATTGGGGAATCTTGTTACATTTAAGTAATAGAATTAAATCATAGTTTTTGTTTAGATTTAGAAGTCTTGCGTGAGCGTGTGTTGTGATACATGCGTGAGAAAGTGCTTTCAAATTCCGTCGTCTCGTTTAGACTCTAGGTAATGACAGACGGATAGGCTAAACACGATACCGGTAAAATTATTAGCATAGAGGCATTCCATCTTAGTCCTCAGGGTTGTCTTAGGATTGCAGTCTTGAGGCAAATGTCTATGAGTATGTGCTCGTTTACCTTTGCCATTAAAAATTGTTGCAGATGAAAAGATTTGATACTTTTGGCCGCTACCGTATATTTGACTTTGTTTTTAATTAGCGAGCTTCGCTTTTGGTTTCTGTCAGATTTCTGTAACACACGTGCATAAATTAGGATTTGCTATATGTAAAAACCTTTTGTGATAAATTAACTAAGGTCTGTGTCAATTGAACTTGCAAAAGATTTGAACAAAACCAAACGAACCAATTCACCATGATTGCTCGATATTCACGCACTTTTAGAGGTCAAGTGAGGTCTTTCCAATGGTTTATACACTAGATCATCATTTTTCATACCAAGTTAAAGATGAAATAACCAGACCTCGGACAGGGTGAGCCATTTTTACGTCATTAATGTCAAGTGTAGATGTTAATATAGATATACCTGAAGATTAAATATTAAAAAGAATTCATGAATTATAATTAAACTAAAATGACAGTGCATTATGTACAAAACGAGTAGGTATTATTTATTTATTCTAATCTTTCTTTGTTATTGGTTATTGTAATAAAGAACTGTTTTTTTCTAAATTTTCAATTTTCAACGCACTTCTTGAGTTTAATTAATATCCACTTATAGATGGAAAAATATTATTATTTATTAGCAAACTCAAATTGCTTACAAATTAAAATAACACAACATAACATTAGAATAATGACATTAATGACTTTGTCATGCATGATATTTCAATGTTAAACATGGCATCGTTAAATAGAGTTATTGTCTATCTAAAGAGGTACGATATCATATCAGTTATTTTACTTTCATATGGATATGCTTATCATTTAAAGAGGCTTGCTGTACAATTAATTTGTTTTGCTAGTTGTGTAAAGATCTAAATAGAATAATTTCATTCGTTATTCAATTACATCACATCTACCATTGAATGACTACATATTATGCTAACTCTTAAAAC
This sequence comes from Acleris holmiana, assembly GCA_949316455.1. Lineage (NCBI taxonomy): Eukaryota > Metazoa > Arthropoda > Insecta > Lepidoptera > Tortricidae > Acleris > Acleris holmiana. The sequence goes on along the minus strand of OX438790.1, from coordinate 1,522,049 downwards.
AGCTCACCCTGTCCGAGGTCTGGAAACAACTATTATAGTCAAAACACGCTCGGTGGATATTTGAGGTTATGTGTCAAACAGTACTAAAGTCGGATTTTTATTCCCACAGAAAAAATGTAAACAAAGGTGTTGCCGCTAACGAAAAACATGCAGCATTCAAAATATTTAAACTATACATATTTATAAGAAACTAGCGGCCTGCCAGCGGCTTCGCCCCGCTGCAAATTTCTGACTTTCTCGGAAATTATTCGATTTTTTCTCACCGTAAAAACCATCCTTAGACTTCAACGAACATTTAAAAAAAAGAATTGGTGAAATTGGTTCAGGCGTTGTTGAATTATGCGCTTACCAACACATTTGACGATTCATTTTTATATTATAGATTGACAAACTATAAAAAATCAATATATCTCAATCAACATGAAATAATTTAATTTGTTAATAACAAACTTTATTTTAAAATAGATTCTTTGTTACATTAATTTAAAACGAGACTGCTGTTTTCCTATGCATAATTTATTTATTGCACTGGTATCACTGACTCGATACACCCGTGTCAACAAGTTGAGGGCCGCTTGATTGATGTGAGACGTCACTACACCGCTTCACAGTTCGGGCTCCGTAATCTCTTTCCAGTCACTCTTGTAAATTGTTCTGTTAAAATTTAATTATTTCTCAAATTTATCCCCAGAGATGTCACTTTAACAGTGACGTAACTTTGTTTACATTTTTTCTGTGGGAATAAAAATCCGACCATAATTGTTTACATCTTTTGCAATATCAATTGACACAGACTTTAACTGATGGTGAAAACCGCATATAACTTTCCAACGCCATAGACAGATGTATCCACACCACTGGTTCAACGCCAACGGCGCATATTTGTGTCATGGTTGCCAGCGCAAAATCAACCTAAGTATCTATGGGGCAAGGTTGACATTAGCTCTGGTTTTCATCTGTCATTGGCGAGTGAGTGACGTCTTTTGTAACTGACATAGCGTTGATAAGGTTTAATACGAGGATTCCGGTAACCTTCGGGGAGGGAAGATGGCCGATTGAAACATGCCCGGCTTTTACTTTTGATTTATTCTGTTTACTGATTTACTCTATTCACTTGACATTGGCGAAATCACTGAGTGGACCGCCATTTAATAAAAAAGAAGAAGAAGAAGGTTTAATACGGTTTATGAGTTATGGATGGACATAGAGACAGACGCAGAAAGCCACTTTGTATAAACTCTCTAAAGATGTACATATAGACAATAGAGATTGGTCATAGGGCATGGGCACTTTTGCACCTCTAAAATCTACCAGCGCTCCCCAATGATGAAAAGAAACTTTTTAAATATTGCTTATGACAATGATAGAACAACCTAGCATTGTATAAAACAGTGAATATAAAATGATATATAAAACTCAGAATTACCACAAGTGCTATCAAATGAGAAAGAGAACCACACAAAATATAGTAAAAGTAGGTTACCTTAGGTACATTTATATCTAGTTTATATTGACATGTATAATATTTGGGTGAATCAACGATTTTTATATATTTCATTGTCTTATTAGCACGACACTAACGGAAGTTCGAAAAGTTGTAGAAATCAGTAACACATATTTGCTACACATACTGATGTCACACAAATTTTCAAAACAAAACCGGAGGTCCTTTGGGGCTCATTAAATTCACTTTTTATCGGAGTAAGAAAACACGCAATTTATTTTGGCACTGGTTCTTTCTTTCCTTGTATTTATGCTATTTAAAATAGGTGTTTTATGGTAGGCAGTATTGTACACCCGTAGGTTTTAATTAATTTTAACCCCCCCCCCCCCTAGCAAACATGAAGATGCAATTTAAATACTTTTACTACAATAAACTGCCACATTTCCAACGCCACAAGTGTTCTTTAATCTAGTGAAATTATGTGTTTAATATAAATCGTGTTGAATAAATGATAATGTAGGATTTTGGAAAGCATTTTGTATCACAGACACACGTGTATGTCTCATGTTCTATTGTATTTAATATTGTCACAATTTGATAGGTACTGCCCTTGAATGTTTATATAGAACCTACACCATGGGTAGTCAGGTGGTTATGTAGTGGAGGCAGCTTAAAAACATTTGCATTATTAGTTGAGATGGGTGGACGGTACCTACCTAGTCTACTGGATATATACCCGATAAATAGTCTTTATTTGGTTTTGTTTTCAAGATATTTATGCCCTATGTCTTTTGGCTTTGCATTTCGCGTACTTGGAATTATTGACGGATAATTATATTTTTTTAGATTTTCGACTCGCATCTATATAGCCAAATATTTCATTATAATAAATGCCAAAATATTATGACATTTTGCTATTGGGAGCCATGCATAGTTTCTGTTCGTTATTTGCACGAGTGTGCTAATGAAATGAGCATCGCTAAGTGAAATGACACAAGCTAGCTTTCTTAAATAGGCAAACGTTTGACCGAATATTTGCCTAATGGTATTGGATCATATGCTTTACTTAGTCTAAATATCCGGGTTATGTCTGTAGAAACGTGGTTATAACTTCTCACTCTTCTTGAGTGACACGTGACAGGTGACAATTTATTATACATTGCAAAGTTAATAGGCTGATACGTCACTGGGTTTCATGTAAACTGCGCTATGTACATTGAAATGTCACCTGTCATCGTCAGTATGGTGAAATAAGGGGCAGGTCTTTTTAACTTAACTACCCATGGTATATATAACAAGACATTTGGTATAGTTTCTTGTGGCACACGAAATGTTTTCATTAATGGCTAATTATAAAGCATTTTTAATAGTATTCTAGAGAAAAAACTTTGGATTATTGAAATTTTGGTCATCCTAACGACTGATATTTAGATAATTATGACATTTATGGCACACTCCTGCTTTTCACGAATTGTGACGATTTCAAGTGTAACTATACTTCATTTGCTTTGGTCGTAGATAGAGAATTAACTAGACGAACCGCTCGCGTATACGCCTTGAGATAGCATATAGACAACCCGACTAAATCATACATCACCTTTAGACCGTAGCTTTTGTCATTGAGTGCCTACCTTAACAGCCGGTTCCTTTATTCAAACCGCGGATAGATTGTTACTTCGAGTCGAATTTTGACTGGAAGTAACCTACTCTATTCGTGGTTTAAATATAGGAACCGGACATAAGAGGACTGTGAAATGAAGATCAAATCGCGAAGCTGTCAAAAAAAACCCGTACAATCAAGTCGCAAATATTTATCGATGGTACAAAGGGGCGTGAAATTAGTCCAAGAACCCTTCTCTATACTAAAAGAGCGCTACAGTAAAGGTCAATGACCGGAATTCTTCGTCGAAATACGCGCTTTAGAAATTTTCACTTTATACATACTGTCAATGAAACGCTATAATTTCACCAAACGTCTTACTTAAGTTGCTGTGACCTTGTACAAGATACGATGCTAATTAAGAACTTCTGAAATTTGTAGGGAATTGACGTTTTCGTTAAGCTTTACTATGTCAATAGTGAAGGTAGTCAAATGCGAAATAACTATTCAATAAATAAAACCACCGATATAATTTTATTGCTTCTTTCAGAGATGATGTCTCGACGGCTCAACCGATTTTCATGAAACATAGCTAAGAACCATCCCATCCATTTAAAAAAGCAGCCTACCGCCAAGCAGTAATGTTCGCGTTGTTGTGTTCCGGTGTGGGGATAAAACAACCGGTGAAATTACTAGCATAGAGGCATCTTAGTGCATTTCAGGTCTTAGGATTGCATTCTTGAGATTATATATGTATACATAACATCACGCCTTCATTCTCAGAGTGGGGTAAGCAGAGCTACAGAAATACCAACAACTCTAAAAAGACTTGTTGATAATTTTGTAATCTTGAGATTATAGTCTTGAGAATTCAAATGTCTATGCCACCGCCTTATCCTTGCCATAAAACAAACGCGTCGGTTTATCCGTTTTGGGAGCTACGGTTAAAAACAATTCGTCGTTAAAACTGCAATACCGCGTAAGTAACAAATTCAATTAGTTGCAGAATGTACCTTTTGCACATTATTTAATTTGGTTCGTTACGCGATATTGCAGTATCACCGACGAATATTATTTGTAGGTATTTTTAAAACTTATTTGTATTTAAAATCGTCACTAATCGTGATTTGTAGGGGTACTTCGCTTGGGTAGTATGTAGCGCCTAGGGTTAGGTTGAATGAATATCCCTCAAATGTAATTATTTTAATTATTTTCCAATTACTTCACTGTACTATATACACATTGAAATTATTGTTTACGGAGTCAACGGCTCCATAGGAGTGACATTATGAATTATAAGTACGTTGCAATAAAATTGTAAATTAAATATATTATTTTTATTTTGAATTTTTAATCACCTTAGTCCCACATGGCTTTTCTGGTTAGCATAGATTTCTAGGACCACGCAACGCAACGCATTTGCAGTCTTGAGATTGTCATCTTGAGATCCCAATACAGGGATACTAATCATGGATATGAATTCGTGAGTCCCGAAAAAATAACTAACACTAATAAGGTGGGTACGAATTTAGAGCAGCCTCAGGTTGAGGCACGCACGGCTCATCTATTTTGCTAAAATTGGTACGCGCTCACGGTCTTGACCGTGCTCAAAGGCGCACTCAGTGTGCGTGCCTCGCATAATTTGGACATGTATCCGTTTGTTAATAATTCGGTGAATTATGTTATATAACAAACGCAGCCGCGGCTGTCATCATGTCCAACGCCATTTTGAAATGTCGGCTCGCGGCGAACACGCTGCCTCACCCGCGCATTATGTACAACAATTTGACCCGCGAGCATGCCTCGGGCTGAGCCGCTCAGATTCGTAATTATTATTATTATTTATTACTATTACGTGACATGCTGGCCTAATTGGTTCGAAGCAAGTGGTCCTGACTCCTGGGTTCCAGAGGGGATAGCGCCAAAGGACTGCTACGCGGACGCAGTAGTGGAAATCGGCCAGGGCCTCTATTCAGGTGCGTTAAAACGATATCGTGTTTGACACGTTTAAGAATCGTTTATGTCACAGTCGCCATTATTGTAAATGACATAAGAGTTATCAAAACGTTGACAATACGGAAACAGGTCAAAAACGATATCGTTATAACGCAGTTGAATAGAGGCCCTGTAGTGGTAAGGTATATCCCGTAGTCCTACCAGTAGTACTATTGATTTGTACTCATTCAGACCCAAGTACTTAAGACTTCTTATGTTATTGTACTTGTGTAGGTAGGTAGTAGGATTTCTATTAAGTCCTACTGGTGGGACCGTGGCACGCTATGACTACACAACTGTCGAAGGAGCTGGGTCTGAATGACAAAGTTAATAAGTACTATGGGTAGGACCTTGGCCTTATAAGGATATAGAATAAAAACTAAACTTTAAAACCTTATTTCTTTATTGATTATATATATCTTTTTTTTTAATTACAATGTATAATAAGTGTATACCTACGCTAACATCATAAATAAATGAATCATGAGGTTTATCATAGTCCCATGGCAGTCACTGAAGCCAGCTACCAAAAAATAAATGTCAAATAATCATGTGCTTTTGGACTTTTGGAAGAGTTATTTTTAACCCTTTTCCAGGCATAGTACATTTCATCGACCACATTCATGTCCCTCAAAATTGAACTTAGCTACCTAAATTTCATGACACAAATTTGATTGAACTTTCCTGAAATATACTTTGATGGATCAGTGGAAGTTACGAATTCGTGGCTCTAATCCATTTCTTGCTTGTATCTTTACTTTAGCAAGAGCTGGAAAAGGGTTAATGATAATCTTGATAATTTCTTACATAATATTTTAGTTTAAATAACTTAACTACAGGCTTTTTATAATTTAAAATATTTAGCTGAAGATTTTAGCTATATTATTCTTGTTTTTTAGGGTTTCGTAGTCCAAAAAGAACCCTTATAGTTTCGCCATGCTCGACTGCCCGCTGTTTAACCCATTAGTGGTTATTGGCAACATATTTGCCGTCATACATTTTAATTTATTAACAAAAAACACAGTTTTTTTGTTTTTAGTAGTAAGAACCAAAATTATAACCTAATCCGATAAAAAAAGAAGCAGTAAAATTCACTCCTATTAATAAATGGTAGATTTTCGACATGATTTGAGGTATTTTGCTATGTCCCGATAAGTGAACAAAAAAAGTCTATAAATTAAAAATGTTCGTGTTCTTTTTTTCTGATAGTCATAACATAACACTCCTATTTCAAAGATAATTTAGGCGGAATAAATTTTGAAATTGAACTTTTACAGTAAATTAATGAAATTCAATACAAATTCAATGCTTAGATGTGTCGTAGACGGACAGCGGCAAATACATTGCCGTCTTGTAACTCGTTAAGTTTGAGAACGAAAAAAGATTTATCTTTCACAAAAATCATTAAATAATAATCTGTACTGTGCGTACTACCAAAGTTTGCGATTTATTCTTATAAAAAAAGTACGTAAAAGGGTCAAGTGTCTCGGTACAGCCAGCAGAAGAAGTAGCTACGCAACCGGAGAGCTCAAAATGATCTGCACCCGACTACATTGTCAAGAGAATACGTCGCGTCTAGATCATTTTGAGCCTGTTATTCTGCTTAGCTACTTGTGCTATGTACTAAGCTGACTGTACTACAAGGATGTCAATTACGCCGACAGTCGTAAAGTAAAATCTTTAAAAACATGGCGGAGATAAGGGGTTTTTTTAAATAATCTCAACTGTAACGCTCGTCTCAAGATGCGTCAAAAATGACAGTTTTCTACGGCTTGACGTTAACTAGAAATTACTAGCATAGAGGCATTCCATCTCAGTCCTCAGGGTTGGCAACGCATTTGAGGTCTTAGGATTGGACGACACGCTAGCCTAGTTGGGAGTGACCCTGCCTTCGAAGCTAGGGGTCCCGGGTTCAAATCCCGGTAAGGGCAGATATTTGTGTGATGAGCAAGAGTATTTGTTCCTGAGTCTTGGATGTTTTATTTGTATTTAAGTATATATTTCTCTATATAAGTAAGTTTAGCGTTGTCTAGTACCCATAGTACAAGCCTAGAGCTTAAATTGGGACTAGGTGAATTTGTGTGACATTGTCCTGTTTTTTTTTTTTTTTTAGGATTATAGTCTTGAGAATTCAAATGTCTATGGGTCTCAGATTCCACTTACCATCAGGTGGCCTGAGCGCTCGAGTGCCTTCTCCTTAACATAAAAAAAAAAACTGATGTATATTGTGAGGGGCTTCTCAACCAAGAGGCGTTTATTAATACGGCCCTAAGAAGTATGGAAGTTGAAAACTGTAATCTTTGTTCAAGGTAAGTAGTATACCATTCCTATTGACGCTGTCTATGCCTAAGTACCAAGACGCTTATATAAGACACTGGAGATTCTTTTCATCCTAAAGAAAGGGACAAAAAACATAAGCGACGTCATTCAAGGTCAATTTCCTTCGCTTCAAGGCTTTGTCGCCGTGCAATCTCCAGTGTCATGTATAAGATTCTTGCTAAGTACATAATTATACCACACAAGTCTTAAAACAATCCACTCATGAGTCTCTCAAATTAGATAATTATATAGATTTCTTACATAATTAGAAACACCTGCCTTTTCCCATACAATTTCTTCTTTTTCTTTTTTATTAATGGCGGTCCACCGCGATGTACGCAGTGATTTCGCCAATGTCAAGTGAGTAGAGTAAATCAGTAAACAGAATAAATCAAAATCAAAAGCCGGACATTTTTCAATCGGCCATCTTCCCTCCCCGAAGGTTACCGGAAGCCATACAATTTCCTGTAAATGACTTTTCAATTTTGACAACTTTTCAAAACGTTCCTAACCAACGTTATTGTTAGTTACACGGGTGCGCCAAAGTTCATTATAAAATTGCAAATTAGATTTTTGGAACTCCGAAAATGTTTCTTATACCATTGTATATCATAATGATCACTCTTCATAAAAATATTCCTCATACCATTTTTAATCATAATGATCTTCTTTATTGTCAACGTTTTCATAACTCTTATGTCATTTACAATAATGGCGACTGTGACATAAACTATTCTAAAACACGTCAAACACGATATCGTTATAACGCAGGGCCCCTATTCAGGGCCCAGGGCCTCTATTCAACTGCGTTATAACGATATCGTGTGTGACGTGTTTTAGAATCGTTTATGTCACAGTCGCCATTATTGTAAATGACATAAGAGTTATGAAAACAATACGGAAACACGTCAAATACGATATCATTTTTACCGTGTAGAATCTCGGCCCTGTCTATTTTCAGGATTTTAAAAATATCCAACTGGTAAATAAGGTTCGGTTAGGTTTATTTTATAAACGTTCTAAAAACAGAACGGTTTCGGTAAACACCACTTTAGGAGTTGCGATGATTATGAATAAAAAAATATGAACTAAAAAAGTATGCGGAGAAAAAATATAAAGAGTTACTATTATGAATACAAATCGGTATTAAAACTAAAAATAGGAATAAGAATTTTATGTGAGCCAATAATGGATGTTACACATATCATTACATGTCATAATAAATTCGGTTTAAAATAATGCACAAATCTTTTATTATACAAAAATATTAAAAAAAAACGGCGTTCTTACTTGTGAATTTTGTACACAGTTGTAAAATCCCCATATAAAAAAAGACCTCAGTTAATAAATAATCTGAAGTAAATTTGAAGTACTATTTAAATTGGTAGTTTTGTGGTGGTCGAATTCGATAAGTGTTTTTGTCTAATTGACAAACGACATAGAATACATGATGTATAAAACATAACCGGAAACTAAAACTAAGCTTAAATAAAACTAAGAGAAGATTGTATGGGAAAAACGTAAGTTTCTAATCATGTGACCACTTATGTACATTGATGCTTAAATACACTAAATAGTCCATTATTTCAAGTACACACGACAATTATTGCATAAAAAGGACATGTTACATTATATAATAAAAGTACAGTTATTTGTAAGGGGCCATCCACATATTACGTCCCCGTCCCCCCCCCGTCCATATCACAGAATCAGTTTCAGAAGGTCAAAATCCCAATAACTTTATGTAGATGACCCCTTAGCTCTGAGTTTTGATTGCACACAGGTATCGGCTGACGAGTTAAGAAACTTAATAAATGAATACGTATTCTGTTTTCCTTTTACAAAGACGCGCCCTGTCTAGGGTTGCCAGGCCCAAAAATTTAAAAGCCGAACTCAGATTCATATTTAGATACACATGATATGAAAAAAAATGGACATACTCGAGTCTTAAATGATTTTTCAAACTCTCAATTAACCAATAAACCATAGGCATTTATGATTCGTTGAATGAAACGGTTCTAAATTTAAATTTGACGTGTGACGCGCCATTTTGCGACAGACGACAGGTGCAAGTGTGTGACCTCCTTTAACATAAACGAAGGTTAAATTCAATTGGCTCATAAAGAGCTCTGCCAACCCTTGAAACTTCTGCACTCGCCTGTCGATCACCCTGTACACAATCAAAAATGTATTTATTGTGAAATACAGGTCTATTTTCTACATTATGCATTAGATTATATATGAATAGATCCATTAAGTATTACAAAAATTGTATACGAGCAATAAAACTCCTACATCTGTATTTTATTCTGTCTTATGGTACGCGTGCAAAAAACATGCGGTGGTTCAAAATATAACGAACTTTATACGGCTGTTATATTTTTACCACAGAGTAAAATAAAAAAATAGCACAGGTACAGAAGTTTTACTTCTTAACAAAAACAGCCTTTAGATGCAAGAAACGTACCTACTTTAGGCTTGTCTACCGTTTAACTCTTATTTATTAGCACGTGGCACGTTTAGTGCTACGGTATCACGTTAAGTAGACATCATTAGTTTAATTTGATTATATGTATTCTATAAGTTTTATACATAATAAATAGTGATTAAGAGAAAGCTCCGACAGGCTTACAGTGCACACTTGCTCGCGCGGCGACAGCCCTCGTCCGATTCGGTCTTCCGCGAGTCCCAGAGCGGTAGGTATAAAACACGGCTTGCCCCGCCCACTGCAAGCGCACTACTTTTACGTAGATGGTAGCGCCGCTGTCGCGTATAGCTGAGCAGCAAGTTTAAAGTGGCGACAAATGGAACTACAAATACAATATTCTCAAGTGGCAACTTTTTTAATGTTGCCGATGCCGACTTCACTCGAAACACTGCATCATTGTTCCAAGCTCTTTTTTGGTAAGGTATACTATTAATTAGTTAAGGAAGAGCTATATAAATTACCTTTTTTTATGGCGGTCTACTGCGGTCCAGTGTCAGAGACAGATTATAATAATCTTGAGGACGCCCGCGAGTTCCCTCCCCCTGTTACTCCCCGGTGGGGGTAGATTTTCTAAAAATCCTTAGTGCACCTAGGTTCATCATCAGTTTAGAACCTAGCTTCAGCAGTTTGTCAGTCAGTTCAATATGCAGATAGATATATGTAAAGTTAATGATACGGTAACGACACTATCCTTTTTGTCTATGGTGACACAGCCTCAGGTTTGACGTCTAGATCCATATCCATAGATTCCGTCTTGACAATGTCACCAGTCGTACTCTCTGGTTCCATGAAACCGAAACCGCTATTATTTGAAGTTTCATCGCTCATTTCAGCGGTACACAATTCGCTCAAAATCATTTTGCTTTTCGACACCTCGAAATTGGCCGCCTTATATCTCTGAATAGAATACTCCAAGCAGTCGTAAGAAGTGCAACAAGTCTCACATTTGAAGATGATCGAGTCTCTCAAATGCTTCAACTTCTGATAGACATCAAAATAGAAATCATCGTTGAAATTATGTATGCATTCCTCACATTCGACCAGCGGCATACGATTCTTGGAACCGTAACTAGCAAGCTCTTCGGGATCAAAGTTATTGTGGAACTTCTTAATGTGACGCTTTAAGGTCTTCCGGGTGCTGAAATCTTTCATGCATATAATGCAGCGAGGTAAAACCTTCTGTTTTACGATGGGAAGTAAATTCACGTGACTCATTTCGTTGTGGTGTTCAAATTTCTCTTGCCCCGTAAAGACAAGGTTGCATTGCTCGCATTTGAAGATCTGGTCTTCAGCTAGATGCTTCGTCTGAAGATGTATGTTCAGAGCTTCATTGGAACTGAAGGACACCGAGCAGAGATCACAAGGGTATGTATTCATGTTGAAAGAATGCAAGAGTTTCAGGTGTATCTTGCATGACTTGGCTGATTCGAACCGTTTGTAGCATATATGGCATTGAGGAAATATTGTGGAGTTTGGATGCTTCGTTCTAACATGTTTCCGTAAACTCCGCTTCTCTTTGAAAAGCGTTTCGCACTCGATGCATTTGTATCTCTGCATGCCCAAATGGGTGTACTCGATATGCCGACGGATGTTTCTCTTCGACTTGAATTGTTTGTCGCAATAGTCACATTTCGACCAAGAGTCGTTGTTGTGTACGATTTTGATGTGAGACGCGAGATAGTATTTGTTGTTGCAGATCTTACCGCAGACTCCGCAGTCAACTACTTCGTCTGTAGTATGTTTGAGTTTGACGTGGTGCTTCAACGATCGGTCGCTATAATACATCCGGTCGCAATGTACGCATTTGAAAGCACCAGCTTCTGCAGACACGTCGTCTAAGTTAGTCGAAGTGACATCGTTTTCAGCGATTTGTGCTTGTGGATGAAATATTCTTACATGAAATTCTAGACTCGATATATCTGTGAATAGTTTATCACAGTAGTTGCAAGAATTAACATTTGGAGGCGGGAGGCATATTTTCTTGTGTTCTTTTATCGTTTCTTTGCTGTAAAATTTGGTAAAGCACACGTTGCACGTGGATAGAGAATACTCTCTGTCATGGCTTGTTCTCATATGATCTTTCAAATCGTATACAGAATTGAAAGCATTGATGCAACTCTCGCATTTGTAATACACGGTCTTCTCTTTCTTGGTCTGTTTCAACAAAGAACTCCTACAGTATTCATAGAAGATCTGAAACGAATGCTCGGTTTTAACATGGTGCCGTAGCATTGGCTCTTCGGAGAAATGTTTTTCGCAATACGAACAGGGGAACTCTAGTTGAGAGTTATACTCGTAAGGGTTATATTCGTTAGTATCTTGATCTATATTCAAATCAGATTTGTAATCCTCAGTATTATGCCGCGTGCGGGCGTGGCGTCTCAAGCTCTGATTAGACGTGTAAACTTTAGGGCACAATTCACACCTGAACTCTTCCTTCTCTCCGTGATACATCTCAATGTGTCGCTTCAAGTTCCTATTGTTAGTGTATACTTTATCACACATGTCACACTTTATAATACCTTTGAAAACATTATGTGTGGCTTGTATGTGGGCTATCAAGGAATGTTTCCCTCTAAAGACCCTCTTGCAGTAATCACAAGTTGGGTACTCAACTTCTGGATTATGCAATTGACTGATATGCCGTTTCAAGTTCCTCTCAGTTGTGAAGGTCTTATAGCATATATAGCACTGAATCTGCGGTCCGCAACCCTGCAAATGTACTGTGACCATATGGGACACCACATTCTGCTTTCTAGTAAAAACGCGACCGCAGATATCACACTCTGGGAAGGGTTGAGAAAATCTATTGTGACCCCTGCTGTAATGTAATTGCAAGCCAGCAGGACTCCCAAATCTCTGGTCACATATTTCACAGCTGCAAGAGGAGTTTATATGGCAGTTTTCTATATGTGTTCGCAAGTTGTATTTCCTTGTGAATGTTCGGCTGCAATAGTCGCAGACGTACTCGTAGGACGCCATTTTTAACCCCCCCACGCAAAGATGAGGTGCTATAGTTTAAGTTTTATCCTGTTAAGTGCCCATGATTGATTGATGATGTTTTAAGTTACCTATGTCACGGAGTATAGCTTGTTCCATTACCTGAAAAGTAAATATTATTTTTAATGTCTTGCATACTGGATGCCCGTCGGAATCCCTAATAAAGTTTGTCCGAATTTGTCATTTGTCCTAAACTGTTTTTCAGCTGAGTCAGACATTTCAAGTTTGTCAAAATTACCTGAGTTTAGAATTGGTTAACCCTCATTGGACCCGGTGTGCTATAAGTAATTATCGGTGAACCTATAACATGGATATGATATACATATTAAAAACCGGGCAAGAGCAAGTTGAACAATGTTCAGTGTAGGGTTTCAAAGCCGTTAAGTAGTACAAAAACATAAAAATCAACAAGTAATAACTAATTTTCTTTTTAAAGGCAATTGGTGCCGTCTTAGATGATTTTAGTAGGTATAAACACTCTAATCGCCTGTATCTCAAGAACCAAGAAGTAATTAGCTTGTAAGAAGCTTAAATGATAATGATGAAATATTGGTTTACAACTACGAACCTCTCACATCTGTTGATGTAGAAAGATCATTTTCTTTATATACATGGAATCTCAGTGTTAAAAGGAACCAATTGACAATATAACACATAGAAAAAAATACAATAATTTACTATAACCAAATAAAATCAGTGAGTTAAAAATTATATGGTTTTATTTTTAACAACACAGACTTATCCATATTCGTCATTACGTTTGATGTTAAATTGACATTTAGCTATAAGAGATACATTTTTAGTGAATATAAAGTTGTTTTTTTTATGACAGGATGAAGTGGGATTGGACCGGTTAGGTTTGCCAAATGCATCCAGGTAAGCAAGCACTGACAGTATCTGACTTGGTGCCACAGGATGGTTATTGGTGCAATGGTGTACAGTCAACAGCAAAAGAAACTGATGAAACAGGGTCTCAAAATAGTATATACAATCAATTGAGTCTGATATCTCTAACTTATTCTAGCAGTGCTAGAACATGTTTTAAAATGTTGATTTAAATCACCTACTTTTGACATTTACTGTACATGGTTAAAAACAATAAATTGCAGTTTTATACATTTATTTTGCCTAAGAATTAATTCATTGTTACAAAAAATAAAATCTTGTAATATTCAGTCCATGCCTAAATAGGCATAGACACAATTGTCACAAAACTTTAACCTTATATTAAAGAAGAATTTGACTGGCTGACTTTCAATCAACACATAGCTAAAACCACTGAACCTAGGGACTTGAAACTTGAAGGATTTTTGGAAATTTCATTTGCTAAGGGCTTAGAGTAGGGGGAGTAGCGGGAAATAAGTTCTACATGAACAAAGTCGCATCATAAACATTTATTTTTACAAAATTTGCATCAAGAATTTTTCTGTAGCTCGGTTTTAAATATAAATATCTAATCTTGCACCAAATTTATGTATTTTAAATATGTTAGTTGCTACTAACAAACAAGTTTAATATAAAACAGTAAACAGTCAGACAGAAAATGTTAATAGCTGTAAAAAAAAATGGGGCATTAAGAGATTTGTCAGGATCATAGCAGGTGGAAAGAAGTGGTGTCTGCTCTCTGCCTACCCCTCTGGGACACAGGAGTGATTTAATGTATGTATGTAAAACCTTTGTTCTTCCTCGATAATATCTAAAGGGCAATCGTAGTTCAATTTAAAGTCTTTACTGTGATTAGGCCAGATTAATTTTAAATCATTCGTATAATTACAAAAATAGCGGTATTGAAGACAATTTTACTTACGAATGTATACATTTATATTTTCGGAGGTCCTTAAGAATATGTTGCTTGTATGAGAACAAATACACGGTAAAGCTAGAACTACAAAGCACAGTAATGTCGAACTCACATTTTTATTTAAAAACAATGCATAACAATAGGTTTTTCGAGTAGAAAATAAAATTTACTACTAAAAATCAATTGACAGCTCGGACTGATCGAGCGTCTATCGGAAAAATTTAATTCATGCTATTTAAGCATTAGCTAAAACCGTTCGCTGTCGCATTACAATATCAATCCCGTGATTCCCGGGGTGTGTTACATCACTAGAGATGTCAAATTAGCTACGTTTAGCATGAGACTAGTTATTATATTTTTTCCATAATGTTGAAATACATCAACTAGAGAAGCTACTTTAATACAATGAGATAAAGTCTAAAAATTAAACTTTAATGGGTGTTCATAATGATAAACAAAGTCAAATTCTACAACATCGTATCAATCATAATTTATAAAGACGCTACACATTTCGATTTTTGTTTGTTTATTTATTTAACTTTAGTAAAATACTGATTGCCTGATTTACTTCTATTTCTTGACATTGGCGAAATCACTGCGGAATATTACGGTGGACCGCCATTAATATACCTAAAAGAAGAAGAACTTAAGTGAAATAGTATCATTTCACAGTTATTATATTAATAACAGTAACTTAATTCAAAACTATAAATATTGATTTTTAAAAGCTTTTATTGTTAATTAATAGAGAAAATCGCAATTTTATAAAAAAATGTATTTTAGATAGATTTGTGTTGATGTTATAATAAGTATTTATTGCGATCAACAAAGATGCCCCGCTTTTCATTGTGTAGAGTGTGTCTAGCTAGTGATGTGACAGTCTACAATATTCTAAATTCCTGTCTCCAAGAGATGTACGAGAAACTGACGCGTCTACCGGTATGCTTTAATTTATTTTCGTCCTAGCATTCTCAAACTCTTGTAAATCCTGAGAACTATCGTTTAAAGCCAGTAATACTAGTCTTCCTC
Organism: Acleris holmiana; assembly: GCA_949316455.1. Lineage (NCBI taxonomy): Eukaryota > Metazoa > Arthropoda > Insecta > Lepidoptera > Tortricidae > Acleris > Acleris holmiana. The sequence continues at coordinate 1,506,373 of OX438790.1, read as the reverse complement.
TAAATTGCGAGCCAGACGAAACAATGCCCTTATACTAGACTTACCCTAAAGGTTCAATTTCAAACGGATTTATCCCGCATGCTTGTAGCGTTGCATTGACTCCTGACTCCATAATGTGAATGCCAACTCGTCTATGTTTTGCTACTAGCATGCGAGCTGATATCCAATGAAACTGAACCTTACAACGGAACGCAAAATCGCAAGTAGTGCTGCTACGCAGCAGGGTAAAAGTTCGTCTGATATAACAAATTGCTGGGTGACGAAACAAAACTGCTCCCATTCCTTATCCTGCAAATAGAAATGTGCAGGTGTCAGCTAGGGTGCTGCTAATATATTGCTGGATGACCAGTTGGTTATTAACCTTTTGGACGCCTAGTAATGGATCCGGGCCAAAAGTTTTGGTTATAGTTTTGTATGGTGTTCAATGGTTTAATCGTCAGAGGACAATGTCACACAAATTGAGCTCCTTATAATTTTGATCCTCATTCCAGCTGCATGCTGATGATGGTAAGCCACACACGGTGTGCTGTCTCTGCCTCAGCCTCCTCCGGAACAGCTACACTCTCTGGGTTAAGTCGGTGACGGCAGACCGGCTGCTCACTCGGCTTCTGGCCAGAGGAAATGAGGTGCGTGCTCTTGATTCATGTGAATTGTTTTTCTATTTTTATTTATTTAGCAGTTCCCTGATGCGATTACGTATTTAAACATTAAAGTTGAAGGACCAGCGGTTCAATTTTGGTATATCACTGACAGTCAATGAGTGACATTAAAATCAATTTATGCAGTGAATTTATCTACAAGCTATTTTGGATTCGAGATCATAAATGGCATTAATTCAGGATTTTTCTGAGCTAGGTTTCTTAAAAATTGTTTGGATCTTTTAAAGAATATCATTACCAGCTTAACAGGGTGTTTATCATTAATTATAACTTCCTCAGTTATCATTGGACTCCATCAAGCTAATTGACCGTGAAGAGCACAAGCTAACTGTGATCCGGACCATCACAATCCAACACCTCGTAGATATAAAAAGCGAGGAATACGAGGTGCCAGTGAAGGTGGAGTCAGAAGTCAAGGTCGAATATCAAGGTAACTTGTAATAATAATGTTATCGCTACCATCATCTTATCCTTTAACGTACCACTGAGTAGCGTTCGGATACGTGGCCTGTGTGCTTGTTTGCCTTATCCCTGCGATTAAAAATGTTCTTCCAGGCTTCTCGGATGCTGAAACTCGTGCATCTAACAAGGATGAGTCACAGACAGACTCGGAAGATGACGTCCCATTGCAGACCATCAGCACGCAGAATAAGCTTAGCGAAGAGAAAAAGGGTGCCAAAGATGAAGAGTTCTTGAAAGGTAACGTTGATATCGGTTATTACGACGCGCGAAATCGCTTCCTATTTTTGAAAATCTTTAAAAAGTGTATCTGTTATCTCTCTTAGCGAGCTTCCTTTTCTTGAGGGTTGTGTGTTTGACCTGTATGTATGTCCGACTCTATGTTCTCTCGTGGAGGTTGGATGGATGGGCCAATTTCAACAAGCGAGGTGACGTTAGATTTGTCTTAACGTCGCAAGTTTTACTAGGTACTTGTAACTACCCAGTGACACTTGCGACGTTTAAACGAAAACAATATAGCAGCACAAAAAATACATAAAGGTTAACTAACATATATAGACGACATTATCAAGACATGCAGTCGGTTTTAAATACTTGCTTTTCGTTAGACTTGCCGCTTTATAATATAAGATTCATAATCACTATCTCTGTTTTATGAATAACTCTATTGATGTAATTATTAATTTCTATGAGTGGTTTTTTATATATATTCCACTAGCTGTTTCCGACGTTGTAATCTTACATAACTCCGTCCACATAGAAGTCGTTTATCGCTATTCCCTGAGGAACCGTTGAATTGATCCAGACTAACCTATTAAATTGTTGGTTTACTATCAGGTTTTAAATCCGGATACGCCCGCGAGCTGATCCTCACCAAGGAGCAGCAGCTGCTCGAGCTGAAGGAGCGAGCGGCCTCCGTGAACTACCTCAATGCGCCGTTCAAGTGCGAGCTGTGCTGCCGCGGGTACATCGAGGCGGGCGCCTTCCGCAACCACCGGGAGAAACATGACGCGGTAACGACACACGCACACAAAGAAAGAGGGAGAGAGAGAGAGAGAGAGAGAGAGGGGGAGATAGACACAAGCCCACACACACATAGACAAAAGCACACACACACAGACAAAAGCACACACATACAGACAAAAGCACACACAGTCACACGGTTAATTAATTTGGTTTCGAAATGAAAACATGCAAGACAAAGTACTATTAGCTGCCGCGGGTACATCGACGCGGGCGCCTTCCGCAACCACCGGGAGAAACACGACGCGGTAATGGCACGCGCACACACAGAGAGAGAGAGATTGATACAAACCCACGTACACAGACAAAAGCATACACTTACAGTCGCATGGTGAATTAATTTGGTTTCGAAGTGAGAACATGCAAATCAAAGCCGACGCGGTAACGACACACGCACACACAGAGAGAGAAAGAGAGAGAGAGAGAGAGAGAGAGAGGAAACAAATAGACAGACACGGGGGAATATCGACATACGACGTAGCAATGACTAATGACACAGGCACACTGAGAGAGAGAGAGAGAGAGAGAGAGAAAGAGATAGACGAACACAGACACACACACACAAAGAGAGAGGGACAAAAACACGAAAACACAAACAGACACTCAGTCGCACACACGGTGAATTAATTTAGTCTCGAAATTTTAACATGTATAACAAAGTGTACTTATATTTCCTTTTTTAATGTGGACCAAATAAAGAAAATCTTAGAAAAGCAGTATTCTTATGATTGTGGCTTCGTTTTTTATTTTAGAAGAACGGCGCGCACGCGTGCGACGTGTGCAGCATGCGCTACAAGACGGCGCGCAAGCTGCGCGCGCACGCGGTCACGGCGCACGAGCGCCGCTACCAGTGTCTCAGCTGCGCGCACAGGGCGCACACCGCGTGAGTAACACACCGCGCGCACAGAGAGACACTGAGAGACACGCACGCACACACACACGCACACACACACACACACACACATACACACACGCACACACACACGGGCACGCGCGCGCGCACTACAGTCGGCAACAGAAGTCGTTTGAAGTTTGTATAAAAATTTAGTTTTTGGTAGACACTTATTAATTGTGCCGTTTGCCTGTAATGTTTTTGTTTGGTATACAATAAAATGATGTGTATTGAATTGTACCTCACACAAATACGACACACACTCGCACACTAAAACGCCGAAAGTATCGTTGTAGAATCCAATAAACATTTAAGTATTCGAGTTTCCAAACCGAACTAGTTAATTCAACAATCGCTCAAATGTTAAGGTTAATGAATAGAAATCCATCGATAAGTTCGTCTTTGTAATTTTTTTTTTTTATGTTAAGGAGAAGGCACACGAGCACTCAGGCCACCTGATGGTAAGTGAAATCTGAGACCCATAGACATTTGAATTCTCGAGATTATAATCCTAAGACCTCAAATGCGTTGCCAACCCTGAGGACGGAATGCCTCTATGTTAGTAATTTCACCGGTTGTCTTATCCCCACTACATCCCTGCTATATTTTCATTCCACCTTAGTCCTCAGGGTTGGCAACGCATTTGCAGTCTTAGGATTGCAGTCTTGTGAATGCGAATGTCTATGGGTCACAGTTTCCACTTACCATCAGGTGGCCTGTGCTCGTTTGCCTTCTCAATGCCATAAAAAAAAAAAACTTAACCACACAGAAATCCACAGGGCAACATTTTATAACATGTAAGGAGTTCCTATATTATCGATAAACTTAATTATCGATGCTTGTTCCATATAATAGAGATTGCCCCCCCCAGCATTGTGTGTATTTTGTTGTAAATATTGTGCAGAAGAGGAGTGTAAAGATATATCTAGGGTGTAACATTGCACTATAAAATAGTAAATAATAATATGATCTCTTTAATAAACCTATTTAGATAGAAGTAGCTTACCTACTTAGACATTCACAATGAAAACAATACTTGGACAATAAGGGGACAGTGAGGAAAACAATTTTGATGCGTAAAGTTTCAAAAATATTTATGGAAAAATAAGAACGTTAAGTTATTATTTTGTTTATTTTTTACGCTTTTAATAAATACATATATTTACAAACAAAACTTGGAGTGATCACGAGTATACGAAACAAGCATCGATAATTGACTTTATCGATATAGGAACTCCTTATCTGTCATGAAAATATACCCTTTATTTAGTCTTTATTGCACAAAAACAAGTACAAATGGCGGACCTGATGCCTAATGGCATTGTCTACTAGTCGACCAAATAACCAATCAGAAATTTACATTATTCAGTGGGTGCACAGAAAAAGAAGACAGATAAAACTAAAAACTTAACATAATTATCCTATTTACTGCTAATACATACGAGTATAATACACATACTCGATATATTACTTATACAATACATAAATATAAACAATGAATACACCTATAAATACAAAAGCAGAGAATGAAATGTGATGAGATAAGCTGAATGTCTTGTTCAAGAAAATGCTTCCGGAGCATTCCCATTCACCATTTTTTTTATTGAAACATGTCCCGTGTGGTTGCCGGGTTAGAATAGTGCCACTCCGTGTCTTCCCGTGGATGTCGTAAGAAGCGACTAAGGGAACAAGGGCTTGTAGTACTGTTAGGCGATGGGCTTGCAACCTGTCACTAATACACTATAGTAGTCCTCAACCAAAGTGACGACCGGGGCCATAAAAGTCCGGGCGTGGGCCATAAACCTCGACGGACGTAGTGAGGGTAACGTATCGACAACGAAAAGGTTTAAACGTCGATGAAATGAATATATTTTGTTGAGTTTCTGTATTATTGCCTATTTATTTAATTATTAAGGTTTTAAAAATAAGATGTTTTGAGCTAGTTTCTAATGAGATAATTAGTCAACAATTACCTAAATTGTGTTGACCATAATCATGTGTAATGATAATGACACATCATTATGCAAACTGATTAAACACCGAATGCGGTATATAATATTTAATATTTTTTGGAATATTAGTAATTCGTTATTTTAATAGTAATAATATTTTATGATGTTGTAAATATTGCCACTTTCAATAATATTTTATTCAATTCATTCATAAGAACCGTGTTTTAAATTATCACTCAATTCTATCAACATCCCGTTTTGTGCGTTTACTACCTGCTTTACGGTCCCGAGCACGGGTCGAGCAACACAATGGATAACTGATAACGCGAGCTCAAGGGTTTTATGGCCCCGGTCGTCACTTTGGTTGAGGGCTACTATAGTAACTTCTTGGCCTGATTGTGCAAAATGTGGTTACAGAATTATAGACGTCTTTTTAGTGTTGTTGGTATTTCTGTAGCTCTGCCTACCCCACTCTCGGAATGCAGGCGTGATGTTATGTATGTATGTATGAATTGTCAGGAGCCAAGCGCGCGAGCACGAGAGGTGGCACCGCGGGCACACGTACGAGTGCACGCTGTGCGGGCACCAGTCGCGCAAGTCCACGTCGCACCTGACGCACGTGCGCGCGCGGCACCGCGGGGCGCACGTGTGCGCGCGCTGCGGCGGCAGCTTCGTCGGCGCGCACGGCCTGCGCATGCACGCCAGCAAGGCGCACCGGGAGGACCAGGTCACACACGCGACATGACGTTGTAACAACCTTGTTACAACCCATACTTCGCAGAATGTCATATTCGCAAAACATGATATTCGCAAAACATGATATTCGCAAAACATTATATTCGCAAAACATTATATTCGCAAAACATGATATTCGCAAAACATGATAGTCGCAAAACATTATATTCGAAAAACATTATATTAGCAAAACATGATATTCGCAAAACATAATATTCGCAAAACATTATATTAGCAAAACATGATATTCGCAAAACATTATATTCGCAAAACATTATATTAGCAAAACATGATATCCGCAAAACATAATATTCGCAAAACATTATATTAGAAAAACATGATATTCGCAAAACATGATATTTGCAAATAGTGGAATTAGGTTATAGAATCGTAGGTAGGTTTAGGTTATGTTAGTTTTACAGCAGGCCCGGAGGGCCAAACTACCCAGAAATAGGAGCTGATGATGTTTTGAGAATCATGTTTTGATAATATCATGATTACAGAATATCATATTTTGAGAATATCGTACTCAGCGACGGAAGGGTTACAACCTCCTTTTTGCGTTCCTGGCCGCTTTTACATTTCGTTTAAATTCTATCCAAATTCAAATTGTTCATGATCTATTTGATGCGATCGAAAAATTCATTTCTCCAAAAAAAATCGATTAGCATCAGACACTGTTCCTATGTCTTTGTTAATCGAAAATTAACATGTTTTCAATATTTTACTTGTTACCGTAGGCTTCAATATTAGGGCCTTTAAAATCAGTAGGGTCGTCTGTCAGACCTTTATAATCATAGACCAACGATCATTCAATGTGAAACTGTTTAGCCTATAGTTCATTCACTCTTACTTCATTCGCTCTCTCCTAATCACGCTCGGACAGCGAACGGACGTGCAAAAATTCATCAGTTGATAATCAGTCAAGTTTTCATCTAGAATAAGCTATTAGTATACTTAAGGAATAACACAGATTGTGATAGTATATTAAAGTCTATGTCATAATCAAGTCAGCGGTCATATTATTTCAACGCCACATAACCCCCAGCACCAAAGCACGAGCTTCCGACGAGGTCAACAGCAACACCTACGAGAGCTGCAGAACGACGCTTCGAACCCGCCGCCGGCGGTTCTCGTAGAGATCACCATCAACAGCGTAATCATCGCACATTTTTGGTGGCCCATGAGGGGAAGGTTTCAAATTCAGACCGGGGAATCAAACCCAAGAAGGGTAAATATTGCTACCCGTACCTACGAATCAAGGTCGCGGTAAGCAAACTCGCGTTGAAGCTCATTCAAGGTCGAGGATCGCAGGTGCCGATCCATCAATATATTGTAATCAATATACTTCACACGGATACCTACTACAGCAGATTATTCTGGAAGAAATCAGTGGTAGTGTCATGGTTCAGTGTTGGTGCGGTTTCATTATACTAACATTTGGTATTATCAATTCAATTTCAAGTCAAGGTCAGCATTTCATTTCATCGGTGCATAATTTGGATAGCCATTTTATTTCGTAACGGAAAGGGCAGTCGCAGAGGGCGCTCGCTTCGTTTCAAGTTCATTTCGGTCATTCAACAGTTCATTCAATCTTACGAACACTAAGTGATTATTGTTAATTCATGTAAGTACATTTCATTCACTCACTGGTCATTCGGATCAATCAATCGTACCTAATAGCTAGTCTGTGGTGAACCTATACTTCAGTCAGTCGGTCAGTCGGTCAATGTCAAGTGTCACCGACTGAATTATAGGTTAATAGGTCACCGCTTGTTTGTTAATTGTTAACGGATTATACTTCAACTAAATTTAAAGTAACTAATCTAAAGTGTCACTGTTTATTGCGTGCGATAATCGTTAAGGTATTCAAAATGTCATCGCGCACTGTAAAGAATCAGTTTCGTTCGCGATATCGGATGCTGATAGACTTCGCAGGCACAATCACCGATGTCAGCAGTTCTATCGCAGCATCAGTGGCTAAAAGGCACTTCGACACGTATTACAGGGATTTGGTTACAGCATACGAATCATTGTTGGGTTTCTCGGACAATGATGTGTCGGAAGACGATATGGCGTTGTTCGAGGCGCAGTTTACGGAAGTAAACAAATTATTAATCAAATTAGAGCAGGCGTCGTCGGAGTCAAAGGCCGAGATGTCAACATCACGCAAGGTCACGTCCAATCAGGTAATGGCAAAGTTACCACTCATAGAACTTCCCAAGTTTTCAGGTAATTTAATGGACTGGATTCCATTTTATGATTTATTTCAATCACTGGTTCATGAGCGGGATTTATCAGACGCTGAAAAGCATTATTACCTAAGATCATCATTATCAGGTGAAGCGCTTCATATAGTTAGACAGCTTCCGGTAGACGACAAGAACTACTCTGTTGCTCTAGGACTTTTAAAGTCACGATATCAGAACACAAGGTTGTTGCTTGATACATATATTGGTAGGATAATCAACTTACCCATCATCACATCATCAAGTCATATTAGGTCAGAATTTTATGATCCACTACAGGAGGCCATTCAGGCCTTGGATAAACTCGGTCAGCCTGTTAAAGAATGGTCATATTTAATTTTATACCTGGTCTTGCAGAAGCTCCCGATTAGGCTACGTTCACTGTTTGAAGAGCGGCATGGCAAGGATACCACGACCCTGCCCACCATCTATCAACTGCTGGAGTTGATGGATGAACAGTGCAGACTTCAGTTGGCGGTACCGTCAACCCCAGAACAACAGGCCACCATCAGGAGTCCACGTCGGTCACCACCACCACGTGCGCATCAGCCTGCAAGGCAGTCACCGCAGGCATCAAAAGGGGTGCTCTCTTCCCAAGGAATCATTCGGCCTTCACATCAGGTGAATGTTTCAATTTCATCATGTTCATTCTGTTCAAATAAGGCCCATACACTGTACAAGTGTCCCGGGTTCCTTCAACTGTCACGGGGAGGGCGCAGATCATGGGCTTCAAGGACGGGGCATTGTTACAGATGTTTGAGGAAACATTATGCCAGCGAGTGTACTCATCGCAATTGGTGTTTGCATTGCAAATCTCCAGATCACAACACACTGATCTGCAATGCCGACACTAATACTCAACAGGTTCATTCAATTGTTCAATCCATGGATCAAGGATCAACTAGGGGTGAAGTGAATCAGCCATCATCATCATCATATGCGAGCCGTGTTTCGGTACATCAGGCACCAACCACGTCATCTGTGGGCAGTCAGGCCCAGGAGCGGTCTGTGCATTACCAGGAGGCACCATCAGTGCAATCCTTGGGCCAACATCAGCCGAGGCCAACCATTGGTGCCAGAGCGCAGCGAGCTCAGAACACATTCAGTTCCCTCAAGTTTGGTTTTAGGCAAAGCCCTGATAGGGAATGATATGAGGGTACTGTTGGTGCAACTCAAGGTCCATCCCATCCCATAACTATTTGCCCTACCGCAATAGTAATGGTCAGATCTGGTGATGGTACATTTGTTAAGGTCAGAGCCCTGTTGGATACAGGAGCTTGTGTTTCAATCATCAAGCAATCATTGGTTCATTATTTAAATTTGCCCCAACAGTGCAACAGTAATACTCTTTATGGAATTGGTCACCAGCCGGTTCAAACGCCAGGCACTATCGTTAAATTAGTCATCAAACCTGTCGGAACTCAATTACCAATTGTAGGTACTATGGCAATGGTTATGTTTGAATTAACAGGAAATATACCGCCATATGATATTCAACTCAGGGATCAATTAAGGTCATCAAACATTATATTTGCTGATAGCAACTTTGATAAGGCTCGAAATGTAGATATTATCCTAGGTACAGACATTCTCAATTATGTACTTGATGGTTCAAAGATATCAACTAATATTCCAGGGATAGCAGCTTACGGATCATGTTTTGGTCACGTCATTATGGGAGCGGTGCCCGGTCAACTGCCACCGACGACGGTCGCGGCACCCCACCAGTCAGCCGGCACATCAGTAGAAGACTACGGACTTCATGCAGTCAAGCTAGAGGAAGTCTTGGAAAGGTTTTGGAAGGTGGAGGAGCCCCCTTCGAAACCAGCTGTTCATCCTGAATATCTGGAATGTGAAGGGTTGTATAATTCAACTACTCAACGTATGCCAGATGGCAAATATATGGTGAGGTTGCCATTACTTTCAACAAGACCACCATTGGGTGAATCAAAGGCTTTAGCCATTCAGCGCTTGCGATCTTTAGAAAGAAAGATGGCTAAGAATTTGGTATTTGCAAATAAATACAAGGAATTCATGAAAGAGTATGAAACTCTTGGTCATATGTCAAAATCAGATTTTCAGTTCGATTCTGAACATTTCATCATACCTCACCACGGTATATTCAAAAGGGGAACGGATAAAATCCGTGTCGTATTTGACGGGAGTGGTCGTACATCAACTGGCACGTCATTAAACCAGTGTCTTCACACAGGCCAGCCACTTCAAAATGATATTACCCAAATATTATTGAATTTCAGACGTCACCAAATCGTTTTCACTACGGACATCAAGATGATGTTCAGGATGACTTGGATACACCCTGAAGATAGGAAGTACCAACTCGTCTTGTGGCGGGAGAACCCGTCAGAACAAATTCAGGTATATGAGTTAAATACTAATACTTATGGACTACGGTCAAGTCCTTTCATTTCAATTCGAACATTGTTGCAACTGGCGGACGATTGGGAGGCTAGTCACCATGAATCACCCGCTTCAAACGTCATCAGACGAGATATCTTCGTCGACGATATTCTCACGGGCGCGGACTCGTTATCAGAGGCACAACGCCTCAAGTCAGAACTTATCGCGTTAATGAAAAGCGCCGGATACGAGCTCAGGAAATGGTCATCAAATTGCAATGAATTACTGCAAGACTTGCCGCAAGAACACTGCGAGCAACCACATCAGTTCGATACTGAAGACAAAAGCTTTATTAAGGTACTAGGAATTCAATGGGATCCAGTATCAGACTCGATGTCATATCAGATCAATGTACCGCTAGGGCAACCAGTCACTAAGCGTCATATCCTTAGTACAATAGCACGCCTATATGATCCGTGTGGATATTGTGCGCCTATTGTGTTCAGATTCAAAATGTTTCTTCAATCACTTTTTTCAGATGGATTATCATGGGATGAGCCTGTTAGCCATCACCAATGTCATCAGTGGAACGAACTCATTCAGGACTTAAGCTGTTTGTCAAATTTGCAGATTCCTAGATGTGTTGCACTACCACAAACAGTTTCATATTCGCTCCACGGATTCGGAGACGCTGCGGAGGCTGGATTTGCCGCGAGCGTGTACCTCAGGACAGTGGACACGTCAGAAAACGTCATGGTACGACTACTTTTAGCTAAATCTCGAGTAGCTTCCCTGAAGTCAAAGCAAACGATACCCAAGTTGGAGCTTAGTGCCGCTCACCTAGTGTTCAAGCTACTTAATCATGTAGCAGAGTCCTATGAAAGTTCGATTCAATTTGACAGCATCAATGCTTGGTCAGACAGCACCATTGTGTTATCATGGTTAAATACAAAACCTCACATGCTGCAAACATTCGAATGCAATCGAGTTCAGGACATTCAAAACTCAAAACGTAAGATGACATGGCGTCATATCAGATCTGAATTAAATCCAGCAGATGTCGCTTCAAGAGGTATGTCAGCAAAGGAGCTCATTGGATTTAATCTATGGTGGTCACCAGACTGGTTACTTAAGGCGGAGTCACAATGGCCTTCATTACCAGTTACTATACCTCATGATTTACCTGGATTCAAGAAATTAGTCCATGTTGTCACACCGGTAGAGTCCTGGCAAGACTCTTTATTATCACGTGTCAGCTCATTTAGTAAGCTCATCAATGTTACGTCATTTGTACTTAGATTTTGTAGGAATGCCAGATTACCGAAAGAACAACGGAATCTCACGTCATCATTATCACTGGACGAGACTCGTGAAGCCACAAAACATTGGATCAGGAAAATTCAGATGGATTCGTTCAAGGACGAAATCATATTAATCAGACAAGGAAAACTGGTTTGTAAGTCATTACAGAAATTAAGTGTATTCGTGGATGACGAGCACTTCATCAGGGTCGGTGGACGACTCCGGAAATCAACATTGCCATATGGTGCAAGGCATCCATATCTGATACCTAAAGATCATCGGTGGGGTCAATTATTAATTGAATATTACCACAAATCATATTGTCATGCGGCGACGAACGCCCTAATATCCATACTCAGAAGAGAGTACTGGATCACTTCAGCCAGGCGACAAGTGTCCAAGGCTATCAGAAATTGTTTAGTTTGTTTCAGATTCAATGCATCAACTCAGCCACCATTCATGGCCGATCTGCCTGCTGATAGAGTCACAGCAGCGCGGCCATTTTCAGGCGTAGCGACGGATTTCGCTGGCCCATTTTTGGTCAAATGCAGTTTATTAAGAAACGCTAAGTCAGTCAAAGCTTACCTGTGTGTCTTTGTATGTTTAGGCACAAAGGCTGTTCATCTCGAGGTCGTCTCTTCGCTGAGCGTCGAGGCCTTCATCGCGTCATTCACGAGGTTTGTCAGTCGACGAGGGCTGCCTTCTCTTATCAGATCGGACCGAGGTACAAATTTTGTTGGTTCTAACACATATCTCAAGGAGATTAATCAGTTTTTGTTGGACAATGAGATTATCCTCAAGGAGGAGTTCAGAAAACAGAGTATTCGCTGGGAATTCAATCCGCCGGCATCGCCTCACATGGGGGGTCTATTTGAGGCTGCCGTCAAAAGCGCAAAAAACCTCCTCAAGAGAGAGGTTGGCGAAACTATTCTAACATTCGAGGAGCTGTCTACTCTATTTTCTAAGATAGAATCGATACTGAATTCACGACCTCTAGTTCCTATGTCAGAGGATCCTTGCGATTTAGAAGTTCTTACACCTGGTCATTTCATCATCGGTCAACCACTAGTCGCTTTACCAGAAGCGCACTGGAAGGAAACAAAGATGTCACGATTATCACGCTTTCAAATCACTCAGAAAATGTATCAGTCAATTTGGTCACGATGGCATGTTGAATATCTCAATACACTACAGACACGCAATAAATGGTATAGTCATGTTAACAATATAGAACTTAACGATTTAGTTCTTATCATAGATGAAAATTCACCACCTCTACAGTGGCGTAGAGGTAGAGTAATAGAATTGTTTAAAGGGTCAGATCAGGTTGTCAGATCAGTTAAATTAAAAACTCAATGTGGAGAACTTATAAGACCCGTGGTAAAATTATGTAAATTACCATTGGAAAGTGATTTCAATTGATCATTTATTTCCTATGTATATATTAGAGTTCAACCTAATATTAAGTCATGTTTAGCGGTAATGTTATGTGTCATTATTACTATAAGTAGAGTTCATTAGGGACTTCAAGTGTTCAGTGTTCAACTTCCCCGGGTGGCGGAGGAATGTTAATCGAAAATTAACATGTTTTCAATATTTTACTTGTTACCGTAGGCTTCAATATTAGGGCCTTTAAAATCAGTAGGGTCGTCTGTCAGACCTTTATAATCATAGACCAACGATCATTCAATGTGAAACTGTTTAGCCTATAGTTCATTCACTCTTACTTCATTCGCTCTCTCCTAATCACGCTCGGACAGCGAACGGACGTGCAAAAATTCATCAGTTGATAATCAGTCAAGTTTTCATCTAGAATAAGCTATTAGTATACTTAAGGAATAACACAGATTGTGATAGTATATTAAAGTCTATGTCATAATCAAGTCAGCGGTCATATTATTTCAACGCCACATAACCCCCAGCACCAAAGCACGAGCTTCCGACGAGGTCAACAGCAACACCTACGAGAGCTGCAGAACGACGCTTCGAACCCGCCGCCGGCGGTTCTCGTAGAGATCACCATCAACAGCGTAATCATCGCACAGTCTTAATGTCTCATTTAATTTAATTAATTTATTTATTTAGTTATCGTTCCGTAAATCTTTTTAGCACCAAAAGTATTAAACACATAATATTTAAAGAAAGCGATTTATTTAATACCAACTACAATATCCAGAGTAATAGCATGAATCTCCGAGATACTTACCATTTTACCGTCAGAACGTGACGTCTGAGATTCGACGTGACTTTTTTCCTTTCTTTGTTTCATCGCCAATGTCGAGGTTTAGACAATCACCATAAATAAATAAATATCACGGGACAATGTCACATAACTTGACCTCGTCCCAAACTAAGCTCTAGGCTTGTTGTTACTATGGATACTAGACAACGATAAACATACTTATATAGAGTAATACATACTTAAATACATAGAAAACATCCAAGACTCAGGAACAAATATTCGCGCTCATCACACAAATATATGTCCTTACCGGGATTTGAACCCAGGACCGCTGGCTTCGGAAGCAGGGTCACTCCCAACTAGGCCACCGTGTCGTCATGACATCAGTTTCATCGACCTATGGCCTATAAACCTAGTCCTGTATGTTTGTTACAGCCTCCCGAGGAGAGTCCGGCTGAAGAGCGATACTGTCCCGAATGCGATATACAGTTCGAGTCGCTGCTCGCGTGGAAGCGGCACATACTCAGCTCTGTTAATCACGCGTTTGGCAAAGGGAACAAGTACGTATCCTAGGCCATATGCCTTTTTTATGCTATTCGATCCGGTATTTTTAACCGACTCCCAAAAGGAAGTTTTATGTTCCACTCTAATGGTTTTTAGGGTTTCGTATGTCGGTCCGTCCGCAGCCTAGCGCAGAGACTCTTAGTACTAGAGAGCTGCAATTTAGCATGAATATACATATTAGTATCGCCAATAAAGTGGTAAAATAAAATTTAGAGAAAAACAATATGGGATGTATTTTTTTGGCGTGTACTCTATAGTGTGGGATGTCGTTGGATAGGTATTTCAAAAATACTATGGGTTTGTGAAAACAGTTTTTTGATCAAGAGATCCGTTTATAAAATATTAAGCTTTAAAGCGCTAATTTTTGTTAGACTCAAATTGCCCCCCTCTTTACAGTCTAAACTACAAATACTAAAAATCTGAAAATAAACTTAAGTGAAAGCACATATAACGAATTTATAAGGAAAACTATCACGACTAAGTAGACATCAATGGTACTTGAGATTAAAGTGTTTATACCTACTAAAATCATCGTACAAAATTAGTTATTACTTGCTGATTTTTATGTTCGTAGCATTTAACGGCTTCGGAACCCTACACTGAGCATGCTCCGACATGCTGTGGCCTGGTTTTTTTTACAACAGCTAAGTTAACATTGCCTAGCATTTTAGGAGGAAAGTTAGCATTGAGACGTTGTTTCCAGTGGCGTGTGTGTTATATGCGGGCCGGCGTGTCCCGGGAACGGGGGGCACCTCGAGGAGCGCGTGAAGGCCCTGCGGCCCGCGGCCCGCGCGCCCGCGCCGCGGACCACCTCGCTGGCCTGCGACCAGGTACCCCTTAAGCTGGACACGAACCTGAGCGGCTCAGCCTGGGGCGTGCGAGCCCCGCGCGCCGAGCTGCGAGCCGACCCTAATTGTTGCACATAAAGATGCGTGGGTGAAGCGTGCTCGCTGCGAGCCGACACAGTGCCTCGTTCAAAATGGCGTCGGACACGATGACTGCGTTTATCATTCACAGAATTATTAACAAATAGAAGACGTCGCCTCGGTGGTGGAACGGCTCAGCAACTTTATCAAATTTGTACGCGTCTCGCCCACAGATAAGTTAGAACTTGTCGTTCTGCTCGCGGCACGCTCGGATACACGTACGCGAGGCACGCACACTGAGGCGTCTTTCAGCACGGTCAAAAGACCGGCTCTCGGCGGCTCGTCGTGCGCCGCTCGCTGCTCGCGCACTGTGCGTGAACGCGGACGAATTTGAGCCAACATTTTAGGGTGAAACCAAAAGATCCGAGAAGCTCCTACTTTTTTTTATTGTGCCGTAAAGTTGAGCTTGACGACTTTTATTTTCTAATTTTCACACTTTGTCAACTCATCTTGGAACGCAAATAAGATGTTAATAGAATAAGCATACATTAAAGATAAAAAAATGCAAATACCTTTTTCTTTTTAAACAAAACTGTGAACTTTCGGGGAAATAACGAAATAAAAGTAAAAAAAAAACCGGTGTGTAGTAAGTGTCCCTGCCTACCCGCCGTATTCATTTGGCACACGGCCTTTTAGTTTGGGACTAGGTAAATTTAGGGTTTGACCATCCCCTGATATACATTCATTTATTTTTATTTGTGGATAAATCAAACTAAAAATTTCTTCGGTCACTGCGCGTCATCTTCCTCTTAATATCGTTATGTATGCATCTATGTATGTATTTAATTTATCTTTTTTTTCTTCCAGTGCGGTTCGAGCTTCGCATCAAGTTCTAAACTCCAAGCGCACGTGAAACGGGTTCACCTGGGTGTTAAATATAACAAGAATGTGGTCTGTGAAGTTTGTGGAAAGAAATGTACAGTAAGTGTGATGTCATTGGAAAATAGACTATTGTTTATCATAGAAGAAAAGATATTTGAAGAAAGTTTCTGCCGAAAAATGTCGTCGGACTAACTTTTGTTGCCGACTGTATTTTTTTTTAGAAAGGTGTTTACTGCTTTAGAATAGAATAAAATAGAAAATATTTATTTCGCTTAAATTTTAAGAAAGTTTACACATTGTGTTACAAGGAGTTCTTTAGATCTAACAGTTTAGAAGTAAAGAGTGCTGCGAAAATGGTATCCACTCAGCTATGTGTTGTACCCCCTATTGGAAGTAAGACGCTGATTTTCTGTGGACCCACGGACTGGTTTTGCTAGACAGCATACATTGCAATCGCTTCTCCTCTAGATAAAAAAAAAACTTTTACAGTAAGCGCTTATATCTAACTATTTAGCTATTTTTAGAAATATAATACAACCTGCCGATATTTTCATACCTAGGTATATTTGTGCCTTGACACGAAGCCGTTTACATCAAATTTTGCATAGATAGTAAGTGCACTTTTAAAAGTTGCTTGAAGGAAAATAATGACTTTACTGAGTCTAAACTCGATGGGTCTTCTTTAAGTATAGCAGAGATCCTGTCACCACCTTCCGACTCCATCATGAGACCAGCTCAATATTACCATTTTGGACTTAGTTTAATTAGCAACAAAATACGTCAGTATTTTTGAAGTTACTCTATAGCTGGGTACGAATTAGAGCAGCCTCGAGTTAAGGCACGCATGGCTCACCAATTTTGCTCAAGTTCGCACGCGCTCACGCGCTGTGCGCGAGCAGCGAGAGGCGCGCGGGAGCCGCCAAGAGTCTGTCTCTTGACCGTGCTCAAAGGCGCCTCAGTGTGCGTGCCTCGGGTAATTTGGACGTGTATCCGAGCGTGCCGCGGGCAGAACGACAAGTTCTAACTTGTCTGTGGGCGAGGCGCGTAGAAATTTGATAAAGTTGCTGAGCCGTTCCACCACCGAAGCGATTTCTTCTTATTTTTGGTAATAATTGGTTGAATTATGATAAACGCAGCCGCGGCTCTCATTGTGTTCGACTCCATTTTGAAATGTACGCTCGCGGCGAGCATGCTGCCTCACTCGCGCATGTTTTCGTGCAATAATTTGGCTCGCGAGCAGCTTGACTTAGGCAAAGCCGCTCAAGTTCGTACCCAGCTTAAGATTCAAAAAAATCTTGTTAACAAATTGTACGAACAAAACAAAGGTGAGCGGAAATTTTTACCTGTCAGTATATTTAATTTAGATTTTGATGTAAGATTGGCCTACTCTCTTTCAGTCCAATGCCTCCCTCAAGTACCACCAACGAACTCACACTGGAGAGAAGCCTCACCAGTGCGCAACTTGTGACAAACGGTTCGCTGACAGCAATCAGCTGCGGATCCACACGCGGCGGCACACCGGCGAGCGGCCGTACTGCTGCCGCCACTGCCGCCGCTCCTTCACGCAAAAACCCGCGCTCAACAGACATTATAGGGTGAGTTAACAAAGATAGAGGTTTCGACCTGGGGTTCCATTCTACACTGTAAAAGCTTGCTATTATAAGTGCGTTTCTTTGTTACTGTTTCACAGCGCAACAGCTGGACGGACGGAGTCGCGGGCGGAGGCTAGTAAATAAATAAGTATTAGGGGACAGTCTCACACGCGCGAATCGAGCGCGGCGCGATGCGATGCGCAGCGCGCGTCAAATAAACGTAGTTTTTTCAGGCGGGGCTTCGGGGAGGAGTGGGGCGCGAATAATATTAAAAAAAAGTTAATAAAACTCAGTTATCTGCAACGAAGAGAAGTATAAAACTTCGAAGGATGTATTTTTTAGAAAAATATATCATCAAACCAGTATTAACTAGCAATTTGCTTGAACTAAACTCTACGGAAGTTAGATGGTATGGTCTTTTGACTTTAGAGGACAATTACTCCTAATAGGTCAATATTCGGCCGCAAAAAAAAATATGTATGTTATTTTAGACTCCTCCCTAACATATATCAAAATACCGAGCCAGACAGTTAGGGTACCTTTCCTTGTGAGTTTTATTTTCGCCCAAGGACCGGAGTTTCTTACAGAAATCAGTTAGAATTTAAAATTTGAATTTTGAACCGTTAATTTTTTCGGGATGAAAAGTACCTTATGTAACCACGGGACTCTAAACAGATATGTGTCAAATTTCGTCCAGATTCCTTCAGTCGTTCTGGCGTGATTGAGTAACAAACACCCATCCAAACTTTCACATTTATAATACTAGTAGGATTTACATACATACATAACGTCAAACCTTCATTCCCAGAGTGGGTAGGCAGAGCTACAGAAATACTAACAACTCTAAAAAAACTTGTTTATATTTCTGTAACAACATTTCGCACTTGACAAATGGCTGCAATGTTTATGAATGGTAGGATTTATTAAATAAAAAATCCTGTGTGGTTGCCGGGTTAGAATAGTGCCACTCCATGTCTTCCCGTGGATGTCGTAAGAGGCGACTACGGGAATAATGGCTTGTAGTACTGTTAGGCGATGGGCTTGCAACCTGTCACTAACACACTAGTAAACTTCTTGGCCGGATTATGCAAAATGTGGTTATAGAATTATAAACAAGTCTTTTTAGAGTGTTTGGTATTTCTGTAGCTCTGCCTACCCCACTATGGGAATGAAGGCGTGATGTTATGTGTTATGTGACTTATGTGTGATTGAATAAAAATATTTTAAATCTCTATTTCAGGTTCACACCGGAGCGAAACCGTATTCCTGCCAATACTGCGCGAAAAATTTCAGCCAATCCAACTCTTTAAAGCTACATATTCGAACGGTTCATTTAAAATTGCCGAACAACAAGAAACGAAACGCACAAGAGCTTGAGAAAAAAGAAGAGAAGATTGAATGATTATTTTACAATAAAGATTGATGTATAAATTGTTTTTATTAGCTACTTTAGCTCTTCTATTTCTTAGGGTTCCGTATCATACTGCCCTTCTAACATAAATAGCAGTATCTCACACAAAACTCCTGTAGAAAAAACAACCTTATTATTAATAGGATAGGATTGAATCTGGTTTGGCCATTGAATTGGAGATACTGCTTATTGGCTTAGTTAGGTGGCCGAATTGGAATTGAAAATCGGTATTGAACCTTAATATCGGAACCTCGGAATTACGCAGGGTAAACAAGGCAGGGGCCGGAACCGGTTCCCGTTAAAATATGCTTTTTATCGAGTATTTGATAAGCTTGTTTTTAAAAACTCCATCAGCACGGGAAGCGTATCGTCGGCTAGGTGAAATAAAAGGTAATATATTAGGTATTCGGAATATTGGGCTATTCCCACCTGTTGCCACCAATTTGTTACCACTAAAGTACTCGGTGGTAACAAGTGGGAATATTTTTCCCATTTGTTACCACTAAAATATTTGGTGAAAACTACTTATTTTACTTAGTGGTAACAGCTGGGAAGTTTTATTCCCAGTAAGTTACCAGTGGTCACAGGTGGGAAAAAATCCCAACTGTTACCAGTGGTAACAAATTGGTGGTAAGAGTTGAAAATAACCCGAAATATTCGGCAAGTTTTTCAATGTTTGTATTCGGACGCATAAACAAAGTAAATTACGAGCGGAAGTTGTTTCGTAATTCGTCAAATTCGTTCGGCGTTCTAAGCAACTTCCAAAAAGAGATAAATAAGCGTCAAATATAAGAGAGTAAGAAAATCCAGAGTTATTTAAATTAAGTACCTATTTTTTATTAATGCGGATCTGTCAAAACCTGTCTCTAGCGACTCGACGCAAACGAATATACGGTTCGGTAAGTGCTGAACCGAATGTTTGGCCGAATATTCGTATTCGGCCCATCTCTAATTTCAATCTCTGCGCCCAATTCCTACGACTTATTGCAGAATCTAACAATAGAATAGCTATAGCGGTAGGTAGGCGCACGCGATGAGTTGAGCCGCACGCTATCGCCACGTGAAACAATATAAAACCTTATGAAATTTACGCAAAATCTTCAATATTTGCGCGGGAAAAAAAACAATTAATAGGATTAGCCCGACCCTATTGATACGCTGTTTATTTAACCTTAGCGGACAACAATGCAAGCGGTAACCTTATTCGAAAAGTTAGTCAATGATGCGGGAAAACAGTAACCTATGTGATAGGATTTTGAATCGAAACCGCTAAGAGAATGAACGCGTTTTCCGATCCTTGATACCTACGCTGCCAAAGCTGTCCATCCATCCGTTTGTCTGCCTTACCTTTAAACTACAGTTGTTTAAAGGCAGTGTTGCCAGAGACATATTTTTTACTGCCGTGTTTGGTGGGGAAAATTGCCGTGTTTATAAGGAAAAGCTATGTTTGGCTGCCGTAGCAAATAAATTAAACAAAATATGTTTTTTTTGTTCATTTTATTTAATATTTTTAACTATATCAAAAAATTAACAAAACATCAATCGATCTATCATTCATAGCCATACCTAATAATTCAACCATATAAACGTTTGGATACTTTCCACGTAATCATTTTCGCTATTATTTAATTAATATTTCTTACTATCCTTTCTACGGTTCAACATATTATAGTCAGTTGCTACAAAAAAATTGCAGTCCCCTTTAAGGGGATTCCCTTGAATTCTCGGAGATACTTACGTTAATTTTTTTTATGACTTGGCACTTAGCATAACTGGCATTTACTTATTTGGGCCTGTCTAAATTGCCGTAGATTCTGCTACGGCAATAGATTTGCTGCCGTAGGCCGTAGATTTCTCTTAAATTGTGCCCAATTTCCGTAGAACACGGCAA
Source organism: Acleris holmiana (assembly GCA_949316455.1). NCBI lineage: Eukaryota > Metazoa > Arthropoda > Insecta > Lepidoptera > Tortricidae > Acleris > Acleris holmiana. The sequence continues at coordinate 1,485,353 of OX438790.1, read as the reverse complement.
TTGCCGTAGCAATGGCAACACTATTTAAAGGTTATAAACAGCCAGTTGATTGTTTACAGACTATGTTACTAGCTTTGCTGGCGACTTTGTCCGCTTAGTTTTCGATTACTGTTATTCCAAACTTCATCCAAATCCTTCCAGCCGTTGCAGCTAGGGTAACAAATTAACACACACACACAAACTTTCGCATTTATAACATAACCAGCAACCTCGCTCGCATCGCTCCGGATTAAAGTATACACACATAAACTTTCCTCTCGAATCACTCTATCTATCAAAATTCATTGCGTAGTTTTAAAGATTTAAGCATACATAGGGATAGACAGCGGGAAGCGACTTTGTTTTATAGTTTTTAGTGTTAGTGATAGTGATAAGTGGGTTTTGTGGGCGAAAAGCATAAACCGTGCAAGAAACGTAGCGCATGGGATTCTAAAGAAAACACCTTTAAAGACGAACGTATTCTCTTTGTTAATTGGGTGTTATTAAAAGTCGCTCGTATGAACGAAAATAGCAAACCCGAATGTTGTATTTGATATCGCAAAAATTGCAACTTTCATTAATATTGTTGACAATTATTAAACTATAACATAACTAATTAAATATTAGAATAACAACGTAATTATTTAGTTATTTTTGCAGTATCCAAACGCTTTAATAACTGTCATTAGTTTTTTCTTAGGTGTGTGACCCGGATACCAATGTTTCAAGTCAAGTTGTCGTATTCAGAGGTGTACATAACTCTAGCCAACCAATTTCTTGTTCGCGGGATTTGCGGGACTTAATATTTTTATGGAAATAAGTTGATGATGATATTTTACCCAAAGTTATCAATTAATATCTATCTAAAAATAAATTTTATTTTAAATTAAGCAATAATTTTAAAATTACATCTTCAAGAATAATCTATGTCAAATTAATAAAAAAACATTTAGTGTCAAAAAAGCCAAGCCTCTTTGCTTTCAGACATCTCATTAAAAACGCCTTTACGAGTCTCTTCAATGAAAATAGTAAACGAACTATTTATTTGTTGTTATTGATATCTATTACGTACTCAAATTACAATAATTACGCCAAAAATGACTACAAGAAGAGTTGTCTCGGCTAAATTAAAGTTCCTCAAACCCCGTAATACCATTTAATTCAACTTTCGTCGGTCGTAATCAGTGATGCATTTAGATTAAAGTGTAAGCAGTACTAATAACAAAAGTCACAATTGAAATGTTACCCGTTTTACTTTTTAATAACATGGAAGGGAGTTCCAATTCGTTTGGTAACAATGGTAACGGTAGTTTCGGAAATTCATACGATGAAAATGTTATTTTAAATTCTGTTAGGAGCCGTAAAAAAGTGTCAGAGTCGGCTAGTTGTCCGGTCTGTAGTTGTACTATACGCCAGGGCGAGTTAGAGTCGCATTTGAATTTAGAATTGGATAGGCTATATAAGTTATCTAACGGTGGTTCAAAAAGAAAACTGAGCGTTAACAGTGCCAGTGCCAGTGCCAGTGGCAGTACTAGTTCAAACCCTGTGCCTGGATCGAGCACTGAAGAAATACTGGACGACCAAGTGGTCGATGTTACTGGGTGCCCGGGAAGCGACGTATACCAGGTATTTACGATGCGAAATGTAGAATGATAGGCCACATTCTGAAATAATTACTAGAAGAAAGCCTTGTTTTATTACTTTTATTGTTATTGACTGTTATTTCCTGTTTTAAATCCATGGGGGGGGCTTGATTTTTAGAAAATTCCACTCTTAATGCACCAGTCCAGTAGTGCTGTGTTTTATGTACCTATGTATATAGATAGATTATACACATTAGCAGTTGGTAGTGACCCTGCCTACAAAGCTAGTGTTCCCGGGGTCAAATCCTAAGGGTAAGGGAAGATCTTGGTGTGATGAGAGTGTTTTGTCGTATCCTATGTATTTATTTCTCTATATAAGTATTTATATCATTGTGTAGTACCCATAGTACAAGCCTAGAGCTTTGTTGGGACTAGGACAATTTGTGTGAGATTGTCCCGTGATATTTATTATTATTTATTTATTACTTCTGCTCACTATCCCACTAAACTTCATAATTATGTTCAAGTTGACTAAATGGTCAACTTCCATGGATTTAGTTCAAAAATTCATTAAAATAAATTAATAAATATTGGGAGAAAATCTCATAAAAATTAAACTAGTCCTAAACTTAACTCTAGGCTAGTAATCATTAGTTCAATATTTTTAAGTTTGAATATTCTGGGATAGGGGGCATGTTTAGAGACGAGACAGTTAGTATGAATTTGGCTGTTTTACTAGGGTTTTTTAGGGTGATAAATTCATTTGTATGGCACTATGATCAATAAGAAAACAACTTTTTGGGATCCTCCCTTAAATGTAAAGCAAGCATTTATAATTTTTTTCTACTTTGCCACATTACTTGATATGATCATTATTCTTGTTGGATAACTATTAAAAACCATTAGCCTGTAGGTCATATTTTTATATTTGGGGATTGTTTAGGACTAAGGTAAAGACACCAGTACTCGACAAAGGACCAATGTTCGACACTGACTCTTATTCAAAGAAGATAAGAGTTATTCATTACACACAAACAAATGAATAACTCTTATCTTCTTTGAATAAGAGTCAGTGTCGAACATTGGTCCTTTGTTGAGTACTGGTGTCTTTACCTTACAGCCTAAAATACAAATACAAAAAAACTGGAAAATATCTTAAACAAAACTACATAATTATTAACACGTTCGCTCCGGTATCAGGTCGAATCAGACCGATAAAAGTATGGTTAATTTAGAGTTAAATATTTTGCCGTAGTGAGGGTGTTAATTTAAAAAGAAAACTATCACAACTAAGTAGACTTGATTAGTTGTTTTAATACAGACAACTAAAGTGTTTATACCAAAATTTATCAAAGATGGGCACAGGTTTTTCTATATAGTTTTTGACCCAAATTTGCCCAGTTTGTACCATTTAAGTTTGCAATATTCGGTAAGACAACTGGTGAAATTACTAGCATAGAACCATCTTAAAATATCTTTCCAATACATATATGTTTGCCTGTGTGGTTGCGACTAAGGGAATAAGGGCTTGTAGTTAGGTGATGGGCTTGCAACCTGTCACTAATAAAACACTGGTAAACATCTTAGCATGATTGTGCAAAATGTTGTTAAAAAATTACCAACAAATCTTTTAGAGTTGTTGGTATTTCTGTAGCTCTGCCTACCCCACTGGGAATGAAGGCGTGATGTTATGTATATATATAACCATGAATCTGTTGTAACCCACACCATTGTAAGCCATCATGAAAACAGCTTTCCTATGCTGATGTAGAACTTATGCTAGGGCATTTGCATCGGTATGGAGAACTGTTTTTGTTTATACGTAAATATATTTTTTTAAGTACTTATTTTAATTAAGTTATTTGTAAACAAGAGTGAACACAAGCCATTTTCTTCCACATTAGTTATCTATAAATACAATTTTAAAAAAATGTATATGTTTTGTATTTGCAGCGGGTCCACTCGAACCGCCTGCGCCGGCTGCGCGCGCGCCGCCGCGGCTCCTCGCCGGCGTCTCCCTCCCCCGCGCAGGGCGAGTGCCCCGTGTGCTCGCTCACGCTGCCCACGGCGCGTCTACAGCGACACGCTCTCAGGTAACATTACCCATATTGCTCTAGACATGGTAGTGGTTCGGGGGGGTAGGACCCTGTGCAGGGTCCGTCCGGATCGCTACCACCATCTTATCCATTAACCACCCGCCATGCAACAGTGTTGGTGTGGGGATAAGACAACCCGTGAAATTACTAGCGTAGAGGCATTCCATCTTAGTTCTCAGGTTGGCAACACATTTGAGGTCTTAGCAGTATAGTCTTGAGAATTCAAATGTCTATGGGTTGCAGACTCCACTTACCATCAGGTGGCCTGAGCGCTCGTGTGCCTTCTCCTTAACATTAAAAAAAAAGACATAATACTGGCTTAGTTACATTCCATCTTTACACATTCACTGCCACCGACGCATATGTGCGTTTTCGTTACTTTCACCCAGTGCCTTGAACGCACAGACGCGTTCATAATATTTACCGGGTGCTTTCAATGCATATCGTAAGAGGCGACTAAGGGAATAAGGGCTTGCAACCTGTCACTAATACACTGGTAAACATCTTGGCCAGATCATGCCACATGTGGTTACAGAATTATCAATAGACCCCGGATCTTTGTGGCAATGACGTCACAATAGGGTAATTTGGGGAGTAAATGGAACGGTGTTAATTAATACGGCAACTACGTGTTCTATTGGTGTTCTACGGAATTAAAATTTTATTATCAGGTATAAACGATATAAATTACCTATAAGTCAATTGTCAATAGATTAATTTAACGACGTTGTTCTTTCGTTAACTGACTCTCCATAACAGATCAAAAGTTGTTCTTAATGACTTGCGGTTAGGCTAAGTCTTCTAGCAGAATATATCCACTTCAAAAAGGAAAAGCTTCTTTTCACTTCGACAGATGTTATTGGTGCATATTTGAAAAGCTTGTGGTTATCAAAGCAGGAATTGTTACGGTTGCTTGGAATAATTTGTATTTCTTGACCTGCATTAATATTATTAATGTTACGTTATGTACCAAATCAGTCATTTTTTTTAATACAAATAGCAACTTTTCATATATTTTTCGTCCTCTTTCGTGCAGAATTAATTTTGATAGCACGCTCTGTATGTTATCCACAATCAAAATAGATTCTAAAAGCTCTAGTGATTGCTTCCAATTTTGTTAATACCCTCCGAAAGCACGCGCAAATTATTTAATTTTATTTTATTATTTTCTATATCTTAGGTCAAAACTTAATTAGGTTGTAAGGTTAAAGCTGATAAATTGATAAAGATAATTGTAATATATTTCATTATGTTCCACTGTTCCATTTACCGAAACGTAAATTAATACGAAAAACTACCGGTTTATACCAAATAAAATTTAATAACTAGACATTCACGATATAAATTACTTATAAGTCAATTGTCGACGATGTTCTTTCGTCAACTGACTCTCCGTAACTGATCAAAAGTTGTTTTAATGCCTAGTTAATAAAAAATATTTAACACCGTTCCATTTACTCCCCAAACTACCCTATTGTGACGTCATTGCCACAAAAATCCGGGGTCTAGTCATAAACAAGTCTTTTTAGAGTTGTTGGTATTTCTGTAGCTCTGCCTACCCCACACTGGGAATGAAGGCGTGATGTTATGTATGTTCTCAATGAGAGAAATGATTTTTAATATAGTTTTTGTGTTATTTTATTAGATGTCTGAAGCGCACTGGGGCTGCTATGGACGAAGATGTCCCCGATACCAGTTCGGAGGAAGGGAGCATAGATGTTGAGGTAAGTGATATTACAGACATATACACAATGTATTGATACAGCATTAACAGGTTTCCTCTCCTCGTACAATAGTGCATTCTCATCGTTGTACGTCCATTTAGTTTTACACCGTGGGCCGACGTTGCCACCTATGTTGCTAAGTTTCGCGTCTCTGTTCACACATATATATATATATATATATATATATATATATATATATATACTAGCGACCCGCCCTCGCTTCGCTCTGGATTAAAGTATTATACATATAAACCTTCCTCTTCAATCACTCTTATCTATTAAAAAAAACCGCATCAAAATCCGTTGCGTAGTTTTGAAGATTTAAGCATACACAGGGACAGACAGCGGGAAGCGACTTTGTTTTATACTATGTAGTGAAGAAAGAAATCATGTCATGTCAATCATAAGCTCCAACTTTTGAGGTCATTATTGAACAAAGTTCACTTCAGCAAAACCTGTGCTAATTAACGAAAAAAATCTGTACAAAGAGCAATGGGCTAAAATGTACGGAACGTGGTACAGTCGAAGTCATAAATATGATTACACTTTAGTACCACGCCACTTTCATTCACTGAGACAATTACATATAATTATTTGTAGCTTATATGACACGTTCGTAGATTTACCATACAGGCGCCATCTATTGATTACTTACTCAACCCAGTCGAAAGGTATCGACATCTGTTAGAATCATTTGGAGTTAACAGATAATTGCGACTGTCAAATAATAACAGACAATTAGCAATAAATTAAAATTGCGACTATAATTTGAGATTTAAACTATCCTATCTCTCAAGTTGGATCGAACTGCACATGGTGTGCGATTTTTATTATAATCGGTTAAGTGGTTTAGGAGTCCATTGAGGACAAACATTGTGACACGAGATTTATATATATTAAGATATATATATGTCGGAGAGGGTACTGGCCTGTCAGTTTCATTAGATATTGCAATGGGCGAGATGGGTTGATCGAGTAATGAGACAACGAAGTTAATCAAATGAACACTTGTATTCAATTCACAATTATCAGAAGGTACAGGGTAGCGTGGACGGTTCCGAGGTATGTCCAATACGTCCAGTCTCTAGTGCAGCCAGCAAGAGAATGCCCGGGTATTGGCTCCACCCGGCTCCGTCCTATAGTAGCCCTCAACCAAAGTGACGACCGGGGCCATAAAAGTCCGGGCGTGGGCCATAAACCTCGACGGACGTAGTGAGGGTAACGTATCGATAACGAAAAGGTTTAAACGTCGATGAAATGATTTTTTTTTTGAGTTTCTGTATTATTGGCTATTTATTTAATTATTATGGTTTTTAAAAATAAGATGTTTTGAGCTAGTTTCTAATGAGATAATTAGTCAACAATTGCCTAAATTGTGTTGACCGTAATCATGTGTAATGACACATCATTATGCAAACTGATTAAACACCGAATGCGGTGTTTAATCAGTTTGCATAATGATGGGTAAGTATCGAGTTTTACATTTAATTGCCGTCTTTTAACCTATTAGGTAATTAGACTTGTTGATATAAAATCAATAGTCTTGTAAGGTATACGTCATTCGTGTCTCGAATACTTACAGAGAACATACAACTGATATCGCAATATTCGCAATGGAAAGTTTTTGCAATCACCATGTTACCAAGTTAGAAGGTGATATTAATGTGCAATGTCGTAAACTTATTCTTAGTATTTGTAAAGTATTGAACGAGTTGAAAGAAGATCCCAATAAGTTAAAAACCGTGTTTTAAATTATCTCTCAATTCTATCGACATCCCGTTTTGTGCGTTTACTACTTGCTTTACGGTCCCAAGCACGGGTCGAGCAACACAATGGATAACTGATAACGCGAGCTCAAGGGTTTTATGGCCCCGGTCGTCACTTTGGTTGAGGGCTACTATAGCTCACGTTGTCAGGTCAACAGGTCCAGGGTGACGTCACAACTGGATCGGCCAATCGTAAACAACCATGCGCTCATGTCCGTCTTGTCTCCGATGCTAGGTTAAGTTCTATCAATGTCATGTACAATCTTTTTTTTTGAAAATGACTGACTGTTGCGCTTCTCAGCTGTGGTAGAGCGCTAGTAGAATTGCGACGTGTAAAATTACCCGTGGCTGTTCAGTGAATGAGCAAGTGTTGTGTTGTGCGGCGTCAGAACGACTCGCCGGGCGGGTTCGGCGCGGAGTACCAGTGGTGCGGCGAGTGGCGCGTGCGCGCCTCCGCGCTGCAGCCCGACGCGCGCGCCGCCGTCTGCGTGCGCCGCGCCTCCAGCGACCACGCGCTGGTACCACTCCACCATACTACTGCAGCTGGGTACGAATCCGAGCGGCTCGGCCTGAGGCATGCGAGTGACCCAAATTTGTGCACATAAACATGCGCGGGTGAGGCAGCGTGCTCGCCGCGAGCCGCCATTTCAAAATGGCGTCGGACACGATGACAGCCGCGGGTGCGTTTATCATAATCAGAGGGCGGAATTTCTCATGGCAAAAAATTAAATGTCATAGGGATAGAACATTTTGCTTTATCGACTTTTCCAGTTATCGATGTTGTGAAATCACTAATCTCTTTGTTATTTTAGTTTTGCTTTTATATTGAAATGTAAATGTCATTATTGATTCGCATTTAGTTATTGTTTTCAACAATACGTGAAGTTTTAGGATTTAATTTGTAAATATTATGTTATTTTTGTCTTAAACACATGTCTTTATTAACGGTAAATAACAAATGAAAATAAAGCTAAATCTAAGACATAGAACTATACAATAATAATGAAAACTATACCTACATTTACCAAAAAGTATATTAATCTAAAAGACTGCTACTAGAGAACATTGTTAATATTGGAAAATAGTTTTGCTAAGTGTAATGTATCGATAGGAGGTATAATTCTATTTGGTAAAAGATCTTGTGCTACGTGAACCAGAACTTCTTGTCGATAGTCGATAAAATACTTCGTTCTATCCCTATGACATATAATTTTTGTCATGAGAAATTCCGCCCTCTGATCATAATTCACCGAATTATTAACAAAAATAAAAAGAAATTGCCTGGGTGGTGGAACGGCTCAGCGACTGTATCAAAATTGTACGCGCCTTATCCACAAACAAGTTAAACCTTGTCGTTCTTCCCACAGCTCGCTCGGATACACTTCAAAATTACGCGAGGCATGGCATTTTAAGCACGGTCAAAAGTCCCAACTCTCGGCGGCTCGCCGCGCGTCGCTCGCCAGCTGCCCGCGCACAGCGCGTTAGCGCTTACGTATTTGGGAAAAATGGATGAGCCGTGCGTGCCTCAACCCGAGGCTGCTCTAATTCGTACCCACCTTAAGAAGCCGTATATGACATTTTCCCGGTTTTATATATTAATTGCGACCCGCCAGCGGCATCGCCCGCTGCAATTTATTTTTCTTTCATGTCACTTAGCGGTATGAAAAATAGATGTTGGTTTAAAATTATCGATAATTGTTTCACTTCACATACTTATTTCAATGTGACATTTCATAGTAGATAACTTAAATGCTGATCACTACACATCGATGGGTTTCTTACACAATAACTGCTTTTAATGCTACTTAACTGAAATTTTGCCGATTTCGCTGATTTACGTGATTTTACAGTTGAAATACTTTAATGCTATAAATTTAAATGCGCAACACGAAAGATAATATCAATTTTCAACGAATGTATGAGCTACTTTTTTGTTTTTATTATTTTATTTTGATTAATCAACCTCAAACCGACGATTGCTTTGTCAATTTTGCTGTAAGAGGTTTACAATATAGCATATTCACGATTGATTAAAAAAAAATGCTGTAAATGTCGCGTAAAAAATGTATGAATTACTTTTTACCACCTTGATATATTTTTTTGGGTAAAAAAATTATTAACTTGGTTGTATTTTATAGAAAATGAACAAAAATGTTTTGTTTTCGGCTGCTTAAAACTCTGGTTCATAAAATTAAAACAACAGTAATAAATATCAGTTCAAAATTAATCCATTACCATAATTTAGTGGTGGTAGGAACACCAGGTGTGCAGGGTCCGTCCGGATCGCTACCACCATCTCATCCATTAACCACCCGCCAAGCAACGCTCGCCTTGTTGTGTTCCGGTGTGGGGATAAGACAACCGGTGAAATTACTAGCATAGAGGCCTTCCATCTTAGTCCTCAGGGTTGGCAACGCATTTGAGGTCTTGGGATTAAAGTCTTGAGAATTCAAATGTCTATGGGTCTCAAATCCCACTTACCATCAGGTGGCCTGAGCGCTCGTGTGCCTTCTCCTTAACATTAAAAAAAAAGACATAATACTAGCTTAGTTATATTCCATCTTTACACATTCACTGCCACCGACGCATATGTGCGTTTTACCTGTACGGACATTGAGGGTGGGTTCCATTTATCTGGCATAACTTTTTTTGGCATAATCATCACTTGGCATAATCATCATTTGGCATACAGTCTTTTTTTCATGCAAATAGCATTGCGTAGAGCCCATTAGGTTAGGTTAGGTGTATTTTATAACAATCCTGAAAAGTATACGGTTTCTGAGAAAAAAGACTGTATGCTAAATTATGATTATGCCAAGTGATGATTACGCCAAAAAAAGTTATGCCAGATGAATGTAAACCATTGAGGGGTCTATGTCTGATTCTAAAATTTTTTTTTATTTGTATGAAATTACAATATTAATCGTACTGTAGTGGTCTATAATGAATGTTCCGTTGTTTTTTCAGGTGGTAGACGGCGATGAAGACACGGAGTTATATGGGCCCCCTCAGTATTCACCCTCTAGGATAGCGCTAGATGTAAGTATAGGAACGGATGTATGGCAGCCATAACTGTGCATTAGAGCCTTTATTCCCTTAGTCGCCTCTTACATCCACTGGAAGACATGGAGTGGCACTATTCTAACCCGGCAACCACACAGGGCATTAGGGAACAAAGGCTTGTAGTACTGTTATACTATCCTCAAACCAAACGGACGACTGGGGTCGTAAAACCATTAGCATCGTATTGTCTCTTTCGCACCCGCACGCCCTTATGCAGCGTGCCTGTTATCAGCCGGGCCGCATAGGGCAGGTAGAAAGCACGCGGTACAAGGCATGTCGATAAGATAATATGCAAAAATGAAAACAAAGTAAGTAATGCGTACAATATTTTATATTACGAAATAAATACTTTTAAGACTACAATTAGGTACTTTAGAAGTAAAACATAGTAAGATTTAATAAATAAAAAAATATATAACACGTACAGTTTTATCGACAAGTATTAAAATTAAAAATATTCTTCATCGTTATCACTGTCCTCTTGAAGATTGATTATAAGTGGACGAGTATCTTTTAAATATATAATTTAAATATATCTTTTAAATGAAAATATAATCAATCTTATCGACATTTAATAATCCAGTATCGACATGCCGCCATCCCTACGGCCGCCGGCGTTTATTGCCTCAGTCGTCCGTTTGGTTTGAGGATAGTATAGGCGATGGGCTTGCAACCTGTCACTAATAGAATAGAATAGAATATAATAGAATTATTTATTTCAGGCTATTGCCCATAATAATTTATTAGATACCAAATACTCAACCTAGGTTAGTGATTATAACATAACATAGTGACCCTGCCTTCAAAGCTAGTCCTGGGTTCAAATCCCGGTAAGGGCAGATATTTGTGTGATGAGCACGAATATTTGTTCCTGAGTCTTGGATGTTTTCTATGTATTTAAGTATTTATCTTCTAATATATAAAATTCTCGTGTCACGGTGTACGTTATTGAACTCCTCTGAAACGGCTCGACCGATTCTTATGAAATTTGGTGTGCATATCGGGTAGGTCTGAGAATCGGCCAACATCTATTTTACATACCCCAAAGTGACATAAAATAAAAATTGCAGCAGGCGAAGCCGCTGGCGGGTCGCTAGTTTCTCTATATAAGTATGTTTATCGTTGTCTAGTACCCATAGTACAAGCCTAGAGCTTAATTTTGGACTAGGTCAATTTGTGTGAGATTGTCCCCTGATATTATTTATTTATTTATGATACAACACAACACAAAAATACAAAATTAACCTTTGTTAATGTTTATCTTTATAAAGGAACATAAAACAACACACATATACCTATGTGTCTTGCCCTGTGCTCAGTACACTCCACAGGATTATTTGTCGTTTCTTACACCAGTTATGACTTGTGCAACCCTGTATGTAAGGATAGGGCAGTCATATCTACCAGTAATCAGTTTCAGAATTTGGTTGGAACTGTTTCTAACGCGCCCCAGGTGTGAGGTGTTTTTTTTCTCATTATGGCCTGAAAACTGTCTATGCGGGCGTCAGCAATCATACCTAAGGCCACCATCTCGGCAGCCCCAACAACATTCTGAAAGCGTTATTATATTGAACACGGAGAGTGCTATAAGCTCGTTTCGTATACCGAACCCACAGGCTGCTTGAGTAAAACGATTGACTAATACACAGAATCATCAAATTAAGTCTTTTTGGAGTTTTTGGTATTTCTGTAGCTCTGCCTACCCCACTCTGGGAATGAAAGCGTGATGTTATGTGTGTTTTAGAGCGTTTGTAAACACACAAGTTAAGTGTAATTTTATTGGCGAAAGATAGACACAGACAAAGTCATTTTCACATTTATAATTAAACACTAACATATCAAGCAAGGGATTGCAATGTTGGTATGTGTGTATGTATGGGGTCAAATGTTGCAAGAAAGATTTGAACCACTTTCCGGGGTCCAATTGAGCTGAAATTTGGTATATCTACGTAACTTCGATGACAATACAATGGCATCATTGAATAAGTCTGATGATGGACTTGGAAGGTGGTGACAGGATCTCCGGTATATTTAACGTAGACCCATTTTTGGACTCATTAGGTTCGTCTTGATAAGCAGTAAATGACTGCATGAAAAAGTTTTTTTTTTACCCATTATATTTACATTTCAGGCAGTAATAACACCGATGGACAGGGAAGATAGACAGACAGACGACTCGGAAGACCCGGAGAATGATGGGGTGGTAGCTGATATACACTTCAATTTCACTGATCCGTTACCAAACAAACACAACGGGTTGGTTGAGGCAAGCGCCGAGGTGAGTTCCATAGACTTAATTACTTCATAATGTATTTTTTTTTTTTAAATAAAACATACAGGGTGTTTTTTTGGTCGACAACTTCCAAAACAGGAGAGATAGTACAATTAATGCTGAATCCGAATATCTTATTAAAAAATTAAAAAGCCTAAGGAGGCCAGAGAAATTGCATTTTCAATTTTTCCCATTATTTTACTTAATTGTGGTTACCATGCGCCGTGTTTACCGAGACTTTAATGACGTAATCACCGTGCACAATGTTATGATTCGTCTGAGCCGCTCAGATTCGTACCCAACTGAAGAGCTGATCTCATGATGAATTAGGAAGGTCGCGACAGGATCTCCGCTATACTTAACGTAGACCACCGACTCATTAGGTTGGTCTTGATAAAGAGATAATACAAAGAAAAAAACAGTCTGCAATCAAATTTTGTCCCAAAAATGTTTCACAGAATCATTCAAACTTAGTGGTGGTAGGAACCTGTGCAGGGTCCGTCCGGATCGCTACCACCATCTTATCCATTAACCTGCCGCCAAGCAACAGGGCATTGTTGTGTTCCGGTGTGGGGATAAGACAACCGGTGAAATTACCAAGTACATAATGTCGGTTTGTGAATTTAACCGGCATCCGAGCTCTATGGTCCGATCTCAGCAAGTACAGTAAGACCACAAATATAAGTTACGCCGGCAACCTTCGTCCACGCAGAAAGGTGCTCGCTAATGCCGAAGATAAACGAAAGTAAAAATCAATTCAATACAAACCTTGTCGTGTTACGCGTAAAGTGGAATATGAAATGACGATTAGCGCTCGTGCGTCTCAGCTTGTGTACGAATGACAACTGACGCGACGCTAAACAAAATGGCGGTCGCCGGCGTCGCTGCAATGGCTGCCGAATATTTGACCAATAGCCGTCGAAGCTTTACCCGCGCAAACGTACTGCCTTATAGTTGGCCAAAACGTTTTCGCGCCTTCTAAAACAATGCTTTCTGCGCAGGTACATCGTTGTAACTTATATTTGTGGTACTGCTGTAGCCATTATTAGTTCCTCTATGCCATTTTGCTATCTATATACATTATACGTATCATTGTATTTTTTTTTATTACATGGGAAGTCATACGAGCGCACTGGCTACCAAATGGTAAGTGGCACCTGAGACCCACAGACATTTACAATCTCAAGACTGCAATCCTGAGACGGCAAATGTTCCCAACCCTGAGGACTAAGCTATGCCTTTATTCTAGTAATTTCACCGGTGGTCTTATCCCCACACCTGTACACAATGCAAATGCTTGGCGGTAGGTTAAGATCGTAGGGCTCTTTTACACGTTGGTAATATGAAGTGAATTTACTAGCGCTTCGGATAATACCATCATTGCGGAGAAGAAGCGGCAAGAAACTCCAGCAGAAGGTCATTTTTTCAAACATAAAGTACAGTAATACTTAAAACTAAGTTACATTACAAGTACTTAATAAAGTAATCAATAATCATTATTAGAGCTAGAACAAATAAAATCATTACAAATGTAAGGCTCGACGGGCAGAACGACAAGTTCTAAATTGTCTGTGGGCGAGGCACGTACAAATTTGATAGAATTGCTGACCCGTTCCACTACCGAGGCAGTGTCTTCTTTTTGTTAATAATTCAGTGAAGTATGATAAACGCAGCCGCGGCTGCCATCGTGTCCGACGCCATTTTTAAATGTCAGCTCGCGGCCAGCTCGCTGCCTCACCCGTGCATGTTTATGTGCAAGAATTTGGCTCAGATTCGTTCCCAGGTTATGAATAACCTTTGACCTTCGTATAGTCAACTTAACGAAAAAACACATAGTTCCATTGATTTTATGTCACAAAAAACCCTTTTGGCGACTAAGGTCTATAAGTAGAAAAGAATCGGTATAAAAAATACTAGAAAGAAAATTGACTATTTATAAGAAATGCCGACATTCAAATAATTAATTATTTGAAATTAGGTAGGGTCGACGGAGCTCCGCTACCGCGGAGCTCCTATTTCTGGGTGGTTTGACCCTCCGGGCATGCTACAAAACTGACATAACCTAAACCTACCTAAGTATTTAAATGTCGGCATTTTTATGCTTCGTCAATAAATACTTCTCTCCAATTTTCTTTCTAGTATTTTTTTCTTATAGACCTCAGTCGCCAAAAGGCAAAAAACTGGTCTTCGATTTCAAGACAATGCTTTAGTTTATCAGAAAACACAATAGTAAGGAGGACGCCACTGGACGCTCGGCGCAGTCTTAAAGAATACGGTGGGGATAGCTATCCGGACCAGATGTATTTCCTTGTATTGAATCTACCAAAGATTCAAATTCCATCAAACAGAAAACGTCCCAGTAGTATCGTGGCCCTCACGAGGTTCCAAATTCGCGGAAATGTTAACATTACTGTCGTAAAAACAGCCCGCGAAGGTCTGAGTTCCAGGCCTAGGCCAAATAATAATAATAAAAAAAAATAACAGGTTTACCTACCGCGCTTTTAACTTTTTAAAACCATGTTTGGACTAGGATAACTAACTCCAAACAGTCAAACACTCGCTTGATTAAAATTATTTCATATTTTTTTACTTTTTTAAATGTCATAGACAGTGTATTTAAAAGTGCATCATACAAATAAAATAAATAGCTGAATTAACTTAAGCGCGTTATTAATGTTTCAATGTTAACGCTTAATTTATTTAAATTAGATTTATAAGATTTACAAATTGGGTGTTTTTTTTATACTCTGTAATTATGAGGGATCTCTATGCCGAGAGTGGTAGTGTTTTTTTATGGTAATTTTTATACCGTGCGTAAAATATAAATTCAAGCATTTTTTTTTTGACGACACGGTGGCCTAGTTTGTAGTGACCCTGCCTCCGAAGCCAGCGGTCCTGGGTTCAAATCCCGGTAAGGGCAGATATTTGTGTGATGAGCGCGAATATTTGTTCCTGAGTCTTGGATGTTTTCTATGTATTTAAGTATGTATTTCTCTATATAAGTATGTTTATCGTTGTCTAGTACCTATAGTACAAGCCTAGAGCTTAGTTTGGGACTAGGTCAATTTGTGTGAGATTGTCCCGTTTTTTTTTTTTTTTTTTATATTTTCTCGAATTTAGAAAAGCAGTAGACAAGCCTCGGCCGGGAAGGGACGTTGCTGGACTCGTATATAACTTATACTCGTCCCGCAACGACCTATTTCCCGGCTTGTGCAGTAATGTACTATTTTATGATAACTGTGCAGGAGATTTATTGATAATGATTTGTTTATTTTGCAGACGAGGATACAAGCACTAAAGGCAAGGATAAGAGATATGGAAAAGAAACGCAACAGCGCTTCCGAAGTGAGTATATTGTTACGTACGTGGGGGTAGGTAACTGATAGAAATGCACGAACACACCGATAATTAAGAGGTACACTTTATTGGTGGTTTTAGTGGTGGTAGGACCCTGTGCAGGGTCCGTCCGGATCGCTACCACCATCTTATCCATTAACCACCCGCCAAGCAACAGTGTTCGCATTGTTGTATTCCGGTGTGGGGATAAGACAACCGGTGAAATTACTAGCATAGAGGCATTCCATTCTCATCAGTAATGTTATGATTTTCCCTGAATAGCTCTTTATATTTGCACGTATGTATGTATTTATTTTTTATTTACGTACCTATAGGTATTTATTTAAAGGATATTTTATTTGTATTTGTATGCTGTTCAATTCAATTTGTAACTTTTTCCTAATTCTATTTTTTTATTTTAAACATATCTTCTGAGGTTGTATTGAAGAGATCGCATTTAGCTATAAGACCGCCTGTTGACTCACTATTTTTTTCGTATATCCATTCCCTATTGTTTTCAGCTGTAATACCAAAAAAGACAGCTATCTATTTAGTGGTGGTAGGACCCTGTGCAGGGTCCGTCCGGATCGCTACATCTTATCCATTAACCACCCGCCAAGCAACAGGGCATTGTTGTGTTCCGGTGTGGGGATAACACAGCCGGTGAAATTACTAGCATAGAGGCATTCCATCTTAGTCCTCAGGGTTGGCAACGCATTTGTGTTCTTAGGATTGTAGTCTTGAGAATTCAAATGTGTATGGGTCTCAGATTCCACTTACCATCAGGTGGCCTGAGTGCTCGTGTGCCTTCTCCTTAACATGTATTATTCAGAACACCTTTTTAATAAGTTACTCTTGTCATTTTTTTTTTGTTTCAGGCCAAATGTCTAATATGCCTTGGTAGCTACACGTCTCCGACTGTGTCAATACAGTGTTGGCATGTCTACTGCGAGGTAAGTGACCTACTTTACACGGAGGAAATGATCGATACCTTAAATCTTTAAGATAAATAAATCGTCTCTAGCGAAACGTTCTTTCGTCTGATTTATAGCAGCTCTATAGTTCTCACCTGATGTTGGAAAGCTTTCAACTAACTCTCTTGCTGGAGACCTCGGTAGTGTTGGTTGAATCAGATATTGGAATTTGTCATCAATATCAATATCATCTGCTTCATCATTTGCTTTCTGTAGCTCTGCCTACCCCACTCTGGGAATGAAGGCGTGATGTATGTATGATGTGTGTATGTAATTAATTGTATTTAGTTATTATTAATAAAGACTGTACACGATAAAATCGGGCCATGCATGCTCTGGTGTCTTTGCAATGAATGCATATTTTCAAGCAGTTTTTTTTAATAACTTGTATAATTATAATACTATATAATAAAATAACATCGTATAATAATAGTGATTTTACACCTCCTTAGTCTGAAATTATGTACTAGTGGGTTCTATTTTTTAAAACTAAACCCATAACTCGCTTGGGAGGTAAATCGGCTATCACTGCCCTATACGCCTGCGTGTTATAACACCCTTTCCGAACAAGTGTGATGAAATAGTTATTAACCTTTTCAACGCGTAGCGTGAAATACAAATACGTCACGTGCACGCCAAACATGTATTAAAAGTAATGCAAAAATGAACTTAATTAATACGAAATAACGTCACTTTTAAACTGTACCTGTGACAACTATAAATTAATAAATAAATAAATATCAGGGGACAATGTCACACAAATTGACCTAGTCCCAAACTAAGCTCTAGGCTTGTACTATGGATACTAGAGAACGATGAACATACTTAAATAGATAAATATATACTTAAATACATAGAAAATATTCAAGACTCAGGAACAAATATTCGCCAGGACCGCTGGCTTCAGAGGCAGGTTTACTCACACTAGGTCAACGTGTCGTCAATTTTAACCTAATTAATACGAAATAACGTATCTTTTAAACTGTACCTGTGACAACTATAAGTGTCGGTGGCGTTGTAGGCACGACAGCTCACGACTACTATAGGCATCGTTGGCGTTCAAAAGGTTAACCTCTGAATTATTTATTTCAGGTATGCTGGTTAGAATCTTTGAGAGCTAAAAAGATATGTCCTCAATGCAACGCCATCACGACAGCGGAGCATCTCCGAAGGATCTACATGTGAATCAATTAATTAATATTTGGCTAATGCTAAGTGCATTATAAACGTACCTGAGGTAACTCAGGGCATCTATACGAAAGTGATGTAGCAAATATTCTATCGACAAAAAAATATATCGATGTTACTGCCACAATCTAAATGTTATTCGACATAAATAAATATTACTTATTTTCTCCTCATTTTTAAATAAGAAAATGAACAAATTAAAACATGTATTCATATGTTTATTTTAAAATAGTTTTCACAATGAACAATCAATATTTTTTTAACTGCTATACGTTCTCATCGTCCACAGTGGTGGTCGACGAGGCATTCTTAAAATATTTATAATCATGTTTTTTCATGTGGTTGCCGGGTTAGAATAGTGCCACTCCATGTCTTCCCGTGGGTGTCGTAAGAGGCGACTAAGGGAATAAGGGCTTGTAGTACTGTTAGGCGATGGGCTTGCAACCTGTCACTAATACACTTGTAAACTTCTTGGCCTGATTGTGCAAAATGTGGTTACAGAATTATTAACAAGCTGTTTTAGAGTTGTTGGTGTTTCTGTAGCTCTGCCTACCCCACTCTGGGAATTAAGGCGTGATGTTATGTATGTATGTATGTATGTTTTTTATTCATGTTGGTTATTGAAATTTCCTCACCATTATAAGACTGTTTACTTTTTTCATGGTGTCATAACCAGTATTTGTTTTATCCTTTAC
Organism: Acleris holmiana; assembly: GCA_949316455.1. NCBI lineage: Eukaryota > Metazoa > Arthropoda > Insecta > Lepidoptera > Tortricidae > Acleris > Acleris holmiana. The sequence continues at coordinate 1,466,677 of OX438790.1, read as the reverse complement.
TTTCGATAAATCAGCTTAAACTCTTTTTATTGTTGCAATGCTGTCATCTAGCGTCAATGGAGGACACTGCAGTTCCTGCGGGCTCGATATCAGATATGACATCGAGCCTCTTTATAGTAATCGACCATGGTCAAAATGCACATGTAGGTATTAATTTAATTACATCGACATCTTTTTTATCGATATCAAATCCCTAGAACATGCCCCGAGTTATCCCAGGTATGATAATAAAAAGGAATGTTATTAATTTTGCACAACATAATAATGGTGACTCATCTCTCACTTCGATGACTTTCACTTCATCAAATGTATAATTTCATCGAACTCTATTTTCTGTTGAAGCCTTAATGTTTTCAGATTATCTCAAGCATGAGTTACGTAGGTTAGGTTAGGTTAGACCTGTGACCATCAAAAAAAATTCGGAAAACAGCAAGATTACAACAGAAATTAGCTTTCTAAGAAATTGAAATTCTGCGAAGTGGTACGTTCTGTGAAATTATTTTCTGTAAAACAGTGTACAAACCCATAATAATGTTTGCTCAATAACGTACTAGTAATATGTAATTTTTGATGAACATCAGAATTTTTGGTTTGGTTTATTGCCTAAATTATGAGTATTTAAGGAACTGTTTCTACATGTAACGTTTGGATATTAATTTATATTTAATTTAATTTAATTCTCTTACTGAGGTGTACGGTAATACCCCGCTGCGTTTGGCAGATTTTTCATTTCATCAAAGGGCATTTTTTATTTATGTCAATGACATCCTTTTTTAATCGTTTCAGCAGAAAAAACTTCACTTGTTTTATTTTGAGTTTGGCTTAATCCAAAGAACAGCTATATGTCAAGTGTGGCGTACAAGTTCAATTTTTTATAAATATGGCTACATCACTAATTCATCGCATAGAATAAGAACTAAAGGCATAGAAGGAGCGATAAAATAAAAGGTTACACAGATAGCTGAAATGCTTTCTTATTAGGATTCAGTGTGCCAACAAGAGGCGGTAAAATATCGTGGTCATAGATGTATTTGAATTGAGCACGTCTGTCGCAAGTTTACTAACCTACACAAAGCACAAGTAACACGCGCACATCTAAACACACACTTGTATACGGACGCTCCTATTGCACAATAAACGAGCATCATATCCATATGATTTAGGGAAGAAACGTAATGTTCTGTGATCAGCACGCGTGAACACTCGTTCTGCCCTCCTAAGCAAAAAAAAAACAGTATCTCAGATATAATGTCCAAAGCAGATTCAATCCTATATTGTTATTAATAAGGTTACATTTGCTACAGAAGTTTTGTCTTAGATACTGCCTTTTATCTTAGCAGGGCAGCGTTACACAGAGGGTGAACTAGCGGCAGTGTGCACATTGAGCTAACAACTGCGACGCGGCCGCCGGCGGCTTGTCCTCTCTAGTATTCTATGCTGTGAGATCATGGTCGTAGACACTTGCATATACAATCTACGACCCTAATGTCCAGTTGGTTTCATTGGAGACCAGTTTACACGAGTTGACAACACCTTGGCGTGTACGGCTAGTTTTAGCAAGAACTGGAGTCTATAATTTACCTTTTTCTACTTATTGAAGTTTCATATTGAAATTTTTGGGACGGGATTTGACGCTTTCGTTTTAAGGCTCCTTCCAAGAAGCTTATATATGAATGCCTTGAAGAGAGAAAAAGTGACCTTGAATGACGTCGCTTATGTTTCCTGTCCTTTTCTCATAAACTCGGGATCACGCTAAAGAAAGGGACAAAAACATAGCGACGTCATTCACGGTCAGTTTTCTTCGCTTCAAGGCGTTGATCGCCGTGCAATCTCCAGTGTCATACATAAGCTTCTTGGCTCCTTCTATGCCAGTTCTTATTCTATGGTTCATAGTCAAAGAGCATATTTCCGTTACGGTTGCTAGCGCAAAATAGACCAGAATGTCTATGAGGCAAGGTTGACATTGGTTTTAAGATGTCAGTGACTTTTAAATTTCAAGTTAGTCATTTGGTATTCCCAGACTTTACTTTTTACAATTAGATGAAACCTTTATCAGATTAACCAATAAACATGATTATATTTGCCAGAGATCGCGTATTTAATCATTCTGTACCTAGAGGTTTTTCCAACTAATTTCTTAATAGGTCAAAGGGCCCAATCACAATCACACTCTTCCCAGGCAAATAAATTACTCTTCTCAAATGCGAGGACATAAAACCCCTTTTTACCCGACTACGGCGCAGCATAAAGGAGGCTTATGATTTTTATTGGTATGTATTTGGGTAAGGACCAATTACGACGAAAATTACGCACAACGGAACTTTTTTCGCCTTCGTTGTTTGTATGGTTAACTACGCTTAACAATGTTCCAACTTTTTGGTCCTCACCCATTTGTTTTCGTAATTAGTTTGAGTGTTTCATTTTGTATAAAACGACCTGTCATAAAAATGTTTTAAGCAGTGTTGAGTAAAGGAAATTTATATACATCAAGTATAACTTATATAACAAAGAGGGCTAGCACAAGTTTGTAATAATTATGTGGCCACCGGTGTAAATAAAATTATAAATTTTCATTATGCATGTCAAATATTTCCTAATTTCACTTGTTAATGTAAATCTAAATTATATTGTAGTGTATAGAATATATGACGCCTTCTGTGAAGATATGTACAATAAATATTAAGTATAAAGTAGGGTCAATGTAAATAAAAGTATTTTTTATGAAGACGTTTTATTTTTTAGTGTTATCATAGCTTAAAGGTAAAGTTGTATTTCATGGATTGGTGGGAAAAGGTGGACCATGTTTGAAAGTGGTACAGTCAACATCAAAAGTAGCTAAACAAAATAACATGCCCAAAATGATCTAGACACGACGCAGAGTGCTTCCCATACTGTGACGTCATGGTACAAAACAGAAAATGTTGTCCCAAACTGTTCTATAGAACTACGTACTAGCGTTTCACCCGAGCTTACTTGTCAGCGACGCAATAGAATAAAATAACCCACCTTTCCCATTTTGTTCCATCATGAAAAACTACTTAGAAATGTTTGTTTACGATCCTACTACTAGCATTGGAACTAAAGGCTAAGCCTGACGCAGTCTAATTGTAAAATGTAATACTTGAAACTAATACCTCACGTATGACCAAACCAGGACATAACTAAAGCAAATTATGACTAAAGCCGAACATGACACTCACCTAACAACCCGTTGGCTTATTAGTTGTAAATGACAGTTCTATGGAACAAATAAAAAAATACTATTCTCTTTTATTCTATAGAATAACATGCGAATCTGCCTTATCAATTTGTTCCAGGGCATAAGAAATGATAAACTTGAAGCCTAAATGTTCCATGAAACAATTAGCACATTAATTTCTCATTCTGTTCTACGACGTCACAGTACCGTGGAACAAATGGGAAGCACGCACGACGCATTCTCTTGACAATAGAGTCGAGTGCAGATCGTTTTGAGCTATTGGGTTGCTGACTGTACCTGAGATAAACACGCATTTGCTATCTCACAGAGTTCGGAACCGGTTTAAAAAATACCGGTTAGTACTAGTTAATTTCGGTTTTGCTCCTAACTTTTCTAAGGAACGCAAACGTTTTGAGAAACTTATTTAAACCTTAGTTAACCGGTTTAATCCATGACCGGCGAGTCAAGCGACTAAAAGTTTTGTATTGAATTAAAACACTAAGCGGCGATTGTTTATTTGGCGTAACATGGATCTGGAATAACCGGTTTTTTAGCTAGAAACCGGTTAATACGAAAAGAACTTTGTATATAGGTTCCTCCAAAAACCTGTTAAACAAACCGGTTTATGCGAAAGGAACCGAAATGAAAAGGTTTTGCGTCAAGTACATAACTGTTTGAAAATTTAATCGGTATCCGAGGCCTACTATCTCAAGACTGCAAAGTTGCCGACCTTGAGGACTAACATACTTCTATGCTTGTATCGGACCCTCCACAAGATCTTGCTATCACTAACTATCTATAAACTGAAGCAAAGCTTTACGACAACGTCGGGATTTCCATCTATCTAGTGCCTAATATTTTTGTCCCAAGTCCTATTAGGGTCACAGCTTTAGATTAGCGTCTTTCTTGAAATTATTCTGGCTAAGCCCATTCCCCCATTTGTAACTATTGACCACAGGGAAGACAACTTTTGTTTTTAAGAGTATAAGACCCATTATTGTGATCACCCTATGAATGAAATTCAAAAAGTTGACGTAGTCATACTTGGTAAAACACATGTATTTATTTATGGCAATTATCTTATTAGTCGCATTTTTCGTATTCCAAGAATAGAATCAATTATTTAAACAGCCAATCGAGCTGCGCTTAGCGTTGCACGTATTTCTGGGATGTTTTGGCTCGCTCTCCAGGCCTGATATAAAAACGAACCTAACCTAACCTAAACATTATCGTATTACGTAGGTAACTTTTGGGACAAAAGTATTAGTGCCAGACTTCAATTTGTGACCCATCTCGGGTCCAAAGTCCATTATATAGCAAAAAGGTTGAGTTTCCAATAAGCTACAAATGACTTAGCATCTCTAAGGACATGACAACTTCAAGCAGGCTACTTGCCTCATATTAAATTTGGCTTAATAAATTAATATTTTCTGTAGTATTAGACTTAAGAAACCAATATTTATCGATTTCAGATATTAAAAGTGTAAGATGGCTACGTATTTTTTATTTAAAATTGTTCATTTTTATTTTTTAATTTGAACTCTGAAAACGCTGTCGGACTTGTTGTGACGTCATAGGACTCTAAGCAAACTTCATGTCGGTTCTTATACGAGTGAAATTCGCAATGGTATATTCTGTATTCTGTGCTGTGACATGACATTGACATTTATGACTCATGGACTTTGAGGTTGTGTTATGATCGTAGTCGTTTTAACATTAGTAAAAACCTAATCTGTGTATTATTGTTACTGCTTTCTAGTTTTATTGATAAGAGCAATCATGGATGTTGGATTCGTGAATGCAGATAGCACAAACTTACCAAGAATCGACACACTGATGGTCGGTAATTTTTTTGCCTTGAATCCAGATTTCTGCTCTGCCGAGCTTATTATTATTGAAGATAAAAGTTTTTGTAGAAACTGAATAACTTATTAAGTAAATACTAACATCAAAGTGATCTTCGCAAAAAAACAAAAATTGTTTCAGTCGATAAAGTCAGGATCCTTTTTAGCAAGTTTTAGCCATGTATTTCGCATATTTATTTCACTGGGCATTCTAATCCATAATTTCCCTGGGGTTGTAATTGATGCGTTCTTGCATTCTCGGAATATACAATAACGTTAATTACTATATTTTCCATGTAAACTGGTGGAAGTCATGGTTTTTATTAATAAAAGTATCGAGGTTTCGAAAATGATAAATTGTTTATCTATATGTCAAATGCTCTCGTCAAATGTCAAATGTTTGTTTTCGGCCCGTATGACGTCACAGCACAGATAATCTATAGACTAATATGGCTGTAAGCGTTTTCGCCTGTTAACGAAAACTAAACCTTTAAAATAAAGTTTTGCGGTTTTGTAGGTCCTAAAAAAATATGGGAATATTTTTTTTCATCTACTCGGACAATAATTAATAACTTGAGACCTACTTTAAAACAGAGTCAACTAGCCTATTTACGTACACGACCGACCGACCATAGGCCTAGTTGGTTAAGCGTGGACCTTCTGTTGATAGGTCGATTTTTGAATTCGAAGATTCTCATTCAGCGATCAATTGAAATTGTTACTAATTTAAAGCGAAAGTAGGTCAGCAGTTTCTGGAACTTATGTAATACGGTAGTATCTCTAAGTAGTCTGTGATAATTATCTGGACTGTTTAAAACTACTTAATCGTTGGTCTCCGCACTAACTAGTGTTTCTACTGCGTCCCCGCCGTCGGGCTGTAAATATAAAATATCGAATCAGAAACTTGCAAATACTTAACCTACAGGGTTACAAGTTGCGCGGGAAAAGCAATATACGCATTATAAGCTGCAATTTCAAAATGGCTTCTTGACGTTAAGATTCCCGCTTAAAAAGCTAAAGGTGGGTTCACAATGCAGTACGCAAGTCCTTGTTAATCGGCAGTTAAAAACGTCAATGATTATACTAGCAAAAGTAACTCTTTTGTTACGTACTAACAGCTGTAAGTTCTTATTTAGCCGATAGTTTAACTTGCCTGCATATCAGCAACAGTGAGAGGAGGGTCATCCTCTCTCAAAACCGTTTCTCCGTCGAGTTTCTTCAAGTTTGGCAGCCTTCTAGCGGCCTCCGCGCGCCACGCGTCCAGCTCACACGCGTCATAGAGAGGATTACCGACGAAAAGTAAGTCCTCCAGGTGGGGTAGTTCCTGAAATCGATGCTTAAGAGCTTATCACACCTTCCTGAATGAGTCAGTAACAAGGGGGCGCAGCAATACGTTGGAATGAGATGGAGATATCGCCATACGTATCTAACGTATTGCGGTGTCCCTTATGTACTAGTTAGGTATGGAAGTTGCTCTTTCTTTTCACATTCATTGCCACTTGCCAAGACTTGTACACAGTTTGACTTTGAAGGGAGTGTTGCTGGCACTGAATTTTAAGAAACTACATGACCTCCAAGTTTGAACAAAAAGTTAACAGTATAATATTTGTTTATTACAATTTTTAAGAAGTTTTTTTAATATAGTTGCTCAAAAATACTTTCCGCACTTGCATCAAAATGTACAAACAAAACAGAAAAGAAAACTTATAGAAGACGTAGGTATGACACGTGACGACACTAAAATTCCAGCGCAATAAGTAGAATTTGCTCACACGCGCAAGATAATTACTGCGAAGCACTGAATTTGGAAATTGATTGATTCGTCCCACTTGCGCTAAATCGAGAATGTAAAGAAATGATATATACATCAAAGTCCGTTTTTAGAGTAAAAAGTTTCGACAATTTTTACCTGAAGTTTGTTAAATTCGCTCCAATCCTTTACCAAGTTGTTACTCATATAAAGAACCTTTAAATTTTTCAGAACATTGATACCTTTTAACTTTTCAATTAAATTATAAGATACCCACAGCTCCTCTAGCGTGTCGCCGACACATTCCTGCAAGAAAGTCTATGAATCAAGGTGGATTCAAAATGATAATTTTTCTCGTGATATAAAATAGATTAAAGCCTGACACGATTCTATTTGGCCCTATTTCCATATAAATTTGTATTGAAATAGGGCCAAATAGAATCTTGTCAGGCTAGTATATTTAAGGACGTAGTTCTGCAAACATGAACCAACCCACAAAGAGTTGACAATAGTATGTCAACTGTAATGCTGAATGCCGAGGGTTGACATTTTATTGCTAAATGATTGTGGGTTGGTCCTTGTTTGCAAAACTACGTCCTTAATAGCTTTTATAATCCACGTTGTGGATCTACATTAAGCAATAATTTCAAATAGGTTTCAAAATGGTTGTAATTCATTTCCTTCTTTCAATTTCAAACAGTTTTGCAGCTGTCAAAACGTCTGACAGTTCCATTTTTTAAAGTAAAAAAGGCACTTTTACTATTATTTATTCCGTGGCAAAGTCGGGATCATGTTCCGCCTAAATGCTTTTCTTTCGCTTACCATACCGGCGAATGACTTTATATAGTTTCTTCCTAAGGATAACACGCGTAGTTTCTTTAAACTATTCAGTCCTGCTGCTTTCTCTAACATGTTTGTTGATAAGCTTAATTTCCTGAAAAAATGCGTTAACTATATTTCTCAGTTAAAATCTACCTGTAAAGTGAAATAAGAAGACCGTTTTAAGCGTAGGGATTGAGGTTAAATATGTATAAACTTACTCGCAATTAGTAAGACAAGCGAGAGTATTATCCATTTTTTCTATAGGTGGCCATTGAAAAATTAAACTAACTTCTGTTGCTGTTGCTGCTTGTTGACCAGATTTTTCTTCCCATCGTTTTATTGCATCTTTTATAGTTGTAGCCTTTGCAGCCATGTTTAAGGTAATATATGATAGAATAATAAACTCTTTGCGATAAACCTTAGCAACTATCGATAAAACAAAAATCTTTACGTGATGTTGCTTGCTTTATCTAATACTTTCCATCTCACTCTACCATGATTATTTGATATTATTTGGAACTTTCTTAATTTAAATTTATATAATTGTTATTAAAGTTATTTAATATAATTTTATTGATTTTATAGTTGTACTTCAAAGAAGTAGATTGTTTTAAAAATAGTCAAAGTAGGTTTGCAGTGCGAACAGACGATGACGTAACAGCGTCGCCCAGTCATGAAATGGCGTCTCATTTCGCTCATTGAACCACGCCACGCTCTTGATTTATAAGCTTTTCCAAGTGATTTCCTGCAATTATCAAGTATTTTCATATAAAAATAGTGTTAGCCGCAAAACGTCAGTGAATTTTGACATTTTTGTGATCGCCATTATAGTTTTTTTTTAATTTTTACTTTTTCTCTTTTCGATTTTTTTTAATTAAAAAAAAACAAACGCCAATCTATTCCAAGAAGCCGTGGATTTGAGCACTTGTGAGGTAAATATAATGTTTTCTATCGTTAATTGTGGATAAGTCGTTCTTCTATTAATATTACTATGCAAATACGTATATAATTTGCTAGGTTAAATGTGCAAATCGATGATACCTTAAACTTTTTTTGCAGTATCTTTGACTCCAACGCCTATGAATTTATAAAAAGTAATATTTGTCAATAGTACGTTCCCGCTGCTTTTTTGAAGATATTTATTTGTTATAATTATTTACACAAAGAGATGTCTTTATCATGTGAAATGTATCCTATTCATGGCTCACTATCAGTCAGGGGACAATGTGTAAACAGTTTAAATACCTCTCGTCACAATCGCACATTTTCATATTATGTTTGTATTTTGCGTAAATAAATACTAATTTTCTTTCAGTTTTTCGTTGCAATGGCCAACATAGAAAAGCCTGAAAAAGCCGTGAGGCTCGTGAACGTGGTCCCAGCTCCCAAGATGACTAAAATCAAGGTATTTAATGTGAATATAATCTCTGTCAGAGACGATTACCGCTTTTCCGATCACGTATCTAGTCAGTTTGATGTCTCATGTTGTTGTATGTTTATTTCGTTTTAAAGGTTTCATGATGCGTAATAATTATTACAATATAGTATATAGCCTAAAAATTATGTAGACATGGTGATGCATTGAAAGCTAGGTCTTAAGAAACATTTATTTTAGGTTGTATTTCTATTCACCTCCTATGTTAATTTGAACTATATACCCAAACACTGCTTCAGTTAGTGCAGCTGGCTTGGCTAAGAAATGCCACATTACAGTCTCTTTCTATTATCCTGGCTAACTTAATGCATTCATTGCCAGCAACACATAAAACCCCAACCTTGGATGAGTATATGCATTCTTACAGAATGGCAGTTTTGCATAAGCTATCCCCATACAAAATTTCATCTAAATCATCAGCAAAAAGCCTAACAAATAGACAGACAGACTGAGTTACTTCTACATTTATAATATTAGCATAGATTTTGATACATTATATCTCCATAGAAAGAAATAGTGGATGATGAAGACACTGTATGCTGCCGCCTCTGCGGGAAAACATTCAGCAATGAACGGGCCCTCAGCAACCATGCTCGGATGGAGCATATAGATGCTTACGCTAGTGGAGACCCTTCTGTGTGGACTCAGGAGCTGTTTGCGGTAAGTACTGCTGTGCTGTGTTCATTATATGACAAACATTGCATTCAACTAGGAATACACACACAGAAAATAGTGGCTGATGAAGACACTGTTTCTTGCCATCTCTGCGGGAAGCCATTCAGCAATAAATGAGGGATCAGCAACCTGAACTGGAAAAAATATCCTGTGTTATTAGCAAACTAATTAATACCAAGTAGTAATATGGGCAGTACTTTAAATGAAAAGCTCCGGGAAGTAACAATCACTTTCCTAAAATGCCCTCTTTCTAAGGACCGTATCGTTAATTATGGAAACAAATAAAATGGTGTAATTTGTATAAATACTTTTTATTACAAAAAAAAAACTTAAACTACGCGATTCTTAGATCTTCAAAGTGAACCATAAAAACTACTTTTAGTTATTTATTGATCCCCTTTGCCAGTTTTCTCACTTTGCTTTGTCCATGTTATCTGTTGGTTTAGCTTGTTTTCGTAGCTTTGCCTTCATCAGAGCCCAAAATTTCTCGATGGGCCTGATCTCAGGGCAATTCGGGGGATTTAATGATTTCGCCACAAATTCGACATTAATCTCTCGATACCAGTTTAACACATGGCGAGCATAGTGACACGCAGCTTAATCGGGCCAGAATAATGTACGACCCCTGTGCTTTCGAATGGGTGGTAGTACCCGCTTTTGAAGGCATTCCTTCTTGTACACATCCGAATTTAAGTTTCCCGTTACGAAAAACGGAGACGTTTTCATGCCGCATTGACAAATAGCTTGCCAAACCATCACTTATTTCCCAAATTTCTCGCTAAAAACGGATTTGTCGTCTTTAGAGACCTTCGTACCTTTTATTACGGTGTAAAACTGCGGTCCGGGTAGGGTTTTATAGTCAAGTTTGACATAGGTTTCATCGTCCATTATAATACATTGTTCATTTTTAGTTAAAATCTGGTCGTAAAATTTCCGAGCCCGAGTTTTGACAGAAAACTCCAGGGTATTGCTGCGTTTAGGCTGTTTTTGTTTTTTATACGTTACAAGCAAGTTACGTTCCTTGGCACGCTGAACCATTGCAATAGAAGTACGACATTTTTTCGCACAATCCCGAATCGATATCTCTTTTTTTGAGAAAAATATTCGCATATCTTTTTGTCCAAATTAGGACATGAAGGGCTTCGTTTTCTTCCTCGACCAGGTAAATCTTTTATTATTCATACTAAACCTTTTTATCGTAGTGTAAACAGCTTTCAGGCTAACCCCTTCTTCTGGAGCAATCTTTCTCATAGTTATACCTGATTCTTTACAGTATTTGGTCACAGTTGAATGTCGTTTTTTCTCTGAGAGACCCTTCATCTTGCAATGTATATGAATTATACCATTTTTTTTAGTAAGTTTTAACACTTGACTGTATGCTTAACAGATTGACATATGACAGAAAAGACAAAATATTGTAACTTTTTTTTTAGAGCAATTCAAACTTGTTTCCATAATTAACGATACGGTCCTTAAAATGACAATTTCCTAAAACAACTACAATCAATACAACCATAACCTAAAATGATTACATCACATATTGGTGGACACCAGGTGTTAGTTGCCTAGATGCCTCTATGCTAGTAATTCCACTGGTTGTCTTATCCCCACACCGGAACTGGCTTGCTGATAATTGATTCATTCAATTTCCAGGGAAAGAAAGCACGCTTGGACGCAGAGAATCACATGATCAAGAAACGCACACAGCGCATGTTGTCAGCGATGGAGCCCACCAGCCTCACAAGCTTTGCTTCCACCGATGTCAGCTACATCATCATTAAAGGTAAGTTATCCATTTTGATACTATAAGTGTAAAAAGTAATGAGTGTTCCTTCATAAACCGTCTCCCAGGTATGTACGGAACCTTCGGTTGAAAGTCCAAATCTTACCAACTGTGTTTTTCTTCAGCGGAGGACCACGACGTTTCTGTGGAAGTGCCTGCCGCCACCGGCATGGTCCACGGAGCAGTCAAGAAGAGAAAAATCGAGAAGACCAAGGAGAAAGTGTTGCCAGTACGGAAGGAGAAAGAGGCACAGCCTATCACGTGAGTTGAATGCTTAGTTCTTAATTCACGGATAGACTGACAAACCGATGCGGTGAAGTGAATTATTTTTGTACCATGTGAAGATAAGCTTTGTTACGTTCTTTCCTAAAATAAATGATCATAATGGAGTACTTGGAAAAGGATCTAAAGGCTTTTCACTTCTATTGCTCTAAAATGACTCATAATAGGCCATGCATAGGCAGACTAAAGTGATGCATTTAATCCCTAGCAAATAAAGTGACATTTTAATCCGTAGGAACTAAAGTACTTTTTATTTTTAGTTACCTTATAGAATGCCTTAAATAGCCACCATAAACAGCCAAATACATGTTGCCATGTATGTAGCTGGTGCAGGACTGGACAGGCATACAACGTCCACCGCCTTAGTCTTCGTTTCGGTAATGTTGTACTATTTGTAATGTTCTAGCCCCAAAAACAACCTTGTTGCTGTCTCGGTCTGCATTACAGTGACGTGTTGAGAGTAAAAATGATAGCCTTCCATCGCTGAACATGATATTCTCAAAATATGATATTCTCATAACATGATATTCGCAAAACATGATATTCTCAAAAAAAACATTATTAACAAGACGTCAATTAGACAGTGTCGTCGGAGCTCCTATTTCTGGGTGGTTTGGCCCTCCGGGCCTGATGTAAAACTAACATAACCTAAACCGCGAATATCGTGTTTTGCGAATGTCATGTTTTACTAATATAATGTTTTGCGAATATCATATTTTATATATTCTGCGAAGTATATAGGGTATGTATGTATTTTTCACGCAATCAAAGTGAAATGCAGAGTGTTTAACTCGAGACTAAAAATCCATAATGACACTCGAACTTCATCCACCCTCGCTTTGCTCTTGCAATATCTCGTCTCGTAATTGCTTACTTTATTCCCTTGATGAACAATTACTATTTAGCAAATATGTTGAATCTGCCCCCTATTTCACCATCTTGACAATGACACGTGACAGGTGACAATTCGGTATACATGGCAAAGTTAACACGCTGATACATCACTGGGTTTCTTATAAGCTGCGCCATGTACACTGAAATGTCACCTGTCTCCTGTCATTGTCAGTATGGTGAAATAGGGAGCTGGTGTTTGTTAAATGATTATTTTCTTGTACGCAATTTTTTTATTTTTATTTATGCATGAAATGTTGAAAAGCACCCTGAACTAAAAACAGAGGATGGAGAAGGAGGTAAAAATGTGTCATTGGAAATACAACTGAAAACTTAATTCTGACAAATTCGAAATGTTTATTTTTACTAATACATTAATCCATTATATGCAAGGATTTTATATTCAAACTAAACTAATTAGGATTAATTCTGTAAAGACTATAGTTGTTTATCGTCATGAATAAAACTGTCAAGTGCGAGCCTTGGGATTGCTTGGGATGAGATTTCAAATATGTTCTCGTTTGCCGCTATAACGAAAGTTTTTTTTCCCAGCGGCCCCTTCGAGTGCCTCCAGCCGTCGGCGACGATCGCGGGCGGCACGTGCCACCAGATCTTCTTCTCGTGCTGCGAGTACTCCGCGCACCACCGCGACGAGCACACGCGCCGGCGCAAGGGCGTGCGCTGCCAGGTCTGCGAGGCGCCGCTCACGCCCGCCGCGCACGCGCCTCACGTCTGCCAGGTGAGGGGAGCGCTGCCAGGTCTGCGAGGGGGGGGAGTGCTGCCAGGTCTGCGAGGGGGGGGAGTGCTGCCAGGTCTGCGAGGGGGGGGAGTGCTGCCAGGTCTGCGAGGGGGGGGAGTGCTGCCAGGTCTGCGAGGCGCCGCTCACGCCCGCCGCGCACGCGCCTCACGTCTGCCAGGTGAGGGGAGCGCTGCCAGGTCTGCGAGGGGGGGGAGTGCTGCCAGGTCTGCGAGGGGGGGGAGTGCTGCCAGGTCTGCGAGGGGGGGGAGTGCTGCCAGGTCTGCGAGGGGGGGGAGTGCTGCCAGGTCTGCGAGGCGCCGCTCACGCCCGCCGCGCACGCGCCTCACGTCTGCCAGGTGAGGGGAGCGCTGCCAGGTCTGCGAGGGGGGGGAGTGCTGCCAGGTCTGCGAGGGGGGGGAGTGCTGCCAGGTCTGCGAGGGGGGGGAGTGCTGCCAGGTCTGCGAGGGGGGGGAGTGCTGCCAGGTCTGCGAGGCGCCGCTCACGCCCGCCGCGCACGCGCCTCACGTCTGCCAGGTGAGGGGAGCGCTGCCAGGTCTGCGAGGGGGGGGAGTGCTGCCAGGTCTGCGAGGGGGGGGAGTGCTGCCAGGTCTGCGAGGGGGGGGAGTGCTGCCAGGTCTGCGAGGGGGGGGAGTGCTGCCAGGTCTGCGAGGGGGGGGAGTGCTGCCAGGTCTGCGAGGGGGGGGAGTGCTGCCAGGTCTGCGAGGGGGGGGAGTGCTGCCAGGTCTGCGAGGCGCCGCTCACGCCCGCCGCGCACGCGCCTCACGTCTGCCAGGTGAGGGGAGCGCTGCCAGGTCTGCGAGGGGGGGGAGTGCTGCCAGGTCTGCGAGGGGGGGGAGTGCTGCCAGGTCTGCGAGGGGGGGGAGTGCTGCCAGGTCTGCGAGGCGCCGCTCACGCCCGCCGCGCACGCGCCTCACGTCTGCCAGGTGAGGGGAGCGCTGCCAGGTCTGCGAGGGGGGGGAGTGCTGCCAGGTCTGCGAGGGGGGGGAGTGCTGCCAGGTCTGCGAGGGGGGGGAGTGCTGCCAGGTCTGCGAGGGGGGGGAGTGCTGCCAGGTCTGCGAGGCGCCGCTCACGCCCGCCGCGCACGCGCCTCACGTCTGCCAGGTGAGGGGAGTGCTGCCAGGTCTGCGAGGGGGGGGAGTGCTGCCAGGTCTGCGAGGCGCCGCTCACGCCCGCCGCGCACGCGCCTCACGTCTGCCAGGTGAGGGGAGCGCTGCCAGGTCTGCGAGGGGGGGGGGGAGTGCTGCCAGGTCTGCGAGGCGCCGCTCACGCCCGCCGCGCACGCGCCTCACGTCTGCCAGGTGAGGGGAGCGCTGCCAGGTCTGCGAGGGGGGGGAGTGCTGCCAGGTCTGCGAGGGGGGGGGGAGTGCTGCCAGGTCTGCGAGGCGCCGCTCACGCCCGCCGCGCACGCGCCTCACGTCTGCCAGGTGAGGGGAGCGCTGCCAGGTCTGCGAGGGGGGGGAGTGCTGCCAGGTCTGCGGGGGTGGGGAGTGCTGCCAGGTCTGCGAGGCGCCGCTCACGCCCGCCGCGCACGTGCCTCACGTCTGCCAGGTGAGGGGAGCGCTGCCAGGTCTGCGAGGGGGGGGAGTGCTGCCAGGTCTGCGAGGGGGGGGGAGTGCTGCCAGGTCTGTGAGGCGCCGCTCACGCCCGCCGCGCACGCGCCTCACGTCTGCCAGGTGAGGGGAGCGCTGCCAGGTCTGCGAGGGGGGGGGAGTGCTGCCAGGTCTGCGAGGGGGGGGGAGTGCTGCCAGGTCTGCGAGGGGGGGAGTGCTGCCAGGTCTGCGAGGCGCCGATGCACATTTCGAATGAAGCATCCTGATTTCAGTTTATTTTGTTTCCAGGTATGCGGCCTAGGCTTTGAAACCATAGACGAGCTAACCGACCACACGAACCACGCGCACGTGAAACTCAAACCGTTCGAATGCAGCGTGTGCCACAAACGTTTCACACAGCAAGGCGGCGTGCAACAACACATGAGAATGCACACGGGCGATCGTCCCTTCCCATGCACTTTCTGCCCGAAAGCCTTCACACAGAAAAGCGGTTTGGATCAGCATCTAAGAATACACACCAAAGTCAAACCTTACCGTTGTGTGATCTGCGACAAGAAGTTCTGCCAGTCTGTCCACCTAAAACAACACATGCGTACCCACACGCACGTGGCACCGTTCCAATGCGCGTTATGCCAGAAAAGATTCAAACAATCAAGCCATTTGAATTATCATTTAAGAGCTCACAACGCCAATTTGAGTGATAAGGAATATTATGTCAGCGATAGGGAGGTGGTGGAAGTTGAAATAGCGCAGGACGTCACCATGTATGCAGAGGGGGGGGAGGGGGGGGACGAGTACGTGGTCGCTGAGGCTGTGTGGGATGAGCCGTCCAAGGAAGATGAAAGTTAGTCTGGGGTGGAGATGATTCTTCAGGTTTGGCATGGTAGTCGCCAAAGGGCCATTTCAGCTAGATGACCTATAAAATACACAGTCAGCTAACAGTCAATTCAGCTGGACGACATGAAGTAGAATTCTCAGTCGGCAAAGTGTCAATTTAGTAGGACGACTCAGAATTAAAATGAGCAAGTAGCCAAACGTTTGGAAGTAATGGTTAGAACACTTAATTAGCCGAAAGTAATAGTAGTTTTTGCAACTGATGCATTATGAGAGGCCTTCAAATACGAGCGTCAACGTGTTTCATAATAGGATCACTCAAGTGTTTTCAGGCCTAATTATGTACCTACAGTTGCATAAACTACTTTGTCTACACAATCAATAAAACCAACAAACAAATGATACCATTAATGGCGGCAATTCGATCCTCCGTCAAGATAAAAAAAATCTAATACATAGACAAACGAAGTCAATATTTCATGTCACTCGAGATCAAAATGTCGTTGCGGTTTACATAAAAAAAAAACAGAAATGACGTTTCGTATCGATAACTGTTTTATTAAGTATGGATACTAGAATATAGACCCTCTTGAGTTTTGACAGCTGTTCCTAATTTAAACTCCAGATTCTAGTACCACAGACAAGAAAGTTGTCATAGTAAAATTGATTGCAATAAAATAATGCTGTGCATTTTAGACCACTAATGATATGTGCGTAAAATTAATTAATTGACATGAACACAGAAGGAGTAAGTAGCAAAACGTTTTGGAAATTTAAATTGTCCTTACAATTAGAATACCTAATTCGTCGAAAGTAAAATTAGTTGATTGTTAGGATTGTGCGGAAATAATTTTTAATTATCAAGTGCTATATCAACACTTGCCATCAGGGCTCGGATACCGGTTAAATTTTGAAACCGTTATCATGTACTTGCCGCAAAACCTTTTCATTTCGGTTCTGTTCACATAAACCGGTTGTTGTAGAAACCTTTTTATAAAGTTCTTTTCGAATTAACCGATATAGAGCTAAAAAAACCGGTTTAACCAGACGCACGTCACGCACCATAAACAAGCGCCGCTTAGTGTTTTATTCAGTGCAAAACCTTTGGTGTCTCGACTCGCTCGTGGATTAAACCGGTTAATTAAGGTTAAAATAGTTTTCTCAAAACGTCCGCGATCCCTGAAAAAGTTCGTAGCACAACCGAAATAAACCGGTATTAACCGGTGTTTTTTAATTCTGCTTGCCATTCTAAGATCCACACATTTTGCTAACGGGCCATTTGGCGTTCATGTCTATTTACGGCCGAACCCTATATTCAAACCGCGGATAGATAAGGCTTACTTCGGGTTGAAATTTGACATTTGCCCATACAAAATGTGTCAAATTTTAAACCGAGGTAAGGCTATCTTTCCGCGGTTTGAGTATAGAGTTCGGCCGTTAGTAATTAAGACATTCCAATAGAAAGACGTTTTGCTACTAGAGTATTTTTAAATTGTAACCATAGATCGTTACCGCGGGAGCAAAAACAAATCTGTTATAGAACACATAATTATAACAGATTGATTGTTTGGTAATAAAGGAATATTATGCCTACGCATTCTAAACCTCTAAGAAGTTCTTCATATCTTACACGACGTTCTCTCTGGTTAGACATAGTTGGTCAAAGAAAATGTAATAATAAGCCAACAATGTGTTTTTTTTAAACGGTTTCATTTAGCTTCACCTTGTTTGTAAGTGGCTGTTAGCTTCAAATCTTGCAATCGATTTAACATATACGTATTGAAACCCCGTAACCATGCAGAATTACGATACCGTCGATCTTTTAATCCTAATGCTGTAGATACTACTGCTTAGCTTATGGACATTGATACTAGATGATTCATAAAAGGTTTTAAACCCCGTTTTTCACTTTTTTATTGAGGATGATGACACTCAGTACTCAAATATTTATTCTTTAAGGCACCAGTCATATCTTTCCGATAGAGACGCGCCACTATGCGAGTGTCGCTTCTGTTATTGCCTACTTGTCATAATCTTTGATCGTATTAAATTTGCTCCCGCGATAACGATGTATGATTATAACATTCTAAAATCCAGACGTTTTGGTACTTAAAATTATTTGTTTATTCATACTGTCCTTTGGCGATAAGGTAAATTCGATAGTAACCCACTGTTACCAGTGGGTTGTGTCTTCTCCATAACAAGATGGATTTGATTATGAATTTCTTATTATTTTTTAATTTGTAGTCTTAACCCTCTGAACGCCAACGACGCCTAAAGTAGTCATGAGCTGTCGTGGCTACAGCGCCACCGACACTTATAGTTGTCACAGGTGCAGTTTAAAATAGACTTTATTTCGTATGGATTACGTTGAATTTTGCATTACTTTGAATACGTTGTATTTGATGTAAGGCGTTGAAAAGGTTAACTAAGAAATTGTCTATTGGTCTCAGATTTCACATACCATCAGGTGGGCTCTGCGTTCTTGTGCTTTCTGTATGCCATTTTTATTATTATTGTTAAAGCGGCCATAGTAGTAATCAGAACCCGGAATTTTTGTAGCAATTTTTATGTGTCATAGGGACTTCTCGTTTATCGACTTCCGATATACATAATTTTATCGATACATTATAGAAGGTAACACGACATATCAATGAAGATTAAAAGTAATGGTAAACAACAGGCGGTCTTATCGCCAAAGAGTGATCGCTTTTATATAACTTTTGAGTGGCTGAAAATGTTAAATAGAGATTTGCAATGTAAAGTTAATAGTTAACAATTCTACATTTAATCAGTTCAGTTCAGTGTTTTAACATTTATCAATTTCATGTTCAAAGTCAGTTTTAGTGCTAACAAGTGTTTCATCATTAGTTTATCTATAAAAGAAATGGATAGTCATAATTTTACCTCGTCTCGAAGAGATCGCTCATTCGCGATAAGACTGCATGTTGTTTACTTCTACGATATTCACATGTATATCGGAAGTCGATAAACGAGAAGTCCCTATGTCAGCTCAAAAGTGCTTCTAAAATTCCGGCCTCTGGTAATAATACACTCTGTATAAATTTCAAGTGTAGCTACTACGGTTCAAAAGATCAGACGGCGGAGAATTTGTTATAGGGTCCTGTTGAAAAAAATGCTTAGCAAAAATGTAAATGTAAAGGTGGGTACGAATTAGAGCAGCCTCGGGTTGAGGCACGCACGGCTCACCTATTTTGCTCAATTCGTACGCGTTCACGCGCTCTGCGGCGAGCCGTCGAGAGTCGGTTTTTTGACCGTGCTCAAAGGCGCCTCAGTGTGCGTGCCTCGCGTAATGTGGACGTGTACCCCACCCAGGCGATTTCTTCATTTTGTTCTTCTGTCATCGTGTCCGACGCCATTCTGAAATGTCGGCTCGCGGCGAGCACGCTGCCTCACCCGCGCATGTTAATGCAACAATTTGGCTCGCGAGCAGCTCGTCGCGCGGGGCGAGCATGCCTCAGCCTGAGCCGCTCAGATTCGTACCCAGCTTAAGAGCGGTGTATATATACTCGGTTTTTGTCTAAGCAAAAATGTTTTTTGTACGATTTTTATAATTTGCAATGAATTTGATCTCCCTAGTGTAGTTTATGTCTAGTTTTAGGGTCTCTCCACACCTGAAGACGTTTTTCGCTCTTATTGCGTAGACATAAGAGTTTTTTGATCAGCTAACACCGATTTCGCGTCGATACGTGTGGGGAGACTTTTAATTGTGAATATTTTGTAACGTATTTACGCCTTAAAGCAGGTAATTTTCAAGATTATTGAACCTGATTAAGGCCTAAAATTAAGAAAACTTACGTGCGAGTCACTAAAATTAACCAAATGACTAATTTTCGTACCTCACATGTAAATGTTACTGGTTCCTAATTTTAGACCTTAACTAGGTACAATTATTTTGAAAATTACGCAAGTAGTGCTCTGTTAAGCATTTATGGTAATAAAATATTAGTACCAATGTGTTTTTATTATTTCTAACCCCCAACTAATAAAAAGCGTTCACAATCCTTTAAAATTATTGATTTTATGACATAAAAGCCGTACGACAAGAAAAAACCCACGTAACAGGAATACGACGAGTTGGAACAAGAAGTTTTAGGGCGTTTTCAAAAAAAAAGTACCTATAGTTTATGACTTAAATTAGCAACGATAAATTTTCCATTTCGTTACCAAATTGAACTTGCTATCGGAGTTTTGTCTTAGATGCCACCATTTCTCTAATTTTCGTGACGTAATGGAAAAATTACCGTTGGTAATTTAAGTCCTTAACCTTCCAGACCCACCGTACCCCTCGGCCGTACCACTGGTGGTACTTTGACCAATTATTACTATTAAAATCGAATTTAACGTTGTCGACGGAGCTCCTATTTCTGGGTAGTTTGGCCCTCCGGGCCTGCTGAAGAGCTAACATAAGCTAAACCTACCACCGATTCTATAACCTCATGTACTCATCGTAGTTAGTACATTTGGATTTGTGATATATTATTTCGTAAGTGTAACTTGGTTGGTAGGTAATAATAAATCTGACATATTTGATTGTTTTGAATAGATAGATTTTAAATAATAATAAGTAATATTTAGATCTCGATGTATTTATAAATGTTAGATAGTAATTTTTAGGGTTCCGTTGTCAAACTAGGAATCCTTATAGTTTCGCCATGTCCGTCTGTCCATCCGCAGCTTAGCGCAGAGACCCTTAGTACTAGAAAGCTGTAATTTGGCATGAATATACATATTAGTCACGACAACAAAGTGGTACAAAAAATGTAAAAAAAAATTTGATGTAGGTACTTGTCATAGATTGTTGAGTAACAAAAAGACAATTTCAAATTCATTTATTTCACAAATAAATACAGTCCATAAATTTAACTTCTTAAACATTCTAAATTAAATTATAATTAGCTTCCGAGTACCAATTATATGTCCCCATATCACCAGGTTTTGAACACCGCCCAGGGCTACGATCACTGAATTTCGAAACGCTATTAAACCCTCCGTAAATGTCTTATAAATAAGTAAGTATTTGGTATTTGTGTCTTAATTACTACTGAAAAATATTTTACACTTTAATTATATTATTTTAATCATTTGTGAATCGTATTTTAATCAGCCCTGGGGGGGGGGGGTTGGATTCTCTCAACACAGCGCTGCGTCGATCTTAAAGGTGAAGTTTTATCTGACAAGTTTAAGAAGTCCCGTCGGAGTTTACAAAACACATTTTAGCGCGTGCCTTCTCATTTAGGCAGCTTTATACGACACTGAACTCGACTAACCTGCCTGCTGCCTAATTGAGAAGGCACACGCTAAAATATGTTTTGTACGCTCCGACGGGACCTCTTAAACTTTCCAGATAAAACTTCACCATTAAGATCGACGCAGCGCTGTGTTGAGAGATTACCTCCCTGCACATAGGTCCGGTCTTTTTTCCGTGTGGACCCGGGAAAGTCTCCTCAGTGTACGTGTACTAAATTTCGAGTTTCAAATTGTCCAAACATATGTTGTGGCGTCTGAGAGTGTTCTTATAATGACCTTTTAAAAATGAGAGTTGACTAAATTTTGAGTTATGACAAAGCGGGTATCTATATGGTTTTAGCCCATTGTGACTTCACGTGTCTAAAACGGGCGAAATTTAGATGCTTATAAACAACAAAGTCGCCACAATAAATAAAAATGACTTTTACCTTTTACTACCATTTATTCACTTAAGTAGAAATTAATTTTAACATAGCAAAATTAACCAAACAAATATTTAAATGAATCTTTGCGAACTTTCCAACTAAGTACTAAATCAAACTATTTAGGAGGAAAATTTGATAATTCAAGACTTATTAATATTGATATAAAAAAATCAAACTTAATAACACAATTCCCAATGAGGGATTTCCATTAAACTCTATTAATTGGCGCCACTTTTGTATTGTACAAAATCTTCACATTTTTAAACAAAATATAATCATGTTTAAACTGAGCACATATGTTTTTTTATAGTTTAACTTATCACTACTGCGACCAGAAATATTACTTGTAAATCTATTGAAAACGTGTCTTTCTTTAGATTAAAACGAAATAAGTGTTAATGGTGTCTTAAGCATAAGGTTGGGTCTAAGAAGCTATATTAAGCTTCTTGGTTGGGCCTTAAAAAAAAAGTTGTCTTTCCTGTGGTCAATAGTTAAAAGCTTGTGTGCATGCAAGTTATGCTTTTATATGATAGGTCTAAAGAAGTCCTGACGCCGTTTATGCAGGAATGGGCTTAGCCAAAAACGTTAATTTCCGATGTGTCCACAGGAAAGACGGTAACCTAAATCTGTTAGGTTAAGTTAGACCTGGGCCTCTATTCAGGTGCGTTAAAACGATATCGTGTTTGACACGTTTAAGAATCGTTTATGTCACAGCCACCATTATTGTAAATGACATAAGAGTTATCAAAACGTTGACAATACGGAAACAGGTCAAAAACGATATCGTTATTACCTTGTAGAATTCCAGCCCTGAGACAATGTGTAATAATTTTATTAGTTTAGACCGACTTACTGCTTTTTTTGGTAAGTGAGATAAGTTCTGTCTTAGATAATCATACCGGATGTTTAGATAGGGTTATTGCACGCGACATATAGTTCTAATGTCTTAAAACGCAACCTCTTTATTTTATGTTGAATAAGTATTAATCGAGTGAATTTGCAGAACATCGCACATTTTCTTAGTTTGAGAACTCTATAAGTTGTCAGAACTTATGGTAAGTGTGAGTTCAAAACTGGAAATAAATAAAATTTAAGACCAGCGTGCGTGTGACCCCTGTGACAACCGTATTTTTACAAGTGAGGTATTTAAAAATAGGCATAATAATATTTAAATTCCTGAACGGTGTCGCTAGTTTTGCACCAATGTAGTAATTTGTGTAAAGTTAAAGAAACAAGTGTAATAGGTACGTGTTTGTAAGTGCTGTCACAGGCATTCTAGGGTTTTGGCATTATTTTTTTTGGCATACAGTCTTTTTTTCTAAAACCGTATACTATTCAGGATTGTTATAAAATATTCCTAACCTAACCTAATGGGTTCTATGCAATGATATTTTAAATAATCCTGAAAAGTTTACGGTTTCAGAAAAAAACTTGAAACCGCCACTTCGGAAAATGCCAAATGATTATTATGCCACAAAAAGCTATGCCAGATCAAGGGAACCCATCATTATAGATTGACAGAGTGTATTTGTCTTATGAGGATGATGTTTATTATAGATTTGGAGTCGCAGGTAGCATAGGCATACAGTTTTTGTCTGCATGTATCTTTAGATGACGTTTTAATGAGCTGCCATCTCTAAATTTGGAGCTGCAAATTGTACAATTATAAGGTTTTATTCCTGTGTGGATCCTTGAATGTCTTGTTAGTAAATTACGTTTAGTAAATTCAGAGTTACAAACTGCACAAACATACGGTTTGGGATCTGTGTGTGTTTTCATATGACGTGTTAGAATGCTGTTTTGATTAAACTTTAAGTGACAGAGTTCGCATCGATAGGGTTTTAGTCTGTTATGTGTCAAAGCGTGTCGCTTAAGATCGTAGCTTCTCTTAAATTTAGAGTTGCATATTTCACAGGCATACGGCATTTCATCTGTATGACTTATTCTATGTTTTTTAAGCGAGCTGATGTTATCGAATTTGGCACTACAAATTTTACACGGATGCGTCTTGTCTCCCGTGTGAGTTTTAACATGTCTTTTTAGTGAATTGTTGGTTCTCAATTTAGTGTCGCAAATGTTACACGTGAACGGTTTCTCGTCGCTATGCGTTTTAATGTGCCTTTTCAATCGGGAGCTGTCAATAGTTTTATAATTGCACAACGTACAAGCATTGTATTTGATCTTTGAACCGTGATCATTAATTTCGTGGTTAATTAGTTCCGATTTAGTCGGAAATTTAGCGTTGCATGAAGCACAGAGCCATCTTAAATTGTGAGTAGTTAGTAAACCTTTCATGGTTTTGTGGGCTGCTATGTGAGATATAAGTAACGCTTTTTCATGAAACGCTTTATTACAATCATCGCAAATGTAAGATTGGTTTTGCGTATTATTTACACTGACATTGGTACATTCATCATTAGAACGAGGTTCTTCGAAATTATTTGAAATTATTTGCTTGTCATTTCCATCTAGTTTGTCTTGTTTTTTTTCTTCTTTTTTATCGTAATCATAGTTAAGAACGTCGGTTGGTTCGTCAGCGGTTAAATTCACCGACTTTGCAGGGTCATCAGTTGGTTTTCGATCTTCAATAGCAGGTACATGTCCTAAAATAAAACAAATTAGCTAAAGCTAAGTTATAAGTGGTAATGCTTAAAAAAACAATGCGCTTGTAAGATTGCCTATAAATTCTAAAAGATTTGCATGTCATTCTAAACGCCAGATTTGTTACAGAATTATAGTCGAGATCAGGTTATTAATGCGGCATTAAGGTCGTGATTACGTTGTCAACCCTGAGGACTAAGAAGGAGCTCTACGCTAGTAATTTCACCGGTATAGTCCACGTAACCCTGTAAAGTAGATGGAGTAGGTACCTGTTACAGAGATTGTGGACGGCGCGTGGTTCCGCGGGACAGCCCCGTGCGCCTGCGCACAGTTGCTCCCACAGAACACGAGCAGCTCCGTGAAGGGGGGAATGACTCGGACCGTCCTGGAGGCACAGGAAAGATGTTAGCGATTTCCGGAACCTCACAAATTGTATGGAATTGTTTTTTTTTTCAGTTTTCGAAGCTCGCTAGCTCTCGTGTGTTTGTCGGGTTAGAATAGTGCCACTCCATGTCTTCCCGTGGATGTCGTAAGAGGCGACTAAGGGAATAGGGGCTTGTAGTGACGTACTGCTTTAATTTGCATGTATTTTTTTATGAAGAACGATTGAAATTTGGCCATACGAATAGATTCAAAAATAAAACGAACCGACCTATACCTAATACCGCTAGGTATTTGAAGGTCCGGTTCTAAAGGTCAGCCCCCTATTTCACCATAACAAAAATAACAGGTGACAGTTGATATTTCAGTATGCATGGCGCAGGTTATATGAAACCCAGTGAGTATCAGCGTGTTAACTTTGCAATGTATGCCGAATTGTCACCTGTCACGTGCCATTGTCACGATGGTGAAATAAGGGGCTGGTCACCTGCCCTACCCTGTTTTCGAAACTAGCAGTCCCGGGGTCAAATCCCGATGAGCACGAGTATTTATTCCTGAGTCTTGGATGGTGTGGCGCATCACTACAAGTTGCGCACATCACTACTGCATAACCAGTCCCGGACGCCACGGGGGCGCGGCGCGGGGACGCGGGCGGCTGCGCTGCGGCACCGGCATTCATTCGACTCGGCGCCTCCGCAGAGACCGCAGAACGCTTCCGAGCAGCGCCCGCGCCGGACCTGTGTCGCTTTTGCACCCGCTCCCGCCTTACGCACTGCCTATCGAGCTTAATAATACCTACTTATCTTCCTTTGCTATATATATCAAATACCTTCGGCTTGCGAGTAACCAAGTGTAAACCTAACGTCCAATATACGCTTATATATACTTATATGTGGAGTTTGAGTTTTATTACCGATCAGATAGCCCACATATTGGTGACCCCGACGTGATCTGAACACGCAACCTTCTCACGTCACCACGTCGGGGTCACCAATGTAGGTCGACAATCACGTCGGGGTCACCAATGTGAGGTAGAGAGGACTTCGGTCCCCAGGCACAACACCCGCCTGGAGAGAGATCTCACTATTGTCCTCTCTACCTCACAATGTTTTCTATGTATTTCAGTATTAATTTCTTTATATAAGTGTGTTTAGAGGTGACTTAGGGAATGGCTTGTAGTAGTGTTAGGCGATGGGTTTGCAACCTGTCACTAATACACTACTAAACTTCTTAGCCTACTTGTGCAAAATGTGGTTACAGAATCAACAAGTCTTTTTACAGTTGTTGGTATTTCTGTAGCTCTGCCTACCCCGCTCTGGGAATGAAGGCGTGAATGTTATGTTTGTTGTATGTACATATAAAACAACCGAGACTAAACATGCAACAACTCTACAATACTGCAAAAATTGAACTAATAAACTTGAAAAATACCGTTCGTTAATTTCAATCGGGTATTATTGATTTAGTAGAAAATACATTTTAAATGTGGCAACACTGAATAGCTTTTGGCGCTAACGGCGCTAACTTTACTCCGTTGCTTTTCATAACTCGGAACTGTAAGTATGTTTATCGTTGTCTAGTACCCATAGCACAAGCCTAGAGCTCAGTTTGGGAGTACATCAATTTGTGTGACAGTGTCCTGTGATATTTATTGATTGTTGACCTGTAATACGGCTTCCCGCGGTACTGGAAGGCGGCGAGGTTGTGCTCGCGCGCGCAACGCACGTAGCGCAGCCAGTTGGCGCGCGCCGCGTCGCCCGCGTCCACCACGTGCGAGCGCGCGCGCCAACGGTCTAACATCTAATGGCAAGAGACCGTCCCACAGAACATTTGCGTGTAATATTCGAGTGGTGTGGACGTTGAGCTGAGCGTTCACACTACTTGAATACGACGCCGAATGGTCATTACACGCAAACGCTCACAGGGAGAACACTGAGAACCACAAAATAAGAACTAACTACAAAAAGTACTGTGACCGACTTAAATAACAAGACGTGCACGAACGTGTACGAATTGTTATGCAATACACCTTTAGGCTCGAAAATTTTAATAATATGAAGTTTCAATAAGAAACCGGGCAAGAGCATGTCGGACCATGCTCAGTGTACACAGACATAAAAATCAAAAAGTAATTATTAATTTTCTATTTAATCGCCTGTGATGATGTCTACTTAGTCGTGATGGTTTTTCTTTTAAATTCGTTATGTGCGCTATCGTTTTGGCCCTAGAAAGGGGGGGGGGGGACACTTGACTCTAACAAAAATAAGCGCTTTAAAGCTAAAATTTAATAAACCGACAATATTTTTGAAAGACCTATCCAACAACGACACAACATGTGTATATGGTAGACGAGAAAAAAAAATACGTCCCCACGCTACGTTTAGGGTTTCTTTTTTACATTTTCTTGTACCACTTTGTTGGCGTGACTAATATGCATATACATGCCAAATTACAGCTTTCTAGTACTAATAGTCTGCGCTAGGCTGCGGATGGACGGACGGACGGACGTGGCGGTGAAAGTTTAACAAACAGACAGCCAGACAGAGTCACTTCCTCATTTATAATATTACTATAGACTACTAGCTGTTTCCAGCAACTCCATCCGTGTAAAAATCGTTTATCGCTTTATCCTCTGGAACCGTCCAATTTTCGTGATAAAAGGTACACTATGTGCTTCCCCGGGACTCAAACTATATGCATACCAAATTTCATCTCGATCGGTTCAGTGGTTTATCCATGAAAACAAAAATAGACCGACAGTACTCATTTGTACAACAAAAAATCATTGCTTTATTAGAAAACACAACAATAGTGACCCCGTGTGGTTTCCGGGTTAGAATAGTGCCACTCCATGTCTTCCCGTGGATGTCGTGTGAGGCGACTAAGGGAATAAAGGCTTGTAGTACTGTTAGGCGATGGGATTGCAACCTGTCACTAATACACTAGTAACTATCATACCCTGATTGTGCAAAATGTGGCTACAGAATTATCAACAAGTCTTTTTATAGTTGTGTGTATTTGTATAGCTCTGCCTACCCCACTCTGGGAATGAAGGCGTGATGTTATGTATGTATGTAAAAATAGTGATGAGGACGCCACTGGACGCCCGGCGCAGTCTTAAACTGGACTCACCTGCCAGCAGTATGCGGAGTCAGCGCGGCGCCTCTTCACTCCTCGGTAGGGTCCGAAGCGTACGCCTTCAGGAAGAGTCACAGAACTGAACACTCCTATACCACCACCTATATCAGTGACGGTACATTGTACAGTCACGAGTATCACTCCACAGTTTAACAGGTTCCCTGTCCCATGAGGCACATTGACTTTCCTGGTACGTCCATGAGGCACATGTGCCTCAAGGCCCTGATGTTGATAATGCAGTTGTTATTTCGATTAATAATAAAATGTTGGTACGTATTATATTATAGGTAATATTTTTATTTATGAACCACATTTAGATAACCAATTTTACACAGGGCTGCAAAAACAAGCTAAATCTAAAATGCTAGATGAAGCAGGTGTGATACAAAAAAAAAAGAATTTTCAATCAATCTTACCAAAGAAGTAAAAAAAGTAATAGATTGAAAAGAAACGTGAAATTTCGCAGTCCGCAGACTACTAAAAACGCTCTAAAAAGTATAAAACAAAATATTCTCAGCTGAAATGTATTCTGCCCTCCTAAGCAAAAATGCAGTATCTCAAATTAATTTACCAATGCAAATTCAATCCTATCCTGTTAGTAATAAGGTTGCATTTCCTACAGAAGTTTGGTCTTAGATACTGTGATTTGTGTTAGCAGGGCAGTATTATGTACAATTTATTCAATATTGATTGTGTACTAGCTGTTGCCCGCAACTTTGTCCGGGTAGAAGTCGTTTATCGCGATTCCCAGTGAAGTTCAGAGGGTAGCTGTGGTCGTATGCGTATTACTATGGAGCCATGTCGAAAGATTGCTGCTTTGCTTTGGGACAGGGATCCTGTTAAAACGGCGCCGAGCGTCCAGTAGCGTCCTCATTACTTAAATTGTGTTTGCTAATAAACTAAAGTATTATCTTAAAATCAAAGAGTGCTTTACTGTTGTACAAATGAATACACAATTTATAAACAAAATGACATAACTAAACAGCAATTGAACTATGAGTGAGCAACTTAACGGGAAAAGGGGCCACGTATTACCGTTAAGTTGACTGCACGACGGTTAAAGGTTATTAAACTGTGTCATGTGTGCTATATGTTGCGTATTCATTTGTACAACAGTAAAGCACTCTTAGATTTTAAGGTAATACTTTAGTTTATTAGAAAACACAATAAAAATAATGAGGGTGCCACTGGACGCGCGGCGCCCACTTAATTACGTTCCAGGAGTGCAATTTTTGAACCTCACCGACGTAAAATTACCAACTTTAAAATCAGTTTGTGCCGCGATTTAACCTACGAGCGGGCCCAACTTTTGCATTTTATATAAAATAGGGGGTTTGGAATCAAATTCAAAAATTGCACCTGTGGCCAGTTTCACGAAGCTACAAGTTACAAATTACAAGCGGAAGTCTCTTTCTAACTCCTTTTGCTAGAAAGACAGTTCCGCTTGTAATTTGTAACTTGTAGCTTCGCGAAACAGGCCACTGTTCATGGCCATTTTGTTCTACAGATTTTTCATTTACCGTGGTTTTCGTAAAATCAGAAAAACACCGCGTTCGGGACACGGAAGTGAGGAACCTATTTGTAAACGAAAAAGTCATAAAAAATCTCCCCCAGACCACCTTGGATACTTCGCATCATACTTAGTTTCATTTCGGGATACTTTTAGAGCTTTTTTTACCGCTTAACGCTTACTACAAAATCGAAATCGCGTATGACTTGTAGTAAACGCTGGTGGACAGTGATTATTGATTTTGGTGCCCGCGATCGATATAGTGTATTGGCGCTAGTTGATACCTGGAACAAGAGAGGGCGCCAGGTGCAGCAGCGCGCGGGGGAGGGTGAGCGCGGCGCGCGGGACGGAGGGGGGGAAGCCCGTCGGCGAAGGCACCTGGTTACACAACCAATATACAAAACAAACACTCTCTTCTCAAACATGCTCGGACAGAACCGTTTTCCGATTGAAACACAAAGACGGAAAGTGCCTCATTTTACTCCTATACCTGCCTCAAAGCTATTTGCTCTCTGGGGCTGGGCCATAAAACGTTAGAGCGAGACAACACACACCGCTTGCCCGTTCACTGCCTTGTGATTGGATCTCGTGGGCGCGCGTAGGGATGTTACCGTGTCACTATTGATACCGAGTAAATACTCATTAAATGATACAAATAAATTATACAGTAAGTAACATATTTATTTTATTATTATTTATTATATTATATTATAAATAAACACCTGACAGTTATTAAAATACATACAAATTAAGAAAAACTATAAACTAACCTTTAAAATAACATATTTTTACATACATACATAAATCACGCCTGTTTCCCAGAGGGGTAGGCAGAGACCACTTCTTTCCACCTGCTACGATCCTGACAAAGCTCTCGCTTCTTCCACATTCATACATCGAGTCATGCATGCACGTCGGTTTCGGGTACTTAAGATTCGGCCCTTAACCAGTATTTCCCCGATTTGATTCAAAAAAGTACGCCTAGGGCGCCCCCTTCCGACCCTTCCACTCACTTTAGCACTGTGTATTTCTTTCGTCAATCGTTTTTCATCCATCCTTTCCAAATGACCGAACCATCGAAGCATGCCCTTTTCAATTTTAGTCACTACATCTTTATATTTAATATTTAATTGTAATCAAATAATAAAAATATAATTTATTTGTACACTGTTGTACAGTCAAGGTCATAAATATGTATACACTTTAGTACCTTGTCTATTTAACGTCATGTTTAAACTGTCATATGAAATTGTCACAGCGATTAAAGTGACAAGGTACTAAAGTGTATACATATTTATTTACTTGACTGTACACTACCATTTATAATAAACAACTAAACGTTTTTTTAAATGTGCTTAAATTTTAATGTCCAACTTCCGCACACAATATATTTCATATAATAAAATAACTAAAAAATAATAACAAAAAAAAAATTCATCGATACTTCATCGATACACGGATTGCACGCGCACAGCTCTAACTTTATTGCCCCGCCTCGGGGTTTTATGGCCCGAAGAGCCAAAGGGCTTTGAGGATGGTATAGGAGTATTAAAGCCATATGAAAACTCTTTCCGTCCATATCCGTATATATTATATAGACTAGTATTTAAGCAGGCCTAGCTAAGGTTCGGCCTGCTAACCACCTCGTCAGGCATTCCCTTACTTTCCGCGCCTAGGCAATATTATACAATAACAGCTAATATTCTTATTTTGCTCAATCATTCAAAGGTTAGCTGGAAAGTTGATCCCTTAAAGGCATAGTTCGCCTTTGTGCATGCTTGTGTAAATACTGTATTATAATTTTGCGTTTTGTATAGTATCTCTCCCAGATGATCTTGCAAAGATAATACCCGCCCCCTATTTTACCATCGTGATAACACGTGAGAGGTGACAATTCGGAATACATTGCAAAGTTAACACGCTGATATATCACTGGGTACACTGAAATGTCAACTGTCATATGTTGTCGGAATGGTAAAATAGGAAGCTGGTTTATACCTACGTCAATTTAATAATACTTTTAGGCAGATTCTTTTTTTATTTAGGTTCGTCTGGATGTCTGATTGTAATTTCTGAAACCACGACAAAACATTTCCTGTTAGAGCATCTTCAACCATTCTGTTTGGTTAATGACGCATGAGCCAAAGCGGGCTACGAGCAAAATTCAAACATGTTCGGTCGCTGACGAACTTACTGGGTGGTTTTTAATTACGCGTAATTATGACACACGTGCAATTAAGGTCGTCGAGCCGCAAGTACCCCCTTTAACACTGGTTTCGGATTATATCCGAGTTTTTTTCATGATAAGGAGAAGGCGCACGAGCACTCAGGCGACCTGATGGTAAGTAGAATCTGAGACCCATAGATATTTGAATTCTCAACACTATAATCTTAAGACTGCAATCCTAAGACCTCAATTGAATTGAGTGGTGGTAGGACCCTGTGCAGGGTCCGTCCGGATCGCTACCACCATCTTATCCATTAACCACCCGCCAAGCAACAGTGTTCGCATTGTTGTGTTCCGGTGTGGGGATAAGACAACCGGTGAAATTACTAGCATAGAGGCATTCCATCTTAGTCCTCAGGGTTGGCAACGCATTTGAGGTCTTAGGATTATAGTCTTGAGAATTCAAATACCTATGGGTCACAGATTCCACTTACCATCAGTTGGCCTGAGTGCTCGTGTGCCTTCTCCTTAACATAAAAAAAAACGTTAACCCTGAGGACTAAGATGGAATTCTTCTATGTTAGTAATTTCGGATGCTTGGCGGGTGGTTAATGGATAAGATGTTGGTAGCGATCCGGACGGACCCTGCACAGGGTCACACCACCACTAATACCTTATCATCTGGCACGACGAGCAGTGGGCCGTGGATCGAACAATACTCGTAGACGTAGTCACAACAGCTGCAGCAAACTATAAACAGAGATATAACTTCAAAACCCAATTGCTTCCCTTCGACTGTATATAGCGACGAGCAATTCGTAACGTCGACGATCCCATTATTTATTAATTATCTAGATATTTTTCTCGTTTAAAATTGAATCCGTTTAGAACACAAACAGAACATACAATATTTATGCAAAATTTGTTCTGTATAAATAGGCCTACGGCTACTTTTATACAAGACATAACAGATGGCGCTTTCTGGAAAGAATTTGGACACTTCGAGATACTCTTGTGGTGTAATATTTATTCACAGAATAATGATGTGTTAGTTAAAAATTTATATTTATATATAGCACTTACATATGTATTCATCGAAGCTCGGTTCCTCAGATTTACGTAAAGCATCACTCATTATTTTACAAACTTTCAAAACTCTTATGAAATAAACACAAAACAGTATTTAGAAAAAAGTTTACTGTCAGTGATTTCCCGCCAATGGCGCCGATGTACTTTTTTAAATCATTTTTCGGGCTGTATTTTTCTATTATAAATTATTTTCATGCCTGTTACTTTCTTGCAACTATTTTATATGGTTTTAGGACTTATGTTTTTGCCAATATTGAAACCGGTTTTCATGCTCAACTAAACTCCGTATTTTAAGGATGTACAGGGCCCTGATCAAGTGATATGACTTAATTAAGCATTAAAGTGGGATCTTAATAATATAGGTTTGTAGGTGTTTAGATGTAGTATCCACACTTAATCACGCAAAAATCTAAATTAAATAATTTATTGTAAACAGTGTGATTACCCTACCTGAAAGAAAGAGAAACAACGAAACAACAAGATAATTGACAATGACCGAGTTGAATTGTCACTGTAACTGAACTAACATTAAAGTAAAATAGTCTAAATAGGATCTTAGAGGATATGCATAGATCGTTATGGCGGGAGCAAAAACAAACCTGTTATAGAACACATATAACAGAGTGGCTGTT
This sequence comes from Acleris holmiana, assembly GCA_949316455.1. Taxonomy (NCBI): domain Eukaryota; kingdom Metazoa; phylum Arthropoda; class Insecta; order Lepidoptera; family Tortricidae; genus Acleris; species Acleris holmiana. The sequence continues at coordinate 1,433,638 of OX438790.1, read as the reverse complement.
TGGTAAAAAAGGTATATTATGCCTACGCATTCTAAACCTCTAAGAAGTTCTTCGTAACTTACACGACGTTTTCTCTGGATAGACATAGTTGGTCAAAGAAAATTTAATAATAAGCCAGCAATGTGTTTTTTTTTAAATGGTTTCATTTAGCTTCACCGCGTAGGTATATTTGTTTGTTAGTGGCTGTTAGCTTCAAATCTTGCAATCAATATAACATACACGTATTGAGACTCCGTGACTATGCAGAATTACGATACCTTCGATCTTTAAATCCTGATGCTGTAGATGGTACAGCTTAGCTTAATGACATTGATACTAGATGATTCATAAAAGGTTTTAAAACCCATTTCTCACTTTTTTTATTGAGGGTGATGATACAACTTAAAATTATCAACTTTTTTTTTTAAGGCACCTTTCCCATAGAGACGCGCCACTATGCGAGTGTCGCTTCTGTTATTGCCTACTTGTCATAATCTTTGAGTACTGTCAAATCGTATTTGCTTCCGCGATAACGATGTATGGATATGATTCTAAAAATAGGGTAACCATAATAATGATTTACTAAATCAGTAATTAAACTAAGGGGAAAATTAACCAAAAGTATAAAGTATGATGATGATGATGATGTGCTCCTGTTATCCCTCATTAGGGACATAGGGCTCGCAGAAGAGTTTTCCATTTGTCGCGATCTTGCGCGGCTTCTTCCAGCTCTTTCCAACCGAGACCAATTGAGCCAGCCTTATTGAAAAGTATAAAGTATAAAAAAGTTTATTTGCTTAATAACACACGAGTATACATAAAAAAGAGATATCTGGCGGACCCCAAACTACGTATCTTGGGATGCTGGAGTGCAATTTGTTAGACATATTTGACGAATTATAAAAAACAAATTTCAAAGGCAAAGGATTTAACTAATTTCCAAAGCGATAAGCGCATGCGCGCGCCGTGCGTGTGTGTGTGTGTGTGTGTGCGTGTGTATGTGTGTGTGTGTGGCTGGAAAGAAAAGGAAATGGCTTTTGTTTCTTGGGACTAATATTGCTAGGAGATGACCATCAATTACAGAGAGAGAAACTGGTTTTTGGGTGAATAAATTTTTAAAGTCCTCCTTTTCTACACGCTAATAAAAACTTACTAGAATATGTGAGATTGATAATGGTTTACACATGTTAAAATTAGATAATCAGATTTTCGGATTTCACTATTCATAATCACAAACCAATTCTATAATTTTGTAAAAACATGGTAACGCAGTGGAAAATGCACGTTTTTCATACAAAACCCGGGGACAACGTCGTCCCCTGCGTTACCTGATATATTTGTGTAAATCATAGAAGAATTTTTAAAATTGTCAGCTAGAAAGTAAGTTTAATTGTCTGATTTATTCAATATATGGACCACATCAAAAAAAAATAATTGCATTCTACCAAATTAAGGTGACATAGTGAGACATGTCGAAAATTGGGGAGTACCTTAAAAGTTGATTCACCCTTTTGATCACGTCTTCCTGTACCTATAAAGAGTAATAAAGATAAAATAAAAATGCAAAAATAAAAATGAATCCTTATAATTCTTAAGCACTTAGCACTAACAATATAGATGACACGTAAGTGATACATGGAGTAGAAATATAAATATTTACATGAATTTCGTAGTGAAATATTTCTAAACAACCGAAACATTGGTTCACAATTTAATTCAGCAAGAGTTGATCAGCCAGTAAGTATAAAATATAGTTCAATGGAGCTCCAAGAGCGGGGCAAATATTTCTGGGATGTTGCCTCTTCGGCCAAAATCAATGAACCTCTACATGTATTGGATGTTCAACTCTAGATGCATTACACTCAATTGTGCAAAAGATATCTCTCTCATATCCGAGTCTCTTTCACAGTAACCTTCAAATTCGTCAAAAGGCTAAGAACGAACAAAAAACTAAAATAATTATTCTCTAGGACAACTAGCGTTCGAATGACACATACAACTTAAAATTAATCTTCTGATGAATATTTTGTGATTATTTAAATAATTCAAACAAGAATATTATCAATACTATTTTCTAAGTTTTCTTAAGACAAACTAAAAAGTATATTTTTTAAATGGGAGGATGCTGTACGGAGTTTGCTGGCAACATTTATAAAAATTTCACCTAGCCTACCGGCAATTCAAAAAATATACATGTGGTATTACTTAATTATAGTAGAAAAAAAATATTTGATACTTATGGTCACGCTTTCGTTTGCCACTCTATCAAAACTTTTTTTTCTAATACAAGTAGTAATACCACATGTATATTTTGTGAATTGCCGCGCTTTCTCAGGTCACGCTTTCGTTTGCCAGACTCTAATCGCTACTGCTTAGTGTTGCCAGTTGCAAGTCTTATTTCCTAAGATGTAAGTTTTAAAAAAAGGCGGTACCTAACAAAATTATGGAGCAAGGTACATATAAATCAAAATCAATAAATCCAGTTAAAAAAACAACATGTTTGTGTAAAATTTAGAAAACAGTATTAATACATTTTTGATAAAAAACTTTTAAATAGTCCAGTTTAAAACGAAAACATTTATATAACAAACATTAACCATAAATCTTAAATACCACTGTATATAGCACTTTAAAATATAACTTTAAAAAAAAAGGTTAGCTAGCTATTGGAATTTATATTTATTTATTATTCAGACTATATATAATAAATAAAATTACCTTTCTTTTCAAAATGTAATGGTACTGAAAAGTCAAAAAATGTAATACATAACATGGACAAACATTATTTAGCATTAGCATTATTTTGTGTTTATTTTATACCATTTAATCTTTATTTGACAAATAAAAGAACAAACGGCGTTGTATACCAGTACCAAAAGTCATACATACTTCATTATAAAACAGTGAACATCAGTGGCATAACAGATTCTTGACACTTTAAGAGATATGAAAGCATTTTGCGTCCCTTGCTAAGTTCGGAATTGTTCCAGAGTGTTATAAAAATCGAAGAGTAAATAGACCTTCGTTTCTGTCTTGACGCATTGACGCATGCGGTGCGACAAAACAAATGATCGCGTCAGATCAAAAAAAAAGCTTTAAAGAGGCAGGCAACGCTTTTTCACTTTATTGCCTTCGCTCAAGTGATATCAGTCATACTATTAAAAAAAAGATTACGCGATATCGGTCCGCTTTTAGTCCGATATCTTTCATACAAGTTGGAACATTACAAATTTTACAGCCTCGGTACGCTACCGCGTTGTTTCAGTTCAATACTAACGACTCAAATAAAAAAGAAATGATCTCAACTAGGGAATGCAAAAACCGGTTAAAACCGGTTATTAACCGTCTTTTTCATACTAAATTCGGTTAATAACCGGTTATTTGCATTCCCTGATCTCAACCCGTCAGTCAAAAAAAAATGATTTTCAGCTCTTATCAAAATATGCATAAAGCGTTTTTTTTAGACTTAATCCTTCTTCTAACGCAGAGCGTTAATATACTTATTAGACTAGTTATTAAAAATCTTATGATGGTCGAAATGTATTCAGCAATAGCATTTTAATTTCTCGTCCCTAAAATCATTCAACCATGGACGTTAGAATCAGGACTAAACAAATTCAAACAATTCGTTAATAAGGACCGCTAAATTGAATGTTAAATTAATGTTTAAAATATTTAACAATACTTTTTTAACTTGCACGACACAGAAAAAGACCAGTCCATATCATAATTACATCCATGGTTAAACGTCAAAACTAAAATGGCGGACGCGAAACATCACTGAATCAGTGACAAGAGGTATGAGTAGTAAGAAAATACAAAAGTGGTCCTATCTCTAAGAAATACAGTTTTTTTTTTTTAGTTTTTTTACTCGTTTCACATACATTCAATCTATTAGTCTGCGACATAGTGATTATGGTTTCATATATATCTTATAGAACGAATTTTAAGCTCGCTTACTAAATAGTTAAATAAATATATTAATTTCCGCATATACACTTTGATATCCACATAAAGTTATCCCATAGTCTGGAACAGTTTGCTTGTAGCATCAAGTCCGCTTTTTATAATTATGCAAAATTAATTAATAAATACGATAATTAAACAATAATCACTACGTAGCACAACTTACATTCATTTATATAAAATACCCTACTCAGACCGACAGCCGCAGTCTATATATTTATACAAAAAAAAAAACATGTATACAAGACCTGTGAAACTCATATCAATATACACTGATATTTTGTGAGACAACTGCATTTGCAATATGATTTCCTAGTACACGACCGCTGTTGAAAATTCATGCTGACTGCCGACGAAGCTATCCCTTTCATTCTACAGTTATCAAGCGATCGAGAGAAAGGGACAATGCTATGTTGTAACTTCCGAGGATTTCTAGAATAGGGGCCATCGTAAGGTGGTGACTTCGTTCATAATCTCCATAAATAAACTGATTTCTTGTCGAATCCTGATCTCCTAGTACCATGTAGAAGTTTTACATTAGTACGACACACCATCAAGTTCTGAAGTCATCACCTCTAGCATGGTTCTGGTCGCCTAGTACCTCGAGGAACGGTGAGCAGCAACGGTAGACAAGTTTTCTATGCCTTGACGTTTTTTGAATGGCAACTCACTCATGGCCTGTTCATCGATACAAAAGGCGGTATCTCATACAACCCTCCAGTAGCAAGTGCAACCTTATTTCTAACAGTCGAGGATTTAATCTGCTTTGGCTATAGGACTTGAGATACCGCCTATTGGCTTATGAGGGCAGCGGTGCCTTCGTTGTAAGACTTCTTGGTAAATCCTGATCACCTGGTAGATTGCAACACGTTTTTTTTTGTATAAATATTGTGGAAGCCGGTCGCCATCAGTCTTGCTCTTAGTTCAGTATGATCAGTCTCGGAGGCAGCATGCCACGTTTGCTGAGCCACACACTGCAACAAAAACACATGTTTGACAAACGAAACACTTTGTAAAAGCTCACTGAATCTTGTAAATAAATAATAATACAGAGTCTCTATTTATTCACATACATACATACATAACATCATTACATCACGCCTTCATTCCCAGTGTGGGGTAAGCAGAGCTACAGAAATACCAACAACTTTAAAATACTTGTTTATAATTCTGTAACAACATTTTGCACAATCAGGCCAAGAAGTTTACTACAGTTCATTTATTTTAGCACGATACAGAATGAAACAAAGTTTTTTTTTTGGGCACGTTACACGCAACATAATGGTTATACAAAAAGATACAAAACGTCTTTTTTGACTACTATTATTTCACAGTAAATATTGAATGAATGCAATAATCTATTGCAGTAGTACTTTTAGTTATGATCGTTAATATTTACATTACGTTTTTTATTTGTGTTAATTAAATTTACTTTAAACGTCTAAGCATATAACTCGACTAAATCAAATACTATCGCGTCACCTGTCAAATATATCATACATACATACATACATACCATCACGCCTTTATTCCCAGAGCGGGGTAGGCAGAGCTACAGAAATACCAACAACTACAAAAAGAGTTGTTGGTAATTCTGTAACCACATTTTGCACAAACAGGCTAAGATGTTTACCAGTGTATCAGTGACAGGTTAAATATATCATATATTAAATATATCAAACCTAGTGAATTTTAAATTGATCACTAATAACGGGTTACTCTCAAAATTCCCTTTTCGCCAAATGACAATATAGCTCAAACGTCTGGATTGTGTAATGTCTTTGTTGCTATATAGACATGAACGCTAAATGTATCTTTAGCAAAACGTCTGGATCTTAGAATGTTACAATTAAAAATACACTAGTAGCGAAACGTCTTTATCTTAGAAATGTCGTTATTACTTAATAGACATAAAAGCTGAATGGCCCGGTAGCGAAACGTTTTTATCTCAAAATGTCTTAATTACTTAATAGACTTGAACGCCAAATAGCCCGTTCGCAAAACGTCTGGATCTTTAAATGGCAACTGTTGATAATTATGTACTTTCAAACTCCTTTCCACATAATCAATTATAATCTATTATTTAAATCCTCGTTCTGTGGTCATGCATGACAGTCAACTAATTTTGCTTTCGACGAATTAAATATTCAAATTATATGGACTATTTTAAATTCCAGACGTTTTGCTAATAACTCCTTCTATGTTCATGTCAATCAACTAATTTTACTTTCGGTTAATTAGGTATTCTAATCACAAAGACTATTTATATTTCCAAACGTTTGGCTACTTGCTCATTTCAATTCTGTGACGTCCTGCTAAATTGACACTTTGCTGACTGAGTATTCTACTTTCATGTCATTTAGCTGAATTGACTCTTTGCTGACTGAGTATTCTACTCTTATGTCATCTAGCTGAAATGGTCCCTTGGCGAAAAGGGAATTTTGAGAGTAACCCCTAATAACCATTTGCATTTTTGACAGATGGAACGTCACAACGCCCTTATGGCACTCACATTTCTTCCGAGTTCGAGAGCGTATCATACATGACATCAAGCCTTCATTCCCAGAGCTACAGAAATACTAACAAACTAAGATGTTTACCAGTGTATTAGTGACAGGTTGCAAGCCCATCGCCTAACAGTACTTAAATATTTGTATAAGTCAATTTTGATATAATATCGAAACTTAATGTATTATACAACAATAAAATATTAATGACACATTCACAGATACAATATATTGACTGCATAGATTCTAATTATTATTGTGCTTCTTTTTTTTTTCTCATTCTACAATAAATGAACTATAGCTGTGGAGTCTGGCAAACTAAATCTGTCCAAGACCAACAGCGGCAATTTAAAAAAAACTGCAGCTTTTAACACAGACTGTACACTGAATAAACCGAAGTGATACTCCAACACTGATGCGAAAAGATCAGGTAATCTAATTAGATTTCCTACAATTGATACAATTGTATCAACTCCGTTTATTATAAATAAAAATAATCCAATAAATATCAGGGGACAATGTCACACAAATTGACCCAGTCCTAAACTAACCTCTAGGCTTGTACTATGGGTACTGGACAACGATAAACATACTTATATAAAGAAATACATAGAAAACATCCAAGACTCGGGAACAAATATTCGCGATCATCACAAATATCTGCCCTTACCGGGATTTGAACCCGGGACCGCTGGCTTCGGAGGCAGGGTCACTCCCAATTAGGCCAACGTGTCGTCAAAAATTCAGCGTAAACAGCTGCAGTTTTTTTTGAGATCGCCGCCGTTTCTCTGGGGCAGCTCTCGTTTGCCAGAATCTACCACTAATATCTCAGGGTTGCCAGCTCTCCTCCCCAGGGTTCCCACTCACCCGATGCCGGCTCCGAGCAGCAGCGACACGAGGTTGGTGACGAGCACGGCAGCCACGGCGCCGCGACTGAAGAGGCACGCACGCCGCACGGACAGACAGTGGCCCTGTTGAAGATATATAACGTTACAAATAAATAAATATCAGAACACTATCTTTTCCGATACCTATTAGTGATGTAACGAATGTCATAATTTGGACATTCGCGGATGCGATTGCGAATGCGGATATCTGCTGCCAAAATTCGCGAATGCGGAAGCGAATATTCAGTTTTTGTTAAAATTTGACGCCATTTAATTGTGTCTATGGCTTGGTGACCTTGGTGGCAGTCCCGTTCGAACGAAGTGCGTTCTGTTTACTTGTTGAGCTTCATTGCCCAAAGTTAAATAAATAAATGACACCAAATGATAAAGATAAGACTGATAATGTGATTAAGAGGTTAAGTAACTTATTCTTACATTAAAAAAAAAAAGAAAAAAGAAATGGGATTTTGTTTTATTACCCAATTATTAAATATGCGAATATTCGTTACATCACTCTATGTTATACGGCCACGTGAGGCACGGCCGTACCATCCTTTAATCGAAGCCATTCAGGCCATTTTCAGCATCCCCCCTGTTAGACCCCTGATTAAGTAAGTTTGTTTTATAAAACATAACAAATCACGCCTTCTTTCCCAGAGTGGGGTAGGCAGAGCTACAGTAATACCAACAACTCTAAAAATACTTGTTAATATAATTCACAACATTTTGCACACTATGGCCAAGAAGTTTACTAGTGTTTTAGTGACAGATTGCAAGCCCATCGCCTAACAGGTACTACAAGCCCTCATTCCCTTAGTCGCCTCTTACGACATCCACGGGAAGATATCGAGTGGCAATATGCCCAGGAACTACACGGGGCTTATTTTATAACAATCGTGAAAATATCCGTTTCAGAAAAGAATGCATTTCGAATTTATAACAAATTCACATTCCAGTAGTGAACGAAAATTTGGACCAAAAACAAATAAATATCCGGAGACAATTCAATACAAATTGACCTAAGAAACTAAGCTCTTTGTACTATGTGTACTAGGCAACGATAAACATACTTAATACATAAAAAACATACAAAACTCATCACACAAACATTTCCTCATACCAGGAGCGCATAGCGTCGTAGGCAGGATCACTACCTAATAGGCTAAAGCAAACCCAAGTTATTTTACCTGCTGCGTTGCTGGCGCGACCAGCTGCTGCTCCAGCACCTCGATGGAGGAGGTGGCGGAGGGGGGGCCGCGCGCGTTCACCGGATGCTTGAATCGCCAGTCCCTGGAACATGACAGGTTGCAATAAGCAAGCAGCAAGGCTACCGATACAAGAGGAACCTAGTGATGAACTAATTATGAGGCTACATGTCACTTTATTATCTCAACCTCGTATCCTATCTAATAGGATAAAAACCGACTGCAAAAACGAAAAATATTGTTCGTAATCGAAGGCCAAACACGTGTAACAAATAATATATAAATATCACAGGACAATGTCACACAAATTGACCTAGTCAGTAGATACGATTTCGATGATTTTCGTGATTTTACAGACGTGATGTGTGTGTGTGTTGAAGTACTTTACTTCTACAAATTTTAATGCGCAACACGAAAGATAATTTCGACTTTCAACGAATGTATGAAATACTTTTTTGGTTTATAATTATTTAATTTTGATTAATCGACCAACCGGGACTGTTTTGTGAATTTTGCTTTACTATCTCAACCTCGTATCCTATCTAATAGGATAAAAACCGACTGCAAAAACGAAAAATATTGTTCGTAATCGAAGGCCAAACACGTGTAACAAATAATATACGAGTATAAATATCACAGGACAATGTCACACAAATTGACCCAGTCCCAAACTAAGCTCTAGGCTTGTTCTATGGGTACTAGACAACGATAAACTTACTTACATAGAGAAAGGGCTTCGCCCGCTGCATTTTTTTTTTTTTTTTTTTTATATGTCACTTTGGGGTATGAAAAATAGATGTTGGCCGATTCTCAGACCTACTCAATACGCTCACAAAATTTCATGAGAATCGGTCAAGCCGTTTCGGAGAAGTATGGGAACAAAAACTGTGACACGAGAATTTTATATATAAGATATATACTTAAATACATAGAAAACATCCAAGACTCAGGAACAAATACTCGCGCTCATCACACAAATATCTGCCCTTACCGGGATTTGAACCCAGGACCCCTAGCTTCGAAGTCAGGATCACTCCCAACTATGACATGAACATTGCTTACCTACACCATCTACCATCCGGTAGCGGAACTAATATCTGGACATATCACAAGCGTAGTACTGCCACATAAAACAAAATAGACATTGTAGAGTTATTTAACCTTTCCGCCACCAATGAAAATGCTGTAGCGGTCATAGTTAGACACCGGATTTTTGAGGCAATGACGTCACAATAGGGTAGCTTGGGGAGTAAATGGAACGGTGTTAATTAATACGAAAAACTAACGGTTTTTTACTACCTAGGCATTGACGACCTAAATTACCTAGTGAATTTATCAATATTATCGTTTGGTATATTAATTTAAACCATACATTTGTACATTAAACCGGCTTCTGGGAGCAAGAAATGAGCGGCTGAAAAGAACATAGCCAGTTTAATGCACAAATGGATGGGTTGCAGTTATTAGTGCACAAAGGACAATTGGCAAATTTGTATGGGCACTGTCCCCCCCCCACCAACAGTAACGGGATGCATGTCTATATGTTTATAAGGACCCAAAAAAAGACAAAATACTTATTTTAGTAGCAAAATCAATGGGATTTTTTTAATGAAAACAAGGGCCAAATAAGGCAAATCATCCATATATGTGTTCATTTTCAAACAAATTCCATACGATACGATTATGGTTTTCCAAGAAAACCCCATACATCTGGTGATCGTCTCCATAGTAAAAATACATAATGTTGCTGAGATCTATTAAATGAGACATGTTTCATTTCTGTTGGTGGGGGGGGACATTTCTGCCCATGGTCCTTTAACATATGATTTTGTATCGTTAATATAATATATTACGAGCGTAAAATGTGTTCAAAAAAAATTTTTTTTTTTGCAAATTATCTCTCTTTTACCTTCTCGTGTGGACACAGTCACACTAGAAAAGATGACATGGGTTGTCAAGCTGTAGGTATGCGATGCACTGTATTGATATTCGAAATTTGAAATTTCATGTACAGCGTATCAGACAACAAGCCCCTCTCCTACTGATATTCTAAATTTGAAATTTCATTTATTAACTTACTTAACAACACTCCCCTCTCCTCGCACCCCTGCATTAGAGGGTCCATGAATATCGTTAAGTTAGTGGAATCATTGAATCGGCAATATCTCTAATATTTTTAAAGCTAAAGTAAATATAACACAACATGTGCTATTGATTAACAATAGCGAAACAAATATAGAAAGATACTCGTTACGTTGATAAATTGACATGGAACAGTGGAACATAATATATTAGAATTATACATACAAACATAACACAACACAACACATCACGCCTTCATTCCCAGAGCGGGGTAGGCAGAGCTACAGAAATACCAACAACTCTAAAAAGACTTACTATATAATTCTATATCCACATTTTGCACAATCAGGCCAAGAAGTTTACCAGTGCATTAGTGACAGGTTGCAAGCCCATCGCCTAACAGTACTACAAGCCCGTATTCCCTTAGTCGCCTCTTACGACATCCACGGGAAGACATGGAGTGGCACTATTCTAACCCGGCAACCACACGGGGATATTAGAATTATCTTTATCAATTTATCAGCTTAAGCACCAATTTCACCATACGATGTTAGCCACTTAACAGACGATTAAAGCGTTAACAGTTGTCAAAATGTATGAACTTAAATTTAAAGCCTGACAAGTTCCTATTTAGCCCTGATGTAGTGTCGTTACAAACAGCTTACATATGGCAATTATACGTGTACGTCATGAATAGTCGGGACAGTGAGTATTGGCATCGTGCAAGAACGAGAAATATACAATTAAGTACTTGTAGATTGTGAAACTATGTTTTCATGTAATCGGAAGAGCATGTCTAGTTGATAATTAAATATGAATAATTACCTATCCGTCAAAATCCGATTCTAAATATTCGACATCCATATATTCATCAGATTCTGGCTCCGATGTATTTTCACTTTCGTCCGTTGAAGAGCGACTTTCAGGACCACCAACCTCGAATATAAATCTTTCGGTCTGTGATTCGATTATAGGACCTTTTGTCCTATATCCGTCTTCTATTTTTTTTACGTGTTCGCAGCATTTACTCCAATTTTCTATAGTCACTTCCTAAGTAATAACGAAGTGTAAAAGTAAGCTATATTTTTAACTGTTCAATAAAATTCATTGATAAATGTAAATACCTAAAAACTATCTTCAACGAGCTTTAGGAAGGCATCATTCGTGATGGAAACATTTTTAGTTGCCACTTTTGCTTTCATGATGCCCCAAATCATCTCGATGGGATTTAAATCACAGTGATAGGGCGGTAACCTTATCACCTTGTGACCATGATTTGAGAGAATCGTATCTATTTCGTATACTGGCTCGGGTTTATCTTTAGATGCATTTTGGGGAAATGAGAATGATATGTTATTTAAACGCAGCCACTCAGCAATGACGTGTTTTCTATCGCCAGTTGTTGGAGCTTTGTTAATTTGGAAAGAATGGTACCGGGCATTATCCATTGTAACACACGTGGGTTCACTGAGATTGGGAATTAATCTCTGCAAAACCCATTTCTTAAAATTGTTCCTGTTCATGGAGTCATGATAATCGGCTTTCTTTTCCTTATCATTATATATTAGGAGTGCATTGGGAACAAATCCCGATGGTCCGCCGGCATGATATATTTTATAATATATCGTTTGCCGGTTGAACGGATTTCGACACACCGGGTTCATTTTCGCTTTGCCAGCATTTTGCGTGGTTAAGAGAAGTATGGATGTAAGTCTCATCTAAATAAACAAGAGGTATATTTTTGTCCCTTGCTTCTTTTATTTCGTCTAAATAACTTTCCCGCCAAACCACAATATCCGAACGCTCCTTCAATATGTACCGTTGGTTTCTGCACTTTTTGTATTTGAACCCCATACTATGCAATAGCAATCGCAAGTACTCCCTACTACCGGTAAAATCAATATCTTTTTTCAATTCGGTAAGCAGACTTTTGAGAGTTGGTACTTGCTTTCGCACAGCATAGAATTCATGAATTTTGTGCCTTATGGCACATTTGTCGAAGTCGTCTATTTGTATTCTTTTTTTTGGTTGTTTTTTTTTTGGTACCGATGGCAATGGCGGTAACGGCTCATTCTTTTTGTATATATTCTTAATTGTAGCACTACAGACGCCTTGAATGAGAAAAAAAATAAAATTTAATAATTAATATACATATTTAGTACCAAGCTAACCAATTCATGACAATCGCACTATGAATATCATACCCGTCATGTCAACAACTAATTTCAAAACATTGTTTATTGGAATGCTGCTGAATCCTTCGTCCTTTTTCTGCCGCAACCATTTGAATGTAATAATAATGTTTTTTGCATCGGGGTGAAATTTCTTGGGCATTTTGATTTTAAAATCGATTTGTTTACATCGGTGACATTCAATGACTTCCAACGTCCGTTGTCAAAAAAACGTTGCCATTTAAATAAATTTGTTCCACTGAAAATCCGCAACATGGCGAGGGCTAAAAAGGAACTTGTCAGGCTATAACATCGTATGGTTAACTAAGTTTTGACCTAAGATATAGAATAACGTGAATGCCTGATAAAAAATGATAATTTTGTAGAACACTAATACACTAGGGTATAGGGTAGGGGTGGGGGGGGGGGGGGGTTAGGGTAGGGTAGGGTATAGGGTAAGGGCAGATATTTGTGTGATGAGCGCGAATATTTGTTCCTGAGTCTTGGATGTTTTCTATGTATTTAAGTATATATTTCTCTATATAAGTATGTTTATCGTTGTGTAGTACCCATAGTACAAGCCTAGAGCTTAGTTGGGGACTAGGTCAATTTGTGTGTACCCGGGGTCTAGTTGGTTGACAGCGTAAAATAGACTTAAGTGTCTTTGACGAAGGTTGACATTAGTAATAAGTTCTAGCCATCACGGGCGTGGCGGCGAAAAGGTGAAAGATACGCCTATGAACTTATTAAGAGGTAAGTAGATACGATTTCGCTGATTTTCGTGATTTTACAGACGTGATTGTACTGTTGAAATACTTTACTTCTACAAATAATAAAGCACAACACGAAAGATAATTTCGACTTTCAACGAATGTATGAAATACTTTTTTGGTTTATAATTATCTAATTTTGATTAATCGACCTGAAACCGGGACTGGTTTAGAATATCGCGTATTCACGAGTCGTTTTGACGTCTGAAAGGTATGAAAAAATTACAATTCATTGCTGTAAAAGTCGTGTAAAACATGTAAGAATTACATTACCACCTTTATATATTTTTTTTTTGTAAAAAAATAATTAAATTGATAATTTTTTATAGGTTTAAATTTCGGCTTCCTAAAACACTCGTTCATAAAATTAAAACAACAGTAATAAACTTCAGTTCAAAATCCATCCATCACCTTAAAAAAAACATCCAAAAATTAACAACTAAAATAGCAATATTATAATGTTTCCAAAGTAACCTAAATGCCGAATTTAAATTCTCGACAAATATAAAAAACCGGCCAAGTGCGAGTCGGACTCGCGCACGTAGGGTTCCGTACAACTATACATCTAAATAAATGTTTTTCTTTATTCTTTATTATATTGGAGTTGATTGAATGAAAGGTAAAATGCGGTTTAGGATTTGTAACGTAGATATTAAAAATACATAATATAAAAGTTCTTGTACCTCGTTGTAACTTTGATCGATGTTTTAATAATAGTGTTTTTTTTTTAAATAAGATATTGATAAGTAAACATTATAATTAGGTACTATATGCGAGCCCATATAGGCTTGTGATAGCTAAACAAGCTAATATATATTCCAGTTTGACAATAACTCCGCGCACACGAGTGTCAATGACGGCTGCCCTCACGTGGCTGCCCGTTCGGGTAAGCGTAGTCGGGAACCTCCCCGCGCGCGCTCCCGCTACCGATAAAGTCACGCCCCAAGCGAATTGTTGTTTACTTGGGAAACTATTACCGATTTCTTACTCGTATTAGAAAATAATGGTTCACGGTTTATGCATAAGGTTTATGTTCATAAAATTAAATGTTTTTCTTAATTCTTTATTATATTTGAGTTGATTGAATGAAAGGTAAAATGCGGTTTACGATTTATAACGTATTAAAAAAAACCTAATTATTAGATCTCGTTCAAACCAATTTTCGGTGGAAGTTTGCATGGTAATGTACATCATATATTATTTTTACATTTATCATTCCCTTATTTTAGAAGTTACGGGGGGGGACGACACACATTTTTCCACTTTGGAAGCGTCTCTCGCGCAAACTATTCAGTTTAGAAAAAAATTATAATAGAAACCTCAATATCATTTTTGAATACCTATCCATAGATACCCCACACGTATGAGTTTGATGAAAAAAAAATTTTTGAGTTTCAGTTCTAAGTATGGGGAACCCCAAAAATTTATTGTTTTTTTTCTATTTTTGTATGAAAATCTTAATGCGGTTCACCGAATACATCTATTTACCAAGTTTCCACAGTATAGCTCTTATAGTTACGGAAAAAAGTGGCTGTGACATACGGACGGACAGACGGACAGACATGACGAATCTATAAGGGTTCCGTTTTTTGCCATTTGGCTACGGAACCCTAAAAAGTAGCTCATTCATTCGCAACTCATTTATTCGATCATAACTGAAATGATATACTTATAGAAAAGCAGTATTTAAACTGCAAAATCACGAATATAAGCAAAACCGGCAAAGTTTCGTATACGGCCTCTTCATTGTGGAACAATTTCAATGACTAAATTTATATGTCAACTCACTTGGGGGGCAGCTGGTCGGGTCTACTGCTCCATTCCCACACCCAGTCGTTGGACTCGTCCTGGAATACACAAGGCGATTAGGCAACAGCAACAAATTATACTAATGTTTAATTATCTCGGACTATACATCCATTGGGATTAGTGGTGGTAGGACCCTGTGCAGGGTCCGTCCGGATCGCTACCTCCATCTTATCCATTAACCACCCGCCAAGCAACAGTGTTCGCATGGTGAAATTACTAGCATAGAGGCATTCCATCTTAGTCCTCTGGGTTGGCAACGCATTTGAGGTCTTAGGATTAGTCTTGAGAATTCAAATGTCTATGGGTCTCAGATTCCACTTACCATCAGGTGGCCTGAGTGCTCGTGTGCCTTCTCCTTAACATAAAAAATATATTTGAAATACATACATACATACTACCACGCCTTCATTCCCAGAGTGGGGTAGGCAGAGCTACAGAAATACCAACAACTACAAAAAGAGTGGTTGGTAATTCTGTAACCACATTTTGCACAATCAAGCCAAGAAGTTTATTATTGTATTAGTGACAGGTTGCAAGCCCATCGCCTAACAGTACTACAAGCCCTTATTCCCCTAAGGGAGGCGGCTAACCGCCTCTTACTACATCCACGGGAAGACTTGGAGTGGCACTATTCCAACCCGACAACCACACGGGGCAAACCGGGAACACACTGTTACTTGGTGGTAAAAGATGCTGGTAGCGATCCAGGCAGACCCTACACAAAGTCCCACCACTCATGATGAAGTACTCACACGCCAGCAGTTGATGTAGACTCCCTTCAGCTCGTCTTCCGTCGAGGGCTCCAGGTTGGGGCTGTTCGGAGGAGACTTGGGGCTGTAAACAAAAAAAACAAATCAACAAAATTTCCCTATTGAGATCAAACTAACGAATCCTAATTCAGCGGGTCTATGTTAGGAACTGCCGAGATCCTGTTGCCTACTCCCGACTCCATCATCAGATCAGCTATGAGACACCATTGGTTTACATAGATATAGCATTGCCATCGGGTTGACCGTGTGTCAAAATTTTCAGGATTTGCGGCAACTTCTAAAATTAAATTAAAAAGAAAGACTATGTCTCCGACTGCATGAGAAATTTTCTGGTCTTTCTGCTTCAGTTAGCAAGGAGGCGACTAAGAATGGTACTCTCTGCAGAATAAGTTTAGGGACAACGAGCTGATGGGCAAGCATCTGGGTTTAGCGTGTACCTGGGCCATACACAGATTTAGGTTAGCGTCTTTTCAGTGGACACGCCGGAAGCTTGTAAAGCCCATTCCCGCATAAACGGCGTCAGGACTGGGGGTGATTCTCTCAACACAGTGCTGCGTCGATGTTAAAGGTGAAGTTTTATCTGGCAAGTTTAAGAAGTCCCGTCGGAGCGTACAAAACACATTTTAGCGCGTGCCTTATCAATTAGGCAGCTTTATACGACACTGAACTCGACTCACCTGCCTGCTGCCTAATTGAGAAGGCACGCGCTAAAATGTGTTTTGTACGCTCCGACGGGACTCCTTAAACTTGCCAGATAAAACTTCACCTTTAAGATCGACGCAGCGCTGTGTTGAGAGTATCACCCCCTGCTTTAGACCTATCATATAAAAACAAAACTTTTATGCCCACAAGCTTTTAAGTATTGACCACAGGATAGACAACTTTTGTTTTTAATAGTGTGTATGACCCACCTATGGGGTGTGGGATTTGAGAAAGAAATAGATTATCTTGTTTCAGTTTTTTTTAATAAAACGTTATTTATTTAAATCTATGTTTTGTACATGAACTAAAACGACCCCCGATGACACGACAGAATACACGTTTCCCCTTTGTGTTCAAATACTCAATGTTTTCGTTTTTGCAACTTACTATCCAGTTACGGAAATAACATTGGCCGTCCTTTGTAACACGATATTATAAATATACATATATATAATGTAGCTACACGCGACGGACAGACAAAGAGTCCTTTCAAATGCATCGAGCGTGACCGCATGCAATGCGATATCATTGCGAATTATCTACGGGTAGAGAAAAAAGTTGTATTTCAACTCGCGTACTGACAGCTAATATTGATATTGTTAACGGTATCAAAGTTCCATCTATAGCGAAACCGAGAAAACTGTTCTTGAAAGAGCGTTGCCATAGTGATAACTGTTATTTTATAATCATTATAGCATTGTTATTAGCATGGTTACGGATGACCGTAACAGGAATGATCGTGTTATCAGTCCTAGCTGTGTTCTAAATGAACACATGACATCCTAATTTAAGTATTTTAAATCGTTAAAAATGTCGTGATAGTTTAGTCAGTCTACAGTCGTGATAGTTTTCCTTTTAAAATCGTTATAATGTGATTTCATTTAAGATATTGTAGACTTTCATATTAGAAAAGCATTTGTTGGAACAAGAAACTGGACGGAACAACTATCCAAACCTACCGTCTTCATTATACCAACTCTAATTACCATATTATTATAATGTCATCGAAATTGCATAAGTATACCAAATTACAAGTAATCCTACAATATAAGTAGGTAGGTTAAAAACTGCCAAGATTTAATTGCATTGTTTATTAGAGTTACAACTGTTACAAGTAAAGCTAATTATAAGCGAATTAATTAGCTTGTACCCCAGAGGACATAAGATTTGTATCCCGGAAGAATGGACGATTCCCGAGGAACGGAGTCGAGGCAATAATATACTCAAAACACGGCGCGCACGCTGCTATATCGCCGCGACTGAAGCTACCTGCGTCATTGTTTGTTTACATTGAACAACACACGTTTCTTGTTTACATTATAAACAAAAACAAAATGCGCGTAAAACAATTTCCCCACAAAAGTACCAAAGCATCATAAGCCAAAAGCGTTATCTGATTCACAGTAGACATCGCGCGATTTCTCTTTATTTACGACCGCGCCGCTCGCACCATCTCAGTTTTATGCGCGCCTAGTACATCTCGACCGGTCTGACGAGTTTCACATTGTGATGTCGCGTTTTAAATTAATTAAAAAGCGGTCAAGCGTGATTCGAATTAGCGCCCCGAGAGTTGCTACAGAGAAATTTTTTGACTAAAACATGTGGCAATTTTTACAAGATTAATTAAGTTGCTTTACCGTGTGTAAATCTTGACTATACTTCAGAGCAGAGGTGGTCCTATTGTCACCAAATCTGAATCTGATGAGGGGATCAGTGAGGAATTGAGGGAACTCCTCAAATATTGTAGGTAAACATATAGCTATTTTAGTATTTATAGTAAGAAGTCTAGCATTTTGTTCTAGCATCTGCCCTGCTAACATAAAAGGCAGTATCTCAGACAAAACTCGAGTAGTAAATGCAACCTTATTACCAACGATATATGATTGAATCTGCTTTGGCCATTGAATTGGAGATACTGCATATTGGCTTAGGTGGGCAGAATAGGTTAGTCGAACTGAAGTCGGCGACCATAATACTTTCACCAAAAAAGCCGACTTCAGTTAAATTTTGCAATCTTCAAGGCATTTTTAGTTGTCTTGATAAGCAGATTAATTGTGCAAAAATACCCGGCAAAAGCATGTCGGACTAGGCTCAGTATTGCTTGTAGTGGGTTCCGAAGCCCTACATATAACATAGTGCACCAGTAAGAACGTATCAAGTCACTTACGTCCTTTTGTTGAAAAGCGCAGTTGTTCCGCAATAACTCAAAAACGGTTGTATATCCGAACATGTTGAAGCGCAATTGTTCGGAGGGTTTTTTTTTTACTAAAACCCTGCTTAGAATACTTAGTGTTTTTAAAAGAACTGATGTTTAAAAGAAAGAAATATACTTTAATTGACACACATTTGGGTACAATTATAAAAACTTAAATAAAAATCAAATGCCAATGCCAAATTGTGTCAAATAAGGAGCATTATGCCATGGCAAGCCACGGTGCTGGTTTTCTAGCTGGTTGGCTTGTTTGCTGAAAAAAGTCATCTATGGAATACCCCCTGGGAAATATGGATCTTTGTTACTAAACTACCTAAGCAGCGGCTTGTACAATATACATCTTATAGTTTTTGAGTAAAATTCCTGTGACATACGGACGGACTTGATGAAACTATAAGGGTGCCTATGCAGCTATGCTGTGAGGATGTGAAAACTACCAGTTTCCACCAGTGCTAGGCTATGTGGACCAATGAATATGATGGGTGGGTATCGAATGGTATGCCACAGAACCCTAAAAGGGTACAAAAAAAAAAAAAAAAACCGCCATAAAAAAGCCAAAAAATAACTTTTTTGAAATTCTATGTACCTACCTAACAGGTTAGTCCAACTGAAGTAGCCTTTTTTGTTCAAAATATTGTGGTAGCCGACTTCAGTTGGACTAACCTATTAGGTAGATACGTATTATTTTAAAAGAAGTTTTTTTTGCGTTATTGTAGGCGGTTTTTTTATTTTTTAAAACATTTTCTTTATTTTATACATTTTAGTGATCATAATACGCTGTTACGTAGGTAGTTCCTTTTCTTAAGTGATATGAAACTTTAAGTTATTTCAAGTGCGCCGGCCGCAACCAAAACCGCGGGAAAGTCAATGCCATATTTCAATAAGTAAAAATTCTTCGTTCTAGTCGCTCAAGTATCTAAATCAACATATATTAATCGCCACCCTTGAAATAGGTACCGTTGAGGAGTTCCAGTGGCCACCTGTGGTCTTCATCATCAGTTCCACTACACCAAGTGATACTTTCTGCATGCAAATGCTAGACTTGTTACTAAAAATACTAAAATCGCTATATGTTTGCCTACAATATTTGAGGAGTTCCCTAATTCCTCACTGATCTCCTCATCAGATTCAGATTTGGTGACAATGGGAACACCTCGGAAGTATACTCTATCAAACCAAAAAAGATTTTTCATAATCGGTCCACCATTGACGGAGTAATCGGTGAACATATATATAAAAAAAAAAAAAAAAAAACAGTGGAACGTATAACCTCTTCCTTTTTTAAAGTCGGTTAAAAACTAGAACACACAAATTCTGTTGCATTGTATATTATTATCAAGGAAACGCCGTGTCGCGATCAGTGAAGGCTGCATACAAAATGCACGGTTTGGACGAGCTGAAGCCGTTTTACTAATGTAGAATCCATGTTACGAATAATTACAGTATAATTGACTCGTCAGTTAACAGACAAACTCTATCCATGTGTTTATCTACACACGTATCGTCGTATTCTAAGAAAAAGGGCGTAATTATAAGAAGTCAACATCACATTTAATCATTTAAGAATACCTATTAGTTATTATTTTCAATAATTTTCTTGAGCACTTTTAATTTTATTAAGTATTTTGGTCCCTCTTACCTCTTTTTTCCGCAAACATTTTAAGATATTTTTTATTTCTCATGGAGCAATAAAGACGTAAGTAACGAAGAGGCTTTATTCGTGGGAAAATTCAAGGCCACAACCGTAAAAAGGTCTTTTTAATAAGGTATTCTTTACTTAAATATTGTTCATGCTACTCTTGAACCATTCTTCATATTTGTTTGAGAAATAAATGAAATTTTCTTTCCATCCGCCGAAGAATGGCACATGCTCTTGCCCGGTTTTATTAACTTGCAATGTATGTAAGTATGCATGTTCGGGTCAAATCTTGCGGAAGATTTGACCCACTTCCCGGAGACCGTTTGAGCTGAACTTTGGTATACCTACGTACCTTCGATTGGTCTTAAAAAAAACAGATAATGACAACGCAAAAAAAAACTTGAGTCTGCAACAACAGCTTATCCTAAACAAAAGTTTTGACGGAAACTTATTCATTACAGCAACATTAATTTCTATGTAGTTTTAATGGTTTATACAGTCTTCTTACTTAAACTCATACCTTGCATGTTTTTTTGCTGTTGGTAATATCATTTTCATTCATTTAATACTTAGAGGCAATAAGTTTACCAACAGCAAAAAAAAATACAGATACGAGTTTGTGTAAGTAAGACGACGATATTCGGTGAAACTTGAATACCGCGTAACTAACAAATTCAATAAGTTGCAAAGTGTACCTTACCGACTTAAGAGTTAAGGTGTATTTTGCAACTTATTCAATTTGTTAGTTACGTGGTACGTATTTCATTTTCACCCCTTGTTCTCATGGGAGTGCAACTCACCTGCCTTTGACGCTAGACGCGCGGGAGTGCCTCACGGACGAGTCCCGGCTCTCCCTCTGGGCCTCCCTCAGCAGTCTTATGTACTCGTTCTCCGCGGCGAGGCCTCCGCCGCTGTTCAGTTCTACCCATGATTCTGGAAAGAGGAAAAGTACGTTAGTTAAAAAAAAAACGCACGAACGGTTCCGCACTATTATCTATACCACATTAGACACTATAATATCAATCAATTTTATTTATCAATTTTAGTGGTGGTAGGACCCTATGCAGGGTCCGTCCGGATCGCTACCACCATCTTATCCATTAACCACCCGCCAAGCAACAGCGTTCACATTGTTGTGTTCCGGTGTGGGGATAAGACAACCGGTGATATTACTAGCATAGAGGCATTCCATCTTAGTCCTCAGGGTTGGCAACGCCTTTGAGGTGTTAGGAAGACCATAAGGTCTTGAGAATTCAAATGTCTATGGGTCTCAGATTCCACTTACCATCAGGTGGCCTAAGTGCTCGTGTGCCTTCTCCTTAAAAAAAAAAACACGTTGGCTGTACGGAAGCGCCCCTTAAATACTAATTTTATTCTGTTTTTAGTATTTTAAGTTATAGCGGCGACAGAAATACATCAACTGTGATTATTTTTCCAACTGTCTAGCTAACAACAGACAGACAGACAGCGGAGTCTTGGTAACAGGGTCCCGTTTTTAGGGTTCCGTAGTCAAACTAGGAACCCTTATAGTTTCGCCATGTCCGTCCGTCCGCAGCCTAGCGCAGAGACTCTCAGTACTAGAAAGCTGTAATTTGGCATGAATATGCATATTAGTCACGCCAACAAACTGGTACAATCACAATCTACCCTGTAGTGTGGGGTGTTGTTAGATAGGTCTTTCAAAAATATTATGGGTTTGTGAAAACAGTTTTTTGATTAAGTAATCCGATGAATTATTAAGCTTTAAAGCGCTAATTTTTGTTAGACTCAAATGTCCCCCCCCTACAGCCAAAAGTACAAATGCTAAAAATCAGAAAAAAATCTTAACTGAAAGGACATATAACGAATTTTAAAGGAAACGTATCATGACAAAGAAGTCATCATTGGTTCATGAGATACAGGCGATTAAAGTGTTTATACCTACAAAAATCATCTAAGACGACACCAATTGACTTTAAATAGAAAATTAGTTATTACTTGTTGATTTTTAATGTTTGTAGTAAGTACTTCAAGGCTTTGGAACCCTACACTGAGCATGGTCCGACATGCTCTTGCCCGGTTCTACCATTTGGGACAGAACGCTAGAAATTGTCGTGGATCTAGAGCCAGGCCCGCGTAAATATCACCATCGTGTTGTTTGTAACTCGCCGCCATTACTGTCAATAAGTTAAATAGCCATCGTAAAGTTTAAAATATGATAACACGTCAAAAGCGATATGGTTCTAACGAGAAGAATGCCCCAGGTCAATGTTATCATGATAGCAAAACTTGCACATAACAAAAGCTTCGTCAAGTGACGCTAGACATAGTTTATCTGCTGTCGAGTACCAGGAGACCATAGGTTATCAAGGGGTCAGCGTGAGACCGATACTATTGTTACAGGGTTCAAAGATTCTGCGTGATTTCAAGTAATGAAATCATACCTTGGCAAGGGTTTGGAAAAACAAGGTTAAGTTTGGAATTTGTAAGAAAAAACTAGCTTAACTCTTTTTTAACGAGGTTTAAATATAGTCAACCTGGGCCTCTATTCAGGTGCGTTAAAACGATATCGTGTTTGACACGTTTAAGAATCGTTTATGTCACAGTCGCCATTATTGAAAATGACATAAGAGTTATCAAAACGTTGACAATACGGAAACAGGTCAAAAACTATATCGTTAGTACCTTGTTTCTTTTTTTTTTTTTGAGGAAACTACGTAGTTAGCCTCCGATGGCTTTGTCGGAGAGAGGGCAGAGTCCTGATGGGAGTCCACGCTGTAAAGGGGTTTTTACACTAGCATGCCTAAGGGCGCCCCTAATGGGCCGACCTCGGACTTAGGACGCTAGGGGAGAATTTCAATCGAATTGGAGAATTCCAGCCCCGTCAGACTCTTTTTGGTAAGTTTTTAGCTACACGTACCAGGCGATCACAAATAGCTCTGTAATCAACAAAAATATCCACTCGGATCACAGCACGGTTAATAGCATTAATGCCTAAATCTGATCCTGTTTATACGTTTTTTGTTCTAAATTAATAATAAATAAATAAACTTTCTGTCAAAAAAATCATTTTTGGGACATACTTTTTTGTCAACTGAACCTCTTTTTGCAAAGTCATATCCAAAGTTAAAATGTATACCATATAGGTTCCCAACAAGTCAAGACCAACCTAATAAGTCCAAAACACGGTGTCTACTTTAAGTATAGCGGAGATCCTGTCACCACCTTCAACTCCAACATCAGACCAGCTCGATGGTGCCATCAAAGTTACGTAGATATAACAAATTTCAGCTCAATCGGTCCCCGGGAAGTGGTTGAAATCGTCCTTGCAAGATTTGACCCGAAAACACATTTTTTTTTTTTTTTTTATGTTAAGGAGAAAGCACCCGAGCACTCAGGCCACCTGATGGTAAGTGGAATCTGAGACCCATAGACATTTGAATTCTCAAGACTATGATCCTAAGACCTCAAATGCGTTGCCAACCCTGAGGACTAAGATGGAATGCCTCTATGCTAGTAATTTCACCGGTTGTCTTATCCCCACACCGGAACACAACAATGCGAACACTGTTGCTTGGCGGGTGGTTAATGGATAAGATGGTGGTAGCGATCCGGACGGATTCTGCACAGGGTCCTACCACCACTACATAGAAACATTGAAAGCTAAAAACTTGGCAAGAGCATGTCGGACCATGCTGTGTAGGGTTCCGAGGCCATTAAGTACTACAAACATAAAAACAACAAGTAATAACTAATTATCTATTTTAAAGTCATTTGGCGCCGTCTTATCAGGTATAAATACTTAAACGCCTGTATCTCAAGAACCAATGATGTCTACTTAGTCGTGATAGTTTTCCTTTTAAATTCGTTATATGCGCTTTCATTTAATATTTAGTACCAATTTGTAATTCAGATATTTAGTACCTATTTGTAGTTTTGGCTGGACACTTGACTCTAACAAAAATTAGCGCTTTTAAGCTTAATGTTTCAAAGACCTATCCAACGACACCACACACTATAGGGTAGACGAGAAAACAAAATACATCCCAACGTTACGTGTAGGGGAGTTACACAATTATTTTTTAAACATTTTAGACTAATGTATAATTCATGCGAAATTACACCTTTCTAGTACCTACTAAGAGTCTGCGCTAGGCTGCGGACGGACGGGCGGACATGGTGATACTATATGGGTTCCCAGTTTGACTACGGAACCCTTATAAAAAACGGAGGATAGAATCCATAACGGGAAATCGTATAATTGTAAAAAACATCGTGTTTTGTCAAGCATCTAACACACAATGTCATCATTAGCCAACAGACCTGTAGAACAATACGCTCACGCGGCGCTCCGGAAGCCGCCATCTTTGATTTATGCGGTAATTATATTTATTGAACGTGGAATCTAGTCAGAGTGCAGTGAACAAGTTATAAGCATTACAGCTATCAAGTAGCTTATATATATATATATATATATATATATATATATAAATAAATATCAGGGGACAATCTCACACAAATTGACCCAGTCCCAAACTAAGCTCTAGGCTTGTACTATGGGTACTAGACAACGATAAACATACTTAGATACATAGAAAACATCCAAGACTCAGGAACTAATATTCGCGCTCGTCACACAAATATCTGCCCTTACCGGGATTTGAACCCAGGACCGCTGGCTTCGGGGGCAGGGTCACTCCCAACTAGGCCACCGTGTCGTCGTGTGGACAAACGGACAGACGGACATGGCGAAACTATAAGCGTTCTTTGTTGACTACGGAACCCGAAAAATCAAAGAAACAAGTGTTTGTATGAGCTATCACAGGGGTAATCCTATCCCGTCTATAGCTATCAAGAAGCTTATATATGACACTGGAGATTGCGAGGCGAACAAAACGCCTTGAAGCTTAAGTGACCGTGAATGACGTTGCTTATGTTATCTGCCCCTTACTTTAGCTTGATCCTGAGCTTTGAGTAAAGGACTATATGCAACGTCATTTAAGGTCACTTTTCTTTGCGTCAAAGGATTGTCCGCCGTGCAATCTCCAGTATCCTATACCGGGCGTTGCTGTTATAGAAGCAATAAATTGAGGGATCGTTTCTACTCTATAAACGCAGCAACATTTGTTGTACAACTTAAAAAAAATATTTAATTTATTTTTTGGGACTTTTTCGAACAAACTAAATAGCATTTTCAATGTACTCCATCCAATAGTCTAGTTGACATCTACTGTCAGGCTACAAACTTTGTAGTTTTCGCAATACATTGCTTGCTTGGAAAATCTAAATTCATTAATATTTAGTTAACAATAAGTTAAGTTTCTAAAGTTGTAGAATAAATGTTGTTACGTTTGTGGTGTGGAAACGATCCCTAAATTTATTGCTCCTATTACAGGCAGCACCCGGTATAAGCTTCTTGATAGCTATAGACGGGTCAATGTAGCATTACCCCTGTGATAGCTCGTATAAACACTAAGTTTCTTTGATTTTTCGGGTTCCGTAGTCAACAAAGAACGCTTACAGTTTCGCCATGTCCGTCTGTCCTTGTCCACGGTTTGACTCAGAGACTTGGTTTTTATTTTTTTATTTTTTTATAGCATCGAGAAGGCAATAGAGCACACAGGCCACCTGATGGTAAGTGGAAACTGTGACCCATAGACATTCGCATTCTCATGACTGCAATCTTAAGACTGCAAATGCGTTGCCAACCCTGAGGACTAAGATGGAATGCCTCTATGCTAGTTATTTCACCGGTTGTCTTATCCCCAAACCGGAACACAATGCGAATGCTGTTTGGCGGTAGGTTAATGGATAAGATGGTGGTAGCGGGCGGACCCTGCACAAGGTCCTACCACCACCAATACAAAGCTGTCATTTGGCATAGTTAAATACATTTAATTTATGCCGAACAAGTTATAAAATAAATTATAACATCAAATGAGGTACCTACCTATCATTAGATAGCTGTTAAAAAAGCATTATGTTATCAATTTTTACATTTGGAAAACCACTTGGGAGGTATTGAACTCGAAACGTGTTATTTTAACTACAGTGGCGTGTCAATAATAAAATAGGTACATATCAGGAAATAATAATGTAAAGTAAATGATTGATAACTTATTGAACATTACTTTACTCAGTGATTAACAGGAAAAGTATCACCAAAATATATACTCGTTTGCCTACAATTATTCAAATAATTATTAGAGCAATAAACAGGACAATAGATTGGTACCTATGCCGAGCCATTTTTAGGGTTCCGTAGTCAAACTAGGAACCCTTATAGTTTCGCCATGTCCGTCCGTCCGCAGCCTAGCGCAGATACTATTAGCACTAGAAAGCTGCAATTTATATTAGTCACGCCACCAAAGTGGTACGATAAAAAGTAAAAAAGTTTTTTTTAGTGTACCTCCCCTACACGTAACGTGGGGATGTATTTTTTTTTCTCGTCTATCTTATAGTGCGGGGTGACGTTGGATAGGCCTTTCAAAAATATAATGGGTTTGTCAAAACAGTTTTCTAATCAAGTAATCCGTTAATTTTTGTTAGACTCAAGTGTCCCTTCCCCCTACAGCCAAAACGATAATTACTAAAAACCTAAATGAAAGAGCATAAATAATATAACCAATTTTAAAGGAAAACTATCACGACTAAGTAGACATCGTTGGTTCTTGAGATAGAGGCGATTGAAGAGTTATACCTACTAAAATCATCTACGACGGCACCAATTGACTTTAAATAGAAAATTAGTGATTACTTGTTGATTTTTTATGTTTGTAGTACTTAACGGCTTCGGAACCCTACACTGAGCATGGTCCGACATGCTCTTGCCCGGTTTTTTTTTAAATATCAACAACAGTGCTCCTCACGTGTGTAGGCAAATTTTGTGCATTTTAAATTGCCAGTCTAAAAAATACTGTATCTATCAAACGAGCTAACCGAACTGCCTACGAAGCCACGGGTTTCGGGTTCGAGTCTCGACACTCATCTATCTACTACACTAAGCACTACCCATAGTCTACGACTAGGTTAATTTGTAAAAGATCGTATGTATGAAAACTTTTTATTGCGCATAAACAATTACAAGATATTTGCATTGATATAAATAATGTACCAACCTAGGTACATAGGCTAAACTTATCCCATTCGTCGGTGAAACTGCAATACCGCGTAACTAACAAATCCAATGAGTTACAAAATCTGCCTTATTGACTTACTTGTTAAGGAGTATTTTGCAACTTATTCAATTTGTTAGTTACGCGGTATTGCAGTTTCACCGACGCATACCTCATCCAGTTAATCTTCTGTAATCCTAGAGTAAAATTCTGTAGAATAAGCAAGGACAATGCAAGACAAAAGATAATTAAGAAAATAACAAATGGCACACATATCCGAAAAACCTTCCACTATATTTAAAAAAAAAAAGCGGCCAAGTGCGAATCGGACTCGCCCATGAAGAGTTCCGTAGCAGCAAGTAACATAATATAAAAGTTCGTTGTAGCTTTGATCAATGTTTTTATGACGTATTAAAAAAAAACTACTTACTAGATCTCGTTCAAAACAATTTTCGGTGGAAGTTTGCATGGTAATGTACATCATATATTTTTTTTAGTTCTATCATTCTCTTATTTTATTAGTTACAGGGGGGGGACACATTTCAACACTTTGGAAGTGTCTCTCGCGCAAACTGTTCATTTTAGAAAAAAATGATGTTAGTAACCTCAATATTATTTTTGAAGACCTATCCATAGATACCCCACACGTATGGGTTTGATGAAAAAAAAATGTTGAGTTTCAGTTCTAAGTATGGGGAACCACCAATTTTTTTTTTATTTTTTCTATTTTTGTGTGAAAATCTTAATGCGGTTCACAGAATACATCTACCTACTTACCAAGTTTCAACAGTGTAGTTCTTATAGTTTCGGAAAAAAGTGACTGTGACATACGGACGGACAGACAGACAGACATGACGAATCTATAAGGGTTCCGTTTTTTGCCATTCGGCTCCGGAACCCTAAAAACAACTGTCAAGTGATATTACTTTTTTTAGAATGAACCTCTTCGTAATATTTTTTATTAAATTCTGGTCAACTTTTCGTGTGTTTATATTTGTTAAAAGTATAACAACATTATTTAAGAAGTGTATTAAAATTGATCACAAGTATCTAAATATTTTTTATAGATCTAGCGACACATCTCTAAACCTTCCGTAAAAAATCATCTACCTAGTGTTTGTGAAAACCGAATCAAAATCTAGTGTAGCAGTTAGCGGATATACCGACAAACAGACACGCCGAAAGCGACTTTTTATACTATGTAAAGATAATATAACATAGAGTAAGTAAACAGAAAATACAATATTAACTATAAACATATTTCCTATACGCATTTCTAGTTAAAACGGACCATACAAAACAACAATGAGTCAACGCCAAGCAACGCCAAGCAACACGTGTAAGAAACAAAACAAACCTTCCTCGATACTCTTGGGTTCAACCATCTGTACTAAAACACAGGAACTGTACTATACAATTTGAATATCAACTTCACTTGACACTTGTTATCGATATCACTACGCAAACACTTCAAAACGTAGTTGGCAATGTTGATTGCGCGCGAGAGATTCGTTAAACGCGACCGCTCGCTCCGAGACACGAAGCGCGACTCACGCGACTGACTGAATGCCGATTTTTAAACAAAGATGGTGGCCTGTTTACATATTGCAATGCGACGTGACGACACGACGACGATACGACCGACCACGCGTTCGGTCACGGACTAACTCACCCTCACCGGACTTTGAAGAGGAAAAATCTCCATACAAAAGCGATAACGTTTTTCTCCCCTTAAACGTTGTCCGATATTTACGATTTTTGAATACGTTGTAGATATTATGAAAAACTAGGTCAGGGCTGGGATTCTACACGGTAATAACGATATCGTCTTTGATGTGTTTCCGTATTGCCAGTGTTTTGATAACTCTTATATCATTTACTATAGACGACGGCACCGCTGGAAAACCCTCAAGTGTAGAACTAGGTTTGCTCAAAGGTTCAAAGAATTCTTGTCCCCCTAGTTATAAAGGCTTTTTGTAAGGGAAACCGTGTAGCTAGACCTCCCTCTAAGCGTCTCCTAACTTCGTGGCTTATAAATGCAGCACGACAATACAGATACGGAGAAACAGCTGTCAGTAGTAGGGTAGACTGTAGTAAATTTAATCTTCACTACATAGTATAAAACAAAGTCGCTTCTTCTGTCCCTATATCCCTATGTATGCTTAAATCTTTAAAACTATACGCAACGGATTTTGATGCGTTTTTTTTTTTTAATAGATAGTGTGATTGAAGAGGAAGGATTATATGTATAACACTTTAATCCGGAGCGAAGCGAGGGCGGGTGGCTAGTAAATTATAAATATTAGTAATGTAAAGACCAACTTATCTTTTTTGTTTATATATGTACTAAACACATCAACTCACGCGCACGCACCCAACACGGTTAAAGTTATTTTAGAGCCCAAGTTAGAATAATGTAATCTTTAAGTTTTATCATTTAAATATTGATTGTTGACCTATTTATTGTTTTCTTTCTTCTTGATTTGTAAGTTTTATTTTTATGTAATAAACATTTTTTTTACAATAATGGCGACTGTGACATAAACGATTCTAAAACACGTCAAACGCGATATCGTTATAATATAACGCAGAAGAATACAGGTCCTGTGCGTTTAAAAATATTTATTGGAAAAAAGCGGAAACTTACAGACCTAGTACTTCATCTGCAACATATTCAAAAATCGTTGAAATCGGATAAAATTTACGGGGTGAGAAAGGTTATGGCCCGGAGCTAAATTTGTATGGATTATTTTTGACAGCTACGCGGTTTAAGCATCGCTTCTCAATCCTACAACTCTCTGACAACCGGCCGAAAACGCTCGACGGGTAAAGGCACATAAGTAAGTTGCATTGGTCGATACTGTCGATAGCTCGCATGCTTTTCGTGATACTTTGCATTGCATCGCTACAATAGCTCCTGGCTCAAGAACACATACATACATAACATCACGCCCTTATTCCCAGAGTGGGGTAGGCAGAGCTACAGAAATACCAACAACTCTAAAAAGACTTGTTGATAACTCGGTAACCACATTTTGCACAATCAGGCCAAGAAGTTTACTAGAGTATTAGTGACAGGTTGCAAGCCCATCGCCTAAAAATACTACACACCCTTATTCCCTTAGTCGCCTCTTACGACATCCACGGGAAGACATGGAGTGGCACTATTCTAACCCTTGCCGGGTTTACGGGGGGCTCAAGAATGTTATATTATAACAGCTCGTCAATGGATTGCTACAAGCATGAGGGCTTTTACCAATTAAACTGAGCCTTAAAGCGGGTAAGCTGAGAATACACGCAATGAAATGTTGTTTTCACTCGTATTTTTAGGGTTCCGCACCTCGAAAGGAAAAAGCGGAACCCTTATAGGATCACTTTGTAGTCCGTCCGTCCGCCTATCTGTCAAGACCTTTTTTCTCAGGATCGCGTGGAGGTATCAAGCTGAAATTTATATCAAATACTCAGGTCTACTGTCCCTTGGAGCTGTGAAAAAATTAAATTTCTAAGCCAACGCAATCAAAAGATACAGCCGTTTATGCCGCAAATTTTCGACTCGCAAGGGAATCAAATCCTACAGGGTACTTCCAGTCGATGCGCGAGTCCGACTCGCACTTGATCGGCTTTTTTTAAAACCTGGCCCGTTGAATTATTGTGAAGGCTATTCTTGTGAACACACAGATAAACCAAAATGCCCAACAAAATTGTAACAAGACGCAAATAATGCAAAGAATAGATTATAAAAATCACAGATATATTTACGTATATAGGATAGATTTTCCCACAACTCCGTCCGCGTAGAAGTCATTTATCGATAATCCCTCGGGAACTGTACAATTTTCCGGTATAAAACCTATCCTATATCCTTCATCGGAACTCAAACTATCTGCACACCGAATTTCATCTAAATCGGCTCAACAGTTTAAAAGTGAACAGGTAACAGACAGACACACTTTCGCATTTATAATATTAGCATGGATTATTTATTATTCAGAGTATTACACGATTATTGCGACACACATTTCCCTGTAATAATATACATCATTATAGACTAATCAGCTCGATCGTCGAAGATAGACGACGGTCATTCTTTGTAATTTAT
Organism: Acleris holmiana; assembly: GCA_949316455.1. Taxonomy (NCBI): domain Eukaryota; kingdom Metazoa; phylum Arthropoda; class Insecta; order Lepidoptera; family Tortricidae; genus Acleris; species Acleris holmiana. The sequence goes on along the minus strand of OX438790.1, from coordinate 1,401,746 downwards.
CAATTTTCTTCTTATATATAAAGTTCTCGTTTCACGGTGTTTGTTGCCAAACTCCTCTGAAACGGCAGGACCAATTTCAATAAAATGTTGTGTGGACATCGGGTAGGTCTGACAATCGGGCAACATCTATTTTTCATACCCCTAAGTGATATGACAGAAAAAATAATTACAGCGGGAAGCCGCTGGCGGATCGGTAGTAATGCTACAAAAATGACCTGTTTTAAAATGTACATATGCCCTTTCACTAGAACTAGCAGCCCCACTTTGAACTCCCGATTCCTTATACCCAATAATTAAAATCGTTAAGTAGTCGTGAACTATACGAGGGTGAATCCAAAAAGTCCTCAGAACTGGCTGTTTATAAAAAGTTTTTAAATGAAGTATTTTTTTTTATTTTGAACTGTCATTATAACGTAATATTTGACAGTTGGTTTCGTTCGAATTGTTCCCGCCGTTACATCAATATTTAAATCAATATTTTGCGAAATAAGTCGACTAAAACGTCCCATCATAGAAAAAAAATTGTTACGTGCCGCGATAAAGTACTTGTGTATGAAAAAAAATATTATCAAGGATTTTTTTTTGGATATTCAGCAAACCGTAGGCACTAGTGCTGTACCCTATTCCACCATCGCATTTTGGGTTGCCGAGTTTAAAAGAGGCAGATCTAGCTATTCCTTATACCCAATAATTAAAATCGTTGAGTAGTCGTGAACTATAAAACCGTACAAGTATTTATAGTAAGGTAGTGACCTAAGTACTTCAGCGGTGTTATTAGCATGCCAGTCATCTTTAATTTTGATTAGGCTTAATGGTTCTAGCACGCACGCTCTTTGTCAGTGTCAGTGAAAAACCGGTCAAGTGCGAGTCGGACTCGCGCACCGAGGGTTTCGTACAAACTTATAAGAATGTAAGTGTACATACATACATACATAAAGTCACGCCTTCATTCCCAGAGTGGGGTAAGCAGAGCTACAGAATTACCAACAACTCTAAAAAACTTGTTGATAATTCTGTAACCACATTTTGCACAATCAAGCTAAGATGTTTACCAGTGTATTAGTGACAGGTTGCAAGCCCATCACCTAACAGTACTACAAGCCCTTATTCCCTTAGTCGCTTCTTACGACATCCACGGGACGACATGGAGTGGCACTATTCTAACCCGGCAACCACACGGAATGTAAGTGTACTGGGGGACAAATTTGACTTAGCCGTTGAAAAACTGTCGTCTCCATACATCGACATAGGTCGCGATTAGGTTACCACCTGCAAATAAATTTGGAAACGCAAAATGTATTTTTTTTGAGATGGAGCACCAAATTAACGATTTCCGGATTTTTCCTTTACTTGGGCTATAAGGCCTATAAGACCTTCTTACCAAATTTCACGATTCTAGGTCTATTGGAATTACCTTCCCTATAAATTTTGATTCTCTTGAGTGTCGAATTCAGGGACCGGCCCGCTATTCCATTCAAGGGTTTTCGAATGGGTTTTATATGAGTTTTTCTTAGAAAAGCCGTTCGACATGCTTTTTAAAACGCTATTTATAAGGGTTATCTGTGCTTTAGCTGCTAAGGTTTCCCTTATACTTAATAGTTAGATTAACAAATAACTTAGTCGTATATTATTTCGTTCCAAAAGGTTAATTTTTTTAGTGGGGTATTCTATTGAGAGTTTAGTCTTTCAAAGGCTTTTATCGACATTTATTTATTTATTATTAAAATTTATTAACGAAACAATTGGTTACAATATAACAATGGAAGATTGTCCCACAAAACTGTTTACACAGTTTGACTACGGAATCGCTGAGTCTCTTCAATAGGATAAACACCTTAACTTCATATTATTTTAAAATGCATACAATACTAACTAAATAACTGAACAGATATCGCGTTTGTCGTGTTTTAGAATCGCTTATGTCGCAGTCGCCATTATTGTAAATGATATAACAGTTATCAAAACGTTAACAATACGGAAACACGTCAAATACGACATCGTTATAACGCAGTTGAATAGAGGCCCTGTTCTTTTTAAATGCCTTATTGGCCCTCTAACCTAATATCTGTGGGCAAGCTATTAAGAATGTAGGGTGGACGCTTCTGCAGGTATCTATCACTGTATAGGATAGTTAGCGACCCTCGGCTTCGGCACAGCGTACTTCCCCGAGTGAACGGCCGTATCTTTTTTTACGTTAACTTAAATTTTTTCACAGCTTCAAGGGACTAAGGTCCTGAGTAACTCGAAAACTACTGGACCGATTTCGAAAAATATTTCACCATTAGAATGCTACATTATCACAGCGTAACAGAGGCTGTTTTAGTTTTCTCGGCGGGCAACAGCTAGTTAATTATATAAGTATTTTTATCGTTGTCTTTTCCCATAATACAAGTCTAGAGCGTAGTTTAGGACTCAGGTCAATTTGTGTAAGATTCTCGCCAGATATTTATTTATCCTATTTCAATATAGCCCCCAGTGGTTTCCGCGTTAGAACAGTGCCACTCCAAGTCTTTCCGTGGATGTCGTAAGAGGCGACTAAGGGAATAAGGGCTTGTAGTTCTGTTAGGCAATGGGTTTGCAACCTGTCACTAATACACTAGGAAACTTCTTAGCGTGTTTCTGCAAAATGTGGTTAGAGAATTATCAACAAGTCTTTTTAGTGTTGTTGGTATTTCTGTAGCTCTGCCTACCCCACTCTGGGAATGAAGGCGTGATGTTTTGTATGTATGGGTAATAGAATAGATAACAAACGATAAAAGCATATCTAACCTTTCTACGTCGCACTTCTCGATACGTTACGCCTACTGACCTCGAAACTAAAACCTTGCTATTAAGGAAATGCTTTTCGCTAAGATAATAACGGCTTTATCAGCTTATTTTTTTTTTATTGAAAAGAAGGCTACAGTGTCCGGCTTTCAAATAGCGTTAATTTTACGAAAACGTTATGATTATTATATCGTTGTTATATTTTTTTTTCATGTTAGAGAGAAGGCACACGAGCACTCAGGCCACCTGATGGTAAGTGGAATCTGAGACCCATAGACATTTGAATTCTCAAGACTATAATCCTAAGACCTCAAATGCGTTGCCAACCCTGAGGACTAAGATGGAATACCTCTATGCTAGATATAAGATATAAGTGTCAAAAATATGAGGTAGGTTTAGGTTATGTTAATTCTTCAGCTGGCCCGGAGGGCCAAAACAACCCAGTAATAGGAGCTCCGCGTTTTCGGAGCTCCGTCGACTCTGTTAAATTTGATTTTGAAATGTTAGGAGTGGCCAGTCGGATAATGTTGTCGAGCCACGCGGCCATTTTGGTAATTTCACCGGTTGTCTTATCCCCACACCGGAACACAACAATGCGAACACTAAATGTGAAAGTAACTCTGTTTGTTACGCTTTCACGGATGAACCACTGAACCGATTTAGACAAAATTTGGTGTGGAGGTAGTATGTGTCCCGGGGAAGGAGAGAGTAGTTCTTATCATGAACAAGTGGACGGTTCCTGAGGGAATAGCGATAAACGACTTCTACGCAGACAGAGTCGTGAGGAACAGCTATTTTCTCTATATGAGTATGTTTATCGTTGTCTAGTACCCATAGTACAAGCCTAGAGCTTAGTTTGGGACTAGGTCAATTTGTGTCACATTGTCTTCTTTTATTTATACTAGCGACCTGCTTTTTTTTTTACATTACATCGGTATGAAAAATAGATGTTGGCCGATTCTCAGACCTACCCGATATGCACACCAAATTTCATAAGAATCGGTCGAGCCGTTTCAGAGGAGTTCAATAACGTACACCGTGACACGAGAATTTTATATATTAGATTTATTAACTTCCTCAGCGTAGAGCTCGTTAATTGCTATTTAATGAGATATACAAATATGTATATTTGCAATCAGAAGTATTTCGCGACATTCCCCAGGTTCAAGCCTTCTCAACATCCAACAAACAGAGTTATTGCATTTATAATTTAATGTATGGGATAACAAGGTTGAAATTAGTTGAACAATTGACGCAGATTCGTCGTTTCAGTTCGGAAGTAGTACGACGTGCGCGAAAACACTTAATTAGACACTGTCGATTGACAGATCTTCTTTAACGTTTAAAAGTTCCTTGACCTTTAACATAGCGCCATATTTATTTTGTATTTGTAAGTTTTTAATGTTAACTAAATTTTATAATAATTTTTCCCGGCAAAAAATATGGTTATAGGTGAAATGTAAGAATCTGTGTGTCTGTTTGTGGCATCGTAGCTCCCAAACCTATGAACCGATTTAGCCGCGGATTGTTTTAAAAGAAAGCTAGTTTAATTAGGATGGTTCTTAGTTAGGTTTCATGAAAATCGGTTCGATCGTTTAGGAGATATCAGCTGTGAAAGAAGGGGTCGCTATTATAATACCAGGGTGAATTTTGTGAGTGGGAATCTGAATGTACCTACTAGCAAGTATATAAAGTTCAATTTTCTTAGCACTTCAATGTATTTTTTTAATTTTGAAAACATCATAATATCACGGGATAATCTCACACGAATTGACCTAGTCCCAAACTAATCTCTAGGCTTGTACTATGGGTACTACAAAAAGATAAATATACTTATATAGATAAATATATATTTAAATAAAACATCCAAGATTCAGGAACAAATACTCGTGCTCACCACAGAAATATCTGCTCTTACCGGAATTTGAACCAGAGTCCTCTAGATTCATAGGCAGGGTAACTAACAACTAGGCCAACGTGTCGTCACACAAATCAAAATTAACTTCACACTCATTAAAATATAGTTTAAACTAAATTTTGTCTCGATTATGTTCATCACTCCTTAACACACCGGGTTTCACGAGGGAAGGTTTTTATCCATTTAATAGGTTTAGTTAGTGCAAAGCTACCCCACTTTAGGAATGAAGGCGTGATGTTATGTAGGTAGGTATATGTATAAAATAGAAAAATAAATAAATAATCACAGGACAATGTCACACAAATTGACCTAGTCCCAAACTAAGCTCTAGGCTTGTACTATGGGTACTAGACAACGATAAACTTACTTATATAGAGAAATATATACTTAAATACATAGAAAACATCCAAGACTCACGAACAAATACTCGTGCTCATCACACAAATATCTGCCCTTACCGGGATTTGAACCCAGGACCCCTAGCTTCGAAGGCAGGGTCACTCCCAACTAGGCTAGCGTGTCGTCAATACATAATCAAAACATAGTATCATATGTAATCAATACATAGTATAAAACAAAAGCGCTTCCCTCTGCCTGTCCCTATGTATGCTTAGATCTATAAAACTATGCAACGGATTTTGAGGCGTTTTTTATAAATAGAATAATTCAAGAGGAAGGTTTATACGTATAATACTTTGACCAGGAGCGAAGCGAGGGCGGGTCGCTAGTTATTCTATAAACCACGACACGAGTATCAAAAATATCTGTCAGTAACGCTATTGACAAGCCGGGGAGCACTGTACTGGGTGATTTTGGAGTCATGATAAGGAATGGCCAAAAGTGAATAAGATGGTCATACTGAACAACCTTTCCAATGGGACCAACCACCAAAAAACCCAGCTGTTCCATACATTAACTCTCAATTGATTCACCGTTAATGTATGGAACAGCTGTTATTTTTTGGCGATTTCGGGGTGTGTCCCTTTGGAAAGGTTGTTCAGTATGACCATCTTATTCACTTTTGGCCATTCCTGATCATGACTCCAAAATCACCCAGTATAAGCATGTTCGCGAATGCACCTTGCTTGCACTCCGGCGCATCACGCCGTAAACAATGGGCACCACGCCACGCATGCGCGACCCGCCGGCTTATCAGCTGATAACGTATCGAACAACGAACCTGTGATTCACAATGAAACTCTAAGATTCATTGTATTCTCAGTGATTTTAAAAAGCTAATCAAATTGATTAAGTAAGGTTTACATTCATTTTTATTGTTAAACTAGCTGACCGTTATCCTGTCTTAACTATATTGAATTCAAATTGATATTATTACATACATAACATCACGCCTTCATTCCCAGAGTGGGGTAGGCAGAGCCACAGAAATACCAACAACTCTAAAATAACTTTGGTTATAAATCTGTAACCCCATTTTGCACAATCAGGCTAAGAATTTTACTAGTGTATTAGTGACAGGTTGCAAGCCCATCGCCTAACAGTACTACAATCCACGGGAAGACATGGAGTGGCACTATTCCAACCCGGCAACCACATATTATCACTCGTTTGACAGTGCCACCATCGACAGTATGCGCGCTGCAAACACCGTTTAAAACAGATGCTTTATTAACTATTTTCTATTTTTATGCGCAACTTTCTTAATGTTTTTTTTGATAATTAAAAACCTTCTCCTGGTATGTGACAATAAATAAAAAAAACAACAAAAAAAGAAGTAGTGAAATCGGTCAAGCCGTTCACGTGTGATTCCGTGACCATAGTTTTTCAAGTAAGTAACTTTTATATTTAATTGCACATGTCAATTTAAATTTTTCCCGTGCACAAGGTTATCAGCATTTTGCAATAAGATCCTAATGTTTACATCTTTTAATCATGTTTTTATTTTGTAATCTGTTTTGTACTGTATCGATACATTATTTATTATGTCTAACGGAATTCGATAAATGGGAAGTCCCGAGCGTTGCAGATAAAGTTCCACGAAAATTCCGGCCTCTGTTTATTATACAATAGATACATTTACGACGGACAAAAACCACCGGACAAGCCGTAATTGAATTTTATAAAAGGACGTAAGTGCCATGAAGATACGCTCTTTTGCTGGTGCACTTAGGTATTTCTGTTTGTAGTAAAGTCTCGGGACCCTACGCAACGCATGGTCTAAAATGTATTGTTTCCTTTAAAAGATCTTTAAAAAAAAAACATGCTTACAGAGGTTTGTTTCAAAAGCATACCATTTTTATTTTAATAAAAAAAAACATTGAATATTGTCAGTGTTTGCTACGCTCGCTTTGGTTTAATGGTGGGAATGACGTCGTTTATTTGTAATCGCATTTTTTTTAAGTGTAGCACTAGCTGTGACGTAGAAAGGACCATGTAGCGTTTATACTTTTAGCCATTAGCAGAAATGTGTTTATTTATTTTCTTAATTATAAAAAGTTATCCGTATTTCCCTTGGTCACGGCATCACGCGTGAATGGCTGCATCGATATCGCTAACTATTTTTTTGTGGTGTTTGTTATTTTCAGAAGTTATGAAAGAAATAAATAAAGAAAGGTGCGCGAAAAAATAGAAAACATTTAATAATACATCTGTTTTAAACGACATTTGCAGCGCGCATTCTGTTAATAGCGCCAACTGTCAAACGACTGACAGTTAAGTATTTGGAAAACTTTGTTATTTTTAATTATACCAATTTGTAATCAATATTCATAGTTAAGTCAGGGCAACGTCTGTCGGGTGAGGTAGTTTTCTTAATAAATAATAACAAAAAATAGTTTTCTTTTAAAAAAACCTCAATCAAAAAAACAATTGAAACTTTTAACGTAATAATAAGGATTTTATTGCCCATTACTATCAAAAGCCACATTTACATCACTACATAGTATAAAACAAAGTCGCCTTTTCTGTCCCTATATCCCTATGTATGCTTAAATCTTTAAAACTACGCAACGGATTTTGATGCGGTTTTTTTTAATAGATAGAGTGATTGAAGAGGAAGGTTTATATGTATAATACTTTAATCCGGAGCGAAGCGAGGGCGGGTCGCTAGTATTTTAATAAACAATACGCCTTATCGTTTGCGTTTTAATTTATTTTGCACATTGTTTATAATAATGCTAACACTCGAGTAACGAGGCACGCGCACGGGGTTTTTAACGTTTTTATCGCAAGATTTCACGATTTTTACTGCTAGTTTTTTTTTTAACAATACTATACTGCGCGTGAAATAAAATACACAAAAAAAAAGAATTAGCGAAATCGCTAGTAGCCCTTCACGAGTGATGCAGTGATATACAGGGTAATTTTTTTAACAATGCACAAATTTTATCATATGATTTTGTATCGTTAATATAATATATATAAAACGAGTTAAAAAAAAAATATCTTTGTTGCAAATCATCTCTCTTTTACCTTCTCGTGTAGACACAAAGTCACGCTGTAGGTAGGCGATACACTGTATTGATATTCGAAGTTTGAAATTTCATGTAGAGCTTATCAGACAACAAGCCCCTCTCCTACTGATATTTTAAATTTGAAATTTCATTTATTAACTTACTTAACAACACTCCCCTCTCCTCGCACCCCTGCGTTAGAGGGTCCATGAATATCGTTAAGTGGAATCATTGAATCGGCAATATCTCTAATATTTTTTAAGCTAGAGTAAAAATAACACAACATGTGTTATTGATTAACAATAGCGAAGCAAATATTAAAATTTGTACACCTATTAAAAAAATAACCTGTATACTAATTACAAAAGAGCAAACGAACAACACATAGTCATTAATTATCATTAAGGATGAGAGGACGTTGACACTATTTTGACATTGATTTTCATCGGACGAAGAAATGACCTTGCATTTGGTTTTCATTTCGACAAAGCAGTTTGAACTCCTTTCATTTGTAATTTTTTTAATACAAAAAAGATTGAAAATCCTAAATTAAAGCACATTTAATAACAAATTTAAAAGGAAATCTATCACATTTGATTCGTTGTTGAAATCCACGAGACGTAAGTGTTCATACTTGTTGTTTTTCGAGATAGTTTTAGGTGTTTGCAGTGACGGCTTCGGAACCCTACACTGAGCATCGTCCGACATGCTCTTGCCCGCCCCCCTATTTTAAAACCTACCTCAAAAAGGAGGAGGTATACGTTTCACTGTATGTTTTTTTTCTTGTATATTCACCGATTACTCCGTCAATTGTGGACCGATTTTGATAATTCTGTTTTGATTTGATAGAGTACGAGTATACTTCCGAGGTGGCCCCATTGTCACCAAATCTGAATCTGATGAGGGGATCAGTGAGGAATTGAGGGAACTCCTCAAATATTGTAGCGACTTAGGTATTTTTTGTAACAAGTCCAGCATTTGCATTCAAAAAGTATCACTTGGTGAAGTGGAACTGATGATGAAGACCTCAGATGGCCACCGGAACTCTTCAACGGTACCTATTTCAAGGGCGGCGTTAACATATCTCGATTAAGATAGTTGAGCGACTACAACGAAGAATATTTACTTGTTGAAATATGACTATGACTAGACCCCGGATCTTTGTGGCAATGACGTCACAATAGGGTAGTTTGGGGAGTAAATGGAACGGTGTTAATTAATACATAAAACTGCCGGATTTAAACGAATAAATTGTAATAACTAGGCATTCACGATAAAAAATAACCTAGTCAATTGATCAATGTTATCTTTCGGTATAGGTAATACCGCAAACCATACATGTGTACATCAAACTGATTTGGTTATTGCGCCCGCTCAAATGTATGGTTTGAAGTTGGTTTAGTGGTGGTAGGACCCTGTGCAGGGTCCGTCCGGATCGCTACCACCATCTTATCCATTAACCACCCGCCAAGCAACAGTGTTCGCATTGTTGTGTTCCGGTGTGGGGATAAGACAACCGGTGAAATTACTAGCATAGAGGCATTCCATCTTGGGATTATAGTCTTGAGAATTCAAATGTCTATGGGTCTCAGATTCCACTTACCATCAGGTGGCCTGAGTGCTCGTATGCCTTCTCCTTAACATAAAAAAAAAAAAAAAAAAAAAATACCAAAAGATAATATTGATCAATTGACTAGGTAATTCTTGTATTCGGTTATTAAAATTTATACGGTTAAGAACCGTATTTCGTTGTATTAATTAACACCTTTCCATTTACTCCCCACACTACCCTATCGTGACGTCATTGCGACAAGAATCCGGGGTCTAACTATGACTTTCCCGTGGCATTGCTTGTGGCGCGCATGAAATAACATACAAGTTTGATATCAACTAAGAAGTGGGACTACGTAACAGCGTAAGAAATTATTGCGTTCTTGAAGGCGGTTATTTGCCACCAAAATCCTAACCCTAGTTATAGCATCGCATTACTATCCAACCGTTCATTGAACAATTCAAATGAAAGTGTAATTCTTTAACTATGTTACTTCCGTAACAAATGTTTTTGTGCGATTCTGTTTAAAGATTAACTGTGACTCAGCAGAGGCGGTGGACAAAGTAACAAACACTTGTTACGTAAACACTCTTTGTTTACATTTTGAAAAGGATCTTTGCTTTGTTTTGAAAACAACCGTACCCTGTATTTTCCCTAATCCAGTGATCGGAATAGGTAGTGCAATTTCGCGAGACTTCGGTGCGTAAGTTTAGTATGGATATAGCTTGTAACCCCGGGATTTGGTAGCATAGAATATCGCATTGACGAAATATGTAGACACTTGCAATGACAAAAAGTAAAAAATATATTTACAATAACATTTTTTTTTTAGATTTTTCGCATGTTCCCATTTAACTTCAATTGAGGTCATGTCAAGTAAATATTCTGTGAAATAATACGAGTCCCGGAATCTGGGGTCTTATCCATAGTAAGCATAAAGTTTAAGGTCATTCACCCGAAATTGCACTACCTATTCCGATCACTGCATAACACATACCATAATTTCATTTACCATACTCGTAAATACATTTTTTCAGGTAATTGTTACACGCCATCGTATAGATATAGAGCCCAATAGGTTAGTTTAGGCTTGTTTCATTATAATTCTGAATAGTTCACGGTTTCAGAAAAAATGCCTTTACGGCAACGGTAAATGAATGTTATGGCACATTATCGTTATTGTTACCTCGTGCGGTTGCCGGGTTAGAATAGTGCCACTCCATGTCTTCCCGTGGATGTCGTAAAGACGACTAAGGGTATAAGGGCTTGTAGTACTGTTAGGCGATGGGCTTGCAACCTGTCATAACATAATACACTAGTAATTTCTTAGCCTGATAGTGCAGAATGTGGTTATAGAATTATAAACAAGTCTTTTTAGAGCTCTGGGAATGAAGGCGTGATGTTATGTATGTGTCTGCGACTGGTTGGTCGCTCGGATCTCCCTATCTATCTAGTCTGTTACGATAGAGATGCACAGAGCGACGAGCGAGAAAATACATGTGCTACCCGTACAGTACAAACATGACGTAAAACTACACGCTAGCCTAGTTAGTAGTGATCGTGCCTTGGAGTCCTGGGTTCAAATCCTGGTAAGGGCAGATATTTGTGTGATGAGTAATGGGCATATTACGTCAAAATCATGTCATATGATTAACCTAATATGGATACGACTACAAAAATCTGCAAATATTTTTATACATAAATATTATTCGAAATTTAATGAAAGTTTTATCCATCTTATGCTTCTGTCACCATATTGCATCCATCGTCCGCCCTTTAGTGATGAGCACGAGTATTTGTTTCTGAGTCCTGGATGTTTTTTATATATTTGAGTAAGTATATATTTCTCGATATAAGTATGTTTATCTATGTCTAGTACCCATATACAAGCCTAGAGCTTAGTTTGGGACTAGGACAATTTGTGTGAGATACTCCTGTGATATTTATTTAAACTGACAAAGCACTAAAATGTGCGCAATAAGACCGTAAGTGCAAGACGTAGGCGCATCCTAGTTCGCCCCTGCGTAAGTTGTGCAAGTATCAAACCTGTTTACCACCTACGGTTAAAAATATCAAGGAATGTTGATCCCCGACTAGAGCGAGGCCTATTTAGAATAGCAAAGATCAAGGCCTTCTATAATGAAAACCATTTAAAATGGCTAGCAAAATAATCCTGTCTTCTTTATATTTACATATATACATATATACATATATATCTACACTAATAACCCTGTCTGTCTGTCTGTTACGCTTTCACGGAGAAACCGCGGAATCAATACATACATACATACATAACATCACGCCGTCATTCCCAGAGTGGGGTAGGCAGAGCTACAGAAATACCAACAACTCTAAAGACTTACTGATATTTCTGTAACCACATTTTGCACCAACAGGCTCAGAGGTTTACTAGTGTATTAGTGACAGGTTGCAAGCCCATCGCCTAACAGTACTACAAGCCCTTATTCCCTTAGTCGCCTCTTACGACATCCACGGGAAGACATGGAGTGGCACTATTCTAACCCGGAAACCACACGGGGGACCTGTCACTAATACACTAGTAAACTTCTTGGCCTGATTGTGCAAAATGTAGTTACACAATTATCAACAAGACTTTAGATTTGTTGGTATTTCTCTTTCTAGCTCTGCCTACCGCACTCTGGGAATTACGTTGTTATGTAATGTATGTATATAACAAGTTTTGATTCTCTATATTTTTTTATCCTAAATCGTATAAATGAAACTAAATTCTGTTATTCAAGCGTGTTCCCTATCCGGACGGACCTTCCACAAGGCCCTACCCACTCAACGATAGTCGAGTGGAGAATATGAATGTAATATATTGCCACATGCGCATGCGACGAATCGAATCTACGCCGATTGAATGCAGACGCTCCGGGTGTCACGTAGTCTTAACGAGCAATGTGATTAACTCTCAAACAGTTCAACGAATGATAATTGAGATCGATTGAGACCTTAAAATAACCGGTTCTTAATGAGACTTTAATTCGTTACAACTTTTATCTGGCCACGTATCATTTAGTACATAATACATACATTAAATCACGCCTGTTTTCAAGAATGGCAGGCAAAGACCACTTCTTTCCACCTGCTACGATCCTGACAAATCTCTCTCGCTTCTTCCACAATTCATATACCTATGCATCGAGTCATGCAAATCGGTGTCGGGTACTTACCTAAGATTCGGCCCTTTTCCAGTGTTTCTCAGATATGATTTAAAAAAAGCGGCCAAGTGCGAGTCGGACTCGCCCATGAAGGGTTCCGTAGCAGCAAGTAACATAATATAAAAGTTCGTTGTAGCTTTGATCAATGTTTTTATCACGTATTAAAAAAAAACTACTTTCTAGATCTCGTTCAAACCAATTTTCGGTGGAAGTTTGCATGGTAATGTACATTATATATTTTTTTTAGTTCTATCATTCTCTTATTTTAGAAGTTACAGGGGGGGGACACACATTTCAACACTTTGGAAGTGTCTCTCGCGCAAACTGTTCAGTTTAGAAAAAAATGATGTTAGTAACCTCAATATCATTTTTGAAGACCTATCCATAGGTACCCCACACGTATGGGTTTGATGAAAAAAATTTTTTTGGTTTCAGTTCTAAGTATGGGGAACCCCCAAAATTTATGTTTCTTTTTCTATTTTGTTGTGTGAAAATCTTAATGCGATTCACAGAATAGGTACATCTAATTACCAAGTTTCAACAGTGTAGTTGTTATAGTTTCGGAAAAAAGTGACTGTGACATACGGACGGACAGACAGACAGACATGACGAATCTATAAGGGTTCCGTTTTTTGCCATTTGGCTACGGAACCCTAAAAAGTACGCCTAGGGAAGCCTCTTCCACACACTTTCGCACTTAATTATGCCTTCGGCTCGTTTCATACAGAGAGACGGACAGAAGCGCAAAGCGACTTTGTTTTATACTATACAAATAATAATAATAATGAAGATACAGAAGAAGATAATTCACAGACGACGATCTCATGTCCTTCGCGCAGAAGCACATAAAGCCATCCCTATTTCTGGGGCGTTATCAAATTTCGCAATGAAACCTAGTGAAGGTAATCTTATTCTACATAACATCTTGACTTGTTTACGAGCGGCCATTGATATTGTGACATTGATCTTTAGCAAAACAACTAATGATTCATACCTATCAAGTGTCATCGCGTCAACAAACACGTTAGGACAAATCTAGTGCAATTACGCAAATCGTCACTGCGCTTGCAAAAATCGCTACGAGTTTGTTGTCGCATAAAGTATTTCGCACTTAGACTAAAATGTCTAAGATTTAAAATTAACCGTATAGTAATAACGGGTCTATTACGTTAGGCCAAAATAGTTTTGGTCATTGTTTCTTTTCCCAAATTTTCATTTGCCAACCCGCTTTGTTTTTTGTTAACGTAAATATTTCAGTATTTTGTAAAAGCTAAACACGATGGTACTAAAATAAAAATTGGGAAATGATACACGTGACCAAAAATGTTTTGGCCAAACGGCAGGCTCCCGAAATAACACATAGCTAGTTTTGCACATCCAGCGACGAAACGAAAGATGGCTGGCATACATTTAAGTTCACAGCCGCCTTCTTTGGTATCACTGCAGCAGTCATTTAAACTTTAAATTAAGAGTGTTATCGTTATCAGGTGGTCAGTGCTGGGTTCCCTCCCCATGCCATAAAAGAACTAGTTAGCATTTTGCTAAAGAACCCTTAATATATATAGCGAAAGGTTCAAGCTAATTGATGGCGGACTGATCGAACAGCACGTAGACCTTAATTGTCTATGATGCAACGTGACCTAATTGGCATCCACCGATTCTGTTTGACTTGAGTTTATCGTGGGCTTGGTATGGCCACCTAATCTCCAGGTTTGTCTCTAAGGACATAGTACCAAATATAATTTATTTTATTTGAATTTAATTATTTATTTTTGTAGTGATTATACAACTAAATATTCTGTGAATATTACAAGCATCTACCTGTTACCGTTATAAAAAAAAACGGCAAAAATATCACGTTTGTTGTATCAGAGCCCCAGAGAGAGTAAATATTAATTTTATTCTGTTTTTGAATATCATATTCGCAAAATAATGCCATGATATTCGCAAAATATTATATTCGCAAAACACGATATTCGAAAAACACGATATTCGCAAAACATGATATTTGCAAATAGTGGAATTAGGTTATAGAATCGTAGCTAGGTTTAGGTTATGTTAGTTTTGCAGCAGGCCCGGAGGGCCAAACCACTCAGAAAAAGGAGCTCCGCGGAAGCGGAGCTCCGTCGACACTGTCAAATTGATGTCTTCTTAATAATGTTTTTTTGCGAATATCATGATTGTTTCCTGAATATCGTCTTCTGCGAATATGCTATTTAACATCCTAATTGACAGAAATATGTCATCAGTAAAAATATCAACTATAACGGTTCAAGAGATACACCTCTAGTGACAGACAGACAGACACCTACAGAATCCTAACTATACGATCGCATATCAAAAGCAATATGGTTTTACAAAGTAGAATAAATAGGCCAGATATCACATTTTTGGCAACGATATAGCCGATACTCGGAAATGATAATAAATACAAGTAAAAGAGGATAATGACTTCAAATGCACTTCAAGTCAGCTCACCGCTCAACGGTTCCTTAAATACGTGCCAAGAGTGCAACGACTGCACTCCAGAACGATCCGAATGCAAGGTCATAGAGTTCACAAATACTGTTGAAGGATTTATACACACAAAACATCACGCCTTCATTCCCAGAGCGGGGTAGGCAGAGCTACAGAAATACCAACAACTCTAAACTTGTTGATAATTCTGTAACCAGTGTATTAGTGACAGGTTGCAAGCCCATCGCCTAACAGTACTACAAGCCCTTATTGCCTTAGTCGCCTCTTACGACATCCACGGGAAGACAATGTTGTAATAGTATGGTGAAGTATAATTGAAAAATATATTAAGGAAGTGGTTATGGCGGTTAGTAGTCGATACTATTGATATTGCGGTGTAACATTTAAGGGTCTCCCTAAACCTATCGACGCGTTAGCTGATCTGAAAAAGCTCTTTATGTCTACGCAATAAGAGCGAAAAGACGTCGAATCGGCTCGGCTGACGTCGGCCGGCGACGGCGGAGCCGAACGACGTCTTTTCGCTCTTATTGCGTAGACATAAAGAGTTTTTTGATCAGCTAACACCGATTCCGCGTCGAATTTGGGGAGACCCTAATTCTTTTGACACGTTTTCCTGCTTAACCCGTGGAGCGCCATGGCATATATAATAATATGTGTATAACGATATCAATCTTAATTCGAATCACTCTGATTTCCAAAATCAAATATCGTTACGAACACATGGTGTTCATAGGCACGGGTTAACTCACTTTCCTGCAAAGGGTAAAAACAGGACCCTATTAATAACAAGGAAAGGTACCCAACTCTCCCGCTCCGATTTATTTGATTTTTATATGTATATGTTAGAGAGTAATCTAAAATAACGGACACGTATTTTTTTTAGCTACCCAAACTCAACATATTCGGGGAATCTTCCATCATCAGAACTTAATTTGACAAAACCGGGCAAGAGCATGTCGGACCATGCTCAGTGTAGGTTCCGAAGCTGTTAGTACTACAAACATAAAAATCAACAAGTAATAACTAATTTTCTATTTAAAGGCAATTGGTGCCGTCTTAGATGATTTAAGTAAGTATAAACTCTTTAATCGCCTGTATCTAAAGAACCAAAGATTTCTAATCAGTCGTTAAAATTCGTTATAAGTATGCTCTTTCATTTCAGATTTTTTCAGATGTTTAACAAAAAATTAGCGCTTTAAAGCTTAATATTTCATAAACGGCTCACTTAATCGAAAATCTGTCTGCACAAACCCGCAATATTATTGAAAAACCTATCCAACGACACCTTACCTACACTATGAGGTAGATCAGAAAAAAAATACATCCCCACGTTACGTGTAGCCGTTTTACCGTTTTTTTTTTTCAACATGTTTTACGACTTTGTTGGCCTGACTAATATGTATATTCATGCCAAATTACAGCTTTCTAGTACTAAGAGTCTCTGCGCTAGGCTGCGGCCGGACGGACATGGCGAAACTATAAGGGTTCCTAGTTAGACTACGGAACCCTAAAAAACCAATCGTTACAACGTCAGAGTTCTGAGGTAACAAAGATTAATAAAAAAACACAACCGAATTGAGATTCTCTTCCCTTTTTTTGGAAGTCGGTCAATTACTTAAGATACCAGGATCACATGACTCATAAGAAGCTCAATCGTATATCTCAATCCCAACTAGTGTATTTAATAGGTATTTAGTTAATCAGCACACTGCCAAGGTCACCACGTTTCCTCTGACCTGGTTCCTTATCTGCTTCTCGTCCAAAGCCTTACCCTATGATATCCATATAAAATGAACTCCTCATCGGAATGTGGGCACCGAATGCGTTATCTTTAGTAGCTTGAGAATATATTAGGTATTGCTTCTTTACATTTATTCTTTATCTAGGACGTTACAGTTAAATAACACTAAATCCAGGGCAATTCCACATAATTTGACCTAGTCCCACATTAAGCTCTATACTACGCTAGTACAGTCAAGAACTTTAATTGTTATGCCACTATGTAACCCTGTCATAATGACAGCGTCAAACTACATGAAAGAAAGCTAAAATTAATGATTAACGCTTTCATTATGACAGGGTTCCATAGTGGCATAACCATTAAAGTCCTTGACCGTACTATGGGTTGGTAGGTACTAGGCAACCATAAACACATAGGAATACATACGTAAATATGAACTTATAGTGGTGGTAGGACCTTGTGCAGGGTCCGTTCGGATCGCTACCACCATCTTATCCATTAACCTGCCGCCAAGCAGCATTAGCATTGTGTTCCGGTGTGGGGATAAGACAACCGGTGAAATTACTAGCATAGAGACATTCCATCTTAGTCCTCAGGGTTGGCGACGCATTTGAAGTCTTATGACCGTATGAATAAACTCGTCTCGGTTTAAATGCCCATCTCAAGATACGTCAAAGATAACGTCAAAAAAGTGGTACAATAAAACGTAAAACGTAAACGTAGTTTGGGATATCGTTGGATAGGTCTTTTAAAATTATTATGGGTTTGTGAGAACAATTTTTGATTAAAGGATCCGTTTAAAATAAATAGAATAGAAATTTTGTTAGACTCAAGTGTCTCCCAACAGCCTAAACTACAAGAACTAAAAATCAGACAAAAATCTTAAATGAAAGAGCATATAACCAATTTTAAAGGAAAACTATCACGACTAAGTAGACATCATTGGTTCTTGAAATACAGGCGATTAAAGTGTCTACACCTACTAAAATCATCTAAGACGGCACCAATTGACTTTAAATAGAAAATTGGTTATTACTTGTTGATTTTTATGTTCGTAGTACTTAAAAGCTTCGGAACCCTACACTGAGCATGGTCCGACATGCTCTTGCCCGGTTTTTATTTGTTACTTTCTATTCGTGCAATAGTTTTTACATGCATACAAATACTTACATATACCAGCCGTAACACCAAAGAAAGCGGTTAAGTGCAATCTAGTCGAACAATTGTATACTCTATTGTTTACCATATTAAATTCAAAATCCTTATACTATTACTATGCAGTTAGATGCCTTCTTTAGCATTACGGTAGCATAGTGTTGTCTAATAGAAGGCGAATTTCTCAATGAATGCGCCGACGCACTTAAACCAGTCGACCTTGGTACGTACTAGCCAAACTCGACATTCTATTGTGTTGATCTCATATCGAGTATGATAGGGGAACAGAATTAAGTTTCATACGACGTCACGCCTTCATTCCCAGACTGGGGTAGGCTGAGCTACAGAATACCAACAACTGATAGATAGGTAGATAAAACGTTTATTTGCGTCCTAAAAATCACACACAACTCTAAACTTGTTTATAATTCTGTAACTACATTTTGCACAATCAGGCCAAGAGCTGTAAAGTCATTCCAGTCGTCAATTTTGTACCTATAGTGTTTTTGCAGGGGATTTGAACTATGACTTTTTAAAGCTTCATACAGGGTATTTTTTTTATCAGTGCACAAATTTTAACATATGACTTTTGTATCGTTAATATAATATATTACGACAATAAAACGAGATCAAATTTTTTTTTTTTTGCAAATTATTTTTCTTTTACCTTCTCGTGTGGACACAAAGTCACACTAGAAATGATGACATAGTTGTCAAGCTGTAGGTATGCGATACACTGTATTGATATTCGAAATTTGAAATTTCATGTACAGCTTATCAGACAACAAGCCCCTCTCCTACTGATATTCTAAATTTGAAATTTCATTTATTAACTTACTTAACAACACTCCCCTCTCCTCGCACCCCTGCATTAGAGGCTCCATGAATATCGTTAAGTTAGTGGAATCATTGAATCGGCAATATCTCTAATATTTTTCAAGCTAGAGTAAAAATAACACAACATGTGTTATTGATTAACAATAGCGAAGCAAATTTGTGCACTTATTAAAAAATTACCCTGTATAGTATGAAAAATAACACGACAATTGTTTCGCGTATCCTTCTCTTACATACCACTTCCCAGAGAGCGTAAGAAAAAGAAATACGTTCCCTATTCAAAAATAGGAAGTTGGTGCTATGGGATGTTTAGATTTCACCAGGTACCGCGCTGTTTTTCTCCCTTTGAATTATCACATTCCCTCGGGATATTTCAAGTTTTCCGCGATTTAAAATAGCCATGTCCTATTCCAGACTATAGTCTACTCTGTTCCAAATTTCATCCAGATCAAACCATTCTGGTTTTTATGTAGGTTTAAATGTTCCATGTAATTTTGTACACCTGCTTATTGGATGCACAACCTTTCACTTTTCTCAACCTCTCAAGGGTTAGCTGGGAGAGATCCTTTAAAGGGATAAGTTCGCATTTGTACCTTTTTCTATGATAAGGCACACGATCACTCAGGCCACCTGAGAATAGAATCTGAAACCCATACACACATGAATTCCTAAGACCTCAAATGCGTTGCCAACCCTGAGGACTAAGATGGAATGCCTCTATGCTAGCAATTTCACCGGTTGTCCTATCCCCACACCGGAACACAACAATGCGTACACCGTTGCTTGTCGGTAGGTTAATGGATAAGATGGTGGTAGCGACATCTTTTTTATTCAAACAAAAAGCGTATGTTATACATACAAACAACCAAACTTGCATTTATAATATTGGTACGATCAGCACAGGATCTTATTAATTCTGTGGCCCTAGTGAAATAGTATACAAGTCTCCCAAGGTTTAGGTGAAAAACGGAATAAGTCTAGTATACTCTGTACAATGACGTATGCCCTTTCTTATTAAGAGCCAAGCCGACTTGTATCCGTTTTCACTAGAGCCACATAATTATAATAATATAACAGACAACCTTGAAATTTTCTTCGTAAACATTCGCAACGACGTCAACACACACACACAAACATGTTAAGTATATCGAAGGATGATGTGTTCAAGGAATGTCAATGTTATTGCCGAGTTATCATTCAGATAAAGAATTAATATACGTCGCATTTACGTGTAAAAACACATGGTGTCCACGTCACTTTGTTATTGTTAAAGATAATATACTTTCTTAAGGCGCTGTTGTTAAATAAATATGAACAGGCGACAATGTCACACAAATTGACCAAGTCCCAAACTGCGAACAGCTCTAGGCTTGTATTTACTATGGGGTACTTGACGATACTTGCCCGACTGTGCAAAATTTGGTAAAAAAATTATCAACAACATTATTTATAGTTGTTGTGTTTCTGAAGTTCTGCCTACCCCACTCAGGGAATGAAGGCGTGGCGTTATGTATTTCTCTATATATAAGTATGTTTATCATTGTCTAGTACAAGCCTAGAGCTTAGTTTGGGACTAGGTCAATTTGTGTGAGATTGTTCCCTGATATAATTTATTTATGTACTAGCGGCACCTTTAGCCCACATTTGTAACATTCTCGAAGGATTTTTATTTTTTTCTTGCAGACACATCTTGTCCTCGCAATATGTTTGGTGAATTTGTTCAGAATTAATGCGCGTACATACATTTTAGAGATTCATTTTTATTAGGGTTCCGTAGTCAAACTAGGAACTGTGTTAGTGGTGGTAGGACCCTGTGCAGGGTCCGTCCGGATCGCTACCACCATCTTATCCATTAACCATCCGCCAAGCAACAGTGTTCGCATTGTTGTGTTCCGGTGTGGGGATAAGACATCCGGTGAAATTACTAGCATAGAGGCATTCCATCTTAGTCCTCAGGGTTGGCAGCGCATTTGAGGTCTTAGGATTATAATCTTGAGAATTCAAATGTCTATGGGTCTCAGATTTCACTTACCATCAGGTGGCCTGAGTGCTCGTGTGCCTTCTCCTTAACATAAAAAAAAAATAAAAAAAATACAGTTTCGCCATGTCCGCCCGTCCGCAGCCTAGCGCAGAGGCTCTTAGTACTAGAAAGCTGTAATTTGGCATGAATATGCATATTAGTCAAGCCGACTAAGTGGTACAATTAAATGTATTTTTTGATTTAGGGATCCTTTTAGGAAATATTAAGCTTTTAAGCGCTAATTTTTGTTAGACTCAAGTGCGCTCCTCAACACCACTCTTCAAGCTACAAAGATGCATGACATGATTCGAAACTTCATACCTATGCCCTATCCCTTTCATTCGTCACTCGTGACTAAAACGGGAGAAAGAGACTTGTGTACAAGTAGCCCATGGCAATATGAAACGCACCCTGCCACTTTCGTAGCTAAGTTTTGCTACGAGTTGTAGGCGTTTGTAGCACGTTTGCTTTCTCTGCAAAGTGCGTAGTGAAAATCCGCTACGAATTGGGCCTACGAGTACACCCTTAAAATCTTAACGTAACGTTAGTCTCTTTCTAACAACTGAGCAATGGCTTAAGAGTGAAAGGGATAACATATAGTGTTGCGTACGCATGAATTTTAATACTCAAGCAAAATGTCAATGCAAAATCTATTTTATAGACAGCCCTACCCCAACTTAAAAACAAATACGCAAATCTTAAACCAAACAATATTTATCTAATACTCTCGTACTCAATGAAGGTCAAACGGCTACTGAAGATAAACAAACATGGCGTCGAGCGTTGAACCTAGCAATGCCAATTTAGCCGTGCAGTCATCGTCGGCGCTACAGTCAAGCATTTAGTTAAAATTAGTATGAAATAAACTTAGTTCCATTTTTGAACAACGGCAAATGTAACTTTGTTTAATTTGAGCGCGGGAAACTTTATTCGATTTTCAAATGTCGGTGTTGCAACGGTTACAAATTGAATGGAAGTGGGTGCGATTGGGACCGAGCGCTTTGGTATATATATATAGTACCTATAGGTTAACACATCCTGATATAAATGGTATCCTGGTATTTTTTTATGTAATTGCGGAAAATTGACTTGATTAAATTGGTTGGTGTTGGCATGCTTATCTTATCTAAATCCTCGTAAACTTTCCTTTCATTTATAATAGTTGGATGCGATATAATTTTCATCAGCATCAGTAGAATAGTACATTTTGATACAAGTGCGGAAAATATGTCATTTTACACGAGTCCCGATGTATCTTGGCCCGAGCTGCAAGCAAGGGATAAGACTCGGGACGAGTTAAAATGACAGTTCCGCGCGTGTATCGAACGACGTTTTTTAATACATTTGCGAAAAAATATCAATGAAACAAAATAAATCAGTAAATAAAACTATTACAAGAGACAATTTTACTTTTAATTGACACAGACTTTATGAAATGGCAACGGTTGTGACCATTCAGCCAAATACAAAAAAAAAGTCACAGTAATTTAATTTTTACCTATATTTGAAAATCAAAAAGTATAATTCTAGTAGTTTTTTGACGACACGCTAGCCTAGTTGGGAGTGACCCTGCCTTCGAAGCTAGGGGTCCTGGGTTCAAATCCCGGTAAGGGCAAATATTTGTGTGATGAGCACGAGTATTTGTTCCTGAGTCTTGGATGTTTTCTATGTATTTAAGTATATATTTCTCTATATAAGTAAGTTTATCGTTGTCTAGTACCCATAGCACAAGCCTATTTAGGGCTTAATTTGGGACTAGGTCAATTTGTGTGACATTGTCCCGTGATATTATTATTATTATTATTATTAATTCTCTATTAACCACCGGTAATGCATAAAGGTGGATTCACATTACGCCGTACTGGGCTGGGCCCGGTTTCGGCATGGTGTAATGTGAATTCACCTTAATACGCAACTATCTAATCATTCGTCATACTAATTCAGATTCAGCCATCTTGATGAGAGCTATTTTTTTAATATTACCTAATAAATATTATTTAATTTTAATATTTTAAATTATATTACCTATGTATAGTCTCAATGCTAAATGACGTAATCAAAAAGTGGTTGAACATGCAAACTCTTTGGTTGGATGCACGGCTTGGAAGTTGAAAAAAAAATATATTAAAAAAAAGCGGCCAAGTGCGAGTCGGACTCGCCCATGAAGGGTTCCGTAGCAGCAAGTAACATAATATAAAAGTTCGTTGTAGCTTTGATCAATGTTTTTATGACGTATTAAAAAAAAACTACTTACTAGATCTCGTTCAAACCAATTTTCGGTGGAAGTTTGCATGGTAATGTACATCATATATTATTTTTACATTTATCATTCCCTTATTTTAGAAGTTACGGGGGGGGGGACACACATTTTTCCACTTTGGAAGCGTCTCTCGCGCAAACTATTCAGTTTAGAAAAAAATTATAATAGAAACCTCAATATCATTTTTGAATACCTATCCATAGATACCCCACACGTATGAGTTTGATGAAAAAAAAATTTTTGAGTTTCAGTTCTAAGTATGGGGAACCCCAAAAATTTTTTTTTTTTTTTCTATTTTTGTATGAAAATCTTAATGCGGTTCACCGAATACATCTACTTACCAAGTTTCCACAGTATAGCTCTTATAGTTACGGAATAAAGTGGCTGTGACATACGGACGGACAGACGGACAGACATGACGAATCTATAAGGGTTCCGTTTTTTGCCATTTGGCTACGGAACCCTAAAAATGGAAAACTATAACGCACTAGGCGGAATATCCAACTTTCCGCACGATATACAGCTACGAAAAGTACCAATTTTTGAGCAACTGTGTTAAAAATAATATTATCTGTAATAATCTATCTTCAGGTATTTTTTCTTAGTTAAGTATTTTAAAACAGACACGCTCCCAAAAACATGTGCTGTATGACACTAATTTGGACAAAATTTGCTTCAGATTTAAAAGGTTAACATGCAAATCATTTAATAGATAGTAGATAAAGTATGTACCCACCCCAATAAAAGTGTTTAATACTTCAGTGCCTAGGTAAGTATCATAGATTCATAATAAACTTCAAACTGAACATAATAAGTAGAATTAAAAACATTACTTTGCTCAATATTTTCGTTTTGTAGAAAACAGCAAAAATATGCAAACATTGCAAGATTTTTACAACCTATAAAAAACCTTGTTTGAATTTATAAACGAAACAAGCCACGTCACGTTCAGTACCAGGAGGGCATAGCCTGCGAGCTATCGATCCGCCAGGACCTTTCTTTGTCCAAGGTCAGAAACCTAGACGTCTCGCCGAGTTCATCGAACCTGCGTGTTTTGAAAATTATCCCGAATCTCCTGCGTGCTTTCATCTCCTGGTACTTCAGACGCTGTAGTGCCTGTAAAATTGGCACTAAAAGCTAAGTCTAGGCTGAGGAGGCTGTAAAAAAAAATTGAGAAAATCGCGGGTAACATTTTCATGACTAAGAAATAACTATTATACCTAGACGTTTCATATTTAGTTATTCACACATAAACCTTGTCCTTTTTACACACTATACGGGGAGAAAGAGACAAGTTACATTGGGCGTCTGAAAATCAGTAAAAACGTACGTAATAAAAATCAGACGCTACATTTTTGTAAGTTAATCTAATCATAATAGTTGATGTATTTCTTTTGCCCATCGAAGCTAAAATTCCGCTCTAAACAAGATTTCTCGGACGCAACATTATCTTCGAAACTAACATACATACTTCAAATTCTTAAGTACATCGCGATTTCTCACACCTTGCGTGTTCAATTGAAAGAACTACCTATCCAACCATTACACGGAATAACTGTTCAATCAATCAATGAAGTTATCGAAACTTTCATAGGATCCCATTCATGACTTGAGGAAACTTAAATGTTAAAAGTAGGTCTGATTTTATCCTGCGCATAAAATAGGCTTCATGTCCGTTAGTCTGTTTATTTGTATATCATAGCCATTTTACTAGGAGACTATAAAAAAGACGTGGTTAAGAAAATATTTGCATTTTGTGGCTTCTATAAGCTGGGGCTCGATTTTAGCCGGGTTAAACCTAATTGTTTTTGACAAAGAGAGACAAAGTACTGCCGCCATTACTGTACTGTCAAGTAAATAAGAGCTATCATTACGTTGTCAATACGATAACATTGCAAACGCCATTATGTTTTCACCCACCCAGTAGAATTGAGGCCCTTAACTGATAATAGTCACTATATAATTATATCTCATAACTTATTGGTACTAGGACCGCATAAAACCAAAGGTAGTGATCAGGGCCTCTATTCAGGTGCGTTAAAACGATATCGTGTTTGACACGTTTAAGAATCGTTTATGTCAGTCGCCATTATTGTAAATGACATAGAGTTATCAAAACGTTGACAATACGGCAACAGCTCAAAAACGATATCGTTATTACCTTGTAGAATTCCAGCCCAGATCAAATGGACCTGCCTATCAGAGCGCTAAGTCCAGACAGGAGCATTGAAAACGGGTCACTTTCTATGGATTTTCTGTACTAAGTGACCCGTTTTCTCTCTTGACTATAGTTCGCTGCATTTCCCCTAAATATCTATAGATATGGCCTTAATTCCAACGATGGTGAAACTTGCGAACGCGCCAAATCGTGTCTTCAATTCGTCATAAGTGAAAACAACGTTATAAATAGCAGTTATTCACATAATATATCGGAGCTTCTCAAATGGAAATGCATCGCCTGTTAACTTCTGGAAATGCTATCGGAAAAAAATATTAAAAAACCGCCCAAGTGCCAGTCGGACTCGCGCGTGAAGGGTTCCTATACATAGTATAAAACAAAGTCGCTTTTTCTGTCCCTATATCCCTATGTATGCTTAAATCTTTAAAACTACGCAACGGATTTTGATGCGGTTTTTTTTAATAGATAGAGTGATTGAAGAGGAAGGTTTATATGTATAATACTTTAATCCGGAGCGAAGCGAGGGCGGGTCGCTAGTTATCTATAAAAACGGCAAAAAACTCATGTCTGTTGTATGCGAGCCCGCGTAAATATTTGTTTTATTTTAACTTATTTATTTATTTGAATATATTAAACATTCTGTCAATACAACGTGTTACAAAATAATCCGTAAAAAAGAAAATACGAAAGTAGTGTCAACCCTAGTATACTGTATACCTAAGATACCTGACCTGACGTTATTTAATAGGGGTTGACACTACTTTTGTAATGTCTTTTTTACGGATTATTTTGTAACACGTTGTATTTCAAGCGTCTGCCTGTTGCCATAATCAATATCGAGCAATAATAAACAATAAATCACGTTTGTTCTGTGGGAGCCCACTTAAATATTTATTTTATTCTGTTTTTAGGGTTCCGTAATTAAACTAGGAACCCTTATAGTTTCGCCATGTACGTCCGTCCGTCCGTCCACAAGTTCCACAACCTAGATCAGAGACTCTTAGCACTAGAAAGCTGTAATTTGGCATGAATATGCATATTAGTCACGCCAACAAAGTGGTACAATATTATGTAAAAAAAATATTTATTTACGTTATTTTCCCTACACGTAACGTGGGGATGTATTTTTAGGGTTCCGGAGCCAAATGGCAAAAACGGAACCCTTATAATTTCGTCATGTCCGTCTGTCCGTCCGTCCGTCCGTCTGTCCGTCTGTATGTCACAGCCATTTTACTCAGAGCCCATGGTAACTATATAAATGGAATTTGGAGACTAGATGTATTCTATGAACCGCTATACAATGATGTAGTAAAATAGAAAAAATATATATATGGCGGTATGGTGGCACTCCATACATGTAACTAGGGGACGAAAAAAATTTTTTGAGTTACATCAGCGTGTGGGGTATTTTTAGATAGGGCTTCCAAAATGATACAGAGGTTTTTAAGTGACTTTTTTACGTAAGTTGGCGAGATATACGCTTCTAAAGTAGTAAATATTTTGTCCGGGTGGGTAGCTTTTGAACTGTTAAATAGAACATTCTAATAAAAAAATTACAGTAGTAGAACACACGAAATACTTCCAACCAAAATTGTTTTGAACACGATACGCTGTGTAGTTTCTGAGATTTTAATAACAAAAAAAAATAATTGAATTTCAACCATGAACGTTCATCCCAGCTACGGAACCCTTCACCGTGCGTGGTCCGACATGCACTTGGCCGGTTTATTTTCTCGTCTACCCTATAGTTTGGGGTGTCGTTGGATAGGTCTTTCAAAAACATCAAGAAGTCCCGTCGAAGCGTACAAAACACATTTTAGCGCGTGCCTTCTTAATTAGGCAGCTTTATACGACACTGAACTTGACTCACCTGCCTGCTGCCTAATTGAGAAGGCACGCGCCAAAATGTGTTCTGAATGCTTCGAAGGGACTTCTTAAACTTGCCGTACAGAATCAGAATCAGAATCAGAAAAATCTTTATTCAAGTAGGTTTACAAATAATAAACTCTTTTGAAACGTCAAAGTAGCGACTTAGCCTAAATTGACTGCAGGTTCAAATCGCGACCGATCAGAGAAGAAGCTGTAAGAAACTCTGTCGGATGTCTTTTTTTTTTTTCGACGTTCGCAACCTTTTGTCGTAAGGACTAAACATTTTATTACAAGCAATTCAGTCCCAAGCATTGTTATCATTTATATAGTCTTTAATACTATAATATGCTTTAGAAATTAGTTTACGCTTAACGTAACTCTTAAATTTATTTACTGATAGTTCAGTAACATTACTTGGGAGCTTATTATAGAACCTAATACAATTACCCATAAAAGAGTTTTTTATTTTATGGAGCCGCGTGAAGGGCACTGCGAGCTTATATTTATTTCTGCTATTAACATTATGTATGTCACAGTTCTTTCTAAAGTTAGCGATGTTTTTATGAATATACATAATGTTTTCATAAATGTATTGACTGTGCATGGTCAATATATTAATTTCTTTAAACTTGTCTCTAAGCGAGTCTCTCTGGCCCATTTTGTAGACAGCACGAATAGCCCTCTTCTGCAGAACGAAGATGCTATTTACATCAGCAGCACTACCCCACAGTAAAATACCATATGACATAATACTATGGAAGTAACTAAAATAAACTAATCGAGCGGTATCTGAGTCTATTAAACTTCACCATTGTGATCGACGCAGCGCTGTGTTGAGAGAATCATCCCCCAGGAGGTAGCGATCCTAACACCACTACACAGAATAATTGTATGTAAATATGCGTATGGTATCAACGTTACATTTAAAATTAGCATAGTTATCTATTAGTGGTGATAGCGCAGACAGAGCATTGACTTTGATTATCAATCAGTAAACCTAAACGTACCAGCTTATCTACTGCCATTACATATTTAACAATAAACTACATTTACAAGTTTTTCAACATATAACCATCCAATACTTATTTTAGTAACATTCTAATTTCAATCTTATAGACTTAAGTATACGGTGCGTTTTACGTTTGGTATGTCCTAAAGTAAACCCGGGGACTGTGGAGGCCAAGTAAGAAGACGCCGACGTCTTACGCGTAAAATAAGTAACATGCATTTTTTTTTTACTTACGCTCTCTGGAAAGTGCAATGAAATAGAAGGATAACTTTATATGCGAAACAATCATCGTGTTATATTTTCATAAGATATGAAGTCATGGTTCAGACCCGCTGCAAAAACACTATATAAAATCGACGACAAAAATGACGTCACAGCTGTTGTTCAATACACGGACTTTTTAAAGAAATTTGCCTTTACTTCAGTAATTACTATGTTTAAACCAGTATCATTTAATTAAACTATTACGTAAATAAAACGAGGATGCCGAAAAAAACAATCTAAACCTTAAAAGAAGTTGTTTTTTTTAACAAGTCTAATCGTGAATCTATACAATTTTTTTATAAACGGGTCAATACTTAGTTGTATATGACATTTTGGCCTAGTTGGGAGTGACCCTGCCTCCGAAGCCGGCGATTTGTGTGATGAGCACGAGTATTTGTTTCTGGGTCTTGGATGTTTTCTATGTATTTAAGTTTTTATTCCTCTATCTAAGTATGTTTATCGTTGTCTAGTACCCATTGTACAAGCCTAGACCTTAGTTTGGGACTAGGTCAATTTGTGTGAGATTGTCCCCTGATATTTTTATTTAACTGGTAATCGAACTGGTCGAATATGACAAAATTAAGTGTTTTTATCTACAACACATACACTTTTAAACGAAATAAATACCGTAAAAACTAACACGACTTTATTGTTTCGTCTTATTCTACCAGAGCCTCGAGTGGTCCATGCGGAAAACCGTCTCGAACGCGTTTGCATCGTTGTTATTTATACGAGAAATGCAAACGCGTTAATTCGAGACATTTGAATTAGCAGCTTACACTAATAACTCAGTTCGATCCCTAGTTAAGCCAGACAAATTTTCAAAAATTTATAAATGCAGTAGTTACATACGCCTGTTTCCCAGAGGGGTAGGCAGAGACCACTTCTTTCCACCTGCAACGATCCTGACAAAGCTCTTTCGCTACTTCCACATTCACACGTCGAGTCATGTATGCACGTCGGTATGCAGTGCAGTATTTATTGTTTTCAAATATAAAAGAACCTACTTCAGTCTCTTTTGCGTAGAATTTGCTATTTCCAACATTTAAGGTAGGTAGGTGTCGTTCATGTGGCGTTCGTTTATTCCACTCTGTACACTGAATGCAGTATAGTTTAACGCTGGTTATATTACGTGAAACCGTGTATAACCTCGATTTTATCTTATCGAAAAAGCGATAAAACTGTTTGAGTACCTATACAAGGCTTAAGGCTTAATCAATTGCGGAACTGGGGAGGCGTTTCGCTTACTTTCAAGAGCTTCATTTTGGATTAAAGCGATAAAATATGTGGTTAATGCCCTACTGAAGGCCGAGTCACACCGGATGCGTGCGCGTGGCACTGCGTTGTAAAGTATGAATCCTCATACAATATGTCACTTCGCGTTACACGCACGTACACGCGTACATTAGGCAAGCTGTGTGACATATTGCAGCAAGAGGAAGGGCTAAAAAGGGATCCTATCATTTCATAACTAATGTGTCACAAATGATTCATTTAATTCTGGATTTATTTCAGGACCATCGTGTAGAACCCTATAGGTTAGGTTAGGTTAGTTTTTTTATAATATTTGTAGTTACAGAAAAAAAAAGCGGGTTGGCAAATGAATAGGTTGCGAAACGATGCATAAAATAAAAAAATAAAATAAATATCAGGGGACAATCTCACACAAATTGACCTAGTCCCAAACTAAGCTCTAGGCTTGTACTATGGGTACTAGACAACGATAAACGTACTTAAATAGAGAAATACATACTTAAATATGTATAGAAAACGTCCAAGACTCAGGAACAAATATTTGCGCTCATCACACAAATATCTGCCCTTACCGGGATTTGAACCCAGGACAGCTGGCTTCGGAGGCAGGGACACTCCCAACTAGGCCAACGTGTCGTGTCGTGTCGTGTCATGTGTCAAAGATTTGTCGGCGAAAAGGCAGAGAACCGCTAAATACAGATGGATGGATTGTGTGAAGAGATGAGAAAGTAGTGGGGAGTTGGAGACTGAGATGACAGCGAATAGGGAGGTGAGGTATAAAAAGACGTGCTGCTTTGACCCCAGATTATTGGAATAAAGGAGCGTCCCCACTGAGAGCATTCGCGGGTAATATGCGAGTGGTGTGACCGTAGAGCCGAGCGTTACTGCGGTCCACACCACTTGAATATTCGACGCCGAATGCTCATTACACGCGAATGCTCTCAGAGGGGATGTTGATATAGATGATGATTGAATTGCAGTCTTGAGATTGTGTTCCAATGATTGGAAATGTCTATGGGGTCAGGCATCCCGTGCGCCCGTTTGCCGTCTTCAATAATCTCACACTCCGTGGGTTCATAGTGAGATTTAACCAGTAAAATCCAATTAATACCTAATTTTGTACATTGTAAATTCAACTTTGTGGTATTAGCTATGGGGTGCCTTTTACGTTCAGTATTTTGTCCACAAACCTGGAGAGTCGGGAGGCCATTCTACATTAGCAAAAGCTACAAAGGCTATGCTCAAGCTCAATCACACATACACACACAATCTTCGTACCACGCACGCCCTTGTGATGCAGAAATCAGAGAACCGAGACCGAAATAGAATACGGCACCATCCGGTCGGGTTACCAGCCACAATAGATAGGTATGCAAGTGTAAAGACGTAGCCACATAGGGAATAACCCCGGACAAGTGGGAGTGGGATTGGCACACTAAGGGTTCCATTATGTACTATTTTTGTTTACCATTAATTTATAAATTTGTTTGTATTTTGTATTCGTTGCGTTAATGCTAACTTTTTAAAATGCATGCCTCTACCTATGGCTCTAGGGATACAACGGGTGTTAACAGCCGTTGGCGTTTTTGGTTCTGGCTATAATACAATTACACTCCGTAAAAATGTCACCTGTCTACCCATTACAATGCATGAGATACAGCCCGCTGAGCAGACAGACAGACGGATGGACAGACAGCGGAGGCTTACTAATACGATCTTTGTGATCAGGCCTTTACTTGACTCACTTTTACTTCTCTGCTAACAGTCACATGACTGCATCATACAATCATCTCGAAATATCACCAAGTGGATAAACGGTCCAAATTTAGACCCAGGTCTATGGACTACAGTTTGATGCACCAATTGGACGGAATTGAGTGGCCATAAGTGTTCGCGATTGATGCTGTTTATTGCTTCCTTTTAACGACGCCGCCTCCGTCTGTAGAAAGGTAGAAATAGTAGTTTATGCAACAGTTGTATAAGAGAGGTCAAAAAAGACGAGTGGTGTGGTTACGATGTGAGCCGCAGGCGAACATCGTAAAGCAAGACGCCACGAGGATTTTTTGACTTAGTTATACACCGTTGCATACAATACTTTTTCTACGACTAGGTTTCAAATAAAATGCAAAATTAAATTAACAAAATTTTATTAATATACCTAGGTTAGAATACGAACGAACGAAGCACAGAACAACAAACGAGCGGGAATCATTCGAAAAGGACAAAATATGTGTCTATGGTTAACATTGTTTTTAAATTGATGTGCACTTGCCAGGTTTTATATTTTAAAAAAAGTTGCACAATCGATTTAACTTGTGAAATAGGGACTAAAAAACACCTAATGCTTTGAGAAATGATTTATTTATCCTGATTGGTCGATTTTAATATAGCTGCATTCTGGTTGGTTGATACCATATTTTTAAAGAGTTAAATTAGTAAATGAGTTTACATACCAAAAAGAACCTAACGTTCCGATTGACAGTCGATGTGTATTGTGATTGGTGGATTAATTTGGTGAAGTATTTTGATTGGTCAAATTAACCTAGGTGTAAGCTTTGGCAGCTAGGCATGTCGTTTTGGCTCAAAAAAGCACAAGTGCTGTTAAGGGGAATAGACTAGATAGACTTTTCTACGGAATGTTCTGCGGACATATTATCTATATTCTTATATTAGTGTTCGTGACTATATAAATGACAGATAAACGTACAGGAGTAGGAAAAGTACATTATTGGCCAGGCCCGGAAAGTAGGGGATTACCTGACGAGGTGATTCACTTTGTTAAATTGGGTGTATGGGATTTTTTTATGGTCTTTGATTTTACTGGCAATAGAGATCATTTTTAGGGTTCCGTAGTCAAACTAGAAATATGCATATTAGTCACGCCAACAAAGTGGTACAATAAAATGTAAATAAAAATATTTTTTAGGGTACCTCTCCTGTAATGTAACGTGAGAATATATTTCAAAAACATAACGGGTTTGTGAAAACAGTTTTTCGATTAAGTAATACTAGCATACTAGCATAGAGGCATTCCATCTTAGTCCTCAGGGTTGGTAACGCATTTGAGGTCCTAGGAATGTAGTCTTGAGAATTCAAATGTCTATGGGTCTCAGATTCCACTTACCATCAGGTGGCCTGAGTGCTCGGGTGCCTTCTCCTTAACATAAAAAAAAACCCTTTATGAAATATTAAGATTTAAAGCGCTATTTTCTCAAGTGTATGTCAGACTCAAGTGTCCCCCCCCCCCCCCCCCCATAGCCAAAACTACAAATACCAAAAATCTTAAAAAAAAAAAACTTAATGAAAGAACATAATAACGAATTTTAAAGAACAACTATCACGACTAAGTAGACATCATTGATTCTTGAGATACAGGCGATGAAAGTGTTTATACCTACTAAAATCATCTAAAAATAAAAATAAATAAATCACAGGACATTGTCACACAAAATGACCTAGTCCCAAACTAAGCTCTAGGCTTGTACTATGGGTACTAGACAACGATAAACTTACTTATATATGGAAATATATACTTAAATACATAGAAAACATCCAAGACTCAGGAACAAATACTCGTGCTCATCACACAAATATCTGCCCTTACCGGGATTTGAACCCAGGACCCCTAGCTTCGAAGGCAGGGTCACTCCCAACTAGGCTAGCGTGTCTAAGACAACAATTGACTTTAAATAGAAAATTAGTTATTACTTGTTGATTTTTATGTTTGTAGTACTTAACGGCTTCGGAACCCTACACTGAGCATGGTCCGACATGCTCTTGCCCGGTTTTGAATAAAATTTCGCAGCGGTAAGGAATGTTTTCACACAATTATTTTACTCCTAGGAACATGGATGGGTCTATTCCGTCTACGTTTTCCAAAAGAAAAGCTATCCTTTCCGAGCATGGAGGACTCCTTTAGGAGTTTCTGTCATCTATTGCCGCACGGAGCAAGGGTTGCTCGATACCCGGCGACGGGCGACGGCGCGGCCCCGACTAAACCGGCTTGGTGCGTCCTGTTGAGTTTGCTTGTGGTGTCACCCGGCGCGTACGGTCGAAGCACGCACACATGCAAGCCGCTCGATGTTACTCTGTTTGAAGACGAACTTGAGTGATCGCAGTGACGGCTCATGTAAAGCTGTTTTACATTGACTTCTTTGATTTTTCATGGAAAAACCACATTATATTATTATTTGCAATGAATAATCACCTCTTTTAATGTGGAGCGTGGAAGGGAGAAAACAAAGAAGAGATAGATGGAGTGTTAAGTTAAGAACGATATCAAAAACAAAGAGTGAATAATGAGGTGGCTGATAAGGATGTTTCTAAATTTTATTTTTATTAATGTATTCACTGGTGTATTTCGTCTATGTAAAGTTATTTATAAACTGGGTACCTACGAATCTGAGCGGTTCAGCCTGAGGCATGTTCGCCCCGCACGGCGAGCTGCTCGCGAGCCAAATTATGGCACATAAACATGCGCAATATAAATGCGAAAGCAACTCGAATCGTTCGTTATCCTATCACAGCTAAACTGCCGAACCGATTCTAATGAAATTCGGTGAAGTTACTTTGAAACCCGGGGAAGGACTTGCTTTGCTTATTATCCCGGGAAATTGGACAGTTCCTCAGGGATAGCGATAAATTACTACGTGGACGGAGTCGCGGGCAAAACGCGGGTACTATAGTACCCGGCCGATGAGAAGCCAATCCTGACATCGCAATACAATTTATAGCCTATTCTTAGGTTTGAGGTTATAATTTGTACTGGAATGACATGTGTCAGGATTTACTTTACAACGGCCTGGCACTGTAATGTAAATCCGAAAGTAACTAGGTATAGTTCTAATTAAATTAGTTTACTAGCGAAGCAGCAACAGCTATAGGTATTATCGCGTTAATAAATCATGCAACCTTGGAATTCTTTATCCACGAATTAACATATGCGTATCCGACGATAATAAAGTGAATTTGCAACCATGATTGGAACTAAAAGAACTATTTAACCATTACAATATCGATAAAGAATATAAATATGAAAAAGTTTCAAGTAATTTGTATCAAGCCTTGAAATTTTGTAGTTTGGTCACTTTTGTACGGTTGAAGTTTACTTATAAATTCGAAAGTGGGTGGATCCAACCCAGGATATGTGTTTTGTTTTGATCTCAGTTCCTATAGTTACTAGGAATCCAGAAGTCAAAGTAGGTAGAAAAAATGTAAACCTACATCCATAAGTTGTACCTAGATAGTTGATGTTTACCTGGTGTTTACAGGCAAACCTATTTAAGGACTGTAATAATGTTTGTTGCCTTGTTTATTAAGATTAAAAATACATCATACAGTCATGTGACCACAACTACATTATTATTTATTAGCCATCTTTATTATTCGTAGAAACGTAGACACAACTCGCACATGTTGCCATCTGTTAATAAGACCCAATGCAAATAGGTACGTATCAACCACGTTCTCTGATAACACGATAGCTGTTCTTAATTAGCAAATTTGTAAGGTTATAGCAACAACATTGACTCTTAATTAAGTCTATTTGGTTTGAAAAAGAACGTTGTTTTTTATGTAAATACCTAGTTGGAAAGAGTGTTGGGTTCAGTTTTATTTAGGCTTTCTTATTTAGTTCGGTAGGTATACACCAGAGCTTTTACATACATACATAACATCACGCCTTCATTCCCAGAGTGGGGTAGGCAGAGCTACAGAAATATCAACAACTCTAAAAAGACTTGTTGATAATTCCGTAACCACATTTTGCACAGGTAGGCTGAGATGTTTACCAGTGTATTAGTGAAGGGTTACAAGCCCATCGCCTAACAGTACTACAAGCCCTTATTCCCTTAGTCGTTTCTTACGACATCCACGGGAAGACATGGAGTGGCACTATTCTAAATCGGCAACCACACGGGCACCAGAGTTTTTTTATAAGGAAATTTTGCTTCCGCGTATTTTAGTAATTCATAAAACCAAAAAGATATAAATATTCTTGGACGCAGACTTCAGTTTGTCTGACCTGGGATGCTTGAAGAATAGAGGCTCTGTTTCATTGGGAAATCGCATGCTTGTAGCAATCCATTGGCGAGTTGTTATATTATAATTATAACATAAAAATCGAGCCAGGGAGCTATTGTAACAATGCAATGTATCACGAAAAGCATGCGGGCATCGACCAATGAAGTCTTTACTTAGGTATTTGGAATAGTTTATTGTTTGTTTTTAACGTTCAGTTTTTATTTTATAGGTAATATTTGTGTACATAATACAAAGTACCTATAAGCAACACGGCACGTATGATTATAGGTATTATAGGTACTAGAACCATTACAATCGGTACCGTAGGCAGGGCAGGACAAAATACATGCTTTGCTTTAATTGAAATACAAAATACTACTATCAATACCAATATCTATAAACATTTTCTTGAAATTCCCGAGGTCCGCCGCTATCCTGGCGCACATGAAGATAAAGCATCCCAGAACAAAAAGAATCATGCTGTCGAAATAACAAACACAGAACCCCAATTTCTTTTTAGAGTTGTTTGTGTATCTCTAGATATTTTGAACTCGAGACATGGCAACCGTACTGTAAGGTAGGTTTTGGCATAGCTTATCGTTTTCGCAAGTCTGACAATACGTTCGTTGTTTGTAAACACAGTTTAGTAAACAAAATGTCTACCGATCAATAGGTAAAGGTACCAGGAACTCATGACGAGCAGAGGCTCGGTATTTACTACGAACGAAAACGCTACCAAATTAGGAAGTCGCGGCTTCCTTGTAATTGTTAACTTACGGACGTAATAACAACATGGAAGACTAATTCCCCGAACAGACACAATCACGTACGTACTCGCTAATTTTGTTTTGTGACGCAAAATAACTGCGTACAACACTTGTATGATTCTAAAATCCCAGATTCTGACGCCATATTTGAATAAAAGTACATCATGCAAGTAAACAAAGACAGCTGTTGCGAAATAACGACAAATTAACTGCGTAATTAAATAAGACCATGCTAAATCAGGGCCCAATCAGGCGTGTAATAGAATAACGAAGTAGATGTAGTGATTCTAAATGCAAATCAAATATCGTCACAGCTAGTAGCGTCATTGTTTATTTACGCTTACTTACCGCTCAAATCTTCGATGGTGTTCAGCTTCCGCGTCGCCATTTTCAAGATAAACGCAATCACTACACTTGAGACTTCGTTTTTCGATTGAAATAAACACTTTTTAATAACGTTTCGCGAACTTTTTGCGTATCAAATACGAGCAACCAGGCGTACGTGGTCGTGCGCCTTTGTTTTCTGTTTTGACAGGATGGAGGTGTGAAGCCAAAATATGGTACGAGGATACTAACCAATAGTCGCGAAGTCGATGACGACGGCAAGCCATGATTGGTTCACGTTTTGTAAACAAGAGTCAATGTTACCAGCTTATTATTAATTTTGTGTTCTGAATTGTTTGTTTTCAAAAGTATGCTATAATCTAGTAATAAAAAGTTTGTTAAACAAGGTGGTGGAGCATTTTGTATTACAAATTATTTTAAAAATACTTTTATAAAACAAGTTAATACCTCGTTATCAAATTGTCTATGCTAGGGTCACTGGCCTTCGAACAGATTGTTATCCAATGACAAAACCTAGTAGACAGTACTGATTGTATGGTAAATACAAGGCTACCCAGCGATTTTTTATTATATTAAGCTGGTAACCCACAACTTTAATTATATGCAATAACAATTATCAACCAAACCAACCGAAAAAAATAATAGAGATTTCTGTGACTTGGCTCACTCACATGGCAACACAGTATTACCCGACCTTCATTTATCTTGTCTATGACATTTTTACTGTGTGATGTTCGGACGTTGACCGAGCAATTTCGCTTGAAATAATCATAATACATCCCAGTAATGAGCGTTAATAGTGGTGACGATGGCCGCCCTTTATCCAAAGGCCTGGAAGACGTGGATACTCCTCGGTGAGCTGCCTATTTCTTTCATAAAACTGCCCTAATCTCACCTGTTACCTATGACAGCTGATTTTTCGGCGCTAAAAGTCAAAAGGCGCGAAACGTGTCATGATTTATTTTCGCTTGCTATTCAAAAAATACTGATGATACGTGTTTATTTTAGGAAACGTATGCACATTGAAAGCCCGGCGCGTAAGAGTTGGAGTTTGACCGACAGAAAAACCGACCAGGAGGCAAGTAAATTAGCGTCTCAAAAATGACGTTCCCGCTTTTTTCCATGGCCATTTTTACTATATAATCTACAATTATCCTTGTATTTTCATATCCTGAATCCGAAATACGGACCTTATTTGTCCTTTTAATTAATCCTTGTTCCTTATTTACTGTATTTATTGTCAAATTTGGTAATAGCCCAACCACAAGTCTACTCTTAAGATGTTACTTACAATCATGCTTCCTAAATATCTCTATATTTCAGTTGTTGCTCTGTACACATCGCTAAGTTATACATCTAAATACAATAAGGAACAGACCTGAAAGAAACTTCACTGTTAGGTTAGGCTCAATGAACTTTCCACTCAATGAACATCAATAGAACTAACTTGATTACAAAATTACAAAACCACTTACAGTTTAAAATATCAGGGGACGATCTCACACAAATTGTCCTTGTCAAAAACTAAGCTCTAGGCTTGTACTATGGGTACTAACCAGGGATTGCAAAACCGGTTTTATTGAATACCTGTATTTAAATTGTCAAATTATTACCGCTAAAAAAATAATACCTATATTCGAATTAGAGGTATTGTTGTCATTCCGCTTTTGTTTTTATCGCTATGTATACACTATTTACAGTATTAAATACCTGTATTCAATACCGCTATTCAATGCACCTGATAAAAAAGACGTCAATTTGACATTATTACTAAAGCATACCAAGTGTAACAGGGTACGTCGCGCGATGACATTATTGTGCATGGCTGGTTAACTAGTGTCTACTAGAACCTGGATAAGTAAATTGATTGTGTGTATTTTGATTTACATAATAGATTTAAAAACTTTTACGAAAACAAATAAACAAGTATATTGACACTGACAGGTATTACCGGTAATGCTTTTTATGGGTAAAGTATCAAATAGAGGTATTGTTGTCAGTTGCCTAAACCGATCATGTACTCGAATACCGGTATTGATTATACCGCTAATCAGAGCTTTAGCGGTAAAAATAGTGAAATGCCATTATAACCGGTTATACCTCATTTTAAACCGGTACTCAGAATACCGGTAACGATCCCTGGTACTAACAACGATAAACTTACTTATATAGAGAAATATATAATAATAATAACATTTATTTGTCTAAATTTTTACAAGATTGAGTTTTCGGTGGGACCCAAACTAGGCAGAGCCTGTATCTTGGGACCCGGTGAGACGGTTCACAGTTCGATTATAAATAATTCAATTAAGACGGTTTTAACGGTTTGGGTAAAATAAATGTTTGGCATGCAAATTTCTAATAAAAATATTGCATTTGTATGTGTGTGTAATTTATTAAATTGTTAGTAGGTGCATGAACGTATCTGTGTTAATGTGTATGTGTTTATGTGCGTGTGTGTGTGTGTGTGTGTGTGTGTGTGTGTGTGTGTGTGTGTGTGTGTGTGTGTGAGTGAGAGAGAGAGAGAGAGTGTGTGTGTGTGTGTGTGTGTGTACGTGTTATGTCAGCAAGTCTTTGGTGTCGGAATAAGACAGTGTTAATAGCCATTCATTTAGAAGGTACTTAAATACATAGAAAACATCCATGACTCAGGAACAAAATATTCGCGCTCATCACACAAATATCTGCCCTTACCAGGATTTGAACCCAGATCTGCTGCCATTGGAGGCAGGGTCACTCCCAACCCAACTAGGGTAACATGTCGTCAAATTAAAGCGCTGTATATCTGAATAACTAGTGTCAGTAGTAGATATAGAGAAGTAGTTTAATTTTAATGATGTTTTTAATTGGTAATTAGCAGACATCAGAATTTTGAAACCAAATTAATGATAGGTAGGTTCCTATATAGATAAATTCACTTATCAGTGCTTTTCCTCCATACTAGTGATTGGGCCCCCTATGGGTTTTTTTTTTGGAGACAATGATACATACATACATATCATCACACCTTCATTCCCACAGTGAGGTAGGCAGAGCTACAGAAATACTAACAACTCTAAAAGGACTTGTTGATAATTCTGTAACCAAATTTTGCACATTCAGACCAAGATGTTTACCAGTGTAATTAGTGCAAGCCCATCGCCTAACAGTACTACAAGCCCTTATTCCCTTAGTCGCCTCTTACGACATCCACGGGAAGACATGGAGTGGCACTATTCTAACCCGGCAACCACTATATTAGTAATCATTTCAAGTTTAAATTATAACTTGATTCTCTTCTCTTGCTAGGCAATGGGCTTGCAACCTGTCACTAATACACTAGTAACATTCTTGGCCTGATTGTGCAAAATGTGGTTACAGAATGATAAGCAAGTCTTTTTAGAGATGTTGGCATTTCTGTTGCTCTGCCTACCCCACTCTGGGAATGAAAGCGTGATGCTATGTATGTACTTACATGATCATTATGTCTGAAAGAGTGTTCCTTTCGGGAAAGCTTATTTTAGAGAAAGTACTCCTTTTGAACATGTGCACTTTCAGGGACAATTTGCTTTGTCATCCTGAGCCCATTTTATTTTCCTCTATTGATATACTAAATTCAAACAAGTCTCACTATTATATGCTACTGTGACAAAGTACTAAAATGCATAGCTATTTCTGAGAGTCATTGTGCTATACTTGCATGATTAAGATTTTCATTTTTAGAGTTGCATCAGTTGAAATTTTCACAGATGATTTATTTATTTATTTATTTATTGAAACAAAATCCACAGCTCAATATATAACAATTTAAAAAAAGTATTATGTAAACAAATCACCGGCCAGTAACGGATTTACATTTTATAATTTTTAACTGCTAAATAACACACCAAACATTACATTAACTAAGTAAGAATTTAGAAAATTCAGAAACAAACAGACTTTTAGGAGAATTAAACAGAAAAGGGCAATTTAATGACATGACTACGAAACAAAACATACGAGATACAAATACAAAACAAAATATACGAATGGAACGACGTGTGTGTGTGTGTGTGTGTGTGTGTGTGTGTGTGTGTGTGTGTGTGTGTGTGTGTGTGTGTGTGTGTGTGTGTGTGTGTGTGTGTGTGTGTGTGTGTGTGTGTGTGTGTGTATGTGTGTGTGTGTGTTTGTGTGCGTGTGTGTGCGTGCGAGATCGGCATTTCACACTTGCGGCAACAACTTAATTATATTTTTCTTAAAAGAGACTCTGTTCTGGCGAAACGGGTCCACAGATTCAAACAATTTGTTGTATGTGCGTGGAAGACGAGTGGCAAGACAGTTGCAGCCATATTTGGTGCGGTTAAAGGGGACTGCAAATAGAGCTGCATGCCTAGTCCTTTGGGAGGTCGCTTTGAGCCTCAAAAGTACTGACGACAACTCACTACAGTCCAGAGACCCCGAACATGCATCGTGTAGCAGCATCATATCACGAACTAGTCGCCTGTTTTGAAGCCCACAAATGTTATGCAAAATACACGACTCTGCGTAATCTTTTGTTACAGTACGAGAACGGAAATTCAAGCTTTTTGAATGATGTATTCCTGTTGCTGTTGAAATCAGGGATCGTAAAACCGGTTTTATTTAATACCTGTATTTACATTGTCAAATTATTACCGCTAAAAAATAATACCTATATTCGAATTAGAGGTATTGTTGTCATTCCGCTTTTGTTTTTATCGCTATGTATTCACTATTTACAGTATTAAATACCTGTATTCAATACCGCTATACATTGTACCTGATAAGTGACATGTCAATTAGACTTTAATGAACTGTAATTTCAGACTTGTCTAAGGCGAGTCTAAGTTTTTTGTAAGAGCACCGAAAACATTTACATACAAAAATAAACGAGAATATTGACACTGAGTTGTCTAAACCGATAATAAACTTGAATACCGGTATTGATTATACCGCTAATCAGAGCTTTAGCGGTATAAATAGTGAAAGTCAATTATAACCGGTAATACCTCATTTAAAACCAGTAGTCAGAATACCGGTAACGATCCCTGGTTGAAACAATAAATACCTAATAAAAACAATTAACTAAATATATAAGTGGGGCTCCCATACAACAAACGTGAATTTTGGGCCCCGTTCTGCTCGATATTAGTAACGGCAACAGTTATGTGCTTGAAATATGCACAGAATATTTCATTGTATATTCACTTCAAAAATAAATAATTAAATTTAAACAAATTAAATGTTTAAGGGGGCTCCCATACAACAAACGTGATCTTTTTGCCATTACAGAAACATGACAAACGAAGCAAAAAAATAGGTTATAATATAGTATGTAACGTTGTACAGGTAATGGCACGGAACCCTTCGTGCGCGAGTCCGACTCGCACTTGGCTGGTTTTTTACACCCACTTAACTTAAGTTGGTGATTTCTTCAGGTACTGCAAGAGATGGGAGTGAGTTTCTTGGACTCGGATGAAAATGAACAGCCAGTGTTGATAGAGACGGAAGTCGTTAACAGTCCTGTGAGTATACTTGTCTATCCAGTTCAAGGACTTTTTGGAGGAAATTCAAACTAGTTAAAAAAAAATGAGCGAAACTACTTTATAAACTTTCTTTTTATAACAAAAAAAATAAAAGATCGCCTTTAAATTGACAAAATCAACATCTTTTCATACGCTAATATTTAGGTCTGGCAAGCTGAAGCCAAATTATCGGGGGCCGACCTAAATGAGGATATTTTCAGCCTTTTTGTGTTTAAAACATTTCATTTTATTTTAGTCTTTTCCCCCCTCACTTATCAACGTGAAATAACAGTGGGGTAGCTTACGCCATGCTTTGTCCTTATCTGTCATTGTGACATTTGCATCTGACAGAAAGTGACAAAGCTTGCCATTAGTGATCATAATATGCTGTTATGTGGTCCCACCTTTCAGTTAATTTTTATTTCATCTTTCCACAGCTCAAGCCCAATTTAAAACGCAAGCATGACATCGAGAACGTCAACCCAAACGTGATCGGCGTGTCCCCGCGCCCCAAGGGCAGCCCGCGGAGCCCGAGGGGCAAGGGCTGCAGCCCGGGCGCGGGGCCCTCCAAGCCGAAGAGTCCGAGGAGCACCGACAAATGTAAGTGCAAAGAGAAAAAAATACAGGTTCTTATTATGGTAAGAATACGGAAATTCTACTGTCGGCCATTTTCAATATACTGATCGCCATTTTGAGTCTACTGTCCCCCATTTTGGGTCGACTGTCCGCCATTTTAGGTCTACTTTCCGCCATTTTGACTATTGTACGCCATTTTGAGTCTACTGTGCGCCATTTTAGGTCTACTTTCCGCCATTTTAGGGCTACTTTCCGCCATTTTAGGGCTACTTTCCGCTATTTTGAGTCTACTGTACGCCATTTTGAGTCTACTGTCCGGCATCTTAGGGTATTGTCCGCGAATTTAGTCTACTGTCCGCCATTTTGAGTCTACTGTTTGTCATATTAGGTCTACTATCCGCCATTTTGAGTCTACTGTACGCCATTTTGAGTCTACTGTCCGCCATTTTGAGTACCGCTATTTTGAGTATATTGTCTCGGACATTTTGAATATGCTGACCGCCATTTTGAGTTTACTGTCTGCCATTTGAGTCTATTGTCCGCCATTTAGAATCTACTGTCCGTCATTTTAGGTGTACAGTCTGCCATCTTGAGTCTAATATCCACCATTTTGAATTCGTTGTCTAGGTCTTTAGAATAACTCTGTAACCACATTTTGCACATTCCCTTCCCTATTTCACCATATTGACAATGACAGGTGACAATTTAATGTACATGGCGCAGTTTATATGAAACCTAGTGATGTATCAGCGTGTTAACTTTGCAATGTATACCGAATTGTCATCTGTCAAGTTCTCAAGTTGGTGAAATAGGGTTCCGGTCAAGAAGTTGACCAGTGTATTAGTGAGAGGAGAAGCCCATCGCTTAACAGTACTACAAGCCCTTATTCCCTTAGTCGCCTCTTACGACATCCACGGGAAGACGAAGAAGACCGAAGGTGTGGCACTATTCTAACCCGGCTACCGCATGGGCGAAATACAAATTCTCTTTTTGCAATATTAGTGTAGATGGATGTTCATCTAATGTACTATTCCTTATTTTGTGACTGTGTTCCGTGTGGTTGCCGGGTTAGAATAGTGCCACTCCATGTCTCCAGGTGACTAAGGGAATAAGCGCTTGTAGTACTGTTAAGCGATGGGCTTGCAACCTGTCACTAATACACTAGTAAACTTCTTGGTCTAATTGTGCAAAATGTGGTTACAGGATTACCAATAAGTCTTTTTCGTCTTGTTTGTAGTTCTGTAGTACTGCCTACCCCATCCTGAGAATAAAGGCGTGATGTAATTTATGCA
This sequence comes from Acleris holmiana, assembly GCA_949316455.1. Classification (NCBI taxonomy): domain Eukaryota; kingdom Metazoa; phylum Arthropoda; class Insecta; order Lepidoptera; family Tortricidae; genus Acleris; species Acleris holmiana. The sequence goes on along the minus strand of OX438790.1, from coordinate 1,357,344 downwards.
TTTACGTACAATTCCTCATTATTTTTTAGCGAGAACCCTCCAGCCTTCATCAGACCTAGAATCCACCTTACTCCAGGACTATATCATAGAGGAAGAGACCCCCATGGGCCAGTCAGTGGCCCTGGTGCCGGGGAGGACGTACCCCCCCTCGTTGCCGTCTCCCGTCAGGGAGAGAGAGGATCCAGATCATCACTGTGAGTAGACCATATGAGTGTATATCATTTAATCGAAACAAATTTCATCAAATGTATCAATTCATCGAACACTACTTTTTGTTGAAACCATAATGTTTTCAGGGTATCATAAGGTGGGTACGAATTAGAGCAGCCTCGGGTTGAGGCACGCACGGTTTACCTATTTTGCTCAAATTCCTACGCGCTCACGCGCTGTGCGCTAGCAGCGAGCGGGGCGCGGTGAGCCGCCGAGAGTCGGTCTTTTGACCAAAGGCGCCTCAGTGTGCGGGCCTCGCGTAATTTGGACAACAGCGTGCCGCGGCGAGGCGCGTACAAATTTGATAAAGTTGCTGAGCCGTTCCACCACCGAGGCGATTTCTTCTTTTTGTCAATAATTCGGTGAATTATGATAAACGCAGCCGTGGCTGTTATCGTGTCCGACGTCATTTTGAAATGTTGGCTCGCGGCGGGCACGGTTCCTCACCCGCGCATGTTTATGTGCAACAATTTGGCTCGCGAGCAGCTCGCCGCGCGGGGCCAACTTGCCTCAGGCTGAGCTGCTCAGATTCGTACCCAGCTTAAAACATTTAACCAAAACTAACCTACGTAACTAATGAGTCAATAAATCAATAAACACACTACATGTTTCCAAATCATTTAACTACTTGATATCAAATTATTTCCTAAAAAAAAACTGGGTAAACAATATATATTGTATATATATATTTGTATATATTTTGCAGCGCCCCTCATAGATCTGTCCCTGACCAACTCGACTGGGGTGGACTCATTCTCCGAGCTCTCCGATGAGATGATGCTAAGTGTGTTCCGCTGGCTGCCGAAGAGAACCCTGGCTCATTGTATGCTGGTTTGCAAAAGGTATTGTTTTTAAAAAGGGATGGGTTATAAGTAGACTGTGTAATGCATACATACATCACGCCTTCATTCCCAGAGCGGGGTAAGCAGAGCTACAGAAATACCAACAACTCGAAAAATACTTGTTGATAGTTCTGTAACCACATTTTGCACCATCAGGCCAAGAAGTTTACTAGTGTATTAGTGACAGGTTGCAAGCCCATCGCCTAACAGTACTACAAGCCTTTATTCCCCTAATCGTCTACCGGGAACAGTTGGTTGTTTTCGATCAATGTAAAAATCAAATACACTCACCGGAACAAAAACTCGCCCACTCGTCTTTTGTTCATACAACTGCTTACAAATATAACTTCTGAAACCAGAGAGTAACTTGGAAGATACTTAATCAATTTGGTTGTGAATTGTAGTGATTGGTTGTTAGTTAACCAAGGTTCAAATTGGCCAGCAAATATATTTTTTATAGGTTGTGACTCTGTCCAAAGGACCAAAAAAGATCAATACATTAGCTATTTTTAGTAAATTATTTTTATTTTATCTTTTTTTTTTTTATGTTAAGGAGAAGGCACACGAGCACTCAGGCCACCTGATGGTAAGTGGAATCTGAGACCCATAGACATTTGAATTCTCAAGACTGTAATCCTAAGACCTCAAATGCGTTGCCAACCCTGAGGACTAAGATGGAATGCCTCTATGCTAGTAATTTCACCGGTTGTCTATCCTTTGGATCTTTCCAAAGGATAAAAACGATCTATAAAATAGTAGATTTTACAACAAGGGCATAAAACACCATTTTATCCAAGACTTATGGTATCCATCCGAGCCGGTAGTCGAGGGTGAATAATTAAGTCGAGGATAAAATGGGTTTGAAGACCGAGATAACTCGGTCTTAATGTATAAACATTCTGCTTTTCACTTCGATTACGAGGAAATAAACAGTAATAAATATAAAATTAAAAAAAGGCTTGGTTTTAGGGGGCAATGACAGTTCCATGAGTTCTTTTGGGTTTTATCCGTTAGTGTTTAAGGTGTGAGTGTTATTTCCTCGTCACTTGACATTTTAACAAAATTCCGTTACACAATAAGTTTTGCGAAGAAAACAACTAATTAATAGTCAAAAACTATTAGTCACGTTAACAAAGTGGTACAATAAAATGTAAAAAATAATAATAGGATAACCCGTAACGAGGGGATGTATTTTTTTTTCTCGTCTACCCTATACTGTGGTCTTTCAAAAATATTGTGAGTTTGATGAAACAAATTTTCTATCAAGGAATTTTTGTTGGACTCAATTGCCCGCCCCACTACAACCAAAACTACAAATACTAAAAATCAGAAAATTAAATGAAAGCACATAAAACCAATTTAAAAGGAAAACTATCACGATTAAAGTGTTTATATCTACCAAAATCATCTAAGACGGCACCAATTGACTTTAATAGCAAATTAGTTATTACTTGTTGTTTTTTATGTTTGTAGTACATAACGGCTTCGGAACCCTAGCATGGTCCGACATGCTCTTGCCCGGTTTTTGGTGTTTGATATCTCAAACCTACAACTATCGGTAGCCGCGTGACTGTGTGTGCCAACCAGGGATTGTAAAACCGGTTTTATTCAATAACCACTCGCCAAGCAATAGTGTTCGCATTGTTGTGTTCCGGTGTGGGGATAAGACAACCGGTGAAATTACTAGCATAGAGGCATTCCATCGTAGTCCTCAGATTCCACTCACCATCAGGTGGCCTGAGTACTCGTGTGCCTTCTCCTTAACATAAAAAAAAAACCTGTTTTTAAATTGACAAATTTTTACCGCTAAAAAACAATACCTATATTCGAATTAGAGGTATTATTGTCATTCTGCTTTTGTTTTTATCGCTATGTATACACTATTTACAGTATTAAATACCCGTATTTATACCGATATTCATTGCACCTGACAAGTACGATGTCAATTAGATTGTAATTTCAGACTTGTATAAGGCGTGTCTGAGTTTTTTGTAATAACACCGAAATTTTTTACAGAAACAAATAAACGAGTATATTGACACTGACAGGTTTACTGGTTCTAGTTTTTAGGGGTAAAGTATCAAAAAGAGGTATTGTCCTCAATTGTCTAAACCGATTATATACTTACCGGTAGTCATTATACCGCTAATCAGAGCTTTAGCGGTATATATAGTGAAAGTCAATTATAACCGGTTATACCTCATTTAAAACCGGTAGTCGGAATACCGGTAACGATCCCTGGTGCCAACTGTTTCTTGTTTCTAGATGGTACAGAGTGGCCTGCGACGAGACTCTATGGCAGCGGCTTGATTTAGGAAACAAGACGATTAACAAGAACGCCCTCGGCAGGATACTGGCGAGGCTGCCCGTCATAGTCCGGCTGGCGAGTTCAGAGGTTAGTGACGTATCACACACACACACACACACACAGGACAATGTCATACAACTTGACCTAGTCCCAAACTAAGCTCTAGGCTTGTACTATGGGTACTAGACAACGATAAACTTAAATAGAGAAATGTATACTCAAATACATAGAGAACATCCAAGACTCAGGAACAAATACTCGCGCTCATCACACAAATATCTGCCCTTACCTTACTTAGTATGCACTCGCGTACGGGAAAAAACCCCGTTTTGTAACTGGCTACTAAATGGAACGTTTCCATTACCAATTCGTAACTGCGGTTGATAACCAGCTTCGAAATGGGAAAAAACCCGTTTTGTAACTGGCTACTAAACGGGACTTTTCCATTGCCGATTAGTAACTGCGGTTGGTAACCAGCTTCGAAATGGAAAAATATCCAGTTTTGTAACTGGCTACTAAACGGAACATTTATATTGCCGATTCGTAACTGCGGTTGGTAACCAGCTTTGAAATGGAAAAAAAAACCCGTTTTGTAATTGGTTACTAAACGGAACTTTTTTATTACCGATTCGTAACTGCGGTTGGTAACTATGAAATATGAAAATTGGCTACGAAACAGCACTACGCAGGCCCGTTACGTAGCCAGCTACGAACAGGGAATTTTAGATTCCCATTTTGTTGCCAGCCCCGAAAATTGGCTACAAAACGGTACCAAAGGCAGAAGTTGGTTACATCTTATCTTAATATATATAAATCTCGTGTCACAATGTTTGTCCTCAATGGACTCCTAAACCACTTAACCGATTATAATAAAATTCGCACACCATGTGCAGTTCGATCCAACTTGAGAGATAGGATAGTTTAAATCTCAAATTATAGTCGCAATTTTAATTTATTGCTAATTATTTGTCTGTTATTATTTGACAGTCGCAATTATTTATTTATTTATTTATTTATTTATCTATTCATAGGTACACAATCAACACTTACAGTAAATAACCAAACATGCTGATCACCTTAATTAACAATATAGATAAAGAGAGTAACTATAAACATGACTATAGACTATACTAGGTTACAACAGAGCTTAACCTGGCCCTAGCTTCCAGATAGCTGGTGGCTGAAGCCACAAGCCTAGCTTCGGAGCTACAAAACAAATCCACGTCGCCGTCACTGTGTAGAATGTCATTGAGTAATGTAAGCGCGCGGAGGAGCGGGGAGTGGGAGTGGCTGCGCGTGCGCGCCGCCGGCACTGCGAGCAGTGGCCGCCGCCGCGGGCGCAACCGGACGGTGGACACCGAGGGCACCCACAAGCCAATTTCGGATAAAAGGGAAGGATTATAGGTTAAACCTCGCAATAGTTGGAAGAAATACCTAACGAGATGGATATCCCTACGGATTTCTTGGGAAGAACAACCGACCATTCCGAGAATGAACAATGTGGGATAGAGTTTGGGGTAATAACCACAAAGTCTGTTGTAGAGGAAACGGATAAAAGATTTCTGCACCCTTTCGAGCATCAGTATGTACTGGGTCTCGTGTGGGCTCCACACGACTACATTTGTTTCTAACTTGCTACGAACGTAAGCATTGAACAGCACTATCATAGCGGCCCTATTGGTAAATGTTTTAGATTGCCTGATCACAAAACCCAAGCATTTCCGGGCCGAGTCGCAGGTCTTAATTATGTTCAAGTTGAAGCTAAGTTGAGAATCGAACCACGTACCGAGATCTTTCACGGAGCTTACACGCATCATAGGCGCGCTATGCAGGATGTAGGGGAACTGAAGAGGATTTAATGCCCGCGAGTATGACATAATTGAGCACTTTTCAGCATTCAGTTCCAGGCAATTGTCTCTACCCCAACGGCAGACACTGCTAATGTCTTCTTGGAGTTTGGCACAGTCGCCAAGACTAGCAACATCAATCGCTAGTTTTACGTCATCGGCAAATAGAAGACATGAGGCGTGCTTGATAGAGGCCGGGAGATCGTTTACTAATATTAAAAACAGCAAAGGACCGAGCGAACTACCTTGCCCGATTCCCGACGTCACTGGATACAGGTCTGATCTTGTATTTTTATAACTAACATATTGCTTCCGGTCCGACAAGTAATTGTGAATTAGGCTCAATACATCCGCCGACACGCCAGCAAGGTCTAGCTTCTTCAGTAAGATGTCGGGGTGCACTCTATCAAAAGCTTTACAAAAATCAAAATAAGCAACATCAACTTGGCGACGCTGGTCTAAATGATTGGATATTAAAGTTGATATGTTTAGAAGGTTTGAAGTAGTGGAACGTTTAGGGAGAAATCCGTGCTGCTCATCACAGAACCAACTGCGCAACTGGCTATACAACTGGTTATAAATCACAGATTCAAAAATCTTCCCAAACACTGACAATACCGCTATGGGTCTGTAATTGCGGATATCTGACTTATGACCTGACTTGTGAACTGGAATAACTTTTGTTGTCTTCCAGCACGTTGGGTACGTCATTGTCTCAATAGATAGGTTGAACAGACGCAGTAGCGGCTGAATGAAAGATTCGCCGCAGTCCCTAACTATAAATTGTGGTATATTGTCAGGCCCCTGGGTGAACTTTGCCGCCAGCCGCTTAATAGCTGACCTAATATGTGACTGATCGATGCACTTAATGTGTATTGTCCCTGGAAACCAATGGGAGGCTGAAGAGCCAAAAGAAATGATAGGTGAAGGGGAGCCTGGAGTAGACATACTACCCAGGGTTAAATAGACACTTTTGAAATAGTGAGCAAATCCATCGGCAACCTCTTGCGATGACTGAGGGGCGAAGGTATCAGCCTGCTTACATGCGCGGTTGCGTTTGATAAATGCCCAGAATGAAGACGGATCCGCAATAATACCTGCTTGCAAACGACGCACGTAATGGTGCATTGCGAGTTCGGATTTAGTCTTAACAAGTTTCCTGTAATACACAAAAAAGCATAATCTAGCTGGTGGCTTGCTATTTTGAACCGTTTATGGTATAGATTTTTCAATTGATTAATTTTGATAATATCAGCTGTGAACCATTCTGGGTAATTATTTCGTGTATTTTTACATGCCCTTACAGGAACGCATTCTGAGATTATATCGTTAATTACCTCGTAAAAATACTCGACACCATCATTTACATCCTTTAAGCTATTAAGTTGGGTCCAATCAACATTTGATAATTTATCATATAAGAGTGGGAAATTGGCTTTGCGGAAGAGTGGGAAATTATCTGTTAACTCCAAATGATTCTAACAGATGTCGATACCTTTCGACTGGGTTGAGTAAGTAATCAATAGATGGCGCTGCTATGGTAAATCTACGAACGTGTCATATAAGCTACATATAATTATATGTAATTGTCTCAGTGAATGAAAGTGGCGTGGTACTAAAGTGTAATCATATTTATGACTTCGACTGTACCACGTTCCATACATTTTAGCCCATTGCTCTTTGTACAGATTTTTTTCGTTAATTAGCACAGGTTTTGCTGAAGTGAACTTTGTTCAATAATGACCTCAAAAGTTGGAGCTTAAGTTGGATTTACGAAGATTTGTCATGATTTCTTTCTTCACTACATAGTATAAAACAAAGTCGCTTCCCGCTGTCTGTCCCTATGTATGCTTAAATCTTCAAAACTACGCAACGGATTTTGATGCGGTTTTTTTTAATAGATAGAGTGATTGAAGAGGAAGGTTTATATGTATAATACTTTAATCCAGAGCGAAGCGAGGGCGGGTCGCTAGTTTACTAATATGTTTTTCATACAATTTCTAAGTAGTCTGTTAATAAGACTATTTCTTTGTAGAATGCTTTCGAATCATAGCTTTGTAGCCTGGAACGGTGAAGAACGCTTTACATAGGCCTCTCCTTCATCATGCATGAGGATACGAAAATGAATTAAACATCAAGTATGCCCCGATCGGAATCCTACTTATTATACAATTACCCTCGACGAAAATATATACATACATACATACATAACATCACGCCTTCATTCCCAGAGTGGGGTAGGCAGAGCTACAGAAATACCAACAACTAAAAATACATGTTATTAATTTTGTAACCACATTTTAGCACAAGTAGGCTGAGATATGTGACAGGTTGCAAGCCCATCGCCAAATATACGAAAATATATGTTCTATATTAGTTAAATAAATGTCACACAAATTGACCTAGTCCCAAACTAAACTCTAGGCTTGTACTATGGGTACTAGACAACGATAAACTTACGTATATAGAGAAATATACACACATACATAAAGTCATGCCTTTATTCCCAGATTGGGGTAGGCAGAGCTACAGAACTACCAACAACTCTAAAAAACTTGTTGATAATTCCGTAACCACATTTTGCACAATCAGGCTAAGATGTTTACCAGTGTATTAGTGACAGGTTGCAAGCTCATCGCCTTACAGTACTACAAGCCCTTATTCCCTTAGTCGCCTCTTACGACATCCACGGGAAGACATGGCGTGGCACTATTCTAACCCGATAACCACACGGAAAAAAAATAGTATAGAGAAATGCATACTTAAATATATAGAAAACATCCAAGACTCAGGTATATTATACACAAATATCTGAACCCAGGAGTCCTAGCTTCGAAGGCAGGGTCACTACCAATTAGGCTAGCGTGTCGTCGAGATTGACACAGTAATTTGTTGGCAGATATCGGAGTGGACCCCCGCGACCCCCCCCTCGCAGTCGCGCGTGCAGTACCTGGACCTCAGCATGGCGGCGCTGGCGCCCGCCACGCTCGACTGCCTGCTGGCGCGCTGCGGCGCCGTCCGGAAGCTCAGCCTCGAGGGCGTCCGCCTGCACGATGCCACTTGCCAGATGATTGGTGAGCACGAACATGCACACACATACCGTCACGCCTTCATTCCCGGAGTGGGGTAGGCAGCTACAGGAACACCAACAACTCTAAAAATACTTGTTGATAATTCTGTAATTTGTTAAGGAGGCACACGAGCACTCAGGCCACCTGATGGTAAGTGGAATCTCAGATCCATAGACATTTGAATTCTCAAAACTATAATCCTAACACCTCAAATGCGTTGCCAACCCTGAGGACTAAGATGGAATGCCTCTATGCAGTAATTTCACCGGTTGTGTTATCCCCACACCGGAACACAACAATGCGAACACTTGCTTGGCAGGTGGTTAATGGATAAGATGGTGGTAGCGATCCGGACGGACCCTGCACTGCACCATTGTGCATGATGTGGTTATAGTTTGGTATTTCTGTAGCTCTGCCTACCCCACTCTGAGAATGAAGGCGTGATGTTATGTATATATGTTTAAGAAGTTTACCAGTGTGACAGGTTGCAAGCTCAAACGCTGCCCGTTTCGACAGTCAACAGCAAAAGTATATGATCATTTTAGTACTTTGTCACTTTCACTACTTTACCACACCTCAACCGTCGCAGTATTGTTACATTAGTGCTATAAAGTCGTAGGAACCATTACCTAATGGCAAATCTACAATACACTTCAAAATTGCCTTAAAGAACTACCGATGAATAGATTTCGAGTGAAACTTTTCCAATGGTTGAAACAAGAAACTTATTGTTCAATTAACTAATTTCTAAATAAGCATTGAAATGTAATTTTTGTAGTAATGTGTACTGGTGTAAAATGAATCATCTTTTTTTTTTTTTTTTTTTTATGTTAACCCTCTGCGACTGACGTGACACCGCCAAAAAAATCGCCTTATAGCGTAAAAAAGCTCTGTATCGCTCAGTAACTTCTTCTTAAGACTCGGGGCATTATAAGTTAACCTATGTTAAAAAAAAATCCTGTTTTTTTTTACCTTATTTGAGTTAGTTACATTTTTTTTTATTTAAAAGCCAATATACATGTTGTCTAGTACCCATAGTACAAGCCTAGAGCTTAGTTTGGGACTAGGTCAATTTGTGTGACATTGTCCCGAGATATTTATTGATTTAGACGTAATTTGTCACGAAATGGTCACAACTCAGCGTGATGCTGGCAGAGCCTAGATTTTGTCTTATGATAGTCAGTTGCCGTATCACGCATTTGTATCATAAAGCCTTATAGTGTCAGTTGTCCAAGGGGGTTTGGGGACCTTGACGACAGTTGTCTTTGTAAGTGCATGCAGGTCAAATAAAAAAAGCGGGGGGGCCATGAAGGGTTCCGTAGCAGCAAGTAACATAATATAAAAGTTCGTTGTAGCTTTGATCAATGTTTTTATGACGTATTAAAAAAAACTGCTTACTAGATCTCGTTCAAAACAATTTTCGGTGGAAGTTTGCATGGTAATGTACATCATATATTTTTTTTAGTCCTATCATTCTCTTATTTTAGAAGTTACAGGGGGGGACACACATTTTAACACTTTGGAAGTGTCTCTCGCGCAAACTGTTCAGTTTAGACAAAAATGATGTTAGTAACCTCAATATCATTTTTGAAGACCTATCCATAGATCACGGGTACACGTATGGGTTTGATGAAAAAAAAATGTTGAGTTTCAGTTCTAAGTATGGGGAACCCCCAAAATTTATGTTTTTTGTTTCTATTATTGTGTGAAAATCTTAATGCTTTTCACAGAATACATCTACTTACCAAGTTTCAACAGTGTAGTTCTTATAGTTTCGAAAAAAAGTGACTGTGACATACGGACGGACAGACAGACAGACATGACGAATCTACAAGGGTTCCGTTTTTTGCCATTTGGCTACGGAACCCTAAAAACTATAAGAACTCATTAACCATGTCATTAACATTGTCCAAAGGTATTACTTCCCATCTAATTCTTTGTAGGTCTCTATCAACAAAATAAGGGATCAATGATATGCATTGGTCTATGGGTGATGGTAAATGGTTTTGGGGTCATTCTACTTTTTAGCGCATAATAATCATTGGTGAAATTAAAAGCATTTTTAGACATTTTTTTCACGTAAATTTGACTTATATTGAAACTGGAACAACTAAATTTAATAGTATTATTACAGCGTATTAGCATTGCTATACAACGAGGAAATGCTACCAGCATCTGTGGTACTTTGCCCTTTTCTAGTTTTTTATTTAGTTTTAATTGATTTGTATTTAGATTAGTTATTTAATTATATTATTTTATTTTAGATTATTACGTAGTTAAGATTATTATATTTTTTATTCCTGTGTAATTATATAAATACAACGCCGTAAGTGTTTATACCTACTAAAATCATCTAAGAAGGCACCGAATGACTTTAAATAGAAAATTGTTATTTAATAGTTCAAAACAAAACACTTTAAATTTATTGATATTTATTTTATCAGGAAAAGTTGGTAACACAGCGGTAAAATACACTTTTTCCATACAAATGGCGGGGACATGCGTGACCACTATGTTACCTACTTTAAAGTTAATTATAGTGACTTTTTAAATGTAATGATAATTTTAAATGTAAGCCAAGTTGTGTAACTATTTCAATATTAAATTACAAAACCGAGCACTTTAACGTTTTTATAAAAATATTATTTGAAGAGCACTTGTCAAAAAATCGACCTGCGCTTAAAAGTAGAATGACCCTTTGGCTTTACATGCTTAATGTGAAACTTGCAACCTACAAGACAGTGTCCATGAAGGGACCCCACATGTGCAATGTCAATACTTTTAGCTTGCAAGTCGGTGCGAACAACATCAATGAGGGTCCTACTGGTGTCTGTGAAGTGAGTCGGTTCTGCAACTAATTGAGTGAGGCAGAAACCAGTTAGAAAATTATTAAATTTAGTTAATTTTATATCTGTACCGGCTAACATTTATGTTGAAATCGCCATCATGTACCTTTGCTGTTGACTGTACTACCCCTAATTAAGAAATAAATAACAAATAAGAAATACTCAAGAACTCTCATTAAGAAGACTCTCATTAACACCATACTAACAACCAGGGCCCGTACTTTTCATGCCGTTGGCGCAAAAATGACGTCACGCTACTTAGAGTATGATTCCAATTAGTATTTCTTCATAATCATTATTTATTAAATACCTCTGAGACATAAATACTATTATACCTATATTGATTGTTTGTGTAAATTGTTAAAATCAAAAAAAATGTGTTCATCGATTCAAATTTTCTTTTTAACATGGAAGTTGGAACAATTAACCAATAGTGCGAACAAACAAAACTATGATTACAAAACAAAAGTATTTTTATGAATATCACATGACGTATGAAAACGAAGATGTCGTAGATTTTCTCTGTACGGGATTTGAAGCAAGAAGGATTATGTGCTTTAAGTTAGAGAGGCGGGAATTCTGTTTTGTACTTACGTCTTGAAATGTGGTAACAATAAATACCATTTAATAAAATGTATGTATCGACATGAAATATAAAACAAATAGTTTCATTTACGTTTTACGTATCAAGTAAAAAGGTATTTATTTTTCTACGAGTCAATAGATTACCTACTTAACTCATTTGTACATGATTAAATGATTGACGACTAATGGTTAATAATTATTTATTTATTTATTTTATTTTATGTTAAGGAGAAGGCACACGAGCGCTCAGGCCACCTGATGGTAAGTGGAATGAGACCCATAGACATTAGAATTCTTAAGAATGTGATCCTAAGAACTCAAATGCGTTGCCAACCCTGAGGACTAAGATGGAATGCCTCTATGCTAGTAATTTCACCGGTTGTCTTATCCCCACACCAGAACACAACAATGCGAGCATTGTTGCTTGGCGGGTGGTTAATGGATAAGATGGTGGTAGCGATCCGGATGGACCCTGCACAGGGTCCTACCACCACTACCACCAATTGAAGTATTTGAAATCATACTCTATGTAGCGTGACGTCATTTTTGCGTCAGCGGCATGAAAATTACGGGTTCTGCTAACAACACACGTTTTCCAGGGAAATGCAAACAATTAGAAACGTTAAATTTGACCATGGCTCAAGGAGTGACGGCTGATGGACTGGCCGCTATACTAGAAGGATGCGTTGGGTAAGTATGTAGCATAGAATTCAATTAAACTATTCAAATCTCATATTTTTGAAGATATTTTCTAATTTTAATTTCTCAGTGTAATAACTTATAATTTGACATGCTGTGCAATTATATACATACATACATAACATCACGTCTTTATTCCCAGAGTGGGGTAGGCAGAGCTACAGAATACCAACAACTCTAAACTTGTTGATAATTCTGTAACCACATTTTGCAAAATCAGGCTAAGTTGTTTACCAGTGTATTAGTGACAGGTTGCAAGCCCATCGCCTAACAGTACTACAAGCCCTTATTCCCTTATATATAGACTAAATATAAATACATAAAGTAAGTAATTTAATAAATACATACTAAATACATATAATTGTACATCTATATAATATATACATACATACATCCTCCAAAACAGCCAAACAATGACAACAGACGAAACTATACTCGATACTCCTTGCTCATCACACAAATATCTGCCCATACTGGGATTTGAACCCAGGCCCGCTAGCTTCGGCAGGGTCACTAGGCTAACCAGTCTATATTCAGAATCAGAATAATCTTTATTCAAGTAGGTTTACAAATAATAAACTCTTTTGAAACGTCATAGTAGCGACTTAGCCTAAATTGACTGCAGGTTCAAATCGCGACCGATCAGAGAAGAACCTGTAAGATTAGTTTCAATGTATTGTTCGTTCCAGTTTGCAATCGCTGAACATTTCGTGGTGTAACCTGAGCGAAGCCGCGCTGCAGGTGCTGGTGTCCAAGCTGCCCACCAAGCTGCAGAGGCTGAACGTCGGAGGTGCCCGGATCATGACTGATGACAGTGAGTACCGGTTGTATAATAAAAGTTTTTCGTCACACATGCTCGGAAAGGGCTCGTGTTATAATCATACATAGACCCCGGATTTTTCCTTTTGGCGACTAAGGTCTATTGAGTAAAAATGAATAGGTATAAAAATTACTAGAAAGAAAATTGGAGAGAAGGATTTATTGACTAAGTATAAAAAGGCCGACATTCAAATACGTAATTATTTTATATTAGGTAGTGTCGACGGAACTCCGCTTCCGCGGAGCTCCTATTTCTGGGTGGTTTGGCCCTCCGGGCTTGTTGCAAAATTGACATAACCTAAACCTACCTACGTATTTAAATGTCGGCATTTTTATGCTTAGTCAATAAATCCTTCTCCAATTTTCTTTCTAGTCATTTTTATACCTAGTCATTATTTCTTATAGACTTTAGTCGCCAAAAGGGGATTTTTGTCGCAATGATCCCACAATAGGGTAGTTTGGAGAGTAAATGGAACGGTGTTAATTAACAAGGTAACCTAGTCTATGGTGAGTGAATGAATGAATGAATGTATTTATTTGCTATTATTTTTGGGTACATAGATTGGATGGTAATGGTCATGGAATTTGTTTCCTTGCAAAAATACTTAAAATTAAGCGTGCAAATATTAAGATCTAGTACAAAAAATAACATGTATAACATTAGAATATTTAAGTTAACAGGGTTTGGCGGTCAGGGTGTTTTACAGAATTATAAATTTATAATCAGGTATTCACGATATTTTATATCTTAAGTCAAAACTTAATTAGATTAAAACTGATAAAATATAAGCTCGCAGTGCCCTTCACGCGGCTCCATAAAATAAAAAACTCTTTTATGGGTAATTGTATTAGGTTCTATAATAAGCTCCCAAGTAATGTTACTGAACTATCAGTAAATAAATTTAAGAGTTACGTTAAGCGTAAACTAATTTCTAAAGCATATTATAGTATTAAAGACTATATTAATGATAACAATGCTTGGGACTGAATTGCTTGTAATAAAATGTTTAGTCCTTACGACAAAAGGTTGCGAACGTCGAAAAAAACCCTTCGGCCGCCACCGCAACCATGTTTCGCAACCAGTTGCAAAGGAAGAATTTTCCTCCTTTGTTGGCAACTAGTTGCGTTTGACGAATATTTTGTCTTAATACGCAACCAGTTGCGAAGATGTAATCCATTTTCCATCATGGCAATTAAGTTTCGCAACCAGTTGCTAAACATATTTTTCTTTTCTGGCTACGCAACCAAGAAGTTATATAATAGATAAATTAGATGAGGTATAAAAACTTTTTGAACCTTATGGCTCTCGCTACAAGTAAAGCCGTTAATCTGACATTGAAAAAAAGCAGTCAATGATTATTCCTGTATATTCATTTAATATCTTTAGCAGCATAGAGGCAATACTATTCGTTATTTACTATACGTATTAGAGCATAGGTTATCGGTCAAATGCATTACGTGTTCTAGGATTATTATATCCTCGTAGACAACTGGTTGTGAACAAAGAAAATTAACTCTTCTATAGCAACTAGGCTTTTTGAAATTTTCCTTGTTGGCAACTGTTTGCGTAACAGGAATGAATATTCTTCTATCCCAACTGGTTGCCATGAAAGACTAAAAAATCCTCGTAGACAACTGGTTGCGAAACAGAGTTGCGATGGCGGCCGAAGGGGAAAAAAAAAAGACATCCGACAGAGTTTCTTACAGGTTCTTCTCTGATCGGTCGCGATTTGAACCTGCAGTCAATTTAGGCTAAGTCGCTACTATGACGTTTCAAAAGAGTTTATTATTTGTAAACCTACTTGAATAAAGATTATTCTGATTCTTTCGGTATACTATTGCAAACCATACATTTGGCTTTGGGTTTCTCAGTCGCTCACTTTAAGTTCGTCAAAAGCCAGCTTAACGTACAAATGTATGGTTTGAATGATATACCAAAAGGTAATACTGATCAATTGACTAGGTAATTTTTGTCGTCTTGCCTAGTGCCTGGTTGATGCCTAGTTATAACTTATTCGATTCGTATTTTTTTCGTATTCATTAACACCGTTCCATTTACTCCCCATACTAACCCTTTTGTGACGTCTAATCATACATCGTTATCGCGGGAGCAAATAAGATTATGACAAGTAGGCAATAACAGAAGCGACACTCGCATAGTGGAGCGTCTCTATGGGAAACGTGCCTTAAAAAATACAAAGTTGATAATTTTAAATACTGAGTATCATCATCCTCAATTTAAAAAGTGAGGGTTTTCAAAACCTATGAATCATCTATTATCAATGTCCATAAGCTAAGCAGTAGAGTTGCCGCGAATAGTGGTTATAGCGAATAGTCGAATACCGATTAATCGCCATTCACTTTGGCGAATAGTCGAATAACTCGACGTTACTATTCGACATAAAAAAATTATTAAACACATTAAAAATATTTCTTATTTCTTCTAAGGTTGTGAGCAAAAGAAAACAATAAAGTTAAAGAAATCTGTTTCATGTTATACATACCTACATATATGTAGTAAATTTAATTTTCAATTTTTAAATGCTGGCAAGTGGCAACCCTTTCCTTGTACATAGTTTACGGGGAATACCCCGTTTTGTATAACCCAGCGTTTGTTATTGTAGGGGATTTCCCGCTCAATCAATACGCTTGTGTTTAGGATAGGCGGCATGCATTAGTCATTTGATTTTAGACATCGGTTGACGTTTTTTTAACTCATTAGTTTTTTTGTTCGATAAAAGTTAATTTTAGACGACTATTCGCCGAATGCCGAATAATACTAGCTATTATTCGGTATTCGACGAATATCAAAAAAATGACGAGTCATGCCGAATACCGAATAATAGCGCGTATTCGCGGCAACTCTACTAAGCAGTACCATCTACAGCATCAGGATTTAAAGATCGACGGTATCGTAATTCTGCATTGTCACGGGGTCTCAATACGTGTACGTTAATTGATTGCAAGATTTGAAGCTAACAGCCGCTATTAAAATATACGCGGTGAAGCTAAATGAAACCATTAAAAAAAACATATTGCTGGCTTGTTATTAAATTTTCATTGACCAACTATGTCTAACCAGAGAAAACGTCGTGTAAGATATGAAGAACTTCTTAGAGGTTTAGAATGCGTAGGCATAATATTCCTTTTTTACCAAACAGACAATCTATTATATGTTTTCTATAACAGATTTGTTTTTGCTCCCGCCATAACGATCTATGGTTATTACCTTACCTAGGATAACTCGGGCATGTTCTAGGGATTTGATATCGATTAAAAATATGTCGATGTAATTGAATTAATACACGTGCAATAATCAAACACCGGATTCACGGGGGCAAAATGTACCAGTGCTAGTGATTAACTAAATATCGACTAAGTTTATCGACATCTATTAAAAGCTATTTTTAATCATCATGTACAAGCAAGTTGCACATAACATAACTTACCAATTATGCTAACATAGTGCATTCGTGGACTAATTAAGTTGTTTACGAAATATTTAATATATATTATGTGAATAGGTTTATCTTTAGGTAGTGTGAATAAAACACTCGAACAAAACATACGTTTTTATCAATACAAAACGGCTGTGGCTGTTAACAACCCTTACAACTTACATCCACGGGTAGCAGCCCGTTCATTTTGGTCCTTCGAACCGGATCCTGGATCTTTGTGTGTACGTAGTGTGTTGGCAATCGGTTCACTGGCCTCCTACAAGCAGGTCTCACCAGTGGATTGAGAAGGTGCATATCACGCGCGGAAGCACAGAGACCGGAATAACAACCACGTCGAAAGTGGACAACAGTGATCAACAACAAGGATACACCTTCAACAGAACGTGTTGGTAACCCTACATTAATATACATTGGATACCAACACCTACAGAAATGGAGGATTTAATCGACCGTCAAAAGGACCTTTTCGTCCAAATTGAAAAGGCCGCAATCAACTTTGGTAAGGATTCTATTACCAGAAAAACTGAAGAATACATCCAGAAGAAGTTAGAAGCACTCGACAAGCTATGGGGTGAGTTTGTCGGGAATCACATGAAACTGTCAGCCGCGGAGATGAAGGTACCTGACTATCATGACCAAAACATGTATGACAAGGTCAAACAGCGTTACGAAGCTACACGACAGTTAATGACGTCATTTAAGCCTGAAACATCTGCAAAGGAGAAAACTATGGCAAACACAGAAGAGAAAGCTATGCCGTCAAGGGCTGATGACCTTAAGGATCAACAAGCGACAAATTTCCGAGCTTTTTCACGAGTCGTCAGAGGTATAGATGTTAACAAAATGACAGAAAAGTGGGAGTTTGAAGACAAACTTCAGATGTTACAGCAGCGGTGGAAGACAGTTGATGATTTGCATTGGCAAATTGATAACATGCTTAAGGGATCTGACTTATCCTATGAACAAGAGTATTCAGAACATGAGGCAATTTATGAAGCAGCTAAGAAATTGCTTAACAAAAAACTGAGCTCCACATCGCATCAAAATCAGTCTACACCGAGAGTTGAGATTCCTACATTTTCTGGGAATTATACACATTGGCCTACATTTATGGATCTCTATACTGAAGCTATCCACAACAACCCAACACTAACGAAGACACAAAAAATGCAGCACCTGAAAGGAAAATTGAAGGGTGAAGCAGAACGTCTGGTGCAACATCTGTACATTACTGCTGAAAATTACGACACATGCTGGGAGTTGCTTTCATATCGCTATAACAACATACAACTCTTATTCACAAAGCAAGTTCAACTACTTATGAATCAACCCTCAGTGAATAAACAAACATCGTACGAACTAAAGCGTCTTTATGATACAAGCATGGAAGCTGTGCACGCCATACAGAACCTCGGCGTGGATACGACAACATGGGACCCTATTTTGGTTCACATTATAGCCGAAAAACTGGATTCCGAAACATATTCATCATACATGGAGGCTAGAAAGAGTCCAAGGGACCTGCCGGTTTTTGATGAGCTCATGACCTTTCTAGAGGGTAAATTTGCAGCTCTGGAACCCTTGAACAACAAAGTGAAGAAAACCAACCTTCCTAACACTTCATCTACATCGAAACCAGCCAACAGCAGACAAGAAGCTCCATACAAATCTTCAAAATATAATAGTTTCAAAGGAAAAAATTATACATCGTATCACGCGGCTGGTGACAGGAAGTGCCCATTATGCAAAACGGATCACATACTTTTCCATTGCAAACAATTCCACGACATGACACCAGACACAAAACTCAGCAAGATTAAGCAATTACATGTGTGTCCTAATTGTTTATATTGTCATGACGAAAAACCGTGCAATTCAAGAAAAAGGTGCAAAGTTTGCACGGGTCAACATAACACAATTCTACATGACTTGTATCAACGTGACCCGAAACCGCCTACGCAGACGCAGCAAAATACATCGCGTGCGCAAGACTTAGTGTCGTCATCGCATCACGTGTCGAACTTAGACAATGAAGTTTTATTATCAACGGTACTGTTAAACATAAAAGCGAGAGATGGTACCTACATGCAAATGAGAGCTCTGATTGATCAAGGGTCACAGATTAGTCTCATTAGTGAGAATGCCGCACAGAGACTAGGCCTACAAAGACGTCACCACAGCGGAACTATCTCTGGCGTCGGCACTTCTTTAAACAGAAGCAAAGGAATCGTACAACTCTCCTGCGAGTCCGTATACAGCGATTACAAATTTACAACTGAAGCATTGATAATGACAACGGTCCTCAATGACCTACCCAACAGCACATTTGAAAAACAACAATGGTCACATCTGCAAGGAATACAGCTGGCGGACCCCGACTACAATATTTCGAGAGCGGTAGACATTCTATTAGATGCGAGTGTGTATTCTGACATCATAATGGATGGAATACTTCGAGGTCCAGCACAGGCTCCACTTGCGCAACAGACAAAAATTGGGTGGATACTCTTTGGCAATGTGAAAACATTTAACTGTCATGTAGTAACTAACAACATCGACGACCTATCAAGATTTTGGGAGGCGGAAGAAATAACCAATGATACAAAAACAAGCTTGACAGCCGAAGAAGAATATTGTGAACGACTGTACAAAGAAACAACAACACGATTACCCGACGGCAAATATCAAGTTAAGATTCCTATGAAACAGGACTTTGAACGACACCTAGGGGTCTCAAAAGCGCAAGCCGTCGCGCAATTTCTACATTTGGAAAAAAGACTCGCAAAGGATCCAACATTTCATTCACAATATAAAAACTTTATTGAAGAATACATAGAACTGGGTCACATGAAGTTATGCAAAATACCTAGAAATCCAAGCTGTTATTTACCTCACCACGGAGTTCTGAAACTAGACTCTAGCACAACTAAACTACGAGTCGTATTTAATGGTTCAAGCAGAACACGAACGGGGCATAGTCTTAACGAATTGATGCTGTGCGGACCAAATCTGCAGCAAGATCTTCAGGCCATGATTATGCGCTGGAGGAAATACAAATTTGTTTACACAGCGGACATCGAGAAGTTTTACAGACAAATTATGATACATGAAGACGACCAGCATTTACAGAAAATAGTTTGGAGAGACACTGAAAACGAGACACTAAAAGATTATCAACTATGCACAGTTACTTATGGAACGAAAGCTGCGCCGTTCTTAGCCATGCGCACAGTTAAACAGCTAGTAATGGACGACGGCCCTAAATATCCTATGGCATGCGAAACATTGAACAATCAACTCTACGTCGATGATCTGTTGGGTGGACAAAACGACTTTGAATTAGCACAACAAACACAACAACAGCTGATTCAAATCTTACAAGCCAGTGGATTCAATCTACGCAAATGGGCAAGCAATGACCCAAAGCTACTTGAAAAATTATCTCAAGAACAAGTTAGTGTGAGCATGCTGGATTTCAAACACACACAATCAAACAAAACATTAGGATTAAGATGGAACCCGCAAACCGATCAATTTACATTTAAACAGAAAATGTATCGCAAGGATGACGTCATCGAAAACATTACAAAGCGATCATTACTTTCCGACATATCAACATTATATGATCCTTTGGGTTGGCTATCACCAGTCACCATTAAAGCAAAAATGATTTTTCAACGCGTTTGGGAAGCCAATATCGATTGGGATGACTCATTACCTGATAACATTCAAAAGGAGTGGATAACGCTCAGAAACGACATGCCGAACATAGAAAAAGTTATTGTACCTCGATGGCTGGGAGACACAACACAACCCATAGAGATTCACGGATTCTGTGACTCATCCGAACGTGCTTTGGCTTGCGTCATATTTTGCAAGACAAGGACAGAAAGTGGAGAGGCTGACGTAAGAATCGTCGCAGCTAAGACTAAGCTCGCCCCATTTAAAAGGTCTGTTTCGATACCCAGATTAGAGCTTTGTGGTGCATTACTATTGTCAAAGCTGATGAAGAAGGTAACAAAAGCGATATCTGAACACGACATAACAACATATGGCTGGACCGACTCCATGGTGGTCCTGGGTTGGTTACAAGGTGACCCAGCCAGGTGGAAGACATTTGTTGCAAACCGCGTGACGGAAATAGTCGATATTATGCCATCAACATGCTGGAGACACGTTGCTTCAGAACAGAATCCTGCTGACTGCGCGAGCAGAGGATTAACGCCATCCCAGTTACTTGAACACAAATTGTGGTGGCAGGGCCCCACATGGCTACAGGAGGAAGTAACCCCGCACCAACAAATAGTTGAAGCCCCGAAGTTAGAGGAAAAACCTAAACGTGCATGTGCAACACAAACAAGTCAAGAATCGAACCTGTTACAAGAACTCATACAGAAATACAGTTCAATAACTCGATTAGTTCGAGTCACGTGTTGGATTACACGTTTTATAAATAACCTACGTGACAAATCAAACGCCGAGCGCTCTACATACCTAACGACGAAGGAAATCCGAGAAGCACACATAGCAATCATAAAGACAGTGCAATTGGACTTTAATGAGGACGTTTCGCGATTGCGTAAACAAGAGTCAGTAAGCATTAAAAGCAATTTACTTAAACTGAATCCGTATTTAGACACTGACTCATTACTACGGGTTGGTGGACGACTTAAACATTCAAACCTTCAAGAAACATCTAAACATCCTATCATACTACCCAAGAAGCACAAGGTGACAGATATGCTGATAAACCAAGCTCACAAGATGACTCTACACGCTGGAGCCAAGCTAACCCTGGGATATTTACGCAACAAGTACTGGATCTTGGGCGGATACGGAAGAGTTAAAGAACAATTAAAACAATGCGTGAAATGTATACGCTACAAAACCAGTAACAACAATCAACTAATGGCAGACCTGCCGGAGCCACGAGTGAACCCATCCCGCCCATTTACACATTGCGGGGTGGATTTTACCGGACACGTCGAAGTCAAGGCCAACAAGGGTAGAGGAATTAAAACTACCCTGGGATACATCGCAGTGTTTGTTTGTTTGTCAACGAAGGCGATACATCTTGAGCTTGTTTCTGACTTGAGCTCAAACACATTCATCGCTGCATTCAAACGCATGTGCGCCAGGAGAGGCGTTCCCAAACATATGTACAGTGACAATGGCACCAATTTCCATGGAGCGGCAAGGATACTTGGCAAGGAGCATCAGGAGGCCATACAACACTATATCAACACAGAGTTCATGGAGCACATCTCATCAGCAGGAATCGAATGGCACTTCAATGCCCCTGCGTGGCCTAGCGCTGGCGGCCTTTGGGAATCCTCGGTGCGCTGCATGAAAGGTCATCTTAAACGTGTCATCGGTGAACAGAAGCTTACATTCGAGGAATTTTCCACGCTCCTAACAGAAATTGAAGCTTGCCTTAACTCAAGGCCGCTAACAACACTAAAAGAACTGTGAAGATCTGGATTATTTAACACCGGGACATTTCTTAGTTGGTGGCCCCATCCTGTCAACACAAAAGGGTGCAGACATTTCCGATATACATACCAGGTGGCAGCTCATAGAGAAGATGCACAGAGATTTCTGGAAGCAGTGGTCATCTGAGTACTTACAAACATTACAGACACGAAGCAAATGGAACAACAAGAAGAGGAACATTGAAATTGGAGACGTTGTAATTATAAAGGAGGACAACGCCCCTCCCGCCAAATGGCTCCTTGGCAAGGTCCAGGAACTACATCATGGGAAGGACGGACTGGTACGTGTTGTGACGTTAAAAACAAAAAACGGCACAACAAAACGACCCATTGTTAAACTTGCACCACTGCACGTGACATCAGACCCTGCAGTAAAGACGGCGGCCCCACCAGCAACACAAACAACAGCGACAAAACAGGATGTCAATCCAAGACAAAGAAACAGAAAAGGCGCAACGTCCAACGTGCACTGCTGTCTATTATCAACATTACTAGTCTTTGCGACAATGATTTTGCCATCTACGCAGCAGCAACACAACATTTCAGTTACAAAATTAGATGAAACAAAACCAGTTTATTTCGACAAAATTGCGAACATCCACATAATTCAAGATGAATGGAAAATCGTGGTATACTATAACCTAACGACCTACAAGCAAAGTCTACAAAACATCGAGAGTTATGTCAAACATCTCAGTAGCCAGTGTACATCAGAGGCGGCTTTTATAACAATTACTTCTCAACTACAACACGAGATAAATGAACTGAAGCACAATGACAACCTTCTTCAGTCCACACACGAATCAAGAAAGAGAAGAGGTCTGATTAACGGCGTTGGATATCTCGCACACTCGTTATTCGGAGTGCTAGACGAAAGATTTGCCGCAAAATACAAGCACGACATCCGACTCCTACAGCAAAACGAAAATCATCTCAAAAATTTATATAAACAACAAACATCTATAATTGAAGGTGGATACAACCTACTCAAACGTAACGAAGAAGTAATGAATAAACAATACCTACTCATAAACAATCACTTAAACGATCTTCAAACAAAACAAGTTCGACTGGAAATAACTGAACGAAACACCATGTACATCACGTCAGGGACACTAGCAGCTACAGTCATCATTTCCAACCTACATCGTATCCAGGCGGCCTTGATAGACATGATAACTGACCTACGCAATGGAAAAGTAGACATACATTTATTGAGACCGGCTGAGCTACTAAAACAACTACGCATAATCACTAGCCAGCTACCGAGCGACATGTCCTTACCTAACTTCAGCAATGAACAAAACGTCAGAAACATATACAAGATACTTCGTGTACACTCAAGATTAACAGAAAATTTTTTGGTGTTTGAAGTCAAGATGCCGCTTCTCAACAATGATGAGTACGAATTATACCGCACCATACCAATACCACAAAGGAAGGGCCTCAACAGTGTAACTGTCATACCTACGTCAGAATACGTAGCCATTAACCTACGAAAGGATATGTTTATAACAATGTTCTCAACTCAGTTACAAACATGTTTAATAATTGACGAAGTTCATTTATTATGTCCCCTAAGACAGCCGATTTATAACTTGAAAGGCACCGAAACAATTTGCGAGGCACAAATTATAAACAATGATAACATGACTCAATGCAAAACCGAGATAACAATGTGTGGCGACAAGTGGGTCCAGTTACATAACAATGGCGGCGCGTGGCTATTCTCGTGTTGCCAGGAATGCGCAGTGCGCATTTTCTGCACAGCTGGTGTGACGGTCAAGTCATTGCAAGGTGCAGGCCTTATCACTCTAGGTCAAGGCTGCCTACTTAAGCATGACACATTTACAATACCGGCCCATTTTAGTTATCAAAGCACATTGATTAAAGGCAGTGAAGAACAGATGAAGATGATTGTACCGCAACTTCCGGAGATCAATAACCTAATCAATAATGCTTCATTCCGCATTATAACACCAGAAAGTCATGCTGGAACATTTAATGAGTTACGAAAGAAGATCGACAACGTAAAGAAACAGCAGGAAGACATCGCCAGTGATGAAACTGTATCATTCCATGACATCCATCAATATGCACTTATTTACATTACAATGTCAGTGGCCTTGGCGATTCTCACATATAGAGGAGCTCGCAAGATTAAGGAAAGATGGTTCCGAGCTCAACGTGATCAGAAGAAACATACACCAGAGATAGACAGCCAGAGCGTTGAAATGCAAACAGTAAAGGTAAACGCAGATTGTAACCTGGCAAGCGTTCCGACCTCAACTGGATCAGCAAAGCCGAGAGGAGCTAAAGTGGATGCTGCAACTTCTCCTACAATGACCAGAGATACGTGCAGACTCTAAACTTATAATTTACGTGTTTTCATCTCTTATCTTTTCTTATTTTCTTAAGTCGGCAGCATGTACAAGCAAGTTGCACATAACATAACTTACCAATTATGCTAACATAGTGCATTCGTGGACTAATTAAGTTGTTTACGAAATATTTAATATATATTATGTGAATAGGTTTATCTTTAGGTAGTGTGAATAAAACACTCGAACAAAACATACGTTTTTATCAATACAAAACGGCTGTGGCTGTTAACAACCCTTACAACTTACATCCACGGGTAGCAGCCCGTTCACATCATTATCATATTTAATCGCGAAATTTGAATACCTTCTAATTATGTGCAACCCTCTTTTATTTATACTTATTACAACTATAAACAAACGGTATCTGACATTGACTCTGGACTCGAGTCACGTTTGACAACCATTGAAATTACATCGAATAACTATTCATCCAGCACTACAATATTCTTTAGCATTCTGACGAATTAGGAACCTTTTTGTTTTTTAAGTCTGTTAAAATTGCCTCGCAAGAAAAAAGATCGTGTACTCTTTATAGAAAGCTGATCATTACGATTTAGAGGTAAAGGTAATAATTACTTTTGCAAGAAATGTAAAACCCATATTTTGACGACACGCTAGCCTAGTTGGGAGTGACCCTGCCTTCGAAGCTACGGGTCCTGGGTTCAAATCCCGGTAAGGGCAGATATTTGTGTGATGAGCACGAGTATTTGTTCCTGAGTCTTGGATGTTTTCTATGTATTTAAGTATATATTTCTCTATATAAGTAAGTTTATCGTTGTCTAGTACTCATAGCACAAGCCTAGAGCTTAGTTTGGGACTAGATCAATTTGTGTGACATTGTCCCGTGATATTATTATGTCACGAAAAATAATTGTCGATAAACTTAGTCGATATTTAATGAATCACTAGCACTGGTACATTTTTGCCCCCGTCAATCCGGTGTTTGGCAATAATACATGTGCACATAAATTCTCGATTGCTATAATAGGTTCGATGTCATATCTGATATCGTGGAACTGCAGTCTTCTCAATCGACACTAGGTAACATCATTGCAATAATAAAAAGTTTTATCTGATTTATCGTTATTGTATGTGAACAAAAATTTAAGGATAGTTCTAGAAAAAAATACTGGTATGACACCATGCAAAAGTTAGTTAGGTTACAACATTATAAAAGGTGAGGAAATTTTAATAACCAACGCGAATGAGAAATTGGCTTACACTGAGTCATCACTACATAGTATAAAACAAAGTCGCTTTTTCTGTCCCTATATCCCTATGTATGCTTAAATCTTTAAAACTACGCAACGGATTTTGATGCGGTTTTTTTTTAATAGAGAGAGTGATTGAAGAGGAAGGTTTATATGTATAACACTTTAATCCGGAGCGAAGCGAGGGCGGGTCGCTAGTTATAAATATTTTAAGAATGCCCTGTCGACCACTGTGGACCAATTAATGTTTTATACTAGTAATTTAGTTTTCTCTAAGGCAACCCGAAATAAGAAAACTATTTCAATAGAGAATTCCATTCTCTTTAACCCTTAATAGGGCAGAGGCCATATATTTACCACTACAATAAGCAAAAATTAAACTTTACTACCTACGTTTTATGATGCAATTTCAATTGTATTTTACTCAAATATAACATCAACTAATTACTCTTTAGAGACTTGCGATTCCATCACTGTATTTAATTTTTGTATAGATTTTTGACTTCTACGGGGCCCTATTAAGGGTTAAAATGAGGTATCAACTGCTTGAATCAGGGACGTAGTTTTCAAGTTATTGCAGTATTTTAATCCGCTACCATAGTGAACTAACAACCTTTGTATGTGCCTAATTTGTCTCGGTGCAAAAGTGACTCGTGCACTGAACTAATGTCGTCAATAACTGCTACCAAAAATATATGTCTATATTATATTAGACAAATAAAAATGTTAACTTTAACAGTGTTTACGTTAAAATTACTTAAAAACGGGTAAACCATTTGGTAGGCGGATTTCTACAAATTTCAAGGAGTACTTGTCGTATTAAACATTTAAAAATACCTTTAACTATCATCAACTTATTTACATTCTACTAAGGTGCTAATATTGACTCAGTTTTGCACCTAAAGCGCCGGTTCTCACGACGCGATTTTAGTTGATCAACTTAAATCGGTTTACGTATTTAATGACAATCCCCAATGAGAACACGTTTTGAACATTGAACAACGAAAAGTTGATTCCCTCTCAACTTTGATGACCATACGTCGCACACCAGCGGACATTTTGGGGGCATGTCATTTGGTGAGGTTTACAAAAAAACTGCATTAGCCACTCGTAATTTCAGTTTTTTTTTGTAAACCTCACCAAATGACAACCAAACCACAATTATACATCAATGTAATATTACAATATAAATTGCATTACATGTCAAAAAATATGAAATTACATTGAGATTGTCGACATAAATATAATAATCAAAGAATACAAAAATAACATGCAAATAATCAAAACAACAACTATTAAATACATAGATTAATAAATGTCAACACAATAATAATTTTACAATTTGAGTTCCATATATTCATCCACGGAGTACAATGGATTATCCAATAAAAGGTTTCTCAGCTGATGTTTAAATGCTTCGTCGGATTGTACATTTTTAAGTTTGGCGGGTAGACGCTCGCACGTGGGACCTATGGCACGCGGGTTCTTACCCGCATGGGGATTGTCATTCAATTCGTAAACCGATTCAAGTTGATGAACTAAAATCGGGTCGTGAGAGCGCCGGTTAAGGGCCCTCGCACATAAAGCCACTAGTGGTGACCACATTAGAATAAGAAAAAGAAAAGAAAATCATTTATTCAGTGCCTAAATATACAATAACAAAACTAAGTGCAAACAACTTGTATACTTACCTTTTTTTTTTTTATTATATAGATGTATAATTGTATGTATTTAGTATGTATTTATTCAATTATTTACTTTTTGTATTTATATTTAGTCTATTTATAAATAGTTCTAATTTCAAAATTGAAATAATTTAATTGTTTCTTGTAGTTATTTAGTTTGAGTTCTAAACGAGTTAGTTTACACCGCCTGCCATGAATTTGTGTCCTCAGTTATTTCTCTTACAAGGTTGTCTGGAAGAGATCGCTATTTAGCGGTAAGACCGCCTGTTGTATACCTATGATTTAAATGTACAGTTCCATGTTGTGTTTTAATTTTTTTTTTAATTTTTGGTGTTCAATAAAGAGTATTTGTATCGTATTGTATTGTATTTTTACCTAAAGGCACTAAAAGGGCAACCAGCTCAGCATTTATGCTGCAGCATGTAGCCACAGCGCTGAATGACTAGTGGCTGCCACAACTTTCGGACGTGTTTCTCCATACATTTTGGGTTTAGGGCATTAGGCTACCAGTCGCCGCCACTAAACGCGACATAATGCGGTCGCCGCTAGTGGCTTAATGTGCGAGGGCCCTACTTGTGGCCGCGTTTTGTTGTTCGACTCGCGCGCATGGCCACACACTCAGCGACCAGTAGCTGCCACTGGTGGCGGCGTGTAGTGGTCCGACTGCACCACTGGTGGTCGCGTTTAGTGGCGGCCACTGGTGGCCAGGGTCCTAACTATCTCGGGTCGGTGGTCCAGTGGTGTGCGCGCTGTGCTCGCGCGGCGCGCGGCTGCTGGAGCTGGACCTGTCGGACTGCTCGCGGCTGGGCGCGCGCGCCGTGGCCGCCGCCGCCGCGCTCGCGCGCCTCGAGCACCTCGCGCTCAGCCGGTGCTACCTGCTGCCGCCGCATGTGCTCACGTACGTACCATACACTGCCTAATACACATACATACATACATACATAAATCACGCCTGTTTCCCAGAGGGGCAGGTTCCCCTGCTACGATCCTGACAAAGCCCTTTCGCATCCACATTCATACATCGAGTCATGCATGCACGTCGGTTTCGGGTACTTAAGATTCGGCCTTTTTCCAGTATTTCCCCGATTTGATTAAAAAAAGTACGCCTAAGGCGCCCCCTTCCGACCCTTCCACTCACTTTAGCGCTGTTTATTTCTTTCGTCAATCTTTTTTCATCTTTCCTTTCTAGTCACTACATCTTCTTTCAGACCACACTTCTCTCTGATGTTTTCATTCTTTACTCTATCACAGTTTCACACCACACATACTATATGTAGGATTAAAAAAAAAAAAAAGATGAGTTTTAGGTTGGCAACACGCGTTTTCTAGCTCTCTGGAAATTTGTTGTAATGGCGGAAGACTGCACTTTTTGTACTGAACTTTATTTAAAATTTAATTAAATACGTTTACGCTATTGAGGCCTATTATTTCCATCCCACAAACTTGGGGGCTCGTCCGGGATGGAAATATAATATAGGTGAAAGTGGGGAAGGCGGAATAACAGTTTTGGACTCGGTACCGGCACGTGGTTGGGGTGTGGCGCTTGGAATAAATGCTGTTGATGGCAAAATAAAGGTGAAAAAGGCGAAATCTAAGGTGAAAAGGCGAAATATAAGGCGATCGTGAGGTGCAGATTAAGGCGAAAAGGTGAAAATATGTCAGATAAAGATAAGAAAGGCAGTGGTGAAGAAGTGACCGGGCAGGCGTCTAGTTCTTTATATCAACCTTTCAACATGATGACTACTGCGGGATACGACGGACTGATCGACAAATTCGATGGCACGGATAAAACTTTGAGCTCCTCGAAGTGGCTGCAAGATATAGACGATAATGCTCAACTGTTTGGCTGGACACCGACACAAAAACTTATTGTGGCGCGGCGTTGTTTGACGGGGACGGCAGAATTGTGGGTGAAGTCTGAGAAAGTATTCAAAAGCTATGACGAATTCAAGACGGCCCTACAAAAAGAATTCCCAGACAGCGTGAACGTTAAGGAATTACATGAAATAATGTCCGCAAGAAAGAAAAGAAAAGATGAAACCTATTATGACTACATGCTCGTCATGAAGGAGTTAGGAAAAAGGGCGAAATTCGCAGATTACATAGCAATTCAGTACATCGTAGACGGAATCGTCGACTATGAATCAAACAAAGCGATTTTGTATGGAGTCACTTCGTACTCTGTTTTCAAGGACAAGTTAGCGATCTATGAAAATATGAAGAAGATGTCCAAGAAACGCCAAGAACCGCCGCAAGCGTCTACGAGTACAAGGGAGAGAAAAGTTGGCTATTCAGGAGACACTGCGAGATTTGCTCGGCATTGCTACAAATGCGGTGAAAAGGATCACATAGCGAGTGCGTGCAAGAATGGTGTGAAATGCTACAAGTGTAATCAGTTTGGTCACATCGCTACAGCGTGCATGAATCAGAAAAATCAAGAAACTGAACATCCGACGGCAAGTAAACAACGTGAAGCTAGCTACGGAAATGGGGGCCGCACGCCAAGATGGCAACCTCGCGCGATGTGCTTGAAGTCAGCAGCGGATTCAGTTGCAAATTCTGACAATAACGTTGTCACTACTGGAGGGCGTTCTGAATCTATGGATAATCAATATGGCGGCGCAAGCGGTGATAATACGGGTGACAGAAGCTGTCACTGTCAACAGGTGTTAAACGTAAACAAGCCGCACAACGTAAATAAATCGGTGAAAATGTTAGAAATTGGTGGTTTACAAGTGGAAAGTTTAATAGATTCAGGAAGTGACTTAAATCTCATAACGGTGGACTTGTTTTTCGAACTGAGTGTAACGTCATACGTCAAGGAAAAGATAGAGTTTTCTGGACTTGGTGATGTGAAAATTTATTCGTTAGGCAAGATCGAATGTGAATTGAGTATTGATGGGTACTGCTTTACTTCGATGTTTTTTATTGTGCCCGAAAATGTAATGCCCTATAAAGTCATTCTAGGCCAGCCATTTTTACAAAACACAACACTTGTTTTCAATAGGGGGTTAGTGAATGTTGTGCCTCAGGAAAACGGTAGTCTTTTACATTGTTTGATTACAGATGTCACAGAAGATCCAGTAGCTTATGTGCCAGATCAACAGTTGAAGAATGAAGTACAAAATCTTGTGAAAAATTATTGTCCTGTGCAAAAAAAAGAAGCACCCATTGAAATGCATATTGTTATGAAGGATGACATTCCAGTGGCACAGAGACCAAGGCGTTTGGCTATCACGGAGCAGCAGGAGGTGGATAACCAAGTAAGTGAGTGGTTACATAAAGGCATTATTAAACCAAGTTATTCAGAATATGCCAGTCCATTGGTACTGGTCAAGAAGAAAGATGGTTCGATTCGTGTATGTGTTGACTACAGGAAAATAAATGAAAAAATGGTAAAGGATGAATTCCCTCTCCCAGTAATAGAGGACCATATTGATAAGTTACTTGGAGCAAAGATCTTTAGTAAACTTGACTTAAAAGATGCATTCTTCCATTTAAAGATAAACGAGAAGTGTACAAAGTATACATCATTCGTGACACAGAGTGGACAATATGAGTTCACCAGAGCACCCTTTGGGTTATCAATTTGTCCAAACTATTCTACTCGTTTCATTAATTCTATTTTCAGAGATCTGATTGTTGAAGACGGGGTTCTCATATTTATTGACGACATGATAATACCATCAGTAACTTACGAGGAAGGAGTGGTGAAGCTAAAGAAAGTCCTGCAAAGAGCGGCAGAGTATGGGTTGCAGATTAACTGGACAAAGAGTGAGTTGCTTACTATTAAAGTGGAGTATTTGGGACATATTGTTGAGGACAGCAGCGTTAAGCCATCATCTGATAAAACTGATGCGGTCATGAAGTTTCCCCAGCCTCGTACTCAGAAGGAGCTGCAAAGTTTCATTGGACTTACCTCATACTTCAGAAAATTTATTCAGGATTACTCAATGATAGCTAGACCACTTACAGATCTACTAAAGAAAGACAAATATTTTCATTTCGGGGAAAAGGAGAAATTTGCTTTTCAGATGTTAAAGCAAAAGTTGTCAGAACATCCTGTGTTAAGAATTTTTGACCCAGCTTTGGAGACACAGATGCACACAGATGCGTCTCAAATGGCTTACTCTGCTATTCTTATGCAAAAGGATCCAAATGACAGTAGCTTTCATCCAATATACTATAGCAGCAAGAAGACAACGGATGCAGAAAAGAAGTACTCTAGTTATGAGCTAGAAGCCCTAGCGGTAGTTGAAGGTGTCAAGAAGTTCAGAAAGTACTTGATTGGAATTCCATTTACAATAGTAACTGATTGTTTGGCATTTGAGATGACTCTAAAGAAAAGGGATTTGGTGACCAGAGTGGCAAGGTGGGTTCTTCTCCTACAAGAATACAACTATAAAGTGGAACACAGAGCAGGCTCGAGAATGAAACATGTAGATGCTCTAAGTAGGATCCCATATGTTGGCATAACGGTTAACAGCATTCATAATCAGCTAAGACAAGCTCAAGATCAAGACGAAGGAGTAAAAGCTATAAAAGAAATTTTAAAAGAAAAATCATACAAGGATTACTGGTTGGAAAATAATATTCTTTACAAGGGGGATCAACGACTGTTAGTTGTACCAAAAAGCATGGAAAAGGAAATTATTGGAAATGTTCATAGTATTGGACATTTTTCTTGCAGAAAGATGAAAGAATTAATAAACAAGGATTATTTTATTCCAGATGCAGATAAGAAAATAAATGATTATTTGTTGACTTGCATACCTTGCATTCTAGCATCAAGAAAAAGTGGAAAGCAAGAAGGATTTCTTAACCCAATAGAGAAAGAAGCATTACCACTACAAACTCTACATCTTGATCACATTGGACCACTTACTGCCACCCAGAAGCAATATAATCATATTCTCACTGTAGTAGATGCTTTCACAAAATTTGTCTGGCTTTTCCCTACAAAATCTACTACTAGTAAGGAGACTTTGTCAAAACTCTATATTTTACAGCAAATATTTGGAAATCCAGATCGGATAATTACAGATAAGGGAACTGCATTCACAAGCAATGAATTTAGAAAGTACTGTGAAGATGAAGATATCAAACACATTGAAGTTACTACTGGAGTGCCTCGTGGAAATGGACAGGTGGAACGCATTCATCGTACTATCATACCGGTGTTGACAAAGTTATGTATACAAAATCAAGGTTTATGGTATCGTCATGTGAGCAAAGTACAGCGAGCACTCAATAGTATGTTTCATAGAAGTATAAACACTACACCTTTTAATCTACTGATTGGAAAGAAAATGAAGAATAAAGAGGACATTGAACTACAAAATTTATTGCAGCAAGAAAATGCTGAAATGTACAATGAAGACAGGGAGAAATTAAGAATGAAGGCAAAAGAGCAAATTCTTAAAGTACAGCAAGAAAATAAGAGGCAGTATGATAAGAAGAGAAAGGAGAGTAAAAAATATGAGGAGGGTGATTTAGTAGCAATTAAGAGGACTCAATTTGGACCAGGACTCAAATTAAAATCAAAATACTTGGGGCCCTATCAAATAACAAAGGTGAAGAGAAATGACAGATACAATGTAGAGAAGGCAGAGAGCTCTGCCGAAGGTCCTAACATTACTACCACATGTGCTGAGTACATGAAGGCGTGGCCCAGTCATACTGAATAGGTAACAAACTATATATTTTATTTGATTCTTTCTTTTTCCTATTCTAGCATTTAGTCAAAACCATTAATTATCTATGTGTTCGTTGCTGAGCCGAATGACTATGTAGTGCATTCCATTTTGAGTGCAGAAGTAAATTAGTCTATTTTGTTTATACTTTACGATATACATCCTATGAGATGATGTACTTCTAAAGAATGTTTGAAATGTTAAAATTAGTCTAGGAGTAAGTTCTCTACTTTATAATATTGTGAAAGAAGTCTGAGGCCAGACTTCACCAGGATGGCCGAAACTGTAGGATTAAAAAAAAAAAAAAGATGAGTTTTAGGTTGGCAACACGCGTTTTCTAGCTCTCTGGAAATTTGTTGTAATGGCGGAAGACTGCACTTTTTGTACTGAACTTTATTTAAAATTTAATTAAATACGTTTACGCTATTGAGGCCTATTATTTCCATCCCACATATATATAGATAACTAGCTAATTTTTAGGGTTCCGTAGTCAGACTAGGAACCCTTATAGTTTCGCCATGTCCGTCCGCAGCCTAGCGCAGAAACTCTTAGTACTAGAAAGCTGTAATTTGGCATGAATATGCATATTAGTCACTCTGACAAAGAAGTGCAATAAAATGTAAAAAAAAAATCCCCTACACGTAACTTGGGGATATATCTTTTTTTCTGCTGTAGTCCCAAAGAAGGCGGCTAAGTGCAATGATGTGGTCGAGGCATTCTAAACTCTATTGGTAACCACATGAAAATCAAAATGCTTGTAATGTCACTATTCAGTTAGCCGCTTTCTACGGTATTACGGCAGTTTTCTCGTCTACCCTAGAGTGTGGGGTGTCGTTGGATAGGTCTTTCATAAATATTACGGGTTTGTGAATACAGTTTTTTGATTAAGTAAGCCGTTTATGTATGTGTTCCCCCCTTAACCATGACAATGTGATGTTTGTTAATTTATGTTTCGTCATCAAATCATCATGTTATAAGTTATGAACTTTACCACGATCGGTCGTGAGCTTTGCGTTTCAAATGTTAAATAAAAGAATCATGTATTGTTGAGCAGGAAAACGTGTCAAAAGTCAGAATTATCACAAGAGCAAATATATAAAAAACGCCGGTCAAGTGCGAGTCGGACTCGCGCACCGAGAGTTCCGTACAAACTTATAAGAATGTAAAATTGTATTGAGGGACGAACTTGACTTTGCCGTTGAAAAACTGTTGTCTCCATACATCGACATAGGTCGCGATCAGTTTACCAACTGGATAAAAGTTTGCAATCGTAAAATGTTTTTTTTGTGATGTAGCTAATAATTCATGGTTTTCGCAATTTTTCCTTTATCTGTGCTATGAGACGTTGCTTCGTACCACATTTCAAGATTCTAGATCGACTGGAAGCCTTTAGGTTTTGATTCCCTTGCGAGTTTCGAAAATTTGCGGCATAAACGGCTGTATCTTTTGATTACGTTGGCTTAGAAGATTGATTTTTTCTCAGCTCCAAGGGACAGTAGACCTGAGTATTTGATATAAATTTCAGCTTGATACCTCCACGCGTTCCTGAGAAAAAAGGTCTTGACAGACGGACGGACAACAAAGTGATCCTATGAGGATTCCGCTTTTTCCTTTCGAGGTGCGGAACCCTAAAAATATTAGTATTTATTTACACACATATCATAAACCCTCTAAGATGCGTTCAAAAACAGCAAATTCCGACAAGCATAAAGAGAAACTGATTTGTAGAACAAATTTCTTATCTGTGAAAATGTTATTATTGCTTAATAATAACTTCAAATTCGATATCATTATTAACATGTTTGAAATTCAAAGCAATTTTATTTGATCTCAATTCTAATATCACTCGAGATGACTTTTAATTCGAATTGTAATGTCAATTGCATACAGTTTTGTCAAATTTCGCTTGTTACTTGATATCGAATTTGAATCTGAATTAAAAAAAAACTTAAGTTGCTGCCATTTTTGACGTTCTATCTGTCTTGTCGCAAAAATTAGTTTAGTTTGTTTTGTTGTTTATAATATGTATGTAGGTAAAGCAGTGTATACATGTAACTAACAGTAAGACCACAAATATAAGTCACGCCGGCAATCTTCGTCCACGCAGAAAGGTGCTCACTAATGCCGGAGATAAACGAACGTAAAAATCAATTCAATACAAACCTTGTCGTGATACGCGTAAGGTGGAATATGAAATGAAGATTAGCGCTCGTGCGTCTCAGCTTGTGTACGGATGACAACTGACGCGACGCTAAACAAAATGGCGGTCGCCGGCGTCGCTGCAATGGCTGCCGAATATTTGACCAATAGCCGTCGAAGTTTTACCCGCGCAAACGTACTGCCTTATAGTTGGCCAAAACGTTTTCGCGCCTTCTAAAACAATGCCTTCTGCGCAGGTACATCGTTGTAACTTGTATTTGTGGTACTAATGTACATAATTAGGCATTATGCAACAGTCACATAAACTACTGTTATAATTATCTATGACGGTACATTTCACAATTGACAAGTAAAATCATCTGTCAAATAAAGATAGCCCTCTCTTTGTCCATTTTTGACACGATACGTTGGACTAGTTGGGAGTGACCCTGCCTCCGAAGCCAGCGGTCCTGGGTTCAAATCCCGGTGAGCGCACATATTTGTATGATGCTTTCTATGTTTTTAAGTATGTATTTCTCTATATAAGTATGTTTATCGTTGTCTAGTACCCATAGCACTAGCTTAGAGCTAAGTTTGGGACTAGGTCAATTTGTGTGACAATTGTCCTGTGATATTTATTTATTATTTATTTCAAGTGTAACAAAGGGCTATATTTATTTGATAGATATGCTTTAATCTAATTGTATTCTTCAGGAAACTAAGCAGCATGCCCTCGCTGCAATACCTGGAAGTGTGGGGGATGTTGCAGGCAGCTTCCTTAAGCGCTTTAAGAGCTGCTCTACCCGCTATACAAGTCAATCAATTCATGTTCAGGTTAGTACATTTTAATCGGCATGCGCGGGTGAGGCAGCGTGCTCGCCGCGAGCAGACATTTCAAAATGGCGTCGGACTCGATGACAGCCGCGGCTGCGTTTATCATAATTCACCGAATTATTAACAAAAAGAAGAAATCGCCTCGGTGGTGGAACGGCTTAGCAACTTTATCAAATTTGTACGCGCCTCGCCCACAGACAAGATAGAAGTTGTCGTTCTGCCCGAGGCACGCTCGGATACACGCGCGAATTTGAGCAAAATAGGTGAGCCGTGCGTGCCTCAACCCGAGGCTGCTCTAATTCAAACCCACCTTAATGTAAACGAGGATATAATCAGAGGTCGGCGGGGGTGTGCTGTTTTTACGTCATCAATGTCATGTAGTTGTGTCTGGTAGATATTAATATGGATAAGGTGTATCCATTAAGAAATATTAAAAGAAGACAAAACTAAAATGAAAATGCATTGATCCCTCGATGTGTTTTTGCACACTACTTTTTTTTCTTGTCCTACTGGTTTTACGTTTTGTACAAAATATTTAACTTTCGGCATACTCAAAATCGCAATAATTATTAATTTAATTATTCATCCGCTTATACACTTCTATTTGACACAATAGAATAATGACGTTGTCATATTTCACCCAGAGAGAATATGGCATCCTTAAACAAATTGATCTGAAGAGGTTTGATATCATATGATATACAGTTAGGTGCAAAACTGAGTCAATATTAGCACCTTAGTAGAATGTTAATTAGTCGATGACAATAAAAGCTATTTACAAATGCTTAATACAGAATGGTACTCCTTGAAGCTTGCTACAAAACTGCTAAACTCATAATTTTCTTGTCATTTAAACTTGTTTAATAAAATTGAACTAAAAACTGTAAAAAAAATATTATACTCGTAATTTATTATTCTCTATGGCAACCCCAAAAAAGAAAACTATTTAAAATAGGGAATTCCATCTCCTTTAAAATGAGGTATCCACTGCTTGTATCAGGGACGTAGTTTTCAATTTATTGCAGAATTTTAATCCGCGCCCATATCGAACTAACAACTAATTTGTATGGCTAATTTGTTTCGTTGCAAAAGTGAACCGTGCGTCGAACTAAAGTGGCCAACAACTACCACCAAAAATATGGCTGATTTCAATAATTTCGTACTCATTTTAAAGAGGCTAAATTTCTTTCATTTTATCAGGATGCCTATTTGGGGTTGCCATAGAGAGAATTAAAATGAAAGACAAATAAAAAAAAAAAAATTTTTTTACGTTTTAATTACTTAAACACTATAAATTATAGGTAATCTATTTGGTAGGCGGATTTGTAGCAAATTTTAAGGAGTACTTGTTTTTATTAAACATTTTAAAGTTTTGCACCTAACTGTATCACTAACCTAACCTAACCTTCATAGTTTCATATGGATATATATATATTAAGAAAATTTTCTTTAATACTAGTTGAAACTGTTTTCCCACTAAAGCGAAAACCTGTGCAAATTAGATCAATCATTATCCGTAGGTTCTACGAGTAATAAAATTCATTTGTTTTGATGGCGACGTGAAGGTCATAGCAGAATGGCAGCCTAAATAAAATCATTTCGTTAGTTTATTATAATTATACATGGGGCATTTACCATTGAATGATAAGGTATGTCCATGTTATGCAAAAACTGACAACAGCACACCCCCGCCGACCTATGGTTATAAACAGTGATCGGAATAGGTAGTGCAATTTCGGGTGAATGACCTTAAACATTATACTTAATATGGATAAGACCCGGGACTCCGGGACTCGTATTATTTCACAGAATATTTTCTTGACATGACCTTAATTGAAATTAAATGGGAACATGCGAAAAAAGTAAAAAAATACTGAGACCCATAGACATTTGAATTCTCAAGACTATGATCCTAAGACCTCAAATGCGTTGCCAACCCTGAGGACTAAGATGGAATGCCTCTATGCTAGTAATTTCACCGGTTGTCTTATCCCCACACCGGAACACAACAATGCGAACACTGTTGCTTGGCGGGTGGTTAATGGATAAGATGGTGGTAGCGATCCGGACGGACCCTGCACAGGGTCCTACCACCACTAAAACCTTTTTTAATTATTGTCATTTCAAGTGTACTTATTTTCGTCAATGCGATATTCAATGCTACCAAAATAATCGTTAAAATCATATTTTAATAACATTACTGAATTAAACACAAACTTTAACACTTTGCAAATGTAATCCCGAGGTTACAAGCTATATCAATACTAAACTTACGCACCGAAGTCTCGCGAAATTGCACTACCTACCTATTTCGATCACTGGTTATAATATAACAAGGTAAGAGCATCGGTGGCCTATTCGCCATCAATCGAACTTGTGAACGATAAGCAAAGCCATAATTGATATTGTCTATAGTTTGAGGAGTTTACTAGTGATTGGAAAAGTAGACTAAGGGTGGAATCACATCTGGGTTGGGATTCTACACGGTAACAACGATATCGTCTTTGACGCGTTTCCGTTTTGTCAACGTTTTGATAGCTCTTATGTCATTTACAATAATGGCGACTGTGACATAAACGATTCTTAAACACGTCAATCGCGATATCGTTATAACGCAGAAGAGGCCCTCGGCGTTTTCCAAAAAAAGTACCTATAGTTTAGGACTAAAATTAATAACCAGACATAGATGTTTCTGTGGCATGAATAAAACTGTCCTAGGGAGTTCCGTACGATTTTAATTTATCGATAAATTGTACATTTTCCATACATTTTCCAAAAACTAAGTAGGTAAGGATTATATAGAGTTCACAATTTAACTAAATAGGCCCTTTTTTTTTGGTTTCAGTTAATTTTGTATGGAAATCGATTAAAAGCAGTTTTTTTTTTGGGTAAGAAACCCATTGATGGGTAGTGATCAGCATTTTAGTTACTCTCTATTTTATCCGGTGAACGATACCTCATCATATCAGCCGAAAGACGTCCACTGCTGGACATAGTCCTCCCCCAAGGCTCTCCACTTAGACCGGTCTTGTGCCTCTACTATGAAATGTCACATTGTATGTATGTATGTATGTATGTAAACTCTTTATTGCACAAAAATATAAATATTACAATTATAACATTAAATTAATGTACAAAGGCGAACTTATCCCTAAATGGGATCTCTTCCAGCTAACCCTGAAGCAAATGACACACACATACACACATATATGTACACAAACTAATATAAACGTACATGTATAATACACACATATATACATATATACATACATATACATATATACCTACATAAATATATAAATAACAACTCTAGTCATTATAGGAACCAGACTTCACAACTCATTCAGCCACAAGGTTTTTAAAAATTTAAATAAGTATTTAAAACAATTATCGATAATTTTAATATCGTAAGGAAGTCTCTAGTTAATTGACGTTCCTGCCACAAAACCTTCTATGTCTGGTAATAACTGTAACTTTTCCATTACGTCACGAAAATGAACTAATACCGCTTTAAGAGAAATAGTGGCATCGCAGACAAAGCTCCTGTAGCAAGTTCGACCATATTACTAACAAGTGAGGTTTGAATCTGCTATGCTTATATAATTTGAAATACCGCCTGTTGGCTTATGAGGGTGGTGTATAAATATATGGCTAATTTTCGTGACCAAATGGAAAAATTACCGTTGTTCAGTTTTACCTATGGGTACTTTTTTTATGTTAAGGAGAAGGCACACGAACACTCAGGCCACCTGATGGTAAGTGGAATCTGAGATCCATAGACATTTGAATTCTCAAGACTATAATCCTAACACCTCAAATGCGTTGCCAACCCTGAGGATGGAATGCCGACTTTTTTGAATGATGACTTTTTTTGAGTATGGCTTATTCCACCTAATTTGCTAATTTAATGCCTAATTTACCAATACTCCTAGATTTCAAAAGGATTTAATGTAACTTTTTGTCTCATGACACCTTAATTTAAATACGGCTGAATATTAAAATGTCTTATTCTCATAATGGACAAACTTCACAACAGCTTTATCGCAGGATACCGTATGTTCAAAACAACCAAGTACCAAAATACCTAAATTTTAAATAGGCTAGTTAACCTTCATGTATCATTTTATTTACTATCTCCTTTAGTGCTGAGCACTTATATTGAAGTACCAACATTATAAAGATAATGCAAACTATTTAGGCATTTTGAAACTGTGTCATTTTGGCATTCAGGAGTTTTCAGTTGAAGCTATTTTGAAATTTTGTCGTATCTGTGATTCGGCATGTTAAGGACAAGTACATTTATTTAGGCAATTCGGACATGAGACGTTTTAGGTCAAAGTCATTATGACTTTTGTTCATTTTAGGAATGAGGTAAATTGATGTTCGGGTATGGCAATTTGAAATTTAGTTAAATTAGTAAATTAGGTATTATAAAAATTAAGCGGAATAATCCCTACTCCTTTTTTTGCAAAACGCCCATCTATCAGCACCGATTCGCATTTTGTCTATAAAAAATAGCTACTTTGTATGAAGATGATGAAGACAAAATGCGAATCGGTGCTGACACAAATATTGTAGGCCGTGGATGATATAACCAGAGATCGGACAAATGGGTGTCATTACTCGCAATAATGTGGACATGACTCCAATTTTAATAAACAAATTAAATTATATTAATTTATTTCTTATCTGAACTTTAATCTTGATCCTTTGCAGGATAGTTATAAATAAGTAATACAGGAGTGGCCATTGATATTATATTAATTTAAGTACATAAGTTTGCTCCATTAACTTCCGTGGATTCGAAAGGAGCTTTCACGTCATAAGTTTATTTTAGCCGTGAAAAGGAATAAAATAACCACGGAAAAAATATTAAAATACCTTAATAAACACAATAACAAATCTTTGTATAATTTATTACTGCCTTGCAAAGGATCAAAATTATTTTTAGGGTAAGTAATCAATTAATGTAATATAATTTGTTTAATTAAAATCTACGGAGTCATGTCCACATTAATGCGAGTAATGACACCCATTTGTCCGATCTCTGGATATAACAGTACTATTATGATCACTGAAAGGTATGAAATAGAAAATGATCATTAAAAATACTAAAAAACCGTCTTTAAATAGCAAGAAATAACTGTTTTTAATGATAGGTCAGTCCAACTGAAGTCGGCGCTGTAGGAGCATTTAAACTACATGTTTGCACCTACACCGGCTGGCTGTTTGTACCCTAGTATTTTGAACTTGACAGTTGCTATGAATAACTATTATAACATTCGACTAACAGATTCTATACCTATATTGTGTGCTTATGGAATACACGTTTTTTTAATTTGATTACTTTATTTTATCGGGTTAGGTCCGTAAGGACTAGATTGCATAAAGACTACAAAAGCAAATCGTCTTAGTTTCATAAGATCTTGGTAGCTAAATGTCTAATTGTGGAAACGTCTTAATAGTAGAATGCCTGGGTTTAAGATTGGACTTAGTTCTATAACGTTTTGTTTGTATAACGCCCAAATAT
Organism: Acleris holmiana; assembly: GCA_949316455.1. Classification (NCBI taxonomy): domain Eukaryota; kingdom Metazoa; phylum Arthropoda; class Insecta; order Lepidoptera; family Tortricidae; genus Acleris; species Acleris holmiana. The sequence continues at coordinate 1,315,691 of OX438790.1, read as the reverse complement.
CAAAATGTCCTAGTAGCAAAACAGCAACGTATTCAGAACGTACTGATAGTAAAACCACTAGGTAGGCATATCGTCAAAAATAATGTCTAAGTGGCAAAACGACTAGATACATACAAATAGTTACATTAAGAATGAAAGAGAGGTTAAGAAGAGATGTTTAGGTTATATTTGTATAGTAGATATTACCTACCGATATACCTTGTTTTATTTAAACACTAGTTTTAGCCCGTAACTTCGTCCGAGACCTAGACAAATACTACTCGGTCGTACATAAATTAAAATTCATCTTATACAACGTGTTACAAAATAATCCGTAAAAAAGAAATTACGAAAGTAGTGTCAACCCTAGTATACTGTATACCTAAGATACTGACCTGACGTTATTTAATAAGGGTTGACACTACTTTTGTAATTTCTTTTTTACGGATTATTTTGTAACACGTTGTATTACTTAGTCGAATGCAATCATGACAGTTTGCTACCAAGAGTACCAAGACCCATAGTCTTTAGTGGTGGTAGGATCCTGTGCAGGGTCCGTGCGGATCGCTACCACCATCTTATCCATTAACCACCCGCCATAGTTTTAAAATAGACAATAAATGTTATATTGTAATAGTGTTCGCATTGTTGTGTTCCGGTGTGGGGATAAGACAACCGGTAAAATTACTAGCATAGAGGCATTCCATCTTAGTCCTCAGGGTTGGCATCGCATTTGAGGTCTTAGGATTATAGTCTTGAGAATTCAAGTGTACCTATATGGGTCTTAGATTCCACTTACCATCAGGTGGCCTGAGTGCTCGTGTGCCTAAACATAAAAATATAAAAATGCTATCCAAACATTTTGCCTTATGCGTCATTTTACAACCAAGACTTCTATAATTTGGTCGTTAACGCTATTAGTCATTTTGCAACTTCGGCGTTATGCCGTAGTTGTCAATCGTGCAACTAAGACATTCTACTCACTAGGGCATTCTGCAAAAAAGGCATTGTGCTTACTAAGGCACTATGGAGCTTACATAGTCGTTATGCAATCTAGTCCTTACGAACTTAACCCATTTTATCTAATAGGCGCGCCACTATATTTTTAACCAAAAGCCGAATTCAGTTGGAGAGATTATTTGAAGACGGTTTTTAGTTTGCTAATTACATTTTTTATTTTTTTTATTTTCTTATCTTAAACACTTTCCCACAGCGCCATCGCCCGGCCGACTGTCGGCGCTCGGAGAACATCCATCTGGGGCCTCCGGACCAGAGACTGATATGTGATTTTAAATACTGTACATAATTTATTGAACGTAGATTATATTTCGTTTCTCTAGAGGTCAGGATTGTTTTTAGAAAAAAAATATTATAATATACGAGACACAAAAAGAAACAGGGAAATACGCACAAGAATAATGTAGTCACGAAATCGTCTCAACTCAACGTAATGCTGGCGTTTGTCAGCGCTGGTCTTCCGTTGGAACCATCGGGTGAACACATAATTATTACATACATACATAACGTCACGCCTTCATTCCCAGAGTGGGGTAGGCAGAGCTACAGAAATACCAACAAATCTAAAAAGACTTTATTACAATTATTTGACTTTAAAAGTACAAATCGGCAACAGCTCGCTATTTATAACGTTATAACGCTCTTCAAGTTATTTATGGTTTTGATTTCGTTGCAATGTTATTATAAAATAACGTTATTTACCGTTATGACATCGTTATTTTTCATAACGTTATGAATGTCTGCGAATATCACGTGCTTTTGTTTGTTAACATTTAGTTTAAAAAAATCTAAATAAAGCAGTTTTATTTTCGATGCAAAAATAATTGACGAAATTTTTTTATCGACAGTGGCGCCTCCAACATATTCTAACTTTTGTTTCTATAATGACCTCTCAAGAAACTATAGTATTAAGTTATATTTTGAATCAAATGAGATGTTTATACTACTTTGTATGTTTAGTGCATTCTTCAAACATCATTAAATTAAAAAGTTTGGCAAAAATGAGTTTGATGTACAAGTGGATTTCTTCTTCTTTTTTTATTAATGGCTGTTACACATAAAATAAAATATGCTGCAGCAATATACCGACTCACGAAACCATTTATTGTACAATGACAAAATCCATCAATTATTTTCTACTCTGACATTCGTCAAATTCAAATTACATTTTTTTATATATGTCCAGTGTAGACTATCTGCAACGTCCTCCAAAACACAAAGAAAATAATATACAGGAAAAACATAACAACCCCTCCCCACTCGACAAAAAAAAAACACTTGACAAGTATTTAATAAAAAACAAAAGTACTAAAAACTCAGCGTAAAGTAAAAGTACTAAAATCCTGTTTGAGACTGTAGGTCTCCTTCATGTTTGGCCTCTTCAACTTTTTGCTCGCACCTTGTCCGTATCGAGATCCATCTCTTTTTATATGCCTCCGCCTCGTCTACTATCTTCTCGAATTCTCTTTCATTGAATATTTCCTCCGAGTCCAAAGCGAGGTTGTAGATGTCTCGGTCTACTACGAGCATTCTTTCAGCCACGTCTCCCAAGTACTCGTAGTCGCTTTTTACATCGGCTTTTGCGTCCTCACTTATTTTACTTTCTAACGCGTTTGCCGATCGCGTAAACACTCGCCGCAGCTCTTTCCGTTCCCGAAGCAATCGGTCCATTTTATTTAGTCACGGTCGCCACTAATGTTACACATAAAATAAAATATGCTGCAGCAATATACCGACTCACGAAACCATTTATTGTACAATGACAAAATCCATCAATTATTTTCTACTCTGACATTCGTCAAATTCAAATTACATTTTTTATATATGTCCAGTGTAGACTATCTAAACTATCCAGACTATCTAGACTATCTATTCAAATGTCTATGGGCCTCAGATTCCACTTACCATCAGGTGGCCTGAGTGCTCGTGTCTTCTCCTTAACATAAAAAAAAAAAAAATCTGCAACAATGGCGGTCCACCACGATGTCCACGATATTCCGCAGTGATTTCGCCAATGTCAAGTGAGTATGAATTGTTAAACTTTTTTTTGCCAAGCTTCTTAGGGAGAGAGATAAACATACGCAATGCAAAATGTATATGTAGAATTGTGGTGTTCACAATATCAAAATCGACCTCATAGTATTTAGTTTTATAAATATATGTTAACCTAACCAGAAATATGCAGTTTATTTTATTTGGATCCAGTAGTGTCGTAGACGGAATATTATGAGATAGCAATACAAACAACCCGACCAAATCACATATCTTTAGCAGACAAAGATAAATTATTACCGGTGAAAGGTTGTTTTCATCTTTTCGAGCATTGGCTTTTGCAGCCTAAAATATTACAATTCAGATCCAAGATGTCTGCGAAAGCACATTAACACACAGAATAAAACAATTACAAGTAACAATTCACTCCATTGTTTGGTCCCACTTCTGGTGACATTAGTCAATGGCATTGGAAAGGTTCGTCTGTCCCAATTGTCCTATTGAGTTGTTCCACAATGTGACAACTGATACAATTTTGTCCTAGTACTCCCATCCCATGGGATAAGTGGCACTAGTAGTTATGTCCCAAAAGTCCCATTACCGTCATCACCTACATACATACATACATACATAAATCACGCCTGTTTCCCAGAGGGGTAGGCAGAGACCACTTCTTTCCACCTGCTACGATCCTGACAAATCTCTTTCGCTTCTTCCACATTCATACATCGAGTCATGCATGCACGTCGGTTTCGGGTACTTAAGATTCGGGCCTTTTCCAGTATTTTCCCGTCTTCGCAAAGCGGAGCTCCGTCGACTTTGTGAACATAGATTTATTGAATAAGGTACAACTTCTTGAACTTCACTCATGTTTTAAAAAAACGTACATAGTTCAAGGCTTAATGAAAACAAAATCACAAACGAATCAATTAAGTTTCGTTTTTATTAAAGCACTTAACAATGTATTTTTTTTTGGAAACTTCCCTTTTTGGTTGTAGCAGTAATAGCATTTGGGACAAAACTCCCATGAAACTACTGAGACGAAATTGGACAAAAACATAAATGCCATCTGTCCCGTGGGACTACTAGGACGAAATTGTATCACATACATACATACATAACATCACGCCTTCACTCCCAGAGTGGAGTAGGCAGAGCTACAGAAATACCAACTACTCTAAAAAGACTTGTTGGTTATTCTGTAACCACATTTTGCACAGGTAAGATAAGTTGATTATCATAGTGTATTAGTGACAGGTTGCAAGCCCATCGCCTAACAGTATTACAAGCCTTTATTCCCTTAGTCACCTCTCACGACATCCACGGGAAGACATGGAGTGGCACTATTCTAACCCGGCAACCATACGGGGGATTGTATCAGTTGTCCCAGTATGGGACAACTCAATGAGACTAGTAAGATGGACGGGAAAAGGTGGACTGTATTTTTTTAAATTAATTTGATCATGACCTAGCTTGTTTATAAGTTAAACAAAAAAATACAAATCAAGCGAAAGGCTGCTATAGGTACGGAATTATATAATAATATTTTTAGTCAGTATTTTTTGTTTTTGTAAAAATTCTGCAATATTTCTGGGTTAGTCATAATTAAATGAAACATGAACAATACGTTATATTGATTGTTGTCTGATGATTTAAGTTAGTTGTAATCAAGAGGAATATTTTTCAAATAAAATAATTGATTTTTATATGAAGTTTTTATTTTAAAAGTAAGTTATATAAAATATTATCTATTAACAGCTTGATCACATTTATTACACCTATCACACCATTCGAATATATTTAAAAAATACTTTTTTGTTTATTGACAATAAAAAAAAACACCTCTGTCCCAAAATCTTCAGGACAGAACATAAGTTTACCTTTCTTAAAATTATCATACCCAAATATCTCCAAAAAGTAATAGGGAAAAATGTAAAAAAACAACAACGCATTACACTAAGTTTTGACCCGTTTATTAAGTTTTTATATAGAATCAAAACTTGTTAAAATAAAACTTCTGTTAAGGTTTAGATTGTTTTTATCGGCATCCTCATTTAATTTACGTAATATTATTCAATGATATTAGCTTAAACATAGTAATTTCTGAAATAAATGCACATTTCTTTATAAGGTCCATATATTTTAAACGTGGGACAACAGGTGCGACGTCATTTCTGTCGTCGATTTGTATACTGAACTATGACTTTTTAAAGCTTCATATCTTTTGAAAAAATGACACGACAATTGTTTCTTCTCTTCCATAGCGCTTTCCAGAGAGCATATGATTGGGAAATATACATGTTCCCTATTTAACTTTAGATTTCCAGGGTCTCTATTCAACACTACAACTATATCACTTTTGACGTTTTATTGTAACGTCAACGCTATAGCTCTCATAATTATATGAACCGGCCGTAAAACCGATAACGCGTCAAAAGTAACATTGTCGAGGCCTTATCAGCAGTGGGCGGCTGACGGATGCAAAATAGGAACGTAAACAGAACATGGATAAGACTTTTATTAAATTTCGAGAAATATTATAAATACAAAATTAGGTATGCAGTTTTTGTCTTTATCTACATTATTAGTAAATATACATAATAAGCTATCCTCTATTGTACGTAGATTGTATACTAAGAAGATACTGGCCACTTATTATTTTATCACCTCTTGAGACTGATGAGCGTTTATGTCTATTACGTATTAGACTTGTCCATTAAATTTGCTTAGTTTTCAATTTTCATATTTAAGATTGCAAAGGAAACCACAATTCGTAAGTGGATAATAGATAAACGTGATCTAATTTACGATACTTCTAAAGGATCGATCTTTTGTACAAAATGTCAAGTAAGTTTATTTGCGAAACGAAAAAGTGATTGATAGACATGTTAAATCTAATACGCATCGCCGTCAAGAATTTTGCACTAAACAGAATCAAGAAGATTTTAATATTGATTTGATAAACTTTTTAGTTTTATGCAATATTCCGTGGAAACGTGTTAACAGTGCCGCTTTTCGACAGTTTTTCGCTAAATATGTATGCTGCCAGTGTACGCCATACATTTTGCCAGATGAGACTATTTTATATTTTATAGACTATTTTAGTCATATCCATATTACGTATAACGTTCGACATTATTTTGATGTAATTTGCATCCGTCAGCCGCCCACTGCGAATCAGTCTAAACTCAGTGAGTATGTTAAGCATAGATGAGATGCTGTTCAGATCACCTCAGCTCTCAGACCATAATAATTAACTCTCGCGGTCAAATAACACGGGTCAGAGTGCCTTTTTCATACAAACGAGTCTATTTCGAAGCCTTGGTTCCTGGCCAGGGGTTTTGAGTGAGATTTAATGGTGGATACTCCGAGGTTCAATAGAGGTCAAAAGTTCTTAAGATACCTAACTGATCGGAGAGTTTGTGTCAACAATTAGATTGCCATTTAAGATGTTTTTATGAACATGCACAATGCCGGCGTTAGCCGCAGATTCAATCAGTTGGGTATCCTAGGCACTCTGGAAGTCCTGTATCGATGCTCGGGGTGTCTATCATCAGATTTCACTAAAGCATCCCCTGGCGAGGAACCAATGTTTATAAATAGCCCCTTTAGTATAAATAACGCACTGTGACCTTGAGTGTGTTTTGATCGGGATTACATAAGTATTCCAAATTTCAGCCAATACTAATTAGTTTAAAACTGTCTTGAAAAAACATATAGACATGTGAACATCGTAAAGTATAATAAAAACGTGTAATACATATCCATTATGTGCCCATAACACGCCTTTAAACCCAAGTTAATATGAGCTATCACGTTTACAATACAATGACAATAAGCAAAGACAATGTAGAAGTAATGACTCGTGTCATAATTAAAATGTACATATTGACTGAAACCATCTATCCTACCACCCTATATTCGGCTATAAAAGTCCTTATTTGCTTTGGTCTCAATTTAATCATTTTCTCACCATCTTCAAACTTTTCAAAATCTGTCGCTCTCTCGACTCCTCCACCGCCATATTCTAAATTAAAACTTTCAGAGAATTCCTCTTCAGTACTCCAACTCAACTTTTTAACGTCAGACAACCACACATTAGCAGCTAAAGCTGTTTCAGTCATGGACAAAATTTGAATAGACGTGAAAATCTTAGAGACATCCACAGAGATAAATGCAGGCGATGTATTTTTATCGAAATAATTTTCCAAACGTAATAAAACCTTTTTATCAGACCACGGTTCCAACGTTAACAAATGGATACCTTTAGGCATTTCACTTTTAATAAAACTGTGACTAGTTGTCATCTTTTTAAATTCATTTAGAGTTATATTTTTGGCGTTGGCAACAAAAAGTTGTGGCGGCGAAAAAAGAGCATGGCTGACTTCAGCTGATTTAATTAAATTATTACTATTCTTCGCAACAACTTGCAAATACATTGTATCAATGCTATACAGTCCTTTATCACCTGCAGTTTCATTTAATGCTTCTCCTACACCAAACGCATCATCAGTTGTCAGTCTCCTGTGCAGCATAATCTCAAGACTACCATCTTTCAACGACGACCCGCCCCTAGCCCTATCAACATTCAAAATAACTCTCAACTCATCATCTTCAATATAAATCTCGTTGACTACCGGATAATAATTACCAGGTATCGGCTCTTTCAAACTAACATTCCATTGCGGCCTTTCATCTTTAATCCTTTTCAACATCTGTCTCCCGTTTGAATCAGTGAAAAACGCACCGTTGGTTTTCAAGTCTGTTGCAAACCTAAGCACGTGTTCTGTCCCTTCTTCTATGCTTAAAATAGAGCTAAAGTACGTTGTATCCGACTGTAAACCAATAATCAAAGTGACTGTATTATCATAACGTAAGGTTACTTCTTGTTTGATATCGCTTTGAATCACATCAACAACTTCAATGTTTTTAAACGTGATAAGATCTGGGGAAGCAGTCATGTTTGGTCTGAAGATGTATGCTCCAGAGGCACGTTCGTACGGGTCCCAGTTCGAGACACATCCGACGTAGTAACCTGGAGTAGGATGGTAGAGTAGGGAGGTTCCGTCCGTTTTGGAAGTGTAGTTGATCCAGCCGGTTCGTTTGTTGATTGAAAGAGAAATGTGCTGAAAAGATTTATTATATTATATAACGACTGGCAAAAGTTTTCTCTATACAGGGTAAAATTGGGTGTCTATCATTTCATCGAAACACCTTTCATCGAATGTATCATTTCATCGAATTTCATTTCATCGAACGCTATTTTCTGCTGAAATCATAATTTTTTCAGGGTATCTTAAACATCTAACCTAACCTAACCTACGTAATGAATGTTTAAGATACCCTGAAAACATTATGGTATCAGCAGAAAATAGAGTTCGATGAAATGAAATTCGATGAAACGATACATTCGATGAAGTAAAATTCAGTAGTGATGAGTTACCGGTAAAATTATTTTCAGTGCACAAATTTTAACATATGATTTTGTATCGTTAATATAATATATTACGACAATAAAACGAGTTCAAAAAACATTTTTTTTTGTTGCAAATTATCTCTCTGTTACCTTCTCGTGTGGACACAGTCACACTAGAAAAGATGACATGGGTTGTCAAGCTGTAGGTATGCGATACACTGTATTGATATTCGAAATTTGAAATTTCATGTACCTACAGCTTATCAGACTCCTACTGATATTCTAAATTTGAAATTTCATTTATTAACTTACTTAACAACACTCCCCTCTCCTCGCACCCCTGCATTAGAGGGTCCATGAATATCGTTAAGTTAGTGGAATCATTGAATCGGCAATATCTCTAATATTTTTTTAAGCTAGAGTAAAAATAACACGTGTGTTATTGATTAACAATAACGAAGCAAATACTAAAGTTTGTGCACCTATTAAAAAAATTACCCTGTATAAGCAAGTTTATCGTGGTCTTGTACCCATAATACAAGCCTAGAGCTTAGTTTGGGACTAGGTCAATTTGTGTGACACTGTCCCCTGATTTATTTATTTTTCATCACCATTATGAATTAATTATGACCCGTTATGTATGCTCTAGGCTTGTAATTTTCAAGTACTTATAATGTACCTTTAGCTACCTAAGGATATTTTCAAGGTCAAATCAAGAAGCGTATATGGATGAAGAATGCAGTGCGAACTTTGGATTGAATTTTGAAAGTATAACCTTGATTTTACTTCATGTATGTTTTGCATCTCTTTCTTAATGAATTAAGAGAAGAGATGCAGGGTTTTCGTTCATTTTATGCCTTCCTACGGAAAGAGATGAAAAAGTAATCACGTTCTTATAAATGCCTTTATATTTACCTCATTCTCCAAAATAATATCTTCCGGCTGCTCCACTACCATCGCATCATCAGCGAGCATCCTCATTTCATCATCGTTAAAACTTGGAAACACTTGCTGTTCATGCTTCAATACCGTCACCTTTTCACCGCCCAACTTCCTCCCCCTTTTTACTTTCAATTTATCCCCCCCATCTTTCAAAACATCCCAATTAAGATTCTTATCATAATCTCTTTCTTCTTCATTAATTTTGTTGTCTCTTTCTGGTATATAATCATTGACCTGTTTGCGAAGCGTGCTAGTTTCACGATTCTGAATTTCAATTTCAGTTTTATCTTTAATATTTTTCCAGTAATCGTTGATATTTAAATAATAATCGTATTCTCTTTTATTGACGTCTCTCTTAACTCGTTCGGTTTCTTTTTTAATGTAGAACGATTCGAAACCCAGGGCAAGTAAGTCTTTCACAATAAAATTTAAATTGTGGGTAGCTTTAGATTTTCTTGTTGGTATAGAGATGTAGTCGGATGGTATTTTTTGTAGTTCGGAAGGTATAACGTCACCTGGAATAGAGAAATTTCACGTTAGGCCACTTCAACAAAAGACTTCATCACTTCAAAGAAATACACTTCAGATTATATTTATACTTACGCCCTTACTTATATACACCATACATAGATTTAGGTTACCGTCTTTCATGTGGACACAATACAATACAATACAATACAAATACTCTTTATTGAGCATCAAAAAATAAAAACAGAACACGGAACAGTACATATAAATCGTAGGTATACAACAGGCGGTCTTACCGCTAAATAGCGATCTCTTCCAGAAAACCTCGTTAGTGAAATAACTGAGGACACAAATTCATGGCAGACGGTGCAAACTAATTCGTTTAGGACTAAACAGCTTCAAGAAACAAGTAAATTATTTCAATTTTTAAATTAAAACTATTTATATTATAGACTAAATATAAATGCATAAAGTAAATAATTTAATAAATCCAAAATACATATAATTATACACACACATACTTACACATAGGAAGTTAACGTTTTTAAGGCCTAATTTTCTGTAAGTCCATTCCCGCAAATTCAGGACTGCTTTAGACCTATCATATAATAAAAACATAAATTATATTCACACGACCTTTTAACTATTGACCACACAACAACTTTTGTTTTTAAGAGAGTGTATCTAAATCAAAATGTTTATTCAGTGAATAGGCCACCATAGGGCTCGTTTACACGTCGGTATGATCCACAAACGTGGATTCACCGTGGGGTAGCTTATGCCATGCTTTGTCACTTTCTGTCAAATGCAAATGTCACAATTACAGATAAGGACAAAGCATGGGATCTGACGGTATAATGGTAAGTATCTCGGAGACTCCTACTATTACTCAGGATATTGTAGTTGGTATTAAATAAATCGCTTTCTTTGGTAATAAAAAGATTTACAGAATGATAACTAAATAAATAATTAAATAAAATTAAATGAGACACCAAGACACGGGAACCGTGTCTAATGCTTATCGAAATTTTGTAGAGAATGAATTTATCGATCGCATCAAATGCATCATGAACAATTTTGAATTAGGATAGAATAAACGAAAGTGGCCAGGAACGCAAAAAGGAGGTTGTAACAACCTCGTTAGAATACAAACTCTTAACAACAAAAGTTGTCTTTCCTGTGGTCAATAGTTCAAAGCTTGTGTGTATATAATTTATGTTTTTATATAATAGTTCTAAAGCAGTCCTGACGGCGTTTATGCGGGAAGGGGCCTAGCCAGAAAATTATTCCTTAAAAACGTTAACTTCCCATGTGTCCACAGGAAAGACGGTAACCTAAATGTATGTATGACCCTTATCTGTACGGGAGTAAAGGTTAATTTTTAGTGCAATTAGAAGGCACAAGAGCGTACAGGCCGCCTGATGGTAAGTGGGATCTGAGAACCATAGACTCAGGCGTTGCCAACCCTGAGGACTAAGATGGAATGCCTCTATGCTAGTAATTTCACCGGTTGTCTTATCCCCACATCGGAACATATCAATGGGAATACTGTTGCTTGGCGGTTGGTTAATGGATAAGATGGTGGTAGCGATCCGAACGGACCCTGCACAGGGTCCTACCACTAAAACGAAACGTGTAATAATATTACATTTATTTTATGAATGTAATGTTTAAAAAAAGTAAAACTGATAAAGCTTTCGTAAAGTTTAACCTTTTTCGTTAACTACATTTAACCATGGGAAAACTGATTGTTCGAGTGTTTGGCTGTTTGGAGTTAGTTCTCCTAATCCAAACATAGTTATAAAAAGTAAAAAACGCAGGATCTAATGAAACTTCATATTTTTGGGCGGTAAAACTTTTTATAAATTCTGTTTTTTTTTTTCGTTTTATCCCAGAGGGAAAGGCAAAGGACATAAATCCATACAGCCTAATTATAAATTCTGAGTTGTCATGGAACGCAGACATTTAAGGGCTGTTTTACGGGTGTGTTGGAGAAAAATAGTTTTATAGTCACGAGTTATAAAAATTAAATTTTATTACGAACACAAGCGCTTTGAAATAAAATTCACCTTACCATTTTTATTATACACTGTATAAGTCGCATTGCCCACGGGCAGTTCCACGATGGTTGACTTTTTTGGTGCCGCCTGGTTGTTGAACACTGTCAACTAGAAAAAAAAAACACTTCTTAAATAAACATTAAAAGTAATTGCCGGGATTGGGATTTGCCGGGTTAGAATGGTGCCACTCCATGACTTCCCGTGGATGTCGTAAGAGGCGACTAAGGGAATAAGGGCTTGCAGTACTGTTAGGCGATGGGCTTGCAACCTGTCACTAATACACTAGTAAACTTCTGGGCCTGATTGTGCAAAATATGGTTATAGAATTATCAAAAAGTATATTAAGAGTTGTTGGTATTTCTGTAGCTCTGCCTACCCCACTCTGGGAATGAAGGCGTGACGTTATGTATGTATGTATGTACGCATTAAAAAGAAAGTGGTAGTGGGGTTATTTATGATTCCGTACCCAAAGGGTGCCAACTGGGTATTTGTTACCCGCGACTAGTGAAAAATTACTTTTACGCGGAATTGAATTGCGGGAAACATCCGTAAAGTAATCCAGTTTTTTTTTTAGATTATAATTGAAATAAAATTTAAACATGTCAACGAAAAGAATGTTGTAAGAAAAAATCATGAGTTATCATGCTGAAATTAAATCAAGTTTATTGAAAGGTTGTGTTGGAATTTTATCAAATTAATTAAATAGTATTTATAAATCCTTACTAATTTTATAAATGTGAAAGCGTGGATGTTTGTTACGCTCTCACGCAAAAACTACTTGACGAATCATCGTGAAACTTTGTACACATGTTCTGGGAGGTACTAGAAGTAACATAGGTTACTTTTTATAAAAAAAAATATTTTTTACAAAATAAAAAAAAATGTCAAGAAAAAAAAATGCAGCGGGCGAAGCCGCTCGCGGGTCGCTAGTATAATATAATACTAATACTAACATTGTAAATGTGAAAGTTTGGATCAATGGATCGATGTTTGTTCGTCAATCACACCAGAACGGCTGAATGGATCAGGATGAATTTTGGCACAGAGATAGATTATAGTCTGGAATAAGACACAAGCTAATTTTGTACCCCGTAAACTTCGACAGTTCCCGAGGGAACAGCGATAAACGTTCAGGTTACAGTAATAAAATAAAAATAAGAAAAAACAGAGTTAAATAGCTAATGTAACATAATTGATCAAGAGTAACTTTGGGTTTTTCTTAAGTATGCATAGAATTAGAGTACTTTGTTACTTACAACGAAGGCATCGCTTTCTTCTGTGACGGAGCACTGTGATTGGTTGAACTCGCATCTCTGGTATTCGAGGGCTTCCTCAGTTTTCATTATTTTACTGTAAAAAAACATTTATCTATACTAATCTAAAGGCGCGTTCAAATAATACGCGGCTGCCGCGCGAGCCAGTGTTCGCGTGAACATTGGCTCGCGCGGCAAATGTTCGACGGAATTTAGGTAGACCGCGGCTGCCGCGCGCGGCAAGCGATCCAACTCGATTAACTCGCGACACTTGTCGTTGTCCATGGCAAACGTTCATTCGTCGTGCACAAACAACCGTCCAAATTGCGCGCGCGGCAGCGACTGAAGCTCCTTTGACGCGGGCTAAAAACCGACAGCGCTCGGATCGCCCCGCGGCACGTTCGAGCTGCCGCGCGCGGAAACCCCGTCTACATTATGCGCGGCCGCCGCGCGAGCCAATGTTCGAGTGTTTGCCGCGCATAATCTGGATGCGCCTTAAGTATTTAAGTTCTATCATGGTCATAAACCACGTTAAAAAAATACTGACGGTTGAGTTTCTTGTGGCGCTTCTCAGCAGTGGTCTCTCTGAAGCGCTAGTAGAATTTTGACATGTAAAAGTGCCCGTGCGGCCTACTTTTTGAATAAACAATTTTTATATTTTTTATATTATAAAGAGGTAAAGTTTATGAGTTTGTGAGGTTATAGGGGTAATCTGTGGATCTACTGAAACATTTTACAAGGTCTTCCACCACTAAATCAAATTCCATGGAGCCTCAACTAACTTGAAGGCCTGGCTGCCGATGATGAAGGCGTCCCCCACGGCCTGCGCCATTATCCGCTCGTAGTCGTGCGCCACGTGCTGCTTCTCGGTGCCCGTGATGGCGTCGTGGTGCTGCATCACTCCTGCACACGAGAAGTAGAAGATAATTTAATATTAAAATATGATATATCGTCACAAAACACACGGCATTACCACACAGGTATATTGGTATAGTATAAATTATTTTTGGAGAGCGAAAGTTAGCGTTGTATCTTAACACAATACCCACTATCTGCATTGTTCAGTGGCCAAAACTGCCACTTCGAAATGAAAGGCGTCATTATTGTCCCCTATTGGAACACGCATGAAAAACAGAATTGAGTTTCATTGATACGATGAAGGAGAATTAAAAAAAAAACATGAAACGTAAACACGAAGTTTTGACCGTTTATTCAGATTTAACATAGAATCAAAACTTGTTAAAACTTTAAAACATAAATATTTATTTAAGTATAATTTATTTGTCATTTTATAATGTATTAGTTTGTATTAGTATGTTATAGGTATATTGTATTTTATAGCTAGCATGGTTCCTTGTCATTGTTCGAAATCAGTCTGCTCCACCTTCTGTGTAAATTGTTTTAACTTGACACCTTATCCCTTCTAAGGTTGTCTGGAAGAGATCGCTAATCAGCGATAAGACCGCCTGTTGTTTGCCTGGGTCTTCTAAATTGTGCAAATCCTTTGTAACTTTTTTATACTTTTTTTTTTACTTTTTTTATGTTAAGGAGAAGGTACACGAGCACTCAGGCCACCTGATGGTAAGTGGAATCTGAGACCCATAGACATTTGAATTCTCAAGACTATAATCCCAAGACCTCAAATGCGCTGCCAACCCTGAGGACTAAGATGGAATGCCTCTATGCTAGTAATTTTTTTTTTTTAGTTTAATGTTTTGTTTGGTGGACAATAAAGTGTTTTGTATTGTATTGTGTAAAACTTCTTTTCAGGTAAACCTGAAACTGAAAGTTTCTTTCGGCATCCTCATTTAATTTACGTAATATTTTTTTCAATGATATTGGCTTAAACATAGTAATTGGTGAAATAAATGCATATTTCTTT
The DNA here is from genome assembly GCA_949316455.1 of Acleris holmiana. Taxonomy (NCBI): domain Eukaryota; kingdom Metazoa; phylum Arthropoda; class Insecta; order Lepidoptera; family Tortricidae; genus Acleris; species Acleris holmiana. Next base: position 1,300,682 of record OX438790.1, on the reverse strand, counting down.
ATATGGTCTATCACTACATAGTATAAAACAAAGTCGCTTTTTCTGTCCCTATATCCCTATGTATGCTATTTCTTTAAAACTACGCAACGGATTTTGATGCGGTTTTTTTTAATAGATAGAGTGATTGAAGAGGAAGGTTTATATGTATAATACTTTAATCCGGAGCGAAGCGAGGGCGGGTCGCTAGTATATTTTAAACACGGAACAACAGCTGTGACGTCATTCCTGTCGTCGATTTTGTACGGAGTGTTTTTGCAGTGGGTCTGAACTATGACATTATGAAGCTTCTGATCATATTATAGTAGTTTATGCAACAGTTGTATAAGAGAGGTCAAAATAGACGAGTGGTGTGGTTACGATGTGAGCCGCAGGCGAACATCGTAAAGCAAGACGCCACGAGTATTTTTTGACTTAGTTATACACCGTTGCATACAATACTTTTTCTACGACTAGGTTTCAAATAAAATGCAAAATTAAATTAACAAAATTTTATTAATATACCTAGGTTAGAATACGAACGAAGCACAGAACAACAAACGATCGTGAAACATTCGAAAATGAGAAAATATGTGTCTATGGTTAACTTTGTTTTTAAATAGATGTGCGCTTGCCAGGTTTTATATTTAAAAAAAAGTTGCACAATCGATTTAACTTGTGAAATAGGGACTAAAAAACACCTAATGATTTGAGAAATGAGTTCTTTTACCTGATTGGTCGGTTTTAATATAGCTGCATTCTGGTTGGTTGATACCATGTTTTTAAAGAGTTAAATTAGTAAAAGAGTTTACATACCAAAAAGAACCTAACGTTCCGATTGACAGTCAATGTGTATTGTGATTGGAGGATTAATTTGGTGAAGTATTTTGATTGGTCAAATTAACCTAGGTGTGAGCTTTGGCAGCTAGGCATGTCGTTTTGGCTCAAAAAAGCACATGTGCTGTTAAGGGGAACAGACTAGATAGAGTTTTCTACGGAATGTTCTGCGGACATATTATCTATATTCTTATATTAGTGTTCGTGACTATATAAATGACAGATAAAAGTACAGGAGTAGGAAAACACAGTTACAGTTGCGAAAACAGTGTGTTCTCTTTTATAGCACTTTCCAGAGAGCGTAAGATTAAAAAAATATGCTAATATAATATGTAGGGGTTTTTCGTAACATGGACATAAGGAAAAATTACAAAAAAATTGATTAAAAGTCCAAATATCTCGAAAACCGTGCGACTTTTACTAGACCTATTTTAGCTTTTTCATAACGTCCTAAGTGCCCTCTATCCGTAGTTCAAGGATTTTCCACTCATTACCTAACACCCTGTATACATTGCTTTGCGACAACAGGCTCATGTCATGTCTCAGCATGTGCTGCGAGCTAGGTGAGCGGCTCAGCTTCATTTCCTACATAAGAATGTTTATCGTTGTCTACCCATAGTTTGGGCCTAGGTTAATTTATGTATGAATGTGGAAGAAGCGAAGGAGATTTGACAGAATCGTAGCAGGTGGAAAGAAGTGGTCTCCGCCTACCCCTCTGGGACTGATTTAATTAATATATGTAGCTGGTTTCCATTTTTCGAGATAAAAACTTCCCTATCTCCTTCCCCGGGACTCAAAATATCTCCATATCAAATTTCCTCTAAATTGGTTCAACCGTGAAATTGTAACAAACAGACAGACAGAGTGACTTTCACATTTATAAATATTATAATATTAGCATGTTGGCGATACGAGGAGTTAAAAATATATATTAAGTTAATTGGACACATGTCCACCAAGTAGTGCACAATATTGAATGACTAACTCTAATGGGGTCGGTATCAAAACGACTGGATTCTCAAAACGACCAGAACCACATAAAGACTTGATCGCAAAACGACCACATCTGCAAAAAGCCCATCTCGTAATGACTTTCATGAACGCATGAAGTCTGAATATCAAAACGGCTTACTATCAAAATTACTTGTTCGCAAAAATACCACCTCGCAGAAGGTATACATCTTAAAATGCCGTAATAGCAAAATAACTAGATCTTAGAACAACTTCCTAACTTGACTACAATTTATGGTAGCAAAACGACTAGTTATCAGAATAGCAACAATATCTATCTATTCATTGAAGATGAAACCAATCTTGATTGCGATATAATAACGTTTTGTGGTTATACAAACACACTGATATAAAAACTTATAAGGGCTTGTAGCACTGTTAGGCGATGGGCTTGCAACCTGTCACTAATACACTGGTAAACATCTTGGCCTGATTGTGCGAAATGTGGTTACAGAATTATCAACAAGTCTTTTTAGAGTTGTTGGTATTTCTGTAGCTCTGCCTACCCCACTCTGGGAATAAAGGCGTGATGTTATGTATGTATGTATGTACTGATATAAAAGAGACAAATACTTACCCATTGCACTTTTAAGTTCGTTCAAAACGAACGCGTTGGTCTTGGGTAAATCAGCCAATACTTGCAGCATTTTGAAAGTCTGAGAAACAAAACGATAAGTAAAATTATGACTGCGTGTTTTATAATAAACTAAAGTGAAATCAAATTCGTACACACTCACGCGCTGTGCGCGAGCAGCGAGCGGTGCGCGGCGAGCCGCCGAGAGTCGGTCTTTTGACCGTGCTCAAAGGCGTCTCAGTGTGCGTGCCTCGCGTAATTTGGACGTGTATCCGAGCGTGCCGCGGGCAGATCGACCAGTTCTAAATTGTCCGTGGGCGAAGTTTCAGAACCGGTCCACCACAGAGGCGAAATCTTCTTCTTTTTTTAATAATTCCGTAAATTATGATAAACGCAGCCGCGTCTGTCACCGTGTCCGACGCCATTTTGAAATGTCGGCTCGCGGCCAGCACGCTGCCTCACCCGCGCAACAATTTGGCTCGCGAGCATGCCTCAGGCTGTATAAGACGTACCTGCAAGTAGTTGTTCCCCTCGCGCTCCATAAACTTGGTGGTAGGTCGTGACGTGAAATAGCCGGTCCAGAACGCTGTTGGGTCCGACGCGTAGGGAAAGAAGTCGTCCTGCTTTATAGGCAGAGTCGGGCTGGAAGTACATACACGTGATGTAAATAATTAACTTTCCCGAGGCGCAGTGATGGGCAAATTATTATCGACTAACGATTAACGATTAAGGTTAATCTACTTAATGTCGATTAACGATTAAAAGACAGATAAGAAACGAATTCTGACACATACATACATACATGACAGGACAATGTCAAACAAATTGACCCAGTCCCAAACTAAGCTCTACTAGGACTACTACTAATTTGTGTGAGATTGTCCTCTGATATTTATTTATTTAATCCTAGTCGTAAGTTTCGATTAATTTAGCCACGATTAAATTAATCGTCGATTAATTAACAGCGATTAAAATTTTAATCGATTAATTAATTAGATTAACTCTCTCGGTCGTCAATAAATTAAAAGCGATTTAATTTTAATATTTTAAATTGCATTTGCTTCATTCCCAGAGTAGGGTAGGCAGAGCTACAGAAATACCAACGACTAGAAAAAGACTTGTTGATAATTCTGTAACCACATTTTGCATAATCGTGCCAAGAAGTTTACTAGTGTATTAGTGGGTGGTTTGCGGGGGAGTCACAAGCCGCAGCTGTGGTGAGGGGATGCCCCCAAGGGGGGGTTCTTTCACCGCTGCTGTGGAACCTGGTGGTTAACAACCTTATCACCAAGCTTAACTCTGAACGCTTCTTCACGATTGGTTATGCCGACGATCTGGCCATACTGATAACAGGTAAATTTGCCAGTACAGTCTGCGACCTGACACAGACCGCTCTCCGGATGGTGGAGCGATGGTGTAATGAATTTGACCTGTCAGTCAACCCAACTAAAACAGAAATGGTAATGTTTACTCAGAAAAGAGTTCTTGGCAACTTTACCAAACCCAAACTACTCCGGACAGAGCTTCAGTTGTCACCTGAGGTAAAGTACCTAGGCCTAACACTTGATAGTAAACTGAACTGGAGTAGCCACATCAACAAAAGAATAGAAAAGGCAAGTGTTGTCTTCTGGCAGTGCAGGAGAATGGTAGGGAACAGGTGGGGTATCTCACCTAAAGTTATCCTCTGGCTGTACAAGACAGTAATTCGACCTCTTTTCTGCTACGGGGCGCTGGTCTGGTGGCCAAGAACTAACCTCACTACTGTCCACAACAAGCTGCAAAGTCTCCAGAGACTCGCCTGCATGGCCACTACCGGCGGCATGAGGACAACACCGACTGCTGCCATGGAGGCTATGCTTGATCTACCTCCGCTTCACCTCTATGTTCAACAGGAGGCTGCTCTATCTGCGGTAAGGTTACGAGCTCTTGACCTTTGGTTCAACCACGGAGTTCAACACGCAGCCAGCCTAGACAAGGTATACGATGAATTTCCGTTACTAAGGGCGGGTACGGATAGGATTCCTAAACGAATGATCTTCGATAAGAAGTACAAAATTCAGTTATGCGAGGATGACAACTACGAAGGCCTGAACCCTAGGGAGCTAAGGGTCTTCACTGATGGTTCCAAAACTGACAAAGGAACAGGATCTGGTACGTTTTCAGATGACCTGAACATGTCAATTGCTACACCGCTTGGAACCCACAACACGGTATTTCAGGCCGAATGTATGGGTATCATAACTGCGGCGATTGCCATTTCTGCTAGGAAGGTAACCAACACCTCCATCCGTATCCTTTCTGACAGCATGGCAGTGCTACTGGCCCTGAGAAGTTACACCTTCACATCAGGGCTAATCTACGAGTGTCACAGACGACTAATGGAGGTATGTCAATGCAATCAACTAACCCTTCAATGGATTAAGGGTCACAGTGGATCCCGAGGTAACGATGCCGCGGACCAACTTGCCCGCCGAGGATCGGATATGGTGGCCATAGGCCCCGAACCGATCATTCGTGTTAGAATTTTAGCAAGGTTCGATCCCTGCTGCTCAATCGTACCAAGAGATTGCACACTAAATACTGGGTGAGTCATGATAAGTGTAGACAGGCGAGAGAAGCACTGCCTACTATTAACAGTCGACTCTCCAAGGCACTCCTCCGTCTTAGCAAATCTCGACTGAGAACGGTGACTAGTGTCCTAACTGGCCATGGACCATTTAACAAACATCTCTTTAACTTAGGTGTCACAGACAGTCCTCTGTGCCGAGCGTGCATGGAGACAGAGGAAACAGCCGCTCACGTCGTGCTACATTGCACCGGGGTGGCGCAGTACAGGGTTAAACACCTCAGTTTGGTAAGGTGTCTCCCCGAGGTAACCACAGACATCAAAGGTTTGGTGAGTTTCCTCGAGGAGTTGGGATGGCTCGATTAAACACAGAAATCCCACCCACACGCAAAATAGGCGCTAGACGTCGAGTTGCGGAAACCAGCCCGCCTTTAAAATACAAATACAAAAAATAGTGTATTAGTGACAGGTTGCAAGCCCATCGCCTAACAGTACTACAAGCCCTTATTCCCTTAGTCGCCTCTTACGACATCCATGGGAAGACATGTAGTGGCACCATTCTAACCCGGCAACCACATGGGGTTAACTAATTATAATTGTATTCATTTAGTTTTGATTTTCCCACTCAAATGTGTACATTTATTGATGTATTATAGTGGTGTAATCAATGTAGAAGTTCATTGTATTATCCTTATGGGTCATACACAGGTTTAGGTTACCATCTTTCCTGTGGACACACCGAAAGTTAACGTTTTTAAGGCCTAATTTTCTGGCTAAGCCCATTCCCGCAAAAACGCCGTCAGGACTGCTTTAGACCTATCATACAAAAACATAACTTATACCGGGTGTGGCCTGTAATAGGAGCAATAAATTGAGGGATCGTTTCCACACCACAAACGTAACAACATTTATTCTACAACTTCTGGAAATAACTTAATATTAATGAATTTAGATTTTCCAAGCCAGCAATGTACCTATATTGCGAAAACTACGAAGTTTGTAGGCTGACAGTAGATGTCAACTAGACTATTGGATGGAGTACATTGAAAATCCTATTTAGTTTGTTCGAAAAAATCCCAAATAATAAATTACATATTTTTTAAAGTTGTAGAACAAATGTTGCTACGTTTATAGAGTAGAAACGATCCCTCAATTTATTGCTCCTATTACAGGCCACACCCGATATGCACACAGGCTTTTAACTATTGACCACAGGAGAGACAACTTTTGTTTTTAAATGTGTATGACCCTCATACCATGTTTTTGCCTTCATTATGTTATTGCACCTACTTAAATAAATAAATGATAGGTACTTACTTGGCGTCCTTGACTGCCTTCAGGTAGCACGCTGGGGTCGAGTAGAACAATTTCACTTTGAGACCATCTTTAGCTGCTTTTAGGTTAGCGTGTCTAGAAAGGCATAAAAGTTAAAACGTCAATGCTAACACCTAGAGAAATGTAACGGTGAGTTTAGAGTCAGCCTTAATTGAAAACAGGAACTTTTTAAAAGGTGTTCTCAAAAAAAATCATGCTTATAGAGGTTTGTCTCAAAAGAAAAAAGATGTTTTTATTTTCATGTTCATTATTTACTCAGAAAGAAGAAAAAAAATTGCTAATGGCTAAATAACATAAACGCAACATGGTATTTTCTACGCGGCAAACTTTGAAAAACGGTTGTGGCTAACACTGAAAATTGATAATAGTTTTAAAAATAAATTATACAAACCACAAAATGCGGTCAAATAAATACTGACCGAGTTTATATTTTTCCAAAGGCTAGAAAATTAGGTTTTCATCACAAAATGTAGAGTTTCAAAAAGTGATCAATCCAAAACATTTCGTTCCGAATGAAAATACAGGATTTTGATCTACACGGCCATTTAAAAAGTTATCCATAATATCGCTCAAAACTTATAACGTGCGAAGCATTCCTTCTTTTTATTGACTCAAGCATCATGCAACATGCAAATAAAATTGTACAAAAGCATCCCAAGTTTGTTCCATGTGTCCAAATTCTTCAAAAGATTTTCTAGTACCGTCTTGTCCATAAAATGTCAATAACAGTCCAGGACTACCCACTAGTTACATAATCCAGAAATAAGTAAAAAGAAATCCAGAGTTAAACAAAAATATTAATCAAAGAATTAATTTCCTGCACAATCCCGTATCTGCTAGTTAGGATAATCCATAATTTTATCGAATTTGACTTTATCGACTGTAGGTATCATTTCATCGAATGCTATTTTTTCCTGAAACCATGATATGTTCTGGACATCTTTAATATTAGGTTAGGTTAGACAGAGAAATGCCATTCCATGAAATTCTGCGTAGTGTGATATGTTTGTTGAAAGGTTTAAAGTGGTCATGAATTTTGGGGGTCTATATGTATTGCTTGGTCAAAAATTTTTTTGGACGAAAACGTTTTTTATTTACAATTCAAACAGTTTTTTTTTTATTTTTATGAAAAATTAACCTAACTTAACTAATCTAGATACAGACAAACTCATTAGGTAGCTTTATTTGCTTGTTAAAACAAAATATTAAGTGTCGTTTGAATTTAGTATATCACCAACTGCGACTAGTTATAATCTATACGCTTAGGTTCCATTTGTCAAAGGATGCTGCCGCGTAAACAAAGAATGCGAGCGGAGTACCCGCAAGTGATTTTGGCAGTTAACATCGAATTAAATTCCTATTTTATTACAATAACCCAGGTGCGTGCGGGTGTAGTGACACTATCTAAGCGAATGGACTGTACTTATAAAATGTACATAATGAGTTCGACCGTACACAATGGATGTTTATTAAATTCTGTAATTTCAGCCTTAACCTTTCGTATGCCGTGTAACGGATCCGTGATATATATATATATATATATATATTAAAGCTAAAGTTCAAAAAGTAGGGCACGTGAACTCACGCAATTAAACTTTCTGTGAAGACGGAAAACCGTTGTACGTCGAAAATTAGCCATACAATTGTAGGATACTTTTCGTCGTACAGTGGAAGTTTTGTTACGCTTAACTATGGTCCAACTTGTTGGTCCTTACCTACCTTTGAATCAAAATCAGACGAGACTAGAGCGTGGGTATTTTTTTCTCCGTTCTACGAAGGGTTAAATGATGTAATCAGAGCCCGGAATTTTCGTAGCAATTTTGAGCGGTCATAGGGACTTCTCGTTTACCGACTTCCTATGATTACGAGTAGAAGTAAACAAATGCAGTGTTATCGCGAATGAGCGATCTCTTCGAGACAAGGTAAAATTATGACTATCTATTTATTTTATAGATAAACTAATGATGAAACACTGTTTAGCACTAAAACTGACTTTGAACATGCAATTGATAAATGTTAAAACACTGAACTGAACTGATTAAATGTAGAATTGTTAACTATTAACTTTTCATTGCAAATCTCTATTTAACATTTTCAGCCACTCAAAAGTTATATAAAAGCGATCGCTCTTTGGCGATAAGACCGCCTGTTGTTTACCTTTACTTTTAATCTTCATTGATATGTTGTTGTGTTCTATAATGTATCGATAAAATTATGTATATCGGAAGTCGATAGACGAGAAGTCCCTATGATACATAAAAATTGCTACGAAAATTCCGGGCTCTGTGGTGTTGGACGAGAAGATTTAAGACCAAATAATACATACATAACATCACGCCTTCATTCCCAGAGTGGGGTAGGCAGAGCTACGGAAATACCAACAACTCTAAAAAGACTTGGTGATAATTCTGTAACCACATTTTGCATAAGTAGGCTAAGATGTTTACTAGTGTATTAGTGACAGGTTGCAAGCCCATCGCCCAAATAATAAATAAGGACCAGAGGGCGGAATTTGTCATGGCAAAAATTTAAATGTCATAGGGATAGACTGAAGTGTTTTATCGACTATCGACAAGTAGTTCTGGTTCACGTAGCGCAAGATCTTTTACCAAATACCAAAAAATAATATACCTTCTATCGATACTTTACACTTAGCAAAATAATTTTCCAATACATAACAAATACCCTTTGGTAGCGGTATTTTAGATTAATATAGTTTTTGGTAGATGTAAGTGTAGTTTTAATTATTATTGTATAGTTCTATGTCTTAGCTTTATTTTCATTTGTTATTTACCGGTAATAAAGACGTCTGTTTTAGACAAAAATAACACAATATTTACAAATCAAATCTTAAAACTTCACGTGTTGTTGAAAACAATAACTAAATGCGAATCAATAATGACATTTACATTTTAATATTAAAGCAAAACTAAAATTACAAAGAGATTAGTGATTACACAATATCGATAACTGTAAAAGTCGATAAAGCAAAATGTTCTACCCTAAGACATTAAAATTTTTGCCATGAGATATTCCGCTTTGATAAGGACAAATAATTGTATGCGTTTCAAAGGGATACCGAACTTAGGTTCATCTCTTACTTGATGAGTTTATCCAAGTTGTCGAACCACATGAACGCGTCTTGGTAGGTGAAGTCCCCCCCCATGGTCACCACCACGTTGTTACTGCGGTAACGTTTACCCTCGTCCAGGACGTACGTTAGGAAATCTCTCACCTACAGAGAAAGGGCCTGTGCTTTCAAAGAAGTGTATTTATAAAGTCGCTTTAAAACTAAAAATATCATATAACTATTGGTAAAGTTCGTATTTAATCTGTCCAGGTGTAAATTTTTGGCCGGGTTTCCGCCACTTTTGGATAATTATGTTGTGCAGGTAGAGACCAGCGTTGCCAGACGTCCCGATTTTGGCGGGACGAAAGTTTCAAAATCTGGGCTTGCCAAGGAAGCGGCCAAGTGCGAGTCGAACCCGCCCATGAAGGGTTCCGTAGCAGCAAGACGATTTATGTCATATTAAAAACAAACTACTTACTCTGATCACGTTCAAAACAATTTTCGGTGGAAGGTTGCATGGTAATGTACATCATATATATTTTTAAGTTTTATAGTTATCTTACTTTAGAAGTTACAGGGAGGGGGACACACATTTTACCACTTTGGAAGTGTCTCTCGTGCAAACTATTCAGTTTAGAAAAAAAATGCTATTAGAAACCTCAATATCATTTTTGAAGACCTGTCCATAGATACCCCACACGTATGGTTTTGATGAAAAAAAAAAACTAGTTTCAGTTCTAAGTACGGGAAACCCCCAAAACTTATCGTTTTTTTTTCTGTTTGTGTGAAAATCTTATTGCGAATACATCTACTTACTAAGTTTCAACAGTATAAGTTCTTATAGTTTCGGAAAAAAGAGGCTGTGAACTACGGACGGACAGACATGACGAATCCATAAGGGTTCGCAATACCTTTTTATTTCGGTTCCGTTCGCATAAACCGGTTTCACCGGGTTTTGGAGGAACCTTTATATAAAGTTATATTCGAATTAATCGGTTAACTAATAACCGCTGTAACTACAAATATTACAGGATTTTTATTAAACTAACCTAACCTATAGGGTTACACGGTGGTCCTAAAATAAATCCAGAATTATTTACAGTTTCGGAATCATTTGTGAAACGCTGGTTATGAAATGGTGGATCCCGTCACGCACGAATTAAAATAAATGTCTCAAAACGTTCGCGTTCCCTAGAAAATATCGTAGCAAAACCGAAAAAACCGGTTTTAACCGGTACTTTTAAACCGGTTCCGATAATGGGTGTTATGCGAAAGGATTTTATACCAAGCGATACATCAAGACCAACAATTGTATGCGTTTTATAGGCCCCGGTTCCCAATTACCATCAGGCATATTCTCTCGTTTGACTTTTCCATGCCACAACAAATAACTTACTGAATCAACTTGTCCAAATTGCTGAACCACATGGCCGCTTCCTGGTACTGGAAGTCGTCCCCCATCGTAACCAGAACGTTGTTCGACGCATACGCCTTGGACATTTGGGCGGCTTTCGCGAGAAATTGGTCCACCTGACGGAAGGGTATTTGTTACCTGTGGTTGTAACGACTTGGCTAAAAGGAGGTCGTAAGAACCAGGATTTTTTTTATATTAAGAAAACTCATTAGATTTTTATTAAAAAAAAAGCCCTCGCTTAATACGCATGGGAGCAAGCCGTAAAAAAAATATTAGCTCGTTTTCAATTTTAGCCAAGAAATCAAAATCGTTAAGGTTTAAATTTCCATTGTAACCAAAAAAATATATGCTAAAACCGTAAAAAAATAAAATTACATACGTACATACATAACATTACGCCTTCATTCCCATAGTGGGGTAGGCAGAGCTACAGAAATACCAACAACTCTAAAGACATGTTAATAATTCTGTAACCACATTTTGCACAAGTAGGCTGAGATGTTTACTAGTGTATTAGTGACAGGTTGCAAGCCCATCGCCTAACAAGCCTTTATTCCCTTAATTGCCTCTTACGACATCCACGGGAAGACATGGAGCAGCACTATTCTAACCCGGCAACCACACGGGGCCACCGTAAAATTACATACTGAATATTGATGTACTTGTCAATACATAGCAAATAAGTGAGTCTAAAGTTATCGAGTCACCCTTGACCAGGGAGGTCTGTGCCTATAAAGATTTGATTATAATTAAAAAAATAACGAGAGAAAAAATGTTATTGAAAGTTTCTGGAACTGGCCACTTACAAGAAATAAATAAAAAGCCGGGCAAGAGCATGTCCGAACATGCTCATTATAGGGTTCCGAAGCCGTTAAGTACTACAAACATAAAAAAACAACAAGTAATAACTAATTTTCTATTAAAACTCATTTGGTGCCGTCTAAGATGATTTTAGTAGAACCAATGATGTCTACTTAGTCGTGATGAATTTCCTTTTACTTTCGTTATATGCTCTTTCATCAATTCTTTTTTAGTATTCATAGTTTTGGCTGTAGAAGGGGGGGGGGAGGGGAGACATTTGACTCTTAACAAAAATTAATATTCAAAGCTTAATATTTTTTTAAAGCTTAATATTCCATAAACGGATCCCTTAATCGAAAAATGCTTGTAACAAACCCGTAATATTTTTGAAAGACCTATCCAACGACACCCTACACAACTGGACGAGAAAAAAAAAACATCCCCACGTTACGTGTAGGGAAGGTACAATAAAAAAAAATGTTTTTTCAATATTTTATTTTACTACTTTGCTGGCGTGACTAATATGTATATTCATGCCAAATTACAGCTTTCTAGTACTAAAAGTCTCTGAGCTAGGCTGCGGACAACGGACATGGCGAAACTATAAGGGTTAGTTTGACTACGGAACCCTAGATATTACATGTCAGCAAATTCGTAATGTATTAGGCATAGGAATGAATCAAGTGCAAAACGTTTTGCATGAGCAACTGAAGATCTTAAATAGTAATGTCCTTTTAGAGTTGTTGGTATTTCTGTAGCTCTGCGTAGCCCACTCTGGGAATGAAGGCGTGATGTTATATATGTATGTGTAACAATAACTTTGCTTACAATAAATATCAAACTGTACCAATTGCCCTCATGTTTCCCTATTTTGCCGTTTCTGCCGTTACTCACACACCTCCTACTTTTGTCAAAAATGGGACCAATCCTAAAAATATTCGAATGAAAACATATATTTTCAAGTCCGTTTTTAAACGTCGAGGTATCAAATTAAAAAAAAAATATATCTATACTAATATTATAAATATTTATTAGAAGACACAGTGGCCTAGTTGGGAATGACCCTGCCTCCGAAGCCAGCGGTGTTGGGTTCAAATACCGGTAATGGCAGATATTTATGTGATGAGCACGAGTATTGGTTCCTGCGTCTTGGATGTTTTCTATGTATTTTTCTATATAAGTATGTTTATCGTTGTCTAGTACCCATAGTAACAACAAGCCTAGACCTTAGTTTGGGACTAGGTCAATTTGTGTGACATTGTCCCCTGATATTAATTTATTTTATTATTTGTTTGTCGCACTTTTACATTGGAATTTGCTATGGAGACAGCTTGCACCCAGGGAAAGGATATAGGATTATTTTATTTCGTTTAAGAATTGTAAATTCCGTTCTGATCCGACGCGATGCGGGCCGTTTGCGGGCTCCCCACACCTATCGACGCCGATTCCGCGTCCATAGGTGTATGGAGACCCCTTAACCCTATAACCATGCCATGCCATGCTAGTGCAATGTGCATTGAAACTAAGTACATGCACCAAAAGCGTTCATGCCACTCACTGAATCAACTTGTCAAGATTCGAGAACCACATCGCAGCATCCTGATAGTGGAAATCCTCTCCCATTGTCACCAGGACGTTTCTCGATTTGTATGCTTTAGACATATTGGTGGCATGGTCTAGGAACTTTGTTATCTACAACATAATTACAATTCATTTTTATGGTTTCGTACCTAAAAAGGAAAAAACGGAACCTCTATAGGATCACTCCGTCCGTTTGTCAAGAGCCTTATCTCAGGAACGTGTGGAGGTATCAAGTTGAAATTAAAACTATATACTCAGGTCTAGTCTCTCGGAGCCTTGAAAAACTCAATCTTCTTTGCGATTGGCAACTTATTGGCGGTTTGTAAAGTAATCGCGCCCTATGTCGATGTATGGAGACAACTGTTTCTCAACGGCAAAGTCAAGTTTGTCCGTGAATACAATTTTGACTTCAGATGCAAGATGAGCAGTAAGTTTAACCTTTGTGTTGTGTGGCATCGTAGCTCCCAAATGGATGGACCGATTTGGACGAGGTTTTTTTTAAAAGATAGCTAGTTTAATCAGGATGGTTCTTAGCAAGGTTTTATAAAAATCGGTTGAGCCGTTTAAGAGATATCAGCTGTGACAGTAGGCATCGTTGCCATTTCTTAAGGAGATGACAGGGTGAACTAGACCAGTTCTATAAAGGGCTCAGGAGTGACTGGATAGGGAATTGTGGAGAGGCCTGAGGGAAGCTTTTGTCCAACTGTGAGACAGAAAATGCTAGATAAGATAAAATATATTTTTATAGCAAAGGGATGGCACACGAGCACTCAGGCCACCTGATGGTAAGTGGAATCTGAGACACATAGACATTTGAATTCTCGAGACTATAGTCCTCAAATACGATGCCAACCCTGGGGACTAAGATGGAATGCCTCTATGCTAGTAATTTCACCGGTTGTCTTATCCCCACGTCGGAACAACAATGCGAATACTGCTTGGGGGTAGGTTTAAAGGATGATGAATCTACTTTAGTAATTGATTTGTTTATTGGCTTAGGAAGGCAGAATAGTAGAACTCAAAAATTAAGAGTGCTAATTGATAATCATACCCCGGCCGGCGAGAGCAAAATTGCTTCTGCTCCTAGTGCTTAATTAAATATCGACTATTCTATCGACATATGGATGTCGATAGAATAGTCGACATTTAATTAAGCACAATTATTATTTTTAAGCTTATATACTATTTCAATCAACTGATTACAATTATAATCAATTTATCATACTCACGGAAAGAGTGAGTGACAGTTGTAAATAGATGTCAAATAGCAGTTGTTTATTATCGCGATATACACATATGATATGAAAGAGGTCTATTAGTTACGAGTATGTGAAAAGTATCTATTTACAACTGTCACTCACTCTTATCTATTACGAACATTCCCGTGAGTATGATAAATTGATTATAATTGTAATCAGTTGATTGAAATAGTATATAAGCTTAAAAACAATAATTGTGCTTAATTAAATGTCGACTATTCTATCGACATCCATATGTCGATAGAATAGGCGATATTTAATTAAGCACTAGGAGCAGAAGCATTTTTGCTCTCGCCGGCCGGGGTATGTTGATAATAGATATTCCTCACTTTGCTTATTTGATAACAATATTGCTAACGACCTAATAGTGTTAGTTTATTACATAAAACTCTACTTGTCAAAGCTAGGGGACCCGCGGTGAGAGTGATGGCTGGTTTACACGTCTTTAGTGCTTTAGTTGTTACCTAAATTTTTACAAATTTTTTACTAAATTAATGCATGTAAACAGTGTTAGTAACAAGTTGCAAGTAAAAATTTAGTTGTCTACTAAAGAGTTGATTTAGAAATAATTATATTTTTTTGTTTAGTAGGTGGGCGTGAACTAATTTACTAAACACATTTGGACAGGAAAAATAACCTATTTAGTACTTTTTTACTTAAGTACTTTAGTGAACCACACCCGTAACCCGAAAAAAAACCAAAACCCATACAAAACCATAAATTACTTTACTCTTTGGTTGAGGTTTTGTATTTTTTTCTTTGTCAGCAATTGCCTTCTCCAAACAAACGGGTAATATTCTAAAATTTTACGATTTGTTTACGTTGTTGCAGGTCCATTTTGAACTAACTACTAAATCTGGGCTAAATTTTGTCATTTCACGTATAAACTGTTGCTAAAAATTTAGTAAAAATTGACTATTCAACTAAAGCACTAAAGACGTGTAAACCAGCCATGAGGCGCGCGGGGGGGTACGCCCGAATGTTTACTGTCTTTAAAAAAAAGTAGCCAGTCGTCATTAGCCATTGTACTCGCCACACGTCCCTTAAGCTAGTATTTTTATGTGTATACCTTCAACTCGCAAATAATAAATTAATTGTCGTGGATTTTGCCTATTTTAATGAAGTGACCAGACCTCAACAGCTACAAATATATAAATACGAACTTGACCAATTTTTATGGTATCAAACGCAGTAATTAAATTAGCAAATGCACACGAAAAACAATAAAAACATACACAAAATACAGGGTGACTTCAAATTGGTAATACAAAATCAATGTTTTGCACACATTTCCCCTAAAATTAGCCCCTCAATTAAGTCTCATACTTTTAAAATAATCAGAAGTTTTTTTTTTAATTTTTAAATTATCTCATTTTTGTTGGCTTAACATGGTTATCCTACCATAATAATTAACAAAGAAGTTTAAAGAATTTCAAATGAACACTTTCCTCTTTGGTTATCCGTCACCTGTCGCAATTTATGAAGAAAACGTGTTTTGATTAGTAATTGTCACTTATCAAAGAAAATAAGATTGTATTGTAAATGTAGTGTAACCACACTTTGGGACTTTAATTATTTGTTTTGTTTGAAAATTAGCATTAATTAAATACAGTTAATTTTCACAACGGGGTTAATGTATTACACTGTGTGGCATTAACTAAGCCACAATCAAGTGTTTTGTATTACCAATTTGAAGTCACCCTGTATAAACCAAGATCATAAGTGGCACTAAAACAACACGACCACACATAGTTTTATGTATACAACGTGTTACAAAATAATCCGTAAAAAAGAAATTACGAAAGTAGTGTCAACCCTAGTACCTATACCTACTGTATACCTAAGATACTGAACTGACGTTATTTAATAAGGGTTGACACTACTTTTGTAATTTCTTTTTTACGGATTATTTTGTAACACGTTGTATATCAAACGTAATCCTTTGTTAGATTATTCTCGTAATAATAAAGATTTTTACTCGCGTTTTATCCCGGCAAAAATAACCAGTCGCTCATTTTTCGATCCAAACTACTCCCAATCGCCAATATTCCCACAGTAAAAAAAACAAATTCAATTTATAGCATTATAAATGAATTATGGTATTGTAGCTAGGAGCCTGCCGTTTGGCCAAAATATTTTTGGTCAAATGTATCATTTGTCAAACCAATGTAATATAAATATTTCAGAAATTATTTTACTGCCATCGTGTAGAACCCTATAGGTTAGGTTAGGTCAGCTTTTATAAAATCCCGAAATATTAACGGTTACAGAAAAAACAATAATTGGGTAATTAAACATTTGACCAAAACCTTTTTGACGAAACGAAGGTAACTCGTGGTAGCTGGCTCGCATTGCCAAAGTACCCAGAAAACCGAGCTCCGCAAATGCTGAGCTCCGTGTACACTATGACAACGTTTTCTGGAATAGGGAAAAGTGCGACAGTGAAACTTAATACGGGAAAAAATGCGTATGGAAATGCTACTCAGAAATAACCATTTTGGGGAATTGATTCAACAAATCGGTGCCGTAATACCAAAGAAGGCGGCTAACTGCATAGGTAAGATACGATACATTTATTCAACAAAAGTACATACAAACACAAGTAAACAAAAAAAAACAATGAATAACAAACAAAACTAAATGTAGGTACAGTCGACGTCATAAATATGTTTACACTTTAGTACCTTGTCACGTTCATTGTCACGTTCGTTCACAAATGAAAGTGACAAGGTACTAAATTGTAAACATATTTATGACGTCGACTGTACATATACAATGTTAAAGTGGGCCCCTCTCAAGCCGCGACGTTGGTTTTCAGAGAAACCCTAATTGAAATTAACTTAAAACTAAAGCAACAAGTGACACAGAAACATCAGCGACATAGTAATAGCATACGCATTCCAAATTGAATGTGGTATGTGGTAACCAATAGAGAATAAAATGCTTTGACTACACCATTGCACCTATTAGATGTATTAAATCAAAAAGCTCTTTCAAAAATAAATTATACAGGGTAATTTTTTTATCAGTGCACAAATTTTAACATATGATTTTGTATCGTTATTATAATATATTACGTCAGTAAAAGGAGTTAAAAAAATCTCTCTTTTACCTTCTCGTGTGGACACAAAGTCACACTAGAAATGATGACATGGGTTGTCAAGCTGTAGGTATGCGATACACTGTATTGATATTCGAAATTTGAAATTTCATGTACAGCTTATCAGACAACAAGCCCCTCTCCTACTGATATTCTAAATTTTAAATTTCTTGGGACCTACGTAGTTAGCCTCTGATGGCTTTGACTACTTCGCCGGAGAGAGGGCGGACTCCTGATGGGAGTCCACGCTAAAAGTGGGTTTTACACTAGCATGCCTAAGGGCCCCTATTGGGCCGACCTCGGACTTAGGACGCTAGGGGAGAATTTCAATCGAATTGGAAAATTTGAAATTTCATTTATTAACTTACTTAACAACACTCCCCTCTCCTCGCACCCCTGCATTAGAGGGTCCATGAATATCGTTAAGTTAGTGGACTCATTGAATCGGCAATATCTCTAATATTTTTTAAGCTAGAGTAAAAATAACAACATGTGTTATTGATTAACAATAGCGAAGCAAATATTAAAATTTGTGCACCATTACCATTTACGCACCATTATCTATATACTTAGGTTGTATACAGGTGTCCCAAAAATCGACGTCAAGCCGGAAATAGGTGATGGGGCAGCTCATAAGCTCGATTTAACCCCTATGTATGTTTAGCGATTTTTAGTGCTTTCGGAGATATAGATAATTTTAATCGGAATTATTGTATGTTTTCCTTATGTCCATGTTCCGAAAAACCCTTAATTTCATGTATTATTTGAATATTTTTTCAGTGGATTCTTCGATCGAATCATTATGAACTTAGGAAGTTTTTAAAGCGACTTGCCATTTTTTTTAATGACAACTTTTTGTGTAATAAAATAAACAAAAATATAAAAAAAAAAAAATATAGCGTCTAATATTGTATACATAATGGTAAGAAACCCTTCGAGCGCGAGTCCGACTCGAACTTGGCCGGTTGCCGTCTTTTTATTTACGTCTGTTGTGGCAGAATAACTGTTTTCTATCTTTCATTTAACTTAGCCGCCTTCTTTTGTACTACAAGCATCTGCACAACATAAAAACGCTAGCAGTAAGTACGTACCCGATCGTCCACGTTGTACATCGGCGAGCTGACGTCGTCGACGATGGGCTCGTCGTTGCAGAGCACGTCGAAGCAGAACCCGGGCGGGGGAGAGTACGTGTTGTACAACACGCCCGTGAAGATGTCGCTGGCGGAGCCTGGAGCAAATACCAGGGGGATTTTCGACTTTCTAGCGCTAGAAAGCTTCACTCGAAAGCGAGCAAAACGGTGGAACCGTGTTTTTGAAATACGAGCGATAGAAAATGTAAAAACGAGTGACCACTCGTTTTTACATTTTCTATTTTCATTCGTTTTCAATTCTATCATTAGAAAATGTTTTGGACATGTGACAAACAAACACGAGCCACAGATGTTAAATTTTCAGACAAACTTCAAGTACCTAATAACCTTGTTGGCAACTCGTTGTAGGTCCTCATGAACCGATTCAGTGGAGACAATTTGCCAAGATTGGTTCTATAAGCTACTGAAAATATATTTGCGATAGGATACCTAATTAGAAATTGTTTTATGGGGATAATATAATTATTGATGTGCACTTTCAGTGTTTTAAATACTGTTAACCAAAAACTAACTATTTAAATCTATTCAATGTAACGTTTACTCCACCAATGTTCTTTGTCTATGATAGGTACTTGAACACACACACACACACACACACAATGTCACGCCTTCATTCCCAGAATGGGGTAGGCAGAGCTACAGAAATACCAACAACTCTAAAAAAACTTGATGATAATTCTGTAACCACATTTTGCACAATCTTGCCAAGAACTTTACTAGTGTATTAGTGACAGGTTGCAATCCCATCGCCTAACAGTACTACAAGCCCTTATTCCCTTAGTCGCGCCTCTTACGACATCCACGGGAAGACATGGAGTGGCACTGTTCTAACCCGGCAACCACACGGGCTTTTATATCTTAATTGTGTAAATACTATTACTTTTGCCCGTGTGGTTGCCGGGTTAGAATAGTGCCACTCCATGTCTTCCCGTGGATGTCTAAGAGGCGACTAAGGGAATAAGGGCTTGTAGTACTTTTAGGCGATGGGCTTGCAACCTGTCACTATACACTCGTAAACATCTCAGCCTACTTGTGCAAAATGTGGTTACAGAATTATTAACATGTCTTTAGAGATGTTGGTATTTCTGTAGCTCTGCCTACCCCACTCTAGGAATGAAGGCGTGATGCTATGTATGTATGTATGTACTATTAGTGTATTTTTTCAATAAATAAATAAATTAGGTCATATGTTTATTTAATCATTAACTTCCTGCGTACAACGAAACTAGCTTTCGAGTGAGGACTTTCAAAAATACGGGATAATGAGCTCATGCGAAAATAATCGTGAGATATTTTCTTGTGCTAATATATTCTATCACTCGACTTTGATTAAAGCACTCGAAAGTCAAAAATCACTTCCCAGTTTAAAAACCGGGCAAGAGCATGTCGGACCATGCTCAGTGTAGGGTTCCGAAGTTGCTACAAACACATTGACATGGTCACGGTTAGTTTACCGACTGCAAATAAGTTTGTAATCGTATAAAAACACATAACCAGGGAAACAGGCGTGATTTATGTATGTATGTATGTATGTAACCAGAGTGGGGTAGGCAGAGCTACAGAATTACCAACAACTCTAAAAAAACTTGATGAAAATTATGTAACCACATTTTGCACAATCTTACCAAGAAGTTTACTAGTGTATTAGTGTCAGGTTGCAAGCCCATCGCCTAACAGTACTACAAGCCCTTATTCCCTTAGTCGCCTCTCCCGTCATCCACGGGAAGACATGGAGTGGCACTATTCTAACCCGGCAACCACACGGGCAACATGAAACAATCTTCTATAAAACAGTGTACAACCCTAAAAACGACTATGTAGAACAGCTCACCCAGCTCGTCGCTCCCGCGCCAGACCATCTCCATGTCGGTGTCGTTCAGCCTCCGCCACTTGTCCTGGAAGTCGATCCTGCCGAGGAACAGCCCGTCGTACCCCATCAGCGCCAGGTTGTCCGCGAACTCCCGTGAGTGGCCAAACGGGTCGATCTGCCAACCTACTGTAGGGCGGCCGCAGGCACCAAAGGTCTCGTTCAGTTTCCTGTTGGAGAAGATGGAACCATAGCCAAAGGCATTGAAGGATCCTTAAAACGAAAGCACGTTGGCCTAGTTTTGAGTGACCCTGCGTCCGAAGCCGGCGGTCCCATTTTCAAATCCCAGGGCAGATATTTGTATGAGGAGCACGAGTATTTGTTCCTGAGTCTTGGATGTTTTCTATGTATTTAAGTACGTATTTCTCTATATAAGTAAGTTTATCGTTGTCTATTACCCATAGTACAAGCCTAGAGCTTAGTTTGGGACTAGGTCAATTTGTGTGGCATTGTCCCGAGATATTTATTTATCTGTCTCGAAACTTTAAATAGGTAAGAACAGACAAGATTTTGTTGCCGATTGTTCTTTTTTGGCATAGTCAACATCTGCTTATCAAGACGATTCTAACGAGCCCTAGCACGACGGGTTTATCATGTGTTATTTAAGAGTTCCTATGGCCACCATTTGTTTTTTTTTAATTCTAGATGACGTTGTCAATCAACCCACTTTGACACGCACGCAAGTTGGACCCTGCAAGTCTGAGCGTATTCTCCTTCTTTAACGACTTTTGGCACGAAAACTGTACGGAGCGTCAAAATTCACAATTAAAAACGAATACTTTTGTTACTGCAGCTCCATTTTGAAATCCGTAATTCGTACTTCGGATCGCCCTGTCACTTTTTGCAATTTAGTTACGCATCGAGAGCAAAAGGGATTACAATAGACGAGTCCCTGTTTGAGAGCGCGCTCGATCTTCCTCGAAAGAGTTCATTTGTTACTTTTGTATTTGAAGAACTAGTGTCCGAGCCGAAAATCATCGGAGAAATAAAATCTTCCCGACTTCGCTGGCTAGGACATGTGGAGAGGATGGGAGAAGATCGAGCCATAAAGAAAGCTTATCTTGGTCAACCTTCCGGGCGTCGCCCGGTGGGGCGCCCAAGATATCGCTGGAAGGATGGAGTCGCCAAAGACCTTAAAGAGCTGGAAGTGTCCGACTGGTCAGATTTGGCACAAAATAGAGAAGAATGGCGCACTTTAATGTCGGAGGCCAAGATCCACTTCGGGTCGCTGAGCCAGCGAAGTAAGTAAGTAAGTACTTTTGTATTTTATTATTTTTTAAGTGTAGTATAAAGCAGTATAGATCACTCTAGGGTAAGTACAGATTACTAAACTCGTGTGGTTTTAATGCACACTCGATTAGTAATCCGTGCCTTACTCCCCTTGGGGAATAAGCTACTGTTCTGTTACTGCATCACAAAAAACAGGCTTTGAAATACATCATACCAGCTTAGCTTTGGAACGCGGAAAACAGTTATCAATATTCAGAAACAGACTAGGAATTCATAAACAAATCAAACCTCAGCCCCCAAGTGAACTGGTCGATGGTGCTCTGGTAGTGGCTGGCGGCCTCGTCGTTCATGCTCCACGCTCCTCCCACGAACTGCAGCCGTCCCTGTCGCACCAGCGTGTGAACTCTCGACTGGGTCGATGCTGGCTGGGCTATCCACCATTTCCAGAAAAACGCCGTTTCTACGTAAATGAATCTGGAAGGGAGAACGTTGGTTTGAATTCCGAACGCAAACATATTGTACTGAATTCTAGATCTGTTTCATTGAAGGAAAGGTTAAAGAAGTTGTGCCTAAATCAAAAAGATATTTTTTTATGGCATTGAGTAGGCACACCTGATGGTAAGTGGAAACTGTGACCCACAGACATTCGCATTCACATGACATGACATGACATGACATAGTGCTACTCCATGTCTTCCCGTGGATGTCTTAAGAGGCGACTAAGGGAATAAGGGCTTGTAGTACTGTTAGGCGATGGGCTTGCAACCTGTCACTAATACAGTAGTAAACTTCTTGGCCCGATTTTGCAAAATGTGGTTACAGAATTATAACAAGCCTGTTTAGAGTTGTTAGTGTTTCTGTAACTCTGCCAACCCCACTCTGGGAATTCGCATTCACAAGACTGCAAATGCGTTGCCAACCCTGAGGACTAAGATGGAATGCCTCTATGCTAGTAATTTCACCGGCTGTGTTATCCCCAAACTGGAACGCAATGCGAACACTGCTGTTTGGCGGTAGGTTAAGGGGGCACCGAGCTTTTTGCGCTCATTAACTTTAGGTATTTTATGCACTCTGTGTATGTGTGCGTATAGCACACCAGCAAGGAGCGAGCCGGAGCCATGCGCCGGCCGCGCGCCGCGCCTGACGAGCCGTGCGCCGGTCCACTAGGCGCGGAGGTTGCTACCAATGTTTACAAAATAAAAAAACATAATCGATTCCGAATACTTTTATTAAAATATTGACTATAAGAAGTTAAAAACTTTTTTCAGTCTACATTTTTTTTAAAATTTGTTGTTTACTGTCGGTAGGTAAGGTAGGATTGAATTACTTGTATGAGGTACAGTCACATCACGAGATTGTTGAGCCACTCTAGAACCCACTCACAGATAGATAGATAATTTTTAATTAATGTCGTTTGTACATCTAAGGTGTATTTAGCTAGTGTTAAGTTATTTATAATATTTATTGGGCAAATTGTTCGGCTAAAGAGAATAAATCATAAGTAAAAGCCGTACATCTTCCAATCGGCCATCTTCCCTCTCCGAAGGTTACCGGGAGAACCCTTTCATAGAAAGTTGACGGTAAATTTTGACGTAAATAATTTCTTTTGCGTGACTTGACGCTGTCATTAGGACAGAGTTCTATAGTGGCTCAACAACCCCGTGATTTAATGTGACTGTATATTGAAATGAAATAAAACCTAATTATTGACAATATTCTAAGCACAAAATAAAGTGAACTCAATACCTAATGTAAAGTAATAAGAACGGCTGAGTAGGGCAAAAATCCCAGTCATGGACCCTTTCTTCAAGATATTATTTATAACTGACTTCAAAGAAAAGGAAGTTCTCAGTTTGACCTCTATGTATGTATGTATGTTTGTCCGCGATTATCTCACGTTTGGCTGAACCGTTTTTAATGCGGTTTTCAGAAAAGTATTTGTTTCACATAGGAGAAGGTTTTGGTATTTTAACCGTCTTTAAAAAAAAGGATCTTAGTTTGTACGAATGTTTATCCATGATTATTTCCGCAAAAACTTCAATGTCTGATTCTGATCACTATAAAGTATAAAATTAAATTGATGTTTTAAAAAACTAAAAACTTAAAGCTGCTGTATCAATCACATATTGAGAAGTTCCTACTTAATGTTTGTATGTATATAATGTAATGAATAATGTACGCAGGTATCTTTAGAAAAAAATATTAGGACATAAGAAACAACAATAATCAATATCGGATTTTACTTCACGGCATTATTTTGTCTGTGTGAGTAAGCAATGTCATTGTCTATTTCTCCATCCACTGAAAGACAAGAAATTTGGTCCATTGGCATCCTGTAATAAAACAGAACGTTTTGATTTAACTATAATTTATTTATTAACAGAATTAGTTTTTGGATGAAATTTTGTAATCCTCATTCTATAAAAATAATTCGTATTTGGGACTTACAATTCCATTGTGTGGTAAATTTTATAATCGATGTCAATCAATTCATTTACTCTGTAAATTGAAAAAATATAAAGATAATGTGAAAATTCATACTAAATTTATTAAAATGTTTTCCTATACACCTCTTACTATTTTTACGCATACCTCACCGGTTCATTAGGTACCTAACTCTTCGCTTTGTAGCGAAGTGCCAACAACTGGAACATTAACCCTATAAATAAAAAAATATGAATAATTTTACAATTTTACTCATTTGTTGAAATATAGTTGTTAGGTACTGAGTATACTTACGGAGTATTCTCTTTGTATTCAGATTTCTGGAGATGTCTTGCTCTAGAAATATTGAAACCATCCCAAGAAGTAACAATATTATATAATTAATTATAGTAAAAAAAAACCTCGGGTCGTTCTAAGAAGCTTGTTTTGCCTGTAAATGTGTTTTTTTAGCTAAACGATTTTTATATCTTGGTAAATATTCACCATAGAAGTGTATTTTTTATATACCTACCTACTAATTGAAAGAACTTCGCGTGTTGTTTAAAATTACTTGTGTAAATAAACCAATTTTGGCCCAAAACATCAAGACTACAACTAAACGATTACAAAGTCTTAGTAATACAAATCGATACATCTCGAAAATCAGTCTATGTTGCTACCGATTTATTTTCTCCTCCCTTAGCGTGGCATTTTGACAACTGTCAAATCAGGTTTCTTAGAACTACTCCACTATCAGTAGGTTTACGATTTTAACTAACTTCATTTCTTCACGCAAGCGTTTAGCATTGTGCTTTTGCCAATCCCTTCTCTTCCTTTCTTGGTTGTGTTTGTTCCCCATTTAAAATAAAGTGAATAATCACAAAAATCGCGATAAACGCAACCATCCAACTTGCGACACAGCCTCCACCTCCGACGGCCGAAGCCTGACTAATGCGGACATGGGGGAAACGTGATGGCTCTGGCTAAAATGGACGAAACGCGTGCGAATTTAGGTATTTCCTTCATATTAGTAAAATAAAAACACATTTTCAAATCTAAAGTGTAGAATATATAGAAGACGTGTAGTTTTGTTGTAAATCCAAAACTGATGATCTTCCGTGAAGTAATTACGCCGTACTAAGTGTTTATTTTGTTATGTAGAGGTATCTTTGGATGTTTTTTCTATCGAGGGAAGTACAAGTAATCGTGTTTCTAAAGTATATGATAAATAGAGTGATTCCTTAAATATCTTACATATGAATTGCATAACTAAAGCTTCAGTAAAAACAATGCAGCAGGCGATCAAACGAACGCATTTTTTTCGTAATTACGTATCGTTGCCTCGGCGCACTCTTAATGTTTAATGTTTAATGTTTAATGTTTAATGTTTATTTGGGCACAAACGGTACAAGTAAAGAAAAAATATTACAAAAAAAAACTTACATTATACATTGACCAGTGAAGTTACCACAGTTAACTAATACAATACAGAGTAACACGTTAAAAATATGTGTTGTATGTTATACTTAGTATTAAATTCAAGTACAAATATTTAATTTAAAAACAGACAACACTTAATGTTTAGACAACGCTATCTTAAATCTAAGAAGGGAAAGACTAAATATATCTAAGTGAGAAAACGTACTATTATAGTTTTTAAAAGTTCTACATAAGAATGAATTCGATGCATATTTGTTACGAGTAAAGGGAACATGAAATAGATTGGTATTACCTCGAGCATTAATGCGAGGAGCCCTAAGGCCAATTTTACCTAGCAAGTGCGGGGAATCAATCTCACATGAAATAATTTTATGCAATAAAATAAGGTCTCTAAGTTTGCGCCGACTCTCAAGCGAAACGACATTGCCGCGGCAGAACGAACAGTCCGACCGCTTAGGTTTCCACTCTAAGTGTTTGAATAATTTGTCTTGAAGTTTTTCGATGGAATCAATATAAATATTGTATTGAGGGTTCCAAACAGTTGAAGAATACTCCAAAATCGGCCTGACTAAGGAATTGAAAAGAGTTAAAATTGTATCTGCGCGCCGAAATTCTCTTCCCATTCTTAAAATAAAACCCAGCAGTCGAAAAGCCCGACCAGTAATATAATCAACGTGATTACGGAAGAGCAATTTGCTATCCAGAAAAACTCCCAAATCTTTTACAAGTGATGTTCTCTTAACAATTTTATTGTTAATATAATAGTCATAATTAATGAATATTGATTTTCTTGTAAAAGTAATAACATTACATTTACCAATGTTAAGATGTAAATGGTTATCAGAACAATACTGGTAAAGCTTATCTAAATCATCTTGCAGAAGATAACAATCATTGATAGTTCTGATAACTTTGAAAACTTTTTTGTCATCTGCATAAAGTAAACAATTACTAGAACTAAATATTGAGATGACGTCATTAACGAAAATATTAAAGAATAAAGGACCCAAATGGGACCCCTGCGGGACCCCAGATGTAATCGGGACAAAACTAGAGCAAAATCCTTTCACTGCTACGGCCTGGCAGCGGTCACGCAAATAAGACTCCACCCAACGCAATAGGTCGCCATGAATCCCGACCCCCTTCAGTTTCCTAAGCAGAATATTATGGGAAATTTTATCAAACGCCTTCGAGTAATCGGTGTATATAGCGTCAACTTGGAACCCCTCATCCATAGCAGTATAAATATTGTCTACAAATTCACATAAGTTTGTTTCAACCGACTTCTTACTTACAAAACCATGCTGCTCCGATATTATAAAGGGTCTAACACAGGCGAACATAGTATCATAAATAACCTTCTCGAAGAGCTTAGGAATAGTACTAAGCTTAGAGATCGGTCTATAATTTTCGATATTATGTTTATCGCCAGCCTTAAACACCGGTGTTACAAAAGACTGTTTCCAAGTTTTGGGCATTATTCCTGACCGCAAAGAAAGATTAAACAATATCGCAATCGGTTTAGATAATTGGCTACGGCAATGATGCAAAAAGATTGGTGGAATGCCATCAGGACCCGCACCCTTGTTCAGATTGAGACTCCTCAAATAACTACACACCTTATCACAGTTCACATCAACTCCCCCAAGGCAAAGCAAACTATTTGAGTCAGTATTCAAAGCTGAGTTAGAGTCATTATGAGCGGTTACTTGAGGCGCCTCAAAAACGGACAGAAAATATTGATTAAATAAATCACAGATCCGACCACCATCAGAGACTGATTTGTCACCTAGAAACATAGAATCTGGTAAAAAACTATTATTCTTTTTGGATTTCACGAAGCGCCAAAAGTAACTACAATTGTCCTTAATTCTGTCCTCGGCCAATAATAAATATTTTTGGTAACAACCTTCTTGTACACGCTTTTGTCTATCTCTGAGAAGTGTAAAAGTATTATAATCACTTAAACGGCCATAGTTTTTCCATTTTTTATGAAATTTTAATTTTTCCTTTACTATTTTAATTAAAGCTCGTGAAAACCAGACCGGATACTTATTATTGGTCTGTAAAAGCTTAGAGGGAATATGAGCAGAAATAATAGTGTCAAGGATATCATAAAAACATCTCACTGAATTTTCAATGTCATCCGAGGCGAGGCAACTGTCCCAATCAATCTCAGCTAAAGCACTATTGACAGTCTCATAATCAGCAGCCTTGAAGAGTCGGACTAACCGCGCAGGGGCCCCCAAAGTATGCAGGCAAAGACTCGGCACCTCTACGACAAGCGAAGGGTGATATTTATCTTCGCTCACTAATGAATGAGAAGCAGCCTTTACCTGGCAGTTTGTATTAGATATCACCAGATCCAATAGCTTTCCGCAACTATTCTGAACACTATTAAACTGCTGGAGATCATTAAAAGAAAGAAAGGCTTTGAGACTATCGACAATTTGTATATTTTGACCGGACTCTTCCATGGTTACGTAAGGATCACCCCGAGAGAACCATGAAGCTTGAGCAATATTAAAGTCACCAATAATAAGATGGAGATCATCAGAATTTTCCAAGATAATTTTTGAAACCGAATCATAGAATTCCAACTGGGCATCAGATAAATATTGGCAAGGAGGAAAATAACAGCAATATATATGAAAGAGCGAAATTCTGGAGTCTTTACGAATAGATAAAGTCAGCTTTAACAAGTCGGCTACGGCATTACAGGACGGTATAGAAACGACCTTCTTTACCACAATACCGCATCTTACAGCAATAAGTACACCACCCCCCCTGGAGTCACCTCTAGTAGTATAATCACGATCGCATCTATAAACAGAATACCTGTCATCAAAAAGCTCGGTATTAAATATACCTGGAAGTAACCAAGTTTCACTTAAACAGATTACATCAAAATTGTTATTTAATGTATTTTGATAAAAAATATTAGTTTTTGTTCTGAGTCCGCGCACATTTTGATAATATACAGTTAAATTATCAACCATTGTGAAAAAACACTATATAAATAAATGTAAACACAAAGTAATTGATATCTTAATAAGTCTGATTCCCTGGACTCGCAAATAAGTGTAATAATAATAACATATGATAAAAATCTCGTAACAACAAAATATAGTGAATACAAAAAACAGAAAATTATAAACCATCGGCCGTCCACAATAAGACCACAAAGGAAACCAATCATATAATCGACAGCAATAAAAACCACTGACACTTGCGTAAATCCTATTTTATCTTCTTTAAATCCTCCGTTTTGGATATATGAATGACTTCGCTCGTATCGTTTCGTCTCACGAAGATAGAACAGTTCTTGACCCAGACGAACTTGAAGTTATGTTGAGTTTTAAGCCTCTTTGCCTCCTTTAACAAAGCTTTATTACGACTCGTCAAATGCTCATTGAAGTAAATAGATGAGTTATTGCCAGCGTAGCCCAAATCGCAAGCTTTTAGATCCCTAAGCTTCCTCAAATTGGACAGGCAGTCGTCCTTCTTATATCTAGCCAAAAAGCGAACCACGATGGCCTTAGGTCGCTTGCCGTCACTATTCATAGGCGCCACACGAGTAATGAAATCTATGTCGTTCCTTACATTCACTGGTGACTCTGTTAGATCTGTCATCTTCTGAAATACGTCCAACAGGTTTTCACCTTTTTTTTCCGGGACACCAAGGATCTCAATGTTAGAGCGCCTGACCCACTGTTCTCTAGATTCTGAGTAATTTTCTGTATTAGCGGCAAACTTCTTAAGGTCAGTAACGTCCGCCTTCAAAGGCCCAAGTGCGGTAAACTTATTCTCAAGAGAGTCGACTCGAAGCACAAGATCATCATACTTTGAATTAATAAAAGTAAGCGAATCCCTGAGCTCTTGAAATTCGGCTCGCAAAGGAGAGATCTCATCACGAATGAACTTTTTCAGTGTAGATTCCAATTCTGCCTTCATTAGTCTATTTTCACCCCTAATTAATTCTCTAATGGCATCGAGAGACAGCGACGGGCTGCCAGCTTGGGAAGAAGAGGCTGCGACCAAGCTATCCCCAGACCCGCTCTCAGTCACTTTAATAGACTTACTATGTATAGGAGTGTTAGAGTTGTCACTTTTGGGACGGGATGCGACACATTCAGGACAAGCCCACTTCGAACGCGATACAGACGAGTCATTATTATATTTTACACACTCTTGGTGGTAATTGTGAGAGCAATTACCATTAGTGCATTTGATGCGCTTCTGTGTGACTAGAATCGTACTATTACAGCAATTACAATTAACCATAATTATTGACGTTGTCAAACAGACTCTCCTTCAAAAACTCAGTAGTTCTGAACAGGATATGATAGAGGAAATATTGCTCTATTATGGAGCGCAGGCGCCCGTAGCTCCAAAGTGTGTATGCACAAGGTCCGGAAGCGCTGTGCGGATTGTCGTAGGTCAGTGCCGCGATAAGGCAATGGTCGGGTAGAATTATTTTTTTAAAGTAAAATGGATATAACTCACTAAAAACTCAGCGTAGAATAGAGAAATAAGCACATTTTAAAAGCACAAAAAAAAAGCTACAAAACGGTATATAACACTCACTGCAGCAACAACTTTTTACGCCTTTTTAGGATTAAAAACGAGGAGCCAAAAAATAACAGTGTTACTCGGTTGACGGTACGGATACGATCTTGAAGGATAAGATGGTGGTAGCGACCCGGACCGACCCTGCACAGGGTCCTACCACGCGCAAAAAAGATGAGTCTAGTTTTATTAGCTGTTTACGTATAATTAGTATATGTATTTAGTTATATATGTACATACATACATAACATCACGCCTTCATTCCCATCGTGGAGTAGGCAAAGTTACAGAAATACCAACAACGAGAGTCTTCTCGTTGATTATTCTGTAATCACAATTTGCACAAGCAGGCTAAGATGTGCACCAGTGTCTTAGTGACAGTTATCTTCTTGCATCGTCCTTGCTTTTTCTACTCCAAGGTTTACGGGAAGAGATATAGGGGATATGAGTTCGCTAGAAAGCTAGTTTCATTGGGATGGTTCTTAGGTAAGTTTCATAAAAACCAGTTGAACCGTTGAAGAGATATCAGTTGTGTTTTATGTTATGTAACTAGCGACCCGCCCTCGCTGCGCTCCGGGTTAAAGTGTTATGCATATAAACATTTCTCTTGAATCACTCTACCTATTAAAAAAACCGTATTAAAATCCGTTGCGTAGTTTTAAAAATCTACCTTGTTTTATACTATGTAGTGATAGTGAAGATAGGTGGAAATAGGTGGGTAGGTTTAGGTTACGTTAGTTTTGCAGCAGGCCCGAAGGGCCAAAGCATCTAGAAATAGGAGCTCCGCGCAGCCGGAGCTCCGTCGACACTATTAAATTGATTTCTGGAATGGGGAAAATTGCGACCGGGGAAAAACACAATTCGGGAGAAAACGCGAATGCAAATTTCTGCTCCTAGGTAATAATTAGGGAATTGATCTAACAGGTCCAGAAACTTACTTCCTCTTAGGGTCCTCCCACAGCTCTTTAACGACTGAATCCAGTATGTACTTAACACCAGCTTTCTGTATGTTATTCCGACCTGGAAAACAATTAAAAAGTAAAATTTATAACGGAACCAATGTTGGCTTACGTAGAGAGAGGAAAGTACTAATCACTACGCAAAACACATAATCTATACTAATATTATAAATGTGAAAGTAACTCTCTGTCTCTGTCTGTTCGTTACGGTTGTACAGTGTTTCACAGAAACTCATTTCATAGAATGTATCACTTCGCAGAATTTTCATTTAATATCAAATCAAATCTAATCAAATTTTATTTGTGAAACATAGGTAGTAAGGATGGTACAGTCTTAAAATTATTTATCACTATGTTTGGCCATTAGGCATACAAATGTTCAATGAAATAAGCATGCAACATGCATTGCTTAAGCCATGCTATTAAAACTAAAACTAAATATTGACCTAGATATAATTAAAGCAGATACTCGTGTATGGAATAATATGCCTTTTCCGTTAAAAAATTAAATAAACGATTTTTAAATTGTGGTATGCCACATTCTCTTATACATTCCGGTAACTTATTATATAACCTTGGTGCCATGCCGAATACACTTTTTGAGGCTAAGGCCGTTTTAAACGGAACAAAATTAATTTTATGTTGCTGGCGTATGCTTTTAAAACCAGAAAATTGATAAATATTGTACTTAACATACATTGCCATTTCAAAAATATATAGGCTTGGCAGGGTTAATATTTTTAGTTCAATAAAATAAGGCTTGCACGATTGCGTTGGTGGCAGTCCACAAACAGATCTCAAACACCTCTTTTGAGCCCTAAAAACCAATTCTCGGTCAGTGGAGTTGCCCCAGAATATGATGCCATACCTAAGTGTAGAAGTTACGTAGGCATGATACGCGGTTAGTACTGTAGGCCGATTAACTATGTTATTCAATCTATATAATGCATATGAAAATTTGTTTATTTTTTTACATATAATATCAACATGGTTCTTCCAATTCAACTTATTCCTAAAAAAATTGTATTTTCCGTTTCATTCCGAAAACAAAGGTTAAACAGAAATTAGCTTTCTGCGAAATTCTGCGAAGTGATACATTCAATGAAATGAGTTTCTGTGAAACAAGGGGACACCGTTTGTTACGCTTTCACGAATAAACTGCTGAACCAATTTAGATGAAATTTGGTATAAAGATAGAGTCTAGGGGTCCTTCCCCTTTTACCTCGGGAACTTTGTATCCTGAAAAATTGGACTTGCTTTGCTCGGGTGGTTAAATATCTCGTGTCATAATGGTCCTTGTTGAACAATCTACTATTGTCTCACGCTCGCAGTAAAATTGATTTTGCTCACTGTTTTGAAACAGCAAAATATGTCTCAAGTACTGAGGTGGAAATGGCATTGACCAAGCAACACTTACTCCCGTAGTAGTACTGGTCGACGGTCTTCAGCCAGCCGACGTCGTCGTGCGTGTGCGCAACTATGTGTACGTTGAGGACATCTGGCGACGCGTCCGTGCAACTCTGTGGAAGGAGAGCGAAATACGTTTTACCCATTATAGTAGTTTATGCAACAGTTGTATAAGCGAGGTCAAAAAAGACATCGTAAAGCAAGTCGCCATGAGTACTTTTTGACTTAGTTATACACCGTTGCATATAATACTTTTTCTACGACTAGGTTTCAAATAAAATGCAAAATTAAATTAACAAAATACGCCATTTTTACTCTTTAATATACCTACGTTAGAAATAGAATACGAACGAACGAAGCACAGAAAAACAAACGAGCGGGAAAAATTCGAAAACGACAAAATATGTCTATGGTTAACTTTCTTTTTAAATTGATGTGCACTTGCCAGGATTTATATTAAAAAAAAAGTTGCACAATCGATTTAACTTGTGAAATAGGGACTAAAAAACAACTAATGATTTGAGAAATTAATTATTTTACCTGATTGGTCGATTTTAATATAGCTGCATTCTGGTTGGTTGATACCATGTTTTTTTTAAAGAGTTAAATTAGTAAAAGAGTTTACATACCAAAAAGAACCTAACGTTCCGATTGACAGTCAATGTGTATTGTGATTGGTGAAGTATTTTGATTGGTCAAATTAACCTAGGTGTAAGCTTTGGCAGCTAGGCATGTCGTTTTGGCTCAAAAAAGCACAAGTGCTGTTAAGGGGAATAGACTAGATAGACTTTTCTACGGAATGTTCTGCGGACATATTATCTATATTCTTTAGTGTTCGTGACTATATAAATGACAGATAAAAGTACAGGAGTAGGAAAAGACTTTAATTTCATGAAGCCCCGTGTGGTTGCCGGGTTAGAATAGTGTCACTACATGTCTTCCCGTGGATGTCGTAAGAGGCGACTAAGGGAATGAGGGCTTGTAGTACTGTTAGGCGATGGGCTTGCAACCTGTCACTAACACACTGGTAAACATATTAGACTGATTGTGCAAAATGCGGTTAGGTACAGAATTATCACCAAGTTTAATTTAGACTTGTTGGTAATTCTGTAGCTCTGCCTACCCCACTTTGGGAGAAGGGGTGACGTTATGTATTTATGTTATTGCTATAATCGCAAATAATAAAACTAGAAGGCAATGTACCCTAGTTGTAAGTATGTTATCGGTCGCGATAACGAGTGAACTTTAACTTGAACATTATGCGCATTATCAACGTTTACTTCTAACAAACAAACAGCATAACATAAGTGTTTGCTTATTAGGATAAAATAATGCTGGCAATTGACAACACGTTGGCCGAGTTGCTAGTGACCCTGCCTCTGGAGCTAGTGGTCCTGGGTTCAAATCCCGGTAAGGGCAAATATTTGTGTGATGATCGCGAACACTTGAGTCTAACAAAAATTTGCGCTTAAAACCTTAATATTTTATAAACGGTTTGCTTAATCGAAAAACTATTTTTACAATCCAGTAATATTTTTGAAAGATATATGTATAACGGTATAACGATATCCCACACGATGGGGTAGACGCAAATAAAACAAAAAAATGATACAATATTTTAAAAGATAAAGGATAAATTAATATAAAATAGACATTTAAGGGAGGCTCCCGTACAACAAACGTAATTTTTTGCCGTTTATTGCTCGATTTTAATACCGGCAACAGTTGTTGTTGTTTTTTTTTAAAGCTTATAATATTAGTGGCCCCGTGTGGCTGCCAGATTAGAATAGTGCCACTCCATGTCTTCCCGTGGATGTCGTAAGAGGCGACTAAGGGAATAAGGGCTTGTAGTACTGTTAGGCGATGGACTTGGAACCTGTCACTAATACACTGTAGTAAATTTCTTGGCCTGATTGTGCAAAATGTTGTTACAGAATTGCAAACAAGTCTTTTAGGAGTTGTTTGTATTTCTGTGGCTCTGCCTACCCCAGTCTGGGAATGGCGGCGTGATATTATGTGTGTACGTATGTAATATTTGTGTAACGTTGTATAGCTAATGGTACGGCAGTTGAGTGGTGAGTCTGCCTTGCACTTGGCCGGTTATTAGGGTTTCGAAGTATCGCCATGTCTGTCTGTTAGTCATACTCACTTCGTAGCCGCATTTCTCCCCCGGTCTTGGCGTGATCTCGTCCAGAGGCGTAGTCGGGACCGCAGTCACCAATCCGACTACGCAAATCAGCAGCAGAGTAATCATTGCTTTCTGAAACAAAACAGAGACTTAGGGAAGTTAAGTAAGTCTGACATGTCCTTCTCAAAATGCGTCGACGTATATAGAGTCCATAGAAACTTACTCGTGGACAAATATCGGGGAGGGACTGTCTCACACAACTTGACCTAGTCCCAAACTAAGCTCTAGGCTTGTGCTATGGGTACTAGACAACTATAAACATACTTATATAGAGAAATACATACTTAAATACATAGAAAACATCCAAGACTCAGGAACAAATATTCGCGGTCATCACACAAATATCTGCCCTTACCGGGTTTTGTAACCAGGACTGCTGGCTCCGGAGGCAGGGTCACTCCCAACAAGGCTAACGTGTCGTTAATAACAGGTCCGAGTGCGTTTTTCATACAACGAGGCTGTTTCGAAGCCTTGGTTCCTGGCTTGGTTGTTTTGAGTGAGGTTTAATGGTGGATACTCCGAGGTTCAATAGAGGTCAAAAGTTCTTAAGATACCTAACTGATCGCACAATCAGTTAACACCACAGCGAGAGAGTTTGGGTCAGCATTTGGATTTCCGTACATTTCATTGCCATTTTAGATTAAACAAAAAATAAAGTAATGTTTAATAAATGTGTCGTAATTTATTTATTTAATCGTATGGCGAAAGGTCAGTTGTAGGAATTTATAAATCTACTAGCGACCCGCCAGCGGCTTCGCCCGCTGCATTTTTTTTTATGTCACTTTGGGGGATGAAGAATAGATGTTGGCCGATTCTCAGACCTACTCAATACGCTCACAAAATTTCATGAGAATCGGTCAAGCCCTTTCGGAGGAGTATGGGAACGAAAACTGTGACACGAGAATTTTATATATAAGATATTCAGGTTACGCAACCAGTCTATAGCCCCTTGTGGCAAATTTATATAGAGGTCAACGTGTCATAATAATTTTCCATAACACAAAAAGGACATTGAACTTTTTGGCAGTTATACAATCAAACTTAAGTACGTTATAAAAAACGGAGCATTTTGTCAATCACACCTTTTGTTGTACTTGCAGCTTGAGATGTGTACCATTTGTCACGCAACCATTGTGACCACGATGATACATTTTGACACTGGGGCATTTTGACGTTCATACTTTTTGCCACATAGACAGCCGGCCCGTACGGACATTTTCACCCCTGCACATTCCAACCGTTGAACATTTTTTCACGTTGACTACCCACTCCCGGAATGCTGTGGATGACCTGAACAATTTGATCACTTAGGCTGCGTCGATTTTAATGAGCATTCTGGATGTTTCCAACTATTTGGTGATCTTGACCGCTACGTACTATATGACTCTGTACCAGTACCCAATAGTAATAATTTAACTAAACAATCAGTGGGGAACAAGTGATACTAATTAAAATAAACTGTATCATGTTGACGTCGACCGCATTATCGAAATATGAGTAATACATGTTATTTTAATGAACTCATTTATTGTTACTAAACATAAACATTAATTATTTTAACCAAGTATTTTCCTACATAGGTATTTAATAGGTATTTAACGCGTTTCAAAGCGAATGGCGGGAGCATGCACTCGACCGGGACGAATGGCGAAAAAGAGGGGAGGCCTTTGCCCAGCAGTGGGACACCAAAATAGGCTAAAAAAAAAAAAAAAAGTATTTATAAATAGTTTCCCGCGGTATTCGATTATATCGCTTTTTGTTGGGATCCATTTAATTATAGGTACTATCCTTCTTATTGACTTTTATAAAATACTAGCTGTTTCCCGCGACTCCGTCCGCGAAGAGGTCGCTTATCGTTATTCCCTTAGGAACCGTCCAATTTTTCGGGATTTAAAGTACCCTATGTCCTCTCCCGGGACTCAAACTATCTCCATACCAAATTGCATCTAATTCGGTTCAGCGGTTTATCCGTGAAAGCGTAACAAACAGAGTTACTTTCACATTTATAATATTACTAGCGACCCGCCCTCGCTTCGCTCCGGATTAAAGTATTATACATATAAACCTTCCTCCTCAATCACTCTATCTATTAAAAAAACCGCATCAAAATCCGCTGCGTAGTTTTAAAGATTTAAGCATACATAGGGATATAGGGACATAAAAAGCGACTTTGTTTTATACTATGTAGTGAAGTATAGACTTTGTGTTACTGAACCCTAAGTAAACTTAATTGCTTTCTCACACGTGTTCTAACTGCGTAACTAACATAAATAAGTAATAATTACCGTCATTAACACAAAATATGTTAATCTGTAATATTTGTTAAAACATTTTAAATACGATAATTATTAGTTATCTAAGATACTTAACATAACTTACTTAACAGTGTTCGCATTGTTGTGTTCCGGTGTGGGGATAAGACAACCGGTGAAATTACTAGCATAGAGGCATTCCATCTTAGTCCTCAGGGTTGGCAACGCATTTGAGGTCTTAAGATTATAGTCTTGACAATTCAAATGTCTATGGGTCTCAGATTCCACTTACCATCAGGTGGCCTGAGTGCTCGTGTGCCTTCTCCTTAACATAAAAAAACTAATGCAGGCGCTGTTCCACTCGGGAAAAACAATATGCTTGTTTAATTTGACCTCGAGGGAAGAGAGGCAGCATAAAAATCACCGGATTACTCGTACCGTCTCAATACATTGCCACTGAACTCCGTACAAGTCTTCAAAGTAACAATCATTATAGCACGTGAATGCCTATACGGGTGTTTTTTTGGTCGACAACTTCCAAAACAGGACAGATAGTACAATTAATGCTGAATCCGAATATCTTATTAAAAAATTAAAAAGCCTAAGGATGTCAGAGAAATTGCATTTTCAATTTTTCCCATTATTTTACTCAATTGTGGATACCATGCGCAGTCTTTACCGAGTTTTAATGACGTAATCACTACCCTACCTACCCTAGTAAACAAAGCTTCGTCGGTCCACAAAATGATTTGATTTAGATTCAGAAGCAACCATTCACCAAATGCTACACGACTAGCGTAATCCGAAGGGTAAAGGTCTTGCACCCTTTGAAAATGGAATGGGTGCATTCTTTCACCTCGTAACAAATTCCAAACTGTTGAATGTGCGAGACCAAAACGTCGCCCTGCGTCGCGAGTACTCGCCCGTGGATGTTCTTCGAAGTAATCGAGAATAGCCTGCTTAACATCCACTGCAAGCCCACTTTGGCCTCTTCCTTGAGCATGGCGTGGCGTTTCAAAAGTACCCCACTCGTAAAGGTTGCTAACGATAGACCGTACAGTGTAGCGCAAATCCTAACGGTGTCAGCAATGTTTTGACCGCTCACAAAGTAAATGTTCACAACATCAAACATTTCACGATTGTCCAGAAGTAAATTTTCTCGCCGAGCCATTTTTTTACCAATTAAATGATGTAACACTTTACTTAACAAGCACTCGCTTCGAAACAAACACGGAACTGACGTCGCGTGCGCATAGTTTTGTGAGGGTAGTATCAAACAATAACATCGTGACGATAAGCGGCCTACCCCCTGCGTAGCTACAGAAACGAGATACCATAATTTATAAAATAGCGAGGACATTCTTTCGACTTTTGACGAAAAAAGAATTAAATTATATTTTTTTGAGCTCAAAAACATGAATTCAAAACCACTATTGTGGAAGTTGCTGACCAAAAAAATACCCTGTATACTGAGGAAGACAAACGATAGCGCGATGTAGAAAATTCTCCCGGCGTTAAAGCGCCATCTATCGCAAACATTATAACTAGAATCCGCTTAACCATCTTCAACAATGCTTTTGACATGTTTTGTAAGTAAACACTTTATTGTGCGTAACTATAACACAGAAACTCAAATACAATATAGTATACAGGATAGGAATGTACAAACGTGAACTATCCATTTGAGGGATCTCTTCAAGCTAAACTTTGGGTGATTGTGGAAAAAAAGAAAATAATAAACCGGGCAAGAGCATATCGGACCATGCTCAGTGTAGGGTTCCGAAGCCGTTAAGTACTACAAACATAAAAAACAACAAGTACTTAACAACTAATTTTCTATTTAAAGTCAATTGGTGCCGTCTTAGATGATTTTAGTAGGTATAAACACTTTAATCGCCTGTATCTCAAGAATCATTTTTTGTATTTGTTGTTTTAGCTGGAGGGGCGGAGGGGGGGGGGGGACTTGTGTCTAACAAAAAATAGGTTATTAATTAAATTATTAATTAAACGGATTACTTAATTAAAAAACTGTTTCCACGCACCCATAGTATTTTTGAAAGACCTATTCAACAACACCCCACACTATAGGGAAGACGAGAAAAAAAAATACATCCGCACGTTACGTGTAGAGGATGGTACAGTAAAAAAATTTTTTTTTACGGTTTATTGTACCACTTTGTTGGCGTGACTAATATGCATATTCATGCCAAATTGCAGATTTCTAGTAATAATAGTCTTTGCACTAGGCTGAAGACGGACGGACGGACGGACGGACATGGCGGAACAATAAGGGTTCCTAGTTTGACTACGGAACCCTAAAAATGGCAACGATCTACTCAGTTTACAGAAACAACGTAAACTAAATTTTAGACCTCAAATAATGAATGTGATACACAAATAACTATTGTCGATAGTACAAGTCTAAAGCTTAGTTTGGTACGATGTCAATTTGTGTGAGACGTCAAGTATTTTGTTTATTGCATGGAATAGGCAAACGAACACATAGGGCCATCTGATGTTAAGTGGAATCTGTGACCCATAGACAATTGCATTCTCAAAGATTGCAATCTTAACACGGGAAATGCGTTGACAACCCTGAGAACTAAGAATGCGTCTATGCTAGTAATTTCACCGGTTGTCTTATCCCCACACCGGAACACAATGTAAACACTGCTGCGGTTAAGGATAAGACTGTGGTAGCGACCTGGACGGACATAGCGGACAAGGTCCTACCACAAAAAAATATAATGATTTAATGTATCAACTGTCCTTTACATAAATGTAGTTTATGTAGGTTTAAGTATGTATATAATAATATCACAGGACAATGTCACACAAATTGACCTAGTCCCAAACTAAGCTCTAGGCTTGTACTATGGGTACTAGACAACGATAAACTTACTTATATAATGAAATATATACTTAAATACATAGAAAACATCCAAGACTCAGAGAGAAATACTCGTGCTCATCACACAAATATCTGCCCTTACCGGCTTCGAAGGCAGGGACACTACCAACTAGGCTAGCGTGTCGTCATTGAAATATAAATATATACATCTGTGTCTAATATATTTATGTACGTATTTAAATGTTTTTACTTTTATTTTTATGTTCTAATCCTAAAGGTACATTTGCCTACTTACTCGATGCACAACGTTTCACTTT
This sequence comes from Acleris holmiana, assembly GCA_949316455.1. Lineage (NCBI taxonomy): Eukaryota > Metazoa > Arthropoda > Insecta > Lepidoptera > Tortricidae > Acleris > Acleris holmiana. Next base: position 1,260,503 of record OX438790.1, on the reverse strand, counting down.
TCTCAACCTCACAAGCTAGAAGAGATCCCGTAAAGAGATAAGTTCCCCTTTGTACATTCTTTTCTTGTATCTTCATTGTATTGTTTCTGCTTTATTTTGTACTATAAAGTGTTTATATACATACATACAAGGGTTATTTTTGTTTCATTCATTTCCCAAACATATCATGTGGCAAACAGCATTTTTATCTGAAACTGTAATATTTCAGGATTTTTATAAAACTAACCAAACCTAACCAATAGGGTTCTACACGATGGTCCCGAAATAAATCCTGAAATATTAAAATTTTCAAGAAAAAAACTGTTTGTGAAATTATGTTTCGGAAATGAATCAGTCAAGTTTTTTGATATTGTAATATATAAAAACCGGGCAAGAGCATGTCGGACCATGCTCAGTGTAGGGTTCCGAAGCCGTTAAGTACAACAAACATAAAAATCAACAAGTAATAACTAATTTTCTATTTAAAGTCATTTGGTGCCGTCTTAGATGATTTTAGTTGGTATAAACACTTTCATCGCCTGTATCTCAAGAACCAATGATGTCTAGTCGTTATAGTTTTCCTTTTAAATTCGTTATATGAGCTTTCATTTAAGATTTTTTTCAGATTTTTTGTATGTGTAGTTTAGGCTGTAGGGGGGAGACACTTGAGTCTAACAAAAATTTGCGCTTTATAGCTTAATATTTCATAAACGGATTACTTAATCGAAAAACCCTTTTTTTTTTGAATGACCTGTTCAACGACACCACACACTACAGGGTACCGTTTTTAGGGTTCCGTAGCCAAATGGCAAAAAACGGAACCCTTATAGATTCGTCATGTCTGTCCGTCTGTCCGTCCGTATGTCACAGCCACTTTATTCCGTAACTATAAGAGCTATACTGTGGAAACTTGGTAAGTAGATGTATTCGGTGAACCGCATTAAGATTTTCATACAAAAATAGAAAAAAAACAATAAATTTTTGGGGTTCCCCATACTTAGAACTGAAACTCAAAAATTTTTTTTTCATCAAACTCATACGTGTGGGGTATCTATGGATAGGTATTCAAAAATGATATTGAGGTTTCTATTATAATTTTTTTCTAAACTGAATAGTTTGCGCGAGAGACGCTTCCAAAGTGGAAAAATGTGTGTCCCCCCCCCCGTAACTTCTAAAATAAGGGAATGATAAATGTAAAAATAATATATGATGTACATTACCATGCAAACTTCCACCGAAAATTGGTTTGAACGAGATCTAGTAAGTAGTTTTTTTTAATACGTCATAAAAACATTGATCAAAGCTACAACGAACTTTTATATTATGTTACTTGCCGCTACGGAACCCTTCATGGGCGAGTCCGACTCGCACTTGGCCGCTTTTTTTTTTTACATTTTATTGTATCACTTTGTTGGCGTGACTAATATGCAAATACATGCCAAATTACAGCTTTCTAATACTTAGAGTCTCTGAGCTAGGCTGCGGACGGAAGGACGGACGGACATGGCGAAACTATAAGGGTTCCTATTGTGACTACGGAACATTAAAAATATCTATTATCGATTATTATTTACAAGTAATGTCGTTGCATTGTCTTAAATAGCGATATCTATTTATTAACTCAGCTATCAAGGCTACTAGGGTACGATGAACGCGAGGCGGTAACCGGACCTCTTTTTTTGCAGCCACAGTTACTTCTCTGGAACTATGCTAACCTAGTACTATTAAACCACTTAAACCCTACTTAGCCCTTTAAGCGAATCAAGTATAGTTTTAAATCCTATAAAATACGGAAGTGTGTTTTTAGGGTTTCGTAGTCAAACTAGGAACCCTTATAGTTTCACCATGTCCGTCTGTCCGTCTGCCCGCGTTTTAATTCAGGGATCTTACTACGACAAAGTTGTAAAAATCTTGAAAAAGTAAAACACTTTCTGCCTCCCAGTCTCATTAAAGCAAAGGTATTTTTTTTTTTGATACTTACATACATAACATCACGCCTTCATTCCCAGAGTGGGATAGGCAGAGCTACAAAAATACCAACAACACATGTTTACCAGTGTATTAGTGCGGTCTATATTGTTTACCATAATTATTTTTCGTAATAATGTGTTTTAAGTCATAATTATCGCAAGATATAACGTATTTTTTTAAGAAGCTGTTTCTTATTCAGGATTTTTATAAATCAAACCTAACCTTGTTTTTTTTTTTTTGACCCGGGGGAAATGCCTTTGCATACCCACCCCGACGGGTGCCAGGGCGGGTTATGTCCGGCTTGCACGGACTAAAACCCCCGGGGCATTCCACCTAGCGCTTTAAGAGGAGGCTACGGGACCGCTATAGCGCCAAAACCTAACCTAACCTAACTTTGTCTACACGCTATATATTTAAGAAATTCAGAAAAGTTAACGGTATCAAAGTTATACAATTATGACTATCAATAATTATATTATGACCAAAAACGGGCTCCCGTGTTAGTGACAGGTTGCAAGCCCATCGCCTAACAGTACAACAAGCCTTTAAAAGCAAAATGACAAAGTCAAGTTCGTCCCTCAATATAATTTTAGATTACTTACAAGTTTTTACGGAACCCTCTGTGCGCGAGTCCCACTCGAATTTGACCCCTGTGAGGTTGCCGGGTTAGAATAGTGCCACTCCATGCCTTCCCGTGGATGTGGTAAGAGGCGACTAAGGGAATAGGGCTTGTAGTAGGTACTGTTAGGCGATGGGCTTGCAACATGTCACTAATAGACTAGTAAACTTCTTTGCCTGCTTGTGCAAAATGTAGTTACAGAATTATAAACAAGTCTTTTAGAGTTGTTGGTATTTCTGTAGCTCTGCCTACCCCACTCTGGGATTGAAGGCGTGATGTTATGTTTGTCTATGTACTCGTATGTAATACCTAGTTTTTTTTAGGGTTCCGTAGTCAACTAGGAACCCTTATAGTTTCGCCATGTCCGTCCGTCCGGCCGCAGCCTAGCGCAGAGACTCTTAGTACTAGAAAGCTGTAATTTGGCATGAATATACTATTAGCAGTGCTCGGAATAGGTAGTGCCTATTTACCTAAACTTCAGATGAGGACCTAACTAAGAGTGGTTACAACCACCAAAAAATATTATTTATTAATATTGTTCGCGGGATTTCCCGGGATTCATAAGAGTACCTAATCGACATATAATCAGACTCGGCGTCAAATTATTAGTAAAATTCAATAGTTTAATTCAGAAAAATGCGTGTCGTGACATATAACGTACTGTGTTGAAAATCGATCAAAAATGTAATGTGTATGTGTGTAACGAGGTAATTGAAATAAAAAAATAGTAAATTTTACTTACCGTATAAATAGTTGATCCTCAGGCACAGCAATATCTATAGTCCTTAAGTCACGCCAACTTAATCGTATGAACAATATCCAAGTCCGTATAACAAGCCAATGTCAAAACAAAATCCACTGTTCAAAATCCATGTCAAATTATTAATAAATAATATTTTTTGGTGGTTGTAACCACTCTTAGTTAGGTCCTCCTCTGAAGTTTAGGTAAATAGGCACTACCTATTCCGAGCACTGACTATTAGTCACGCTACCAAAGTGATACAATAATAAGCAAAAAAAAATTAAATTAAGTTACTTTTCCTACGAGTATACGTAACGTGGGGATGTATTTTTTTTCTCGTCTACCCCATAGTGTTTCGTTGGATAGGTTTTTGAAAAATATTTTGGGTTTGTTACAACCCGTTTCGATCAAGGGATACGTTTACAAAATATTAAGCTTTAAAGCGCTAATTCTTGTTAAAGTCGAGTGTCGCCCCTCCCTACAACCAAAACTACAAATACCAAAAATCTGCGCATTAAAACTTAATATTTCATAACCGGATTACTTAATCGAAAAACTGTTTGCACAAACTCGTGATATTTTTGAAAGACCTATCCAACGACACGCCACACTATAGGGTAGACGAGAAAGCAAAAATACATCCCCACGTTACGTGTAGGGGAGGTACCCAAAACTTTTTTTTTACCTTTTCACCCCACTTTGTTGGCATGACTAATATGCATACATTACATAAGTACATTGCCTTTATACATCACGCCTTTATTCCCAGAGTGGGGTAGGCAGAGCAAGAGAATACCAACAACTCTAAACTTGTTGATAATTCTGTAACCACATTTTGCACAATCAGGCCAAGAAGTTTACTAGTGTATTAGTGACAGGTTGCAAGCCCATCGCCTAACAGTACTACAAGCCTTTATTCCCTTAGCCGCCTCTCACGACATCCACGGGAAGACATGGAGTGACACTTCTAACTCGGCAACCACACGGGTTAATATGCATATTCATGCCAAATTACAGCTTTCTAGAACTAATAGTCTCTGCGCTAGGCTGCGGAGTGCGGACGGATGGATGGACGGACGGACGGACGGACATGGCGAAACTATAAGGGTCCTAGTTTGACTACGGAACCCTAATAAAAACGAATAATTTAATAATTTAATTCGTGAATTTGTTGCTTCGTCATATCATCATATTTTTTTGCGATTAGTCTTATATAGGTAGGTATGCAGTTTTAGGTAAATTAATTGCTACCTAAATCGATGTGAAGAAACAGCAGTTTATCAACTGCAAAGGCAAGTATTCCCTCAATACAATTTAGTATCGTAAGTTTGAACGGAACCCTCGGTCGGACTAGCACTTGACTCTTGACAAAAATGAGCACTTTAAAGCGAATATTTCACAAACGAATCTTTGATCGAAAAATCGGTTTCACAAACCCGCAATATTTTTGAAATGTTTCATCACTACATAGTATAAAACAAAGTCGCTTTTCTGTCCCTATATCCCTATGTATGCTTAAATCTTTAAAACTACGCAACGGATTTTGATGCGGTTTTTTTTTAATAGATAGAGTGATTGAAGAGGAAGGTTTATATGTATAATACTTTAATCCGGAGCGAAGCGACGGCGGGTCGCTAGTATAACTATATGAAATATTCATTGTAGGTACCTACAAACCGAAAATAAGGAAAAAACAAACAAATACAAACGCTATGTACCTAGGTAACTAAGTATACTTAAAAAAAAAATACAAAGGTAAACTTATCCCTCCTAACCTACCTATGCTACTTGTGTTTAAAAAAACATACAAATTCAAATAATTGGGAAAGAATTTGTGGCAAGACTATTTATTAAGGAGATCCAGTGTTACTTTTGTTTGGGACTATTTTAGCCGGCCTACCTAGGTAATATGCCTAGAATTATTCAGACACTTAATTTAAGTTAGTATTTATTTAGTCACCCATTATATTTTAATGTTTGAAACAATAAATTATAATAACACAGGCACGACCACAAGTAGGTATTTTTAAACCACAAATAGAGGTACGCATCAATTGAATAATTCATTCTGGAGCTTAAACACGGTCCTCATTAGAAATATTTATAATTTAATTGTATTATAACTACCACTTACCAATTCCGAAGGTACTCTACATTAGAATAACTAATACTTTGTATGTTTTTGTTGAATACGTAAAATATTCTACTCGATTTCTGTCAAAACGACGTGCAGCCTTCACGACTGACAAATTGCCACTGACATGACAGAATTGACAGACAAGATTGACAAGCGAAGTGTCCGGATTACAAACTATATATATACTAACGTACTTATGTCCGGATACTTCACTTCACTGCCCTGCTAACACAAAAAGCAGTATCTCAGACAATTCACATTTAACATAGGCATATTATAGAAGGGATAAGGTTAACGTAGACATATTAATTATAGCTAAAATTAAAATTAGACAATAATGAACAGCAATATTGGTTATTTATTCTAAACTGGGAATGGCAACACTGAACTTCTGTCAGTTTTACATGCCGTGCTTTGTTGTTATCATAGATTTAAATAAAACAAAACGGACTATATTGTTATGTATTGCACTAAACTTGTTTTTGAAATGAAAAAATACGATGTAACTTTATGTAAATTCTCAAAATAGCTTTACTTTATATTTTTTATAGACCAAGGCGCCGGTCTATTAGTGATTCGGGCAGATTTCAATTCTTTGTTATGTATTTTACTTGACTGACCTTTAAGGAAATCAATAGTCAACCTGTCCTACGATAACAGCGCAATAATTATGTCGGATGTTTGGACACTCTGTCCTATATCAAAACCAGCTATGGAACGATGCGTAGCTAGTGCTGGGACGCGAAATGAACGCAACAAGTGGCTGGAAGAGTTTAAAAAAAAGCATACGGATTCTGAATTTGGAAAAAATCTATATCGACTCATCAGAGAAACAGGCGACGCGTTGGACCAGAAGGAAACTCTAGAATCAGGAGATGAGAAGTTTGAACAGGCAGAAGAATTGCCGGTACTGGTAATAGATGAAGAACCTCTGCAACCTAAAGAAGACACCAAAGACGGCAAGGCGTCGAAGAAAAACCTAAAAGAACCAGGTAAAAGTACTAGGAACGCAGAAGATACGAAGACATCTTTTGACATGGAAATGGATGAGTTTGTTGAATTGATAGAAACTGAGCCGATTTTGCGTTTTGAGTTGATGTTAGAAGAAGGCACTAAATACAGCGTACTGCTTAACATTCTAGCAGAACGCCTTGCTGAATCGACAGTAAACAAAATATGCCGCCAGTTATTTGATGCCAAAAGTGTTGATCTGTTTCATGTTGAGAATTTCTATAGAAATTTCTTTCCTGTCTACTTTCAACGCTCGTACACCAGTTTCTCTTTAGACCTGCTCATCAAAGCTCGTTTAGCTTATCCAAAAGAGTTCCTCACCCTTTTAAAAACCCTTTTGCAAGACATACAAGTTTCAAATAAAATGTTGGATGATTTTGTTGTTACAATGGATACGGCTGGCAAGCTGGAGTTCTTAACTATCGCTTTAGAACTTGAATTAGATACCCCAGAGTTTCTACACAATATTACTTCAATCCTCAAAGCGTACATGGCTTGTGAGAAATCAGAAATGACTCAAATGTGTGTGTATAATTGTTTGCTGAAACACGCAATGAAGTGCATAAATGATAAGAACTACGGAAAACTCATGTTGACATATCTTCAAGCAGTTGATTCTTTACAAGGTAAATTGAACTTTATGTATTTTAATCGTCTGATTAATATACACCGTTCTCAGTTTGCACGTCCGTGCATGATGTTGTTCATTGATATGATGAAGAAGGCTAGTGAAGAGCATATGTATCCAAAAATGCCAAAAATTCAAGGATTTGAAGACTGAATTTGGGTCTGTTAAAAAAATGTTTTATAAAAACAATGAACGGGCTTTTAATCTTACATAAGATCTATGTTGCCAATTAGAGTAGCTTCAGGACACATTCAGAGAATGTTGAATTAGAACCACCTTTTTTTGGAGATGGTTACCACTGAGGCAATTTCTTCTTTTTGTTAATAATTCGGTGAATTATGACCAATACGGCCGTAGCTATCATCGTGTCCGACGCCATTTTGAACGAGGCACAATGTCGACTCGCGGTGAGCACGCTGCCTCACCCACGCATGTTTATGTGCAACAATTTGGCTCGCGAGCAGCTCGCTGCTCGAGGCGATCATGCCACGGGCTGAGCCGCTCAAATTCCTTCCCAGCTTAAGAAAATATATTTATAATTTACTCGGGGGTTGAAGTCTTTCCTGTAGCTTGAGGTTGAAGGATGTTGTGCAGGGTTCATTCAGATTGCTATGACCATATGACCGTTAAACCAGATTAACCTGTCGCAAGACAGCAGTGCTTGCTTGGTGTTCCATTGTGTGGGGGGGAGGGGGTAAGGAGCCAGTGAAATCAGATAAATATAATATAATAAAATAAAATAATAAATATCTGGGGACAATCTCACACAACTTGAACTAGTGCCAAACTAACCTCCAGGCTTGTACTGTGGGTAATAGACAATGATAAACATAATAATCAGGGGTCGGAATAGGCAGTGCCTATTTGCCTAAACTTCGCGGGAGAACGTAACTAAGAGTGGTTACAACCACCAAAAATAACGATTTATTTTTAGTGAATGCGGAATTTTTTAATAATGCATAAATGTGGAACTTGATACTATAACTCAATATTACATGCTAAAAACATTTATCGTAAGTATACAATTTAACATGAACAAATGACATTTCTGGTTTATTTCTGATGTAATTAATCTAACAAAGTATTTCGTAATATATAATATTTTATCTCATTACTCCTTTAGCCGTGTAATTACTACCTGCATTATGCGACCCCGCTGATAATGGGGATGCTCCATAAGAAAGTGCACGAAAGTATACAATAAATATTTTTAACTTGTGATATTATTATTTTCCCGCATTCAATAAAAAGAAAGATAAGATAAGATAAGATAATGTTTTATTGACATAAAATAGGTACAAATTGAATTGAAGTCCCTGATTTCTGAGCTAGGTCGGATAAACCTGTGTTACAGAAATCAGTGTCCTCTCCCATATTCAAGTAGCGTAATATTCTATTTAATGTTAATAAGTAATCATAACAACATTATACCTAGTAATTATAAAAACTTGCGCATCAAAAATTAACCAAGACTGTGCGCAAGTCTGAGTGTGTGTATGTGTGTGTGTGTGTGTGTGTGTGTGTGTGTGTGTGTGTGTGTGTGTGTGTGTGTGTGTGTGTGTGTGTGTGTGTGTGTGTGAGTGTGAGTGTGTATTTATGGCAGGTTTAAGTAAAGGGAAGGTAAGCGTATTAGCGTAGGATACTTTAACGTATTTTTATTTCAGTTTCATTATAATCCAAACTAAGAAGCCAACTTTTCAGTTTTATTTTGCAGTCATGCGTGGTTAACGGGTGAATTGAAATTAGTTTGTTTACTTTATTGTAAAGGTACACGGACATGTATTTTTGCTGCCGTCTAGCAGTAGCAGTTCGACATTTAACAGATACGCATGCATTGCCAGGAACTCGCCGTGTATCGTTTTTCTCGCGATCGAATGGAGTGTGTTTGTGTTGTTTGACAACTATTAAATAAATGTACAGTTGTCTAACTGTCAGCACTTGACTTTCTTTATATAATAGCCGGGTTGGGAATCTAAAGGGCTTGAAGAACATAACCTTTAGTAACGAGCGTTGTGCCCGTTCTAGTTGCACCATGTGGGATTTACAGGCTCCAGCCCATGACACAGCGCAATAACTGAGAACTGACTGGGCTAGTGCATAGTAGACCGATCGAAGCAATCCAGTGTCAGCCACGTAGCGGAGCCTTCTAAAGACCCATACTAGTTTTCTAATGCGCATACTAGTTAACTTTATGTGGGATTGCCAGCTCAACTTGTCGTCCATCATAACACCTAGGTACTTAATATCCATTGATTTAGTTATTGGGATACATAAACAAATGGCGGGTGAAGAAAAATTACATGTGTGGACCTTAAGCTCGGATATAGCTGGGGTAGACTGAGTAAGTGAAAATTGCAGAAATTTAGTTTTTGCTAAGTTTAGCGTAAGGAGATTGTTTCTGAGCCAGCAGCTTACTTCGCGTAGCCCTTTTTCGGCATATAGTTGAGCCTCGGGCCAGGTGTTTCCATGAAATACTAAGGCTGTGTCATCCGCATAAGCAAAAATACTTCCATTCGTTATGGGTAGCTGACACAGATCATTGATGTAAATCAGGAAGAGACTCGGGCCAAGTACACTGCCTTGAGGAACCCCAAATGTAATAGGGGCCTCCCCACTAACATGCCCACCAATTTTAATCTGCTGTGTACGGTTATAAAGAAAATCCTTAAAGATAGAATGAGCATTACCCCTTATGCCTTAGAAAACATTATTTTTGGTAGTTGTAACCGCTCTTAGTTACGTCCTCCCGCGAAGTTTAGGCAAATAGGCACTGCCTATTCCGACCCCTGATAATAATATAGAAAAATATATACTTAAATACATGGAATAAATGATCATGCTCATCAGGACCGCAGGCTCCTGAGGCAGGGTCACTCCCAACTAGGCTATTGTGTCGTCATATACATCTTTATCTATGTATAATTAACAAAAAACATAACAGGATCATGCTATTAAACACTTCATTAATGAATTCACAAACTCCCTGGTGACTTAAAATAGTTATGTCCAGAGGGAATGTGAAAGCATATCCAAAGAAATTTGAAGGGTCCGGCTTGGAAAGCTCACTTTCCCAAAATGTGCACTTTCTCTAAACATGCACTTCTTCAGAAGGATCACTTTCTCGGATGGCACGCTGTCTCTAAAAGTGCATTTACTTAGATAGAACACATTCTCAGAAGAAACACTTACTCAAAAGGTGCACTCTCTTAAATTATCCCTACTATGATCAGAGATCGGACAAATGGACGTCATTACTCGCAATAATGTGGACATGACTCCATAGATTTTAATTAAAAAATTAAATTACATTAATTGATTACTTACCCTAAAAATAATTTTATGCTTTGCAAGGCAGTAATAATTAATAATTAAATGATACAAACACTTGTTATTGTGTATCTTTATTAAAGCAAATAAACAGTTATTTTAATAATTTTTCCGTGGTTATTTTATTCCTTTTCACGGCTAAAATAAACTCATGAGGTGAAAGCTCCTTTCGCAATCCACGGACGTTAATGGAGCAAACTTACGTTCTTAAATTAATGTAATATCAATGGCCACTCCTGTATTATTTACTTATAAATATCCTGCAAAGGATCAAGATTAAAGTTCAGAAAAGAAATAAATTAATGTAATTTAATTTGTTTAATTACAATTGGAGTCATATCCACATTATTGCGAGTAATGACGCCCATTTGTCCGATCTCTAACTATGATAGGTATAGACTATTCGATAAATGGTAAAAAAAAAGGTACGAGCACGAACGTTCACGGTACGTTCTAGAGATCAGTCAGAAAACACTATAATTTTCACCATGACTCATGAATCATGATCTTCATCTGACAAAAAAATGTGGACTTCGTGGTAAAGATGGCAATAGTGCAACTTTGAGAAAGTGTCCCAATTGGGAAAGTGTACCTTTTGGGAAAGTGTGTGTTTTGGAAGTGTAATTTTTGAAATAGTGCACCTTTCGAGAAAGTGCCCCTGTTAGGGAGAGTAAATTTAGCAGAAAGTGCACTTTTAGATCAAGTGCACGTTTCGGGAAAGAGCTTTACAAGCCGGACCCTATTTGAATTGGGGTCAATTGAGGGTATATGGGTAAGGACCAAAAACTTGGCAACGCTAACTCACTCAATTAAATTTTGTATGAAACTTTTCCGTTGTGACACGAAAATTAGCCATGCATTTGTAGGGATAATTTTCGTGTCACAACGGAACTTTTTTCACTTTTGTCGTTTGTATGGTTAACTACGCTTAACTATGGTCCAACTATTTGGTCCTTACCCATATTCCGACTAGTTACTAGGAAAAAAAAGTCTATCTAGTTCCATCGATGGAAGTAATAATGTAACTAGGTAGTCGGAATAGACCCAATAGAGAACATGCATGAAAATCAGAATTGGAGTTTCATTGATAAGATTTAGGAGAAAATGTAAAAAAAAAGCAGTACACTAAGTTTTAACCCGTTTATTAATATTTAATATAGAATCCAAACTTGTTAAAGTTTTAAAACTTTTAATGTTTAGATTGTTTTATTCGGCATCCTCATATTATTTACGTAGTATTTTAATTCAACGATATAGGCGTAAATATAGTTATTTACGAAATAAATGTAAATTTCTTGATAAGGTCGTTATATTTTAAACATGGAACAACAGCTGTGACGTCATTCCTGTCGTCGATTTGGTAGTGTTTTTGCAGGGGGTCTGAACTATGAATTTTTAAAGCTTCATAAGTTATGAAAAAATTACACGACAATTATTTTGCGACTACAGTTATTCCTCTCTTTCAAATCACTTTCCAGAGAGCGTTAGAAAAGAAATATGCATGTTTCCTATTAAATGCAACACGGTGAATCAAAAAGGATATGCTGAACTAAGTATTGTTGAAATAAGCAGGTAGGTATGCTTGAAAAAAACAGAGATTTATTAAATTAGATGTTGCGATGGGGTTATCTGCATTGATTGAGATATTCAGGTGTAAAGTCTATCAAATGAACTTAGAAAAGATATCAAACAAATTACTACTGTTTGACACATAACCTCAAATGTTCGCGACTTCGCCCCGTTGCAATTTTCTGACTTTCCCGGTGGATTTTTCAATTTTTTTCTTTCATAAGAACCTTCTCCTGACAGTAATAAACACAATAAAAAAAGAATTAGCGAAATCGGTTCAGCTGCTCTCGAGGTTTGTGCTTAGCAACAGATTCAGCGATTAATTTTTATTATATAGATAACTTGGGTGAATTAATAGATCATCTTAAACTTAATATGATAATAATAATCTAGTGTATAAATCATTAGGCCTCACTTAATCTTAAAAACTACGTGATTATAGAGTAATCATGGTGAATTGGTTCGTTTGTCAATTAAGATAGACTTTAGCAGGTTCAGGGGCAATTTTTGAAAAATAACTAACTTTAAAAGTGATTTATTCTCCGAGCGGTTCCTTTTTTTTGGATTTGGTATGACAAAGGCGTTATGATATCAAATCCAAAAGGTGAGCCCGCCCGTAGACTAAATCACTGCACAAATTGATTTTTAAGTTAGTCATTTTTCGTCAGTGAACTTCAAAACTTGCCCCCGCGCGTAGGTATATGGGTTGTCAGGGTGTAGAAAAGATATATGAATAGGTCGGCTGTGTGTATATACAATACATTTACTCTCATTATATTTGTCTATTTATAACAAGAATGTTGTAGTCCTAAATGGACTACATTGTTGATTTAATTTTAAGTAAGAAGTATCCATCCTCAGGAACGCGAAGCTGGGTTATCAAGCTATGCGAAATTGTTATCAAATGTCTGTAGTGTTAAGCTAAGTTTTAGTATAAAACTCACTCAAATTGAACTAAACCCAAACTAAGGTCTATTTAGGCTTGTACCTACTATACTATAACCATTTTGTGCTGAGTTGGAACCATTTCGTGACAACAGGCCTTTTAAACTTGTTCCTTTTTGTTTGTCTGTTTGTCACGAGTAGTTTTTTCTTTCTCTCTTTCTTTCTTTATACATATACATATATAATTAAATACTTATATGTATATTCCGTGTGGTTGCCGGGTTAGAATAGTGCCACTCCATGTCTTCAAGTGGATGTCGTAAGAGGCGACTAAGGGAATTAAGGCTTCTTGTACTGTTAGGCGATGGGCTTGCAACCTATCACTAACACACTGGTAAACATCTTAGCCTGTTTGTGCAAAATGTTGTTACAGAATTACCAACAACTCTTTTTGTAGTTGTTGGTATTTCTGGTAGCTCTGCCTACCCCACTCTGGGAATGAAGGCGTGATAGTGTGTATGTATGTATATTCCGAATATATCTACAACAACATCTGCAATGAAATTCAAATGTTAACTAAAGATAGTTTTAATTATTAATTATTATTACGTCCTGAAGAAACAAACCCATATTTAAGTTACAAGCTTAATTAAAAAAGGTGCTACCCTAATGTTACCAGGGTTGTCAATACAAAAGCAATTGTGCCATTTAGTTTCGGACACTATTTAGCCTTAAGGTCGCCAAATTAAAGTAACTGAAATATAGCCACATTTGATTTAGATTGTTCTCAAAATGTTACTAAAATAAAAATGACAAATATTTCACCTTCAGTAACATTAATTATTATACAAAGTTAAGGTTGACGCACACAACCGCTCGGAAAAATAAAAAAAAACATAATTATTTGTAAGGGCAGGCGATACCGTTAGGCTGGGTTCACACTGCATTGTCTTGCACGTTTTGGCCCTACTAATCTTACCGTATTCGATTACCGTTCGATAACATCAGTATAGAAAACCGGACATGACATTGTCAGACCATGCTCTTTGTAGGGTTCCGAACCGAAGCCGTCAAATAGTACAAACATAAAAATCATTTTCATCCCCATGTCACGCGTAGGGGAGGTACAAACGAAGACACTGTTAACTGACCACCCGTAGACGTATAATACAGTATAATACGTTGCGATAAGGTTTATGTTCGTTTGTAAATGTACAGTTAACAGTGTCTTCGACTGTACAATAAAACTAAACAAGATTTTATTGTACCACTTTGTTGACGTGACTAATATGTATATTCATCCCAAATTACAGCTTTCTAGTACTAGAATTTCTGAGCTAGGCTGCGAACGGACGGACGAAAGGGTTCCTAGTCTGACTACTGAACCCTAAAAAGCGTGCAGGACAATGCCGTGTGTCTGGCCTCTTATAAAATAATCTGCGAATAATTAAGTAAGTTTTACTATAGGTATCTTATGAATTTATGTTTTAGCTTTGTTAAGTTTATGTGGCTGTTTAGTAGGTAAGTTTATTCAATAATATTGGACGTATAAGTGATTTTTTAAATTATTCAAATTCGATGTATTTTTGAAATTTTTAATGTTAGCAAAATAAATGTCTTGCATAATTATAATGTTGTTTGTATTTAATAAGACCGCACGACAAAGTATTATTTTAAACTGTGTACCTTTAACGTTAGCCGCGTACTGTCTGAGCGAGCAGGCAACTCCAGGCAGATATATTTTTTAGCAAGTCGGGGTTTTGAAATTTTTAGAGGGGAAAAAAGTGGGATTCTTTCCTCTAATGCGGGGGACATAGTTAAAAAAACATATACAATCAGTAGTTTTTAAATATTTAACTTTTTATTTGAGTTATACCTCGTGTCAGGTTAGAATAGTGCCACTCCATGTCTTCCCGTGGAGGTCGTAACAGGCGACTAAGGGAATAAGGGCTTGTAGTACTGTTAGGCGATGGGCTTGCAACCTGTCACTAATGAACTGGTAAACATCTAAGCCTACTTGTGCAAAATGTGGTTACAGAATCAACAAGTCTTTTTACAGCTACAGTGAGCTACACTGAGCTCCTCAATGGCTATATAGTAAGATCCGTCGAGTTTGGAGTCATTTGACAGGCCTTTTGATATTGAGGTTATTATTAGCAGGTAATAGAAGTGCAGGAGTTAGTGATAACACTGATAACTGACAGTTGAAGTACCAATATTCCTAAGTGGTAACCACCAACAATGCTTAGTGGTGGTAAGACCTTGTACAGGGTCCATCCGGATCTCTACCACCATCGTATCCTTTAACCTTTTCATCGCTGTCAAATACAAAATAAATAAATAAATAAATAAATCACAGGACAATGTCACACAAATTGTCCCAAACTAAGGTCTAGGTTTGTACCTACTATGGGTACTAGACAACGATAAACATACTTATATAGAGAAATATATACTTAAATACATGGAAAACATCCAAGACTCAGGAACAAATACTCGTGCTCATCACACAAATATCTGCCCTTACCGGGATTTGAACCCTAGCGTGTCCTCTGAAAACCAGACCTACTATCAACCATACCTTATAGACACTTACTTAGGTCTATTTTGCGCTGTCAACAATGACAGAAATATCCGTCGTTAGCGTTGAACCAGTGGTGCGGATATATCGGACAATGGCGTTGAAAAGGTTAACCTACCGCAAGCAGCTGACTGTGCTGTGGTTCGGTAATAGATGCCTCTATGCTAGTAATGTTGATAAGGGAGTGGGTAAAATTACTAAGGTGGCATAAAAGGCATGGAACCTTAGTCAGACTCGAGAATGCAATTATTTTTGAGTCTCAACGGGGCGATTCTTGAATGGTATCGAAGAATAATGACTAACTTTAAAATCAATTTGTGCAGCGATTCAATCTACGAGGGGGCCACCTTTTGGATTTGATATGATGAAGTTAAGATATCAAATCCAAAAGATGGAACCGCTCGAAGATTGAATCGTTGCACAAATTGATCTTAAAGCTAGTCATTTATCAGCGGTGAGCTTCAAAAATTGCCCCCCGGGTCTTACACACTTAAAAACAAAAGTTATCTTTCCTGTGGTCAATAGTTAAAAGCTTGTGTGCATACAAGTTATGTTTTTAAATGATAGGTCTAAAGCAGTCCGGACGCCGTTAATGCGGCTTTAAAAACGTTAACTTCCGGTGCGTCCGCTGTGCGACACTGAAAGTTTTTAGAACTGGCCACTTATAAACAAAATAATTAAAAAATAAGTTTAAATTTTGAAACTGCAACTCTTTGCCAATATTATTGAGTATGAATTTTATTCATTTGTCATTTGTTTTACGATTTGGCGGCAAATTGAAAATTGTCTGTGTCACGTAAGCATGAATCGCGAGAAAATTTTCGTGCAATGATTTTTTATGACTTTCGATATCCTTTAAGTCAAATGATCACAATGCCAATTGCACTTTGAACAGGCTCTCATTTTTGGTGTCCCAAAATTTAGGCAACATTAACCATACTAGTACTAAATTGTAAAGAATCAGAATCAGAATAATCTTTATTCAAGTAGGTTTACAAATAATAAACTCTTTTGAAACGTCATAGTAGCGACTTAGCCTAAGTTGACTGCAGGTTCAAATCGCGACCGATCAGAGAAGAACCTGTAAGAAACTCTGTCGGATGTCTTTTTTTTTCGACGAAATCTTGTGTTAATTTTAGGACACCGTTAGTTTTTCATGTCCGTCGTTGGTTTAACAGACTTGGAACTACAAAGCTGTTATTTAGCATAATTATACATTTAAATTATGCCGATAAAGTTGTAAAATTAATTATAGTCTGGCAAAAAAGAGTAGAAAATAATAGGGGCGCCACTGTCTATGTCAAATTCGATTTTATATGGCAACTCTTACGTACTTTTGTATAGAACAATTAAGTGTTGCCGGTAAAAATAATTGTGGTTCCGTTTCTACACTTTTTTGCCAAGCTGTAAGTAACAGCTTTTTAAAAAAGTACGTTATAACTTGCGATAATTAGGACTTAACCAGGCCAGGCCTAGCTATTTTTTTTCTATTGAATATGAGTTTTGGTAAATCAAAGCCATCAATGTCATAACCTCCCGAGGCCCACGTCAAATTTTACTAGTTCAAAAAAGAACCTTGTGTAAGTCAACTAAAGTCTGAAGTCACTTTGGCAAATGTCCTACGATCGATCGATCCTTACGATGATAAAAAAGTCAGTTCTTGTTTTTTTTTTATTACTAAGTACCATGAGGTCTCTATCATAGAGACCACTTGGTAATAAGTTATATTACTTGCTTCTTCCGGTTTTTAGTTTAAAAAAATGCATTTTAAAATGATAACTTATAGGACATAGGTAGTTAGCGAGTGTCTACATGTTAGATATTTAAGAAATTCTGAAAAGTTAACGGTTTCAGCTATACAAGGTAATTTTTTAATAGGTGCACAAATTTTAATATTTGCTTCGCTATTGTTAATCTATAACAATAGCGATAGATTAAAAAATAATAGAGATATTGCCGATTCAATGATTCCACTAACTTAACAATATTCATGGACCATCTAATGCAGGGGTGCGAGGAGAGGGGAGTGTTGTTAAGTAAGCTGTTAATAAATGAAATTTCAAATTTAGAACATCAGTAGGAGAGGGCTTGTTGTCTGATAAGCTGTACATGAAATTTCAAATGTCATATATCAATACAGTGTATCGCATACCGACAGCTTGACAACCCATGTCATCATTTCTAGTGTGACTTTGTGTCCACACGAAAAAAAGAGATAATTTGCAATAAAAAAAAAAATTGAACTCGTTTTATTGTCGTAATATATTATATTAACGATACAAAATCATGTTAAAAATTCTGCACTAATAAAAAAATTACCCTGTATAAAAAGTTATGACTGTCAATAATTATGTCAACAATGACATTATGACTAAAGAAATTATGGGAAACAACGAGCTTCCGTTTTTTTACATCGATATTTGGGTTTATTTTAACGGCCTTGGAACCCTACACTGAGCATGGTCCGACATGCTCTTGCCCGGTTTTTCAAGCTATGATAACCTCACCTTAACTCTGTAGCCTACTTCGCTCGGCAGCAATATTTTTGTCTAAAGTGAACAGTTGCATGGCAGCAAACAAAAAGAAGGTAAGTATTAAAACGGCAAATTCCAAACCTCACACGTTTAATCAGTCTAAAACCAGTGTATTATGGAAAAAACAGTCAAACAATAACATACAGCCGTTTTCCATGCATTGGCAGACATGCAAAATTTAAATTGATTTTCTTTTCAAAAGTGACAGGTTTCTCCAGGAAATACGCTCGAAAACGGCTTTTACATGATATGAACACGTTTTTGGGAATCACAGTCTACCGAATCGGTGTAAGCGCTTTTGAAAAAACAACCTCGAAATTTAGGAGCGAAAAATAAGTCAAATGGTCAATAAACATTAGTAGGACGAAGTTTGCGTAGTCAGTTGTTGTATATTTCAAAAGCGCCCGCGTTACTAATGCGTATAGTACTAAAATCACTTCGTTTTCAAATAAAAGACAGTCAAATGAAAGTGGCGTTACACGCGTCACCAAAATAACCTTCTCTAAAAGCTGTCATCCTAGTACAAATTATAACTCCAAACACAAGAATCCACATTTCATATCAGCATTGTTGGTGAGGATAGTAATTACGTGATTTCTAGACGAGTCATTCAGTGCGTTTCTGCGTCGAAATAAAACAATTTTTAAATAATTATTAACGTAATAATTAGTATGAAATAGGCCAAGAATAATTTCATTATGCATGTTGCCTGTCATAAAAAATCGTTCGATTTAAAAAAAACACCTCTCCACGTCTACTTTCAAATGTTTTTACGGAAGTTGCCATTGTAATAAAATAAAAAAAGTATAATTTCTGAAGTGTGTTCGAGTACTATGCGCACTAGAATTATTTTGATTTTTAAAACTATTATAACAATTTTGGATACGAACATTAAAGATCACAGTGTTTAGAGCAAACCTTAGAAGTAGCAAAGTCGTTTAAATGTAACTCGAGCTTAATAACGTATAAAAAAATGCGAGTATTGTAAATTTCCTATTTTGGGAACAACTGGTAAAACTAAAGAAAAATATAAAAGTTGTCACGAAAACTCTATCGTCGAGAGAGCTGCAGTCATACAACGCCGCTCTCCAGTTATCTTGCGGTTCCTGTCCTCATTCACCAGACCAGCAGCATATTAAGCAAATTTGCAATAAAAAAAAGATCTTACACAAATTAACATAGCCTTAAGCTCTAGGCTTGTAATATGGGTACTAGACAATACAAATACAAATACAGACAAATTTAAATACTTAAATACAAAATCATAAAGGACCCTACCTAGTTTAGTAACAAGAGGCTAGGTTAAAAGGCTTCATTGTTTTTTATACGTTATTAATTCAAGATTAAGACCATGTGAATTATAGACTTAATTGTTTGACTACATTCTATGGCTATAGTTAGTATTCCATACAAATAACCATTATGCAAACCTTTACACTTATTATTAAGATTAATATTTAATATTAATTTTAATTAAGGAGAAGCTATGTCCACGTCAAGTCGATACTATAATTAATTGCATTAAAAAGTGTTAAAAATCGTTTTCACGATTCTTTGATAAAGCGGTAGTGTAATCATTATAATAGTGTTAATTTCGAACAGAAGCATTGTATTTTTGTGTTTTTTTTTTACAAAAAAATATATCTGGGTAATCGACTTTTTTATTTTAGTAACAGACAGACATGGACATAATTATGGCTGTCAATCACGGGACACTAATATTTTCAAGTTACCAGCGCTAAAAATTCTCCACATGAGATTTTTCCATCGAAAAAAAAATGATTATTTAAGTCTGGATTAGTTTCCTTGCGTATGTAAACTTAAAATATTATTCCATAGTTTAAAATATACAATTGACATGATACCTAGCAAGAAATAAATTTGAAGTGAAACTGTAACAGGAAGGATTAATTTGAGGTTATAGGTCTTCTGGGGACTCGAGAAACGCGTGGATACCAGTGAAGTCCTAAATGAAAGGCTATGCCCAGTAATGGATGCGTTTGTTACATTAAATACTCAGTAAATAGTATTTCGTCACGTAATGAGATATTTATTTTCCCATCGTCATTGAGGATCGTTAAATAAGCAATTGAAGTTCTTATAATTTCGTGTTCGGTCTTTGAAAGGAAGCAGTAGTTTTGGGATTAGATTATCTTGTCAATAAGAGTTAAAGAGCTGCATACGTAGGAATTTAGCGTTAGTTTTTCTATTTAGATGTGATCGAGTCCAAGTCTAAGTAGACAAGTTTAAAAGTAAAGAAGTTTGTTTAACATTTAAATAAGAACGACGAAAATTCCGTAAGAATCAAAAATTCAGCACCTTGATGAAAAGAGAGACGAGAGCATTATGGAGACAAAAAAATACTAATATAGACCCTATACTGTATAAGTTTCTTATACGATGAAATAATATAGATATAACTGGCCCGTCAGTAAATGCTATAAAGAATCTAGACAACTTACAAATTGAAATTATAATTGATTTATTTTATTTCTTTTACCTCATTATTATTATAATCATTATGAGATTTATGAGTGAATGAAACAATCGATGATTATTGACCTTTTGGTTGCTAATGTTGCCATAATTTAGTCAACATCATTAAATAATGCGTGAAATTGCATCATGATTTTTAACAGCCATAAGCTTCTTCAATATTTAAAGGCAGCATACAAGTCTTAAAAACATAACTGCCAGGGGCCATTTTGTTTTTAACACTTTTTCCTATACCGCTTAAATTTAATTTAAGTGCTTAAATTAACATGCATACATAATCATAAATTAGTTATTACATTTTTATTTTAATAGACGGTTACATTTAATTTTGGAATGTGCATATTTTAAATTTTGGTTCTATTAATGAGAATTGACAGTTTTTAAAGCGGATCAGGAGACAATGCATTTTATATATAACGTTTAAAATCTCGTTAGCCAAGCTGATTGGTTCCTTTTACATTATAGAATATTTTTCTTTTTTTTTCACTACATTTGTGTTGTTTTGAACAAAGTAAAACACTATTTATATTAGTATCTTACTACACTTGTCGAATCAGTTGTATTTTGGCTTTATTAATTTTGCTCTATCTTAGTTCTAGATTATAAAATGTCTACATAACGATAAGTACTTACTAGTTAAGTATTATAACCATAGTTAACACTAAGATACAAGTTTAATCTATCTTATTAATAAAAAGGCGGGAGAGGAATGATAGGATCAAGTCAAAAATTTCGTAACTAAAAAACTTTCTATTTTATTGCACAACCATATATAAATTCTCTATTTTTGGACAACAGTAATTTTTCGTTAAAAAACTGTAGATTTGTAACTTTTTTTTTACTAAATTTTTGACTTACTACCTCAAATTTCAACAATCAAAGTGGCTTCAAATTAATCAGTCTTTTTGGTTGGGTGGCTTTTCTTACCGGTGTTGAGATCATATTTCTCACTTGTTTAAATCCGTAACTACATATGTGGGGAGGTTGGTCACCCGTCACATTTATTATTGTTTATTTGTATTGCACCCTTGACGTTCCGGCTATTTGTGTTAATACTCACGCAGCGTGCTGTAACGAGTTTTACAGAAGATACCCCTTCAAATTTGATTAATTTCCATGTTACCACTTGCACTATAGCTGCCTTATTTATTGTTGATATTAACCTCGTAAGGGCCAAGCTATTTTTAGGACGTTTGTAATAATGACCCAGTGTCCTAATTAAAGGCACATATGCTTGAAGCCCAGAACTTTGAGTTGCTATAAAACATTTAAAAAACAAATTCCAGGCAAAAGTCAAAGGTAAAATTCCGATTCACGCATTTTTTTAAGAATGGTTTTGTTCTAAGTGAATGTCCTTATTTTAGGACTCTGGGCCGCCAATTGACAAATTTAAATATTAAATTGGGCCGCAAGAACTACAATTCTCAGTCCTAGAAATAGGACGTTGGGCCTTGCGAGGTTAAGAGATATAACCACAAAATTGTACATAGTGGTCGCAAAGATGCATTTGATTTAGATATAATGAAGTGATCTGTATTTTCAGATATACGTTTCTTTAAAATTACTTTCAATAAAAAAACACGCATAAGCATTAAGTGATTATGTTTAAAACGTATGTATATTTAGGTTCAAAGTCGGTAGCGTCAATATAAATATGAAATAACTGTAGATACGGGTTTAAAATTGTGTCCATTTTATATGGAATTAGTTTTTATTGCATTAAACATTAACAGTTCCATATTTTAGAATTGGAGGCTTAATTCATTGAGTTCTTTTTTCGTTTGACGTGAAGTAAATAAAAGCTTAGACATGAGTTGAGAAAAAATCGTTAATACGCGTGAAAAAGAGACTTAAAGTATTAAAAAATATTTCATAATAAAAAACCTTAAATTTGATATTACTTAATATTATAGTCACTAAAAAGTCGGAAGTACATTGAATATAAATAGAAAAAAATAAATACACAATTGAAAAATGATTACTCTTATATGAATTAAGCCCTATCATATAACATACTACAAAATACTTAGAAAAGATTTTTTTTCGAATTTTGAGTTATGTTTTTTCACCTATGGTCTAATTATGCTACGCTACAGGCTTATACTAAGTTACACAATAGTGCTAAAAAAAACTTAGATTACGTTGAAAAAAAAACTTCAAAATGTGGTAAGTCTTTAGTGAACCCTGTTTTGAAAATAAATTAGGTCCAACTTGTTTTTTTATGGCCTTCTTATTTTAAAATACGCGTTATTCAGACGTAGACAGGGACGAGTGGAAAAATAGAGGGAAGGCCTTAAAATCAGGCTAATGAAAAAAGGTACATCAAGCAAGAAAACCACAAAAAAACAAAGGAGCCGAGCTAATTTATCGAGTGGCCTTACTTCGTATAAATTTCTGTAAATGGACAAACAATGAACACATCAAACCGAGTTCTTCAAACTGAGTTCTACAAACTGAGTTCTTCAAACTAAGCGCGAGCACCTTGCAGTTTAGAGAACTAGGTGTCGCTACGCTACTGCCGCGAGTGTCAGATAAAAACGAGGTAGTTTGTTGCTACATACTTATAAATACAATATTGCCATTATACAACAATAAAAATTGTTTAAAAGTAAATAATAGTGTAAATCAAATTATAATTACTATGGCATCAAATTGTATGCATTTTGCCCACGTTAGTGTCGACAATGGTCATTCAATCGTTACATTACTTACTAAAATACCAGATGCATATCTTGTATCACTAATGTAATGGCCCAAAAAGACGTGTATATTGCAATGAGAATGAAGGGGGAAGTAGAGATATCCGACACCAGGTTTGCTAGTAGCGACATCTAGCGCTTTCCACTAAAACTGGCCTCAAAAACCAATTTTCACTAACCTAAACAACAATATGGCGTTGGTCACTTTTTCGTAACAAAAAGGACTAAATAAAAATTTAAAGAGGCAATTCTAAAAACGAAATTGACCTAGGTCTAACTTACACTTAGCATTATTTTATTATATTTTTTTGTGTAATGGTAACCAATAACTTATTAAGGGAATTTCATTTTAGATTTTGGACCTAATCCTAATGTAAATAAATAAAAAAAAAAATCAAACAAGTGACTAATTAGTCAATAAAAACAAAAATCTAAAAATAAGAGTCATTTGAATTTTGAAACTGTCAAAAACGCAAGCAATAGATTCCTGTTTTAATATTTTTTGAACGCCAATGGAAAAAAAAATACGTAACTAAATTTTCGAAAATTTTAAATTAAATACCATTTCAAAAAACACCTGAGTGGGTGGAATTAGTGTCGTCACGTTTTTCTAGTGGGGTCATGAGTGTGCATTAAAAGAGGGGTCAGATGACTTCACACAAAAATTAGAACTTTTTTGCATTATAATTCCCATGGATTTTTTTAGGAATGACCACAAAGGCCTACTTATTAAAAGTGGGCTTTAAACATTTGCAAAACAACAGATGCTTTTTGAAATGCATAAAAAACAGCACTTACTCTATTATTTCATCTAACTTCTCCCTGCGTTCCACATGTTCCGGATCAGAGCAATGTGCCATCAAAATTGACTCTCCAACAATAAGGTTTTCGAAGCATAGAGAACAGGCATACATTGCATCGCCGAAGCAAACTATCTTGTTGTCATCGCGATACATGGTCATAGGGTTTAGAACAGTACTCGGTTGGATTTCCTTCCCGGTGGCAACACATTTCTTAATATAAACAGTTTTATACTGAAAATGAATCTTTTCAGCATGTTTCTGGCTTAAAATATGTCGCAATAAGCTGTTTTCATCAGTTTCTGTAATTTTGCAAGTCGGACAGTAGAATGTGATTACGTTTTTGGAATCAATGTCCTCAGCTGCTTCACATTTTAGCTGCACGCTGTGTACTTGAACGTAGAAAGTGATGCGTTCCATTGCAGTTTTTTGGAGTAATGTACTGTACAGGCTTGTGTCTTGGAAACTGTTGTAGCTTACAATCTGATCTAGAGACTCTGAGTATGCTGTTAATGTTGACGAGTCCAAACTGAAGTTACCGATGGAAGACGTAATGGACTGATTTGAAAGAGACCTTTCATCTGACTTAGTAGTCACACCCGAATCTGTTTCTGACTGCGAGTGACATTTACAAAGACATTTAGAATTGTCTAATTCATCAACATGGTTTTCTTCAGGTGTAAAAAGGTTAATTAATGCATCTCGTAGATCAGGAAAGTCAAAATGCTTCATACGTTTCTTGCTTTGCATATGGATTGTCATGGGCTTCTTTTCTTTGGATTCATTCAAGTAACCGTTCGCGAATTCATCTATAGTATGTTTAAGGCTCAGAAGTTGTTTTTTGAACTGCTGCTTTGTTGCAACATCTTCTTTTTCTACTATAAAGTTCCAATGACCCGAGGGGCTTGGTCCGCGGCTGTCTATAGCCTTATCATCAATACTGGGTTCGATGTTCGCAAGAGATCGGCAATGGAAGATTTTAGATACTTCTATGTTGAATTGAAACTCAGAGAGCAGTTTCTTTACGTAACCCTCCATCTTTTCTAGTTTCTCTTGATAGCTAAGTAGGAGAGAGATTCGTTCTTCTTCATTTCTATCCAATTCTACATCTCTGAAGGACTCAGTGCTCGTCGAACGCACAAGGTTTTCATCTTCCATGGATTTAACCTTGCGACACATCTTGACTTCTTCAATTGACTTATCAGAGTGATCCGAGTCCGAGTGGTCAGAAAGAGACTGAATATCAACATTGTCTTCAGTATCTGACGCAGACAAATCAAACTCGAATGACTTGTTAAAATCGAAGCTTTTAAATATATCTGCGCTTTTGGCTTCTAACAGCATGTGCTTTGGTGTGTTCTCACTTGGAGTATCATCAGACGAGTCTAGGGTTTCGCTGATTGGCTTGGCATCAACATTCAGCTTGAGTTTCTTAATCTTACGCTTCATTTTCTTAGTTGTTGGGGTCTCTTGAATGTTTAAAATATCAGTGTCAGATAGCGAAGACTTTTTCGCTGCGAAATTTTTAACAGACTCAGGCAATTTAAGACTGGTGGCGTAGCGAGACGTGGAGTCAGGCTCTGTGCGTTCAAAAAGTGCACCTTCAGTACTTTGCTCCGTTCGTTCTTGCGCACTTTTTACTTCTATGTAGTCTGGATCTCCAGGTTTTCCGAAGTAGTTTATGTTCGAAAGCATTTTCCTGAATGAAAACGCCATTTTTCTCCCATTTAACGCCCTAACAGAAAAAACTCCACTCGTCGATCAGCTGGCGACAAAATATTTTTATAGTACCAACTTGTTAAGGAGACAAAGAATATTAAGTGGAAAAGCGATTTTGCAACAATAAATTACCTTTTAACAGTCCTCCAGCGCGCAACGAAAAGTACTTATGTGTATCACGTCATTTTAACAAAGAAAATGAAATGTTTTATTTTAAATTACCTGCAAATTGTTAAATGAAGAAATTATGACAAAGGTAGTGGATTGACAACAAATGGTGTATAAAGCAACTAAATTTTGATAGCAGTTAAATTACAACCTTGGCGCTAGTGCGGCACCGTTTTACTTGAAGAGGTGAACAAAAGTAGGAAGGATAGGGATCTTTAATTTTGTCGCATAAAAAGGTATATGTCACATCAATACTTCTAGAGAGTTTAAGAAGATTCGTTGAAATATTAATATTCTTAGAATTGTTAAGTACAGCAATTCTTTTTTATCCTTATTTTAAACTTTCTTTTGTTTTTCATATTATTCAGTTCAAACGAATATTGAATCAAATCAATAAAGCTAAAAAGATTAAAATTACGCAGTATGGCAACATTTAATACCGTTCCGTTTTACGATTTGTTTGTAATAAATACTATTGTAAAGATTTTATTTTTTGACAGAACAGAAATAAGAATACATACTTTTTGGTAAATTGATAGTCGACTACTTTGAGTAAATTTTGTGTATACAAATACTAAAAAATCAAAATAATAATACACAAGATAAAGTAGTCAACATACTAATAGTAAACCTACGTTAACCTCGTAAAACTGATAATAAAATGAAAGTTGACGTCTTCGAAATCAATAAATAATAAATAATCATAATAATATCCTGACCATCTTTATTTTGCGTCTTTTGTAATATCTTTAGATATTATAATAACTTTCTTGCAATAATCGAATAATTTGAATATAAAAATCCTAACCTAAAAATGACGAGCATCAAAAATAAAAAGCATACCATTGACATAGATTCCCTAAGAACCGAGCACGAGTCTGATGAACAATGGGATGTGCGTCGAAACTTCATGGAGCAACACCAAGAAGACTTTGCTGAAGACGAGCTTATAACTTTAGCTCAGTTGTTTACTAACATCGAGTTCTTAGGCTGCAGGTATGTCCATAGATTTTATACAGCATCAGTTTAAAAAAATAAATCTTATAGGCTATTCCTCCTATAGCAGCAGTTAGACATGCGCAAAACGCTTAATTTAAAAGAAGTTGGGGTCATTTTCTGGTGGAGCCCTTGATGCCTTACGGAGCTGTAAAATGGGCTTTTCCCATATTCCCTTTTCCAATTAAACAAAAATACTAATAACACTACCTTTTTTTTCAGGTACCCTCCGGATACTATGAAAAGGATAGCAAAGCTTTCAGAAAAAGTGGCTACTAAATACAGGGACAGCCGTAAGAATAAACTTAAACGAACATTTGTACAAGCCAGTGACGCAGCAGAACAAAAGGCTAAAAGATCTTTCAAATAAATATCCATGTCAACACTACCTTAAGAGGATTGTGAAGCTATGCTTAAATCACGTAGCAGTAAAAATTAATCGGTGACAATGTTTCTCACCCCCTAAATCTAATCCGTATTCCATGATTTTTGAATACGCTAAGAATACTATGATAAAAACGATTCTGTTTTTGTTTTTTATTTTATTTTCTTTCCAATAAATATTTTCTTAAAAAGCAAAATGTACAGACCTAGATTTTCATAATATCTACAACATATTCAAAATTCGTAAAAATCAAACAATGTTTAAAGGGAGATAAACGTTATTGCATTTTGTATGGAAATTTTTTGCTTCACAGTTTTTTTAAATACTTATTAAGATCTGCCCATTACACTGTTCCGTACCATGACCGTAATAGGAATACATACATACATAACAGCACCCCTTAATCCCCAGAGTAGCGTAGGAAGAGCTAGAGAAATACCAACAACTCTAAAAAAGACTTGTTGATAATTCTGTAATAGGATTGTAGGCGGCATAAAAAATATCTTTTCACGTCAGCACACCTCAAAAAGGGTGGTTCTGCAGTTTAAAAACAGTAAGCAAAATTCGATTTTGCTGCGAGCGTGAGAAAAACGTAACTTTTTAATTTTTGTTCCGTGGCCGTGGTGCGGCGCACGGGCGGCGGGGGGGTGTCGTTGATTTTTTTACCTTGCCCACTAGACTGTTCCATCACCGACCGCCACCTCTCTACACGAACCTTTCTGGACCCGACTCATTCTTATTATGGTCACGGTATGATATGTTGAGGCATAGACCTCTAAGGACTAAGCAAATGCAGTAGGTAAGACCACAAATATTAGTTTCGACTTTCGTTTGAAATTCGTGTTGCTTGATAAAATTTGTAGAAGTAAAGAATTTCAAGTGTAAAATCATGTAAATCAGCGAAATCGGAAAAAAAACGTATACGGCCTCTTACAGTTACAGTAAGACCACAAGTATAAGTTACGCCGGCAACCTTCGTCCACCCACGCAGAAAGGTGCTCACTAATGCCGAAGATAAACGAACATAAAAATCCATTCAATAACCTTGTCGTGTTATGCGTAAGGTAGAATAATTATGAAATGACAGTTAAACTCGTGCTTTCTCGCTCATGGCGATTAGCGATTAGCGCTTAGCGCTCGTGCGTCTCAGCTTGTGTACGAATGACAACTGACGCGACGCTAAATAAAATGGCGGTCGCCGGCGTCGCTGCAATGGCTGCCGAATATTTGACCAATAGCCGTCGAAGTTTTACCCGCGCAAACGTACTGCCTTATAATTGGCCAAAGGGCGTTTTCCAAAAAAAGTGTACATCGTTAAGGACAAAACAAAACAATTAACTTTTTCCATTTCGTCACGAAAATTAACGTATCGAAATGTATGCCTAATTTTCGTGACGAACTGGAAAAAGTTAAATTTTCTTAATTTTGTCCTTAACGATGTACACTTTTTTTGGAAAACGCCCCAAAACGTTTTCGCGCCGCGCCTTCTAAAAAAATGCTTTCTGCGCAGGTACATCGTTGTAACTTATATTTGTGGTACTACTGTACCCTATGATATGTATAATGTGACGAATATTATTAGGATAAGTAAAATTAACAAATAATAAATAAAACTAATCATAATTATGACTTTGTTTTATTATGTACTAAAGATATGTAATTACCTAACGATTAAGATACAAGTACATTGGTTAGAAACAAAAAGTTAGTCGTGGTAGGACCGTGTGCAGGGTCCGTCCGGATCGCTACCACCATCTTACCCATTAACCTACCACCAAGCAACAGTGTTCGCATTGTTGTGTCCTGGTGTGGGTATAAGACAATTGGTGAAATTAGGTACTAGCATAGAGGCATTTGATGGCACGTTGGACTAGTTGACCCTGCCTCCGAAGCCAGTGCTGCCCTCCTAAGCTAAAACACAGTATGTCAGATTCAATTGCCAAAGTAGATTCAATCTTCTCTTGTTAGTAATAAGGTTTTGATTGCTACAGGAGACTTATTTGACATACTGCTATTTGGCTTAGCAGGGCACAGTGGTAACCCAGTCAAATCCCGGTAAGGCCAGATATTTGTGTGATGAGCGCGAATATTTGTTCCCGAGTCTTGGATGTTTTCTATTTATTTAAGTATATATTTCTCTATTTAAGTATATTTATCGTTGTCTAGTACCCATAGTACAAGCCTAGAGCTTAGTTTAGGACTAGGTCAATTTGTGTGAAATTGTCCCCTGATATTTATTCCATCTTAGTCCTCAGGGTTGGCAACGTATTGGGGGTCTGAGGATTGCAATCTTATGATAATAGTCGTGAGAATTCAAATGCGCTCGTGTGCCTTCTTCTTACATAAAAAAAGCAAGCTTAAACACCCTACCAGATTTTTAGGGTTCCTAGGGGGTGTCTATCATTTCAACGAAACACTTACAATAATGGCAGCCGAGTTAAGATGGAGCATACGTAAAAAAAATACGATCGCATATTATACAATCCGTTGTTTACAAATGGTTGAATGACAAACAAACTGTGGTTACAGAAATACCAACAAGTCTTTTTAGAGTTGTTGGTAGTTCTGTAGCTCTGCCTACCTCACTCTGGGAATGAAGGCGTGATCGTATGTGTATGTGTGAATGACAAACAAATTGTTTGATTTATTTCGATTGGAATGTCATACACAAGTATAACCACGAGGTAGTGCATTTCCGCGGCTCTGCTTGTGTTTAAGAGGCCACACTATATGCTGCCAAGTCCACATAAGAATGAGAAGGGTTTGCTTTATGTGATATACAAATACTACAAAACAAACATAAAAATCAACAAGTAAGAAACTAATTTACTATTTAAAGTCAATTGGTGCCGTCTTAGATGATTTTATTAGGTATAAACACTTTAATCGCCTGTATCTCAAGAACCAATGATGTCTGCTTAGTCGTGACAGTTTTCCTTTAAAAGTAGATTATACACCGAGGGGATAAAGCACAGTTTTATGTCACGGGCGCGATATTGAATCCTGAACGTAACGAAGGACTCCAGATTTAACTCCCGAGCGCAGCGAGGGTGTTACGAGTTAATTCCCGAGCGAAGCGAGGGAATTAAGAAGAGTCCTGAGCGCAGTGAGGGGTTCAAGCGCGCCCAAGACGAAAACAGCTTTATCCCCGAGGAGTGTACTCTACTTTTCTCACCTTTTGCGAGACAATAAAAAAGCGAGTCTACTAAAAACAGCGTTTTATTATAGTAAATTAAAATTAAAAGTGAAAATTGATATTTGAGACATTAGTCCAGTTGTGGAAAGACAATATTTATTTAAAACTTTGCAGTTATCACCAATGTATTTTATTGCAGCGTCTTACAATACTCGCGGCTTTTGTTTAATTTCAAATGTGTTCCATTCAGCTTGCCGTGGCCAGCTCGATTTTAGAAAATGTTCGATTTTCAAATTAGGTTCGACGCGGCGGTGGCGGCGGCGCCGCGCCCGGCCTTCGAGTATTAGTTGATCTTTTATTACGAAATTAGACTTTAAGGCCATTGTAATAAGAACTATGAAAAGTGAAAATATTACAACCCAGCGAGTTATAATGAGATTCAGTACAACATTACACCCCGGCTAAAGCCAAGGGCTTTAATAATTTGGTTTGCGTAAGGTTTGCATGATATGTAATTTGGCATTGTCGAGCAGGTGGTGTGAAAATACAATTACAGGCTAACAGTTAGGACCAAAGCACCTACAATGTTAATTATAATTACAATTGTACCTTACGTACTATAGAACAAAGGGATTACAAAAGGAGCATAATTTTATGAGCAACAATTGCCAGCTGTCGGCGAATATATCGGCATCTTGGAACTGCGAAAGTACCTAATACATTTAGAAGCACCTGTGCTCGATTGGTTGGAGCATTGCCGGCGCGGCGCGAGCGCTGCTCCGGCAACGCGAATAACCGGCAATTCATCGGCATATACAACCTAATTTGTTCAAGGGCATTTGGGTTATCAATTTTGCTCCTTAATAGGAGACAGTAATAGACTGGAAGGTGCATTTTACGCCTGGAGATAATCAGATAAGAGTATCAAACCTCACCGCGACAGTCATGAAGAGAGACGGGTACAGGAAGGGATAATATCCGAATTGTCTTTTATATACGTACCTAGCAAACTTACGTTAAACTCGCTCTTAAATAAATAAATAAATATCACGGGACAATGTCACACGAATTGACCTAGTCCCAAACTAAGCTCTAGGCTTGTACTACGGGTACTAGACAACGATAAACATACTTATATAGAGAAATAAATACTTAAATACATAGAAAACATCCAAGACTCAGGAACAAATACTCGTGATGATCACACAAATATCTGCCTTTACCGGGATTTGAACCCGGGACCGCTGCCTTCGGAGGCAGGGTCACTCCCAACTAGGCCAACGTGTCGTCAATTAGGATTTGATACTTCATCTCCAGCGGATAAAAGACGTGATTCGTGACTTAGGGCGTGTAGAGTTAAAAGCGGGCTCGACATGAGATCCTGGGCAGGGATTCTACAGGATAATAACGATATCTTGAAGGTCTCTTCTTTCCATGACAGTTATGGAACCAGATCATCTCGTTGTCCTCTAGAGAGTCATCGCCATAGAACTGTTGCTTTTACCGGCAGTTTCCGATACCTAGCAACCAAATGCTGGAACAATATTCCTCCAACAATAAGACTTTTTACATCAAAGTACTCGTTTAAAAAACATTTTAGGGATCTACTACAGAAACAAACGATTGGTATACCTCGCGGTTACTCGGTATCGGATTTTGCTGTTTAGTGCTCCTGAAGGATTGTGAAACTCACCGGACATAGAACACTTGCACAATGTTGCAAACTAACACACGCACACTTACACGTATCACACGTAAATGCACGCACAAGCACGCCAATGCATGACAGTATGTTTTTGTTTGAAATATTATTATCTTGTTCTTTTTGTCTATGAGTTTGCTTGTTGTAGCTCTGTCGTTCCTCGGGGTTGTGGCAGAATATCAGCGTTTTGCTCATCATGAGCGAAGCTATACGCTGAGCCATTTCCTTTTTGCACTGCTGCAACGCACACATTCGTCTGGCAACTTTTTGTGTATTTTTAATGTAATTGTGTTGTTTTAATTACCTTTGTCAATTGTGTGTGTGATTTGTAGTACGCAAATAAACGTTTTATCTATCTATCTATCATATCGTCTTCGACGTGTTTCCGTATTGTCAACGTTTTGATGACAAAAGATTTTTTTATGTATTTTCCCTATTATTGATATTAATTACTTACTAGAAACAATTGTTTTAAATTCCAAATTTTGACTTCGTTGAAGGCAAACACGGGTGCATAATAACGGTCACTTATAGTCAAGTTACATAAACGGATTCCTGTCACTTCGCAATTCGTAAACAATAATAAAAACATCTCGATACGATATTTATTTTCTGTCATTCAGGGCAGTCATGTTGATGTGGCTAGCCAAAATACTGATCGTTCTCAACTTTTTCGTTTGGGGCTTTATTTTTTATAGATTAATTGTGTTTTACTATAGATTTTACACTACAACTGTTTAATAATTATTTTAAATAATCAGTGATTTAATTAAGGTGAGTTATGTGACATAAATTATTTACTTGTCTCAGTTATTATACGTTTACTTTTAATTATTTTGAATATTTTATGTTTAGACGAGATACGATAGCCTAGTTGGTAGTGAACCTGCCTCCAAAGCCTGGTCCTGGATTCGAATCTCAGTCGGGGCAAATATTTCTGCGATGTGCGGGAGTATTTTGTTCCTGAGCTTGGATGATTTTTTATGTATTTAAGTATGTATTTCTCTATAATGTTTATCGTTGTCTAGTACCCATAGTACAAGCCTAGAGCTTAGTTTGGGACTAGTTCAATTTGTGTGACATTGTCCTGTGATTTATTATTATTATTATTATTATTCTATTATCTTGAAATGGTAGGATGGATCATTTTAATAACAACTGACTTATGAGTCTTTTCCGTTAAGTTGACTAAGTACACGAAGGTTAAAGGTTATTTCTCAAACCTCGGCGAAATAAACGTTTCATTAAAAATACTGCACATTAATAAAGGATCTGTCACTTCCGTAGTTTTTCTATTATTTCCTTTACTTTTTTCTTTGTTCTATCTCATGCTTCGTCTGTTGTCATTGTTTGGCTGTTTTGGGGGATGTATGTATGTATAGATGTATAATTATATGTATTAAGTAAGTATTTATTAAATTATTTACTTTATGTATTTACATTTAGTCTATATATAAATAGTTTTAATTTCAAAATTGAAATAATTTAATTGTTTCTTGTAGTTATTTAGTTCGAGTTCTAAACGAATTGGTTTACACCGCCTGCCATGAATTTGTGTCCTCAGTTATTTCTCTTACAAGGTTGTCTGGAAGAGATCGCTATTTAGCGGTAAGACCGCCTGTTGTATACCTATGATTTAAATGTACTGTTCCGTGTTCTGTTTTTATTTTTTATTTTTTGGTGTTCTCTAAAGAGTATTTGTATTGTATTGTATAAATAATTATTATCGCCAGAATTTCAACATACATACATACATACATAATGTCATGCCTTTATTTCCAGAGTGGGGTAGGCAGAGCTACAGAATTACCAACAACTCTAAAAAACTTGTTGATAATTCTGTAACCACATTTTGCACAATCAGGCTAAGATGTTTTACTAGTGTATTAGTGACAGGTTGCAAGCCCATCGCCTAACAGTATTACAAGCCCATATACCCTTAGTCGCCTCTTACGACATCCACGGGAAGACATGGAGTGGCACTATTCTAACCCGGCCAGCACGCGGAGAATTTCAACTTAAAAAAAATTAGGTCGTACGTATCGTCGACTTCCTGCGTATAACGAAACACGTGAATATATTGACTCAATCACTAGCTTTTGAGTGAGGGCTTTAAAAAAAACGGGATTATGGGTCCACCTGCAAAACAAATCGCGACATATTTTCGCGTGCTAATATATTCTATCACTCGACTTTAAATTCGAGCACTCGAAACTCAAAAATCGCCTCCTTGGACTCAGCATTTTGCTTTACTGCAGAGCTGGTTTTTAGCCAGACCCTTATTAGATGGCTGTTAAAAAAAAACGCACCTAAATCGGTTCATCCGTTTAAGAGCTACGGTGCCAAAGACAGACACACACACACACATACTTACACATCAAACTTATAACACCCCTCTTTTTTGCCTATGTAGGGCATCCAATCTCGGTATACCGAGATCTCGAAATACCGAGATCCCGCGTCATTTTCCAGTCCCGCAAGGAGCGAGATTACCAGCGCGGGATCCGTGGTATTCGCGAAATAGAAGTCTTAAATAATTAAAAGTAGTACATGTATAATTCAGAGTTTTATTTACACAAAATACCTCTTTACACAACACTTAATAGGCAGCTCATCTAGCAGCTCATCTAACACCTGTGGGATCCCGCAAATACCGAGACCACAAATAACATGCGGGATTGGATGCCCTAGGCGTATGAAACTTTGTCGTAAATGCTTAATAGTTTATTACAAAACACAATAATAGGTAGTAATGGGGGCGCCACTGGACGCTCGGCGTAGTCTTCATTTAGTTTTTTTATAGTTTGGACTCTAAAATAGTAGCACAAGGTTCGATCTTGAATACGAATTTTTTTTAGAAAAAATACTCATCATTACGAGTGTTACGAGTAGGTACTATGATTAGGTAGGTAGATTAGAATTGACGCGCGCCGAATCAAGGACACCTCTATTGTTCGGGTTCAATCGAGCTCAAGGCCAAGGCCGTCGCTATTGTAATACAAGGCCGCAATGAGTAGAACCTTCCATTATCGAACTATCGAGAACTTCCCCGGCGGGTCAAGGTCCATCGGTCATTCGAGAAGGCAATCTGGAACGTTCAGCGATTGCGAGTATAAAAGGCGAGGCGCGCGTGCGGCGACTCATTCCCATCCGATCAGAGCCGGAGTCCCGCAGGGCTCTGTTCTCTCCCCAATTCTCTTTTCGTTGTTCACAAACGATATACCAAGAGTTCCGCATGTTCATTATGCACTTTTTGCTGATGACACCGCCATCTATACGACTTCTATCCGCCCCTCGGTTCTACACGGTCGCCTCCAGGACGCCATCAACGAGTTAGGTCGTTGGTTTAGGCTCTGGAGGATCGAAGTGAATCCGGAGAAAAGCGCCGCTGTGCTTTTTTGCCGGAAACTTAGTCTCAGTTGGTTAGGTCCCTCCTACCTATTCGACTCTACGATAGTCCCATTCCGTGGGCTAACGAGGTCAAATATCTAGGGGTCACCTTAGATCGTCGATTGCTTTTCCGGCAACACATTAGACGTGTCCGGAATCGCGCGGCCTTCATTCTAGGCCGTCTCTATCCGTTATTGAACAAACGCAGTAAGCTGTCGCTTAGAAATAAGATGACAATTTACAAGACGTGCGTTCGCCCCATACTAACTTATGCTAGTGTGGTCTTCGCTCATGCGAACTCGACTGCTCTGTACCAATTCCAGGTGCTGCAGAATCGATTCTTGCGCAGAGCCGTGGGCGCTCCATGGTTCATGCGCAACTTAGATCTTCACGACGACCTCGGTCTTCCAACCGTGGCCAAGTTTATGAAGGATGCCTCTCGGCGGTTCTTCAATAACGCTCCTCACCATCCTAACCCCTTATTACGCGATGCCGTAAATTACGTCCCGCTCATGGGCGTATCCTCTCGGAAAAGGCGTCCCCGACACGTACTGACCGACACCGATGACACTATCACGGCTGCCCTCGCAGCCCGCGAAGATATTCGTCGCCCAACCGTCTCACAGGGCAACACCAGCTTAGATCCATACACACCACAACGTCTCCGTCCGCGGCGGAGGCGTCGGCGTCCCCCGGCTCACCCTACACGTGGGCGACCCCACTTTGCACCGGTATCGGTACCGATTAATTCACATAATCGACACCCAGATGGAGTTTCTTGACGCTTCTTCTCAGTCTGGTCTAACGTAAAATTTCCGAACCGTTGTAGCATAAAACTAATTCGATTGAAATTCTCCCCTAGCGTCCTAAGTCCGAGGTCGGCCCAATAGGGGCGCCCTTAGGCATGCTAGTGTAAAACCCATTTATAGCGTGGACTCCCATCAGGAGTCCGCCCTCTCTCCGGCAAAGTAGTCAAAGCCATCACAGGCTAACTACGTAGGTCCCTCAAAAAAAAAAAAAGCAACGACTCATTTCCTTACTTGGAGAGCAAACAGTGCGGACGAGTGAACCGAGCGATCATCTAAGTTTATTGTGCGATAATTGTTTGTAACGATTAAGTGAGGGTGTTAATAAAGTATAGCTCTTAATTATCGGTGTGTCCGTGCATTTCTATTAGTTACCTACCCCTACCCCCCCGTACGTAACAATATTTTCTTTTAAAACTAACTTGTTTTTTTCAAGATAATCGAAAGATGTTTACAACAATATTCGTGGTATTCTTGCCAGTGGCTTTAAATCAGAAGATGAAGGATAAAATAAAAGAAGACCTTCTTACCCCCTTGAAAGAATATGGGGAGACGTGTGGATATGATGTAAGTAAAAACTATAACCTACATACATAAATAACGTCACGCCTTCATTCCCAGAATGGGATAGGCAGAGCTACAGAATACCAACAACTCAACTTGTTGATAAGTCTGTAACCATATTTGGCACAATCAGGCCAAGATGTTACCAGTGTATTGGTGACAGGTTGCAAGCCCATCGCCTAGCAGTGCTACAAACCCTTATTCCCTTAGTCGCCTCTTACGACATCTACCAGGAAGACATGGACTATTCTAATTCGGCAACCACACAAAGGACTATACTGTAAAATTGTTTTGATTTTTTTTCAGAGTTGTCCGATCACGAGACCTGGTGCGCTGAACGTCCACATAGTGCCCCATACCCATATGGAACTGGGAGCTTACCTCTCTTTCGACCAGCACTGGACTGGAGGTAGGTACAGTAGTACCACAAATATAAGTTACAACGATGTACCTGCGCAGAAAGCATTTTTTTAGAAGGCGCGAAAACGTTTGGCCAATTATAAGGCAGTACGTTTGCGCGGGTAAAACTTCGACGGCTATTGGTCAAATATTCGGCAGCCATTGCAGCGACGCCGTCGACCGCCATTTTATTTAGCGTCGCATCAGTTGTCTCTCGTACACAAGCTGAGACGCACGAGCGCTAAGCGCTAATCGCTAATCGCTAATCGCCATGAGCGAGAAAGCACGAGAAAGAACTGTCATTTCATATTCCACCTTACGCGTAATACGACAAGAAACTATAAGGGTTCCTAGTTTGACTACGGAACCCAAAAAAAAGGGGTTTTTGCTCTCCGGGGTTGCCAGGTTTTAGAGATGGCAACCCTATTTAGGCGGAGAACTGGAGAGGCACCCTCATCCACACCGAATCAACAGTGCGAAGACTAGATACTGCTTGATGTAAGGATATTTATTTTGCAGAGGACGACAGATATGTGAATACTAAACAGACAACCGTGAAGAGGATCCTTGATTTCGTAATCACTGAGCTTTGGAACCACGCCGAAAGAAGGTAGATGAACTTAGTAAAATTGACTAATACCTAATAATAAAACCGGGCAAGAGCATGTCGAACCATGCTCAGTGTAGGGTTCCGTAGCCGTTAAGTACCTACTACAAACATAAAAAATATTTATTTTCTATTTAAGAATAATAAGAATAAGAATGATTTATTTAAAGTCAATTGGTGCCGTCTTAGATAATTGTAGTAGGTACAATACATATTTATTTATTTATTACACTTTAATCGCATGTATCTCACGAACCAGTGAAGTCTACTTAGTCGTGATAGTTTTCCTTTAAAATTCGTTATATGCTCTTTCATTTAAGTTTTTTTTCATATTTGAGTCTTACAAAAATTAGCGCTTTAAAGCTTAATATTTCATAAACGGATTAAAACTGTTTCCGGAGGTATTTACCCTAAAAAAAAATATTTTTTTATATTTTATTGTACCACTTTGTCGGCGTGACTGATATGCATATATGCATATTCATGCCAAATTACAGCTTTATAGTACTAAGAGCCTCTGCGCTATGCTTCGGACGGACGGACGGACGGACATGGCGAATAAGGGTCACTGGTTTCCTACGGAACCCTAAAAATGATCGCGCATTCGCGTTCTATTAGGACGACTTCATAGGTACGCATACGCACGCAACTTAAGGCGCTCCCATGAACAACAGCTTTGACGCGCCATTTTCTGTCATTTTCCTTAATATCTTTCAAACGGAACACATTTCCAACGG
The DNA here is from genome assembly GCA_949316455.1 of Acleris holmiana. Classification (NCBI taxonomy): domain Eukaryota; kingdom Metazoa; phylum Arthropoda; class Insecta; order Lepidoptera; family Tortricidae; genus Acleris; species Acleris holmiana. Next base: position 1,221,916 of record OX438790.1, on the reverse strand, counting down.
TAATTTCTGAGAAGAATCAATAAGACTCCAATTAGAAGTTTTGTATTTCAGATTCACTCTCGCTGACACCGCGTATTTATTCTACTGGTGGTCAAAAAGGGACGCGACAGGTAAGTAAATATATATTGAAGGTTCTTTATTTTAGATAACCTTAAATATAACCCCCTTTATTTTTTACCGTGTGGTCGCCGGGTTAGAATAGTGCCACTCCATGTCTTCCCGTGGATGTCGTAAGAGGCGACTAAGGGATTAAAGGCTTGTAGTACTGTTAGGCGATGGGCTTGCAACCTGTCACTGATACACTGGTCAACATCTTAGCCTGCTTTTGCAAAACGTGATTACAGAGCTATCAACAGGTCTTATTACAGTTGTTGGTATTTCCGTAGCTCTGCCTACCCCACTCTGGGAATGAAGGCGTGATGTTATGTATATATTTTAGAGAATAACGACGACGCGGTTCTGCGGCGAGCTAAGCAGAAACGGGAACTTTTGCCTACCATTAAGAGGCGAAAAACTGCATATCTCGGTCACGTGCTTAGGCACGATAGATATGACCTTTTGCTACTTATAATGATGGGCAAAGTTGCCGGTAAACGGCGAGTTGGTCGGAGAAAGAAGTCGTGGCTCCGCAACATCCGAAAGTGGACTGGAATAGCGAGCGCATCCGAATTGTTTCGACTCGCTAAGGACAGGCAACGATTCCAGAAGTTGGTAGCCGACCTTCACTAGTTATGAGGCACAAAGAAGAAGACGAAGAGAATATGGGCATATAGTACTGTTAAGCGACGCCTTCATTCCCAGAGTGGGGGAGGCAGAGCTACAGAAATACCAACAACTCTAAAAAGACTTGTTGATAATTCTGTAACCACATTTTGCATAAACAGACCAGTAAGCGTACTGGTGTATTAGTGACAGGTTGCAAGCCCATCGCCTAACAGTACTACAAGTCTTTAATCCTTTATTCGCCTTATGACATCCACGAGAAGACATGGAGTGGCATTATTCTAACTCAGCAACCACACAATCAAAAATAAAGAGTTCCGTTAAACTGTGCTGCTGGTTCCAGTGCATCGCATGGTGTACGAGCTCATCCGGCAGGGCCGGCTGGTGCTGGTGGGGGGCGGGTACAGCATGAGCGACGAGGCCTCCGTCAGCTACCAGGCTGTCGTTGACCAGTTCACCTTTTCGCTGAGGTACGTGACACAGTTCATCTTAAGTTGGACACTTTAACCATTTAGGATATTTTTACCCTTCTTAAACCATCCACCCATCTACCCATTCATCACCCCTTGTGAAACTGAAGTCGGTTTTTGGTTAAAGATATTCTGGGATGCCGACTTGACCTATACCTACCATTTTAAAAGAAGTTAAGAGCGAAGCCTCTTTGAAATTTCTTTCAACTGGTTAGACTGCTAGGACCCCACGGACCAAGGGTCTCGCTCGACGCCAAATGGAATAAAACTATACTCTGGGCCGAGACTGGGAAATATAAATAATCAGTTAATAATCAAATTTAGTATGCAAAAGACGATTCATAACCGGTTAAAACCGGTTATTTGTATTCCCTAGCCGAGACCACTGTATTTATTTGCCAATCTTAATGCATTCAGCCCCTTCAGCTGCCGCACCAGCTCTATTGTTTAACAATAAAATTACTAATTGCCAATATTTACATGTATTTACATACATACATAGCATCACGCCTTCAATCCCAGAGTGTAGGCAGAGCTACAGCAACACCAACAACTTTAAAAAGATATGTTTATAATTCTGTAACCACATTTTGCACAATAAGTTTACTAGTGTATTAGTGACAGGTTGCAAGCCCATCGCCTAACAGTACTACAAGATTATTCCCTTAGTCGCCTCTTACGTCTACGGGAAGACATGGAGTGGCACTATTCTAACCTAGCAACTACAAGGGGCCTAAATTTATATGTATTTGTTCACAGAAAGATCAATAACACTTTCATGAGCTGCGGGCGCCCCCTGGTGGCGTGGCAGACGGACGCGTACGGCCACTCCAGGGAGTTCGCCTCGCTGATGGCACAAATGGGGTTCGATTCCAGACATTAACTCTAGGGTTATAGCGTCTGTAGCGCATCAGGGATGTGCGCCGAGGCTCGCGTCGATAGTTTCCAGGCCATTATTCGCAAGAGAGTCGCCTCCCTGATGCGACGTGTGCGAGATAGTCCCAACAGCCTCCTCAATACGATTGTGCATAAGTTCGATTGCCCAGTCGTGAAACACTGGAATTCCTGTCATGCGGGCCATAGAATTCTATTGTTTTAATGTTGTAGTAGTTTTATCAGTGTAGTACTTACTTACTAACATAGTTTTAAGAAAATGTTACTAATAAAATATGGACCCCGGTTTGAAATAAAATGATTATTATTATTATTATTATTATAGGTTTTGGTCTAGTGCTAACCTTTCCCTTACCGTCAGGCCTCGGATACCGGTTAAATTTTGAAACCGTTAATGTACTTGACTTGTTTTTGTAACCAGTTTTGGGAGTAACCTTTACGAGCTAAAAAACCGGTTATTCGGGGATTTCGGCTTGCAAAAACAAGCGCTGCTTAGTTTTAATTACTAAAACTTTTGGTTTCTCGACTCGCCGCTCGGTGATTAAACCGGTTACTTAAGGTTAAAATAAAGATCTCAAAACGTTCGCGTTCCCTAGAAAAGCTCGGAAAAAAACCATAATACACCGGTATTAACCGGTATTTATTAAACCGGTTCCGAGCCCTGATTATGTACTTGACTTATTTTTATAACCGGTTTTTGAAGTAACCTTTGATTAAAGTTCTTTTCGATTCAACCGGTTGCGAGCAAAAAAAATACCGGCTAATCCAGTCGCACGTCACGCACGAAAAACGATCGCTACTTAATGTTTTTATTCAATACATAACTATTGGTTACTGAATTATCAACAAGTCTTTACAGTTGTTGGTATTTCTGTAGCTCTGCCTACCCCACTCTGGGAATGAAGGCGTGATGTCATGAATGATGAATAAATAACTATTGGTTTCTCGACTCGCCGCTCGTGTATTAAACCGGTTAATTAACGTTAAAATAAAGTTCTCAAAACGTTCGCGTTCCCAAGAAAAGTTCGGTGCGAAACCGGAATAAACCGGTATTTTTTAAACTGATTCCGAGTCCTGCTTACCTTTCCATTTAAAAAGACTCTTACTTAAATCTTTTACGATACACTGGGCTTCCACCGTGCTTGAGGCACTCTAGATCTTAGTTTTTGTCTGTCTGAATGTCTGTTTGCTAGGTTTGAGGCCTTGTTCATCAACCCCATCAGTTATGATGACGAATTGGTCCGCATGAGGAGAAAGGCGCTGGAGGTCGTATGGAGAGGGAGCGATGATTTAGGTAAGAACCGACCCTCAGATCTTTTAAAAAAATAAAAAACCGGGCAAGAGCATGTCGGACCATGCTTAGTGTAGGGTTCCAAAGCTGTTAAGTGCTACAAACATAAAAACCAACAAGTAATAACTAGTTTTCTATTGAAAGTCATTTCGTGCCGTCTTAGATGACTTTAGTAGGTAGGTATAAACACTTTAATCGCCTGTTTTTGGCTTTAATTTAAGTTTTTTTTCTGATTTTTAATATTTGCAGTTTTGGCTGTAGGGGGGCGGGGCGGGGGACACTTTTGACTAACAAAAGTTAGCGCTGTATAGGTTAATATTCCATAAACGGAACCTTAGATCTAAAAATTGTTTCCAAATACCCAAATTTTTTTCAAAGACCTATTGAACGGCAAAAAAAATACATCCCCAGGTTACGTGTAAGGGAGGTAACCTAAAAAAATTGTTTTTATAATTTATTGTAAGTTACTACGTTGTAGGCGTGACTAAAATGTATATTCGTGCCAAATTACAGTTTTCTAGTACTAAGAGTCTCTGCGCTAGGCTGCGGACGTACGGATGGACGCACATGGCGAAACTATAAGGGTTTTTAGTTTGACTACGGAACGCTAAAAAACCTATTGTTTTTTTAATTACAGGCGCCGATACTGACATCTATACGCACAAGCTGTTTGACGGGTACTGGTCGCCGCCAGGGTTCTGCTTCGGCAAGCTTTGCATGGACCCACTCCTCATCACCTCTGACAGCCTGTTCCTCAACGTCCCTGAACGGGTTAGCTTTCCTATTACATCACCATTGTTATCGCTGATATAATGACTATAGTCACTAATGTGGTCACTGTCTGACCTAAAAGTAGTCTCCCTCTCTCCCTCCTCCTCTCCCCCCTCTCTCCGCCCCTCTATCTCTCTCCCCCCCTTCTCTCATTCTTGCTCTCCATGCTGGGCCTCTATTCTACTACGTTGTAACGATATCGCGTTTGACCTGTTTTAGAATCGTTTATGTCACAGTCGCCATTATTGTAAATGGCATAAGAGTTATCAAAACGTTGACAATACGGAAACACGTCAAAGACGATATCGTTATTACCGTGTAGAATCCAAGCCCAGCAAGTGAACTACATCTTCTGTGTAGAAACTATAATCATCTTCGACGTCAGTGTCATCATGACATGACCAAAGTGTGGCCTCTCGTTATTGTCATTGTGTGTAGCTAGCTAGATGGCTCATTAGTCGCATTTCACGACCATCACTGAGATGATGACTATTAAGTATCATCGTTGACGTCACTGTCGTCGTTATGACTAAAGTATAGTCTCTCTTTTTCTCTCTTTATCTGGTTCTATCTTTAGCTGTTTAATTCCTTCACGTATTATAACTGTCATAATAACTAAGATCATGACTAAAATTATCACTGATGTCACTGCGTCGTGATTAAAGTCTACTCTCACTTTCTCTCTTTTGTCTCTCTTTGTGTTTGTGTTTGTATGTATATTTGAGGCTCTTTCTCAACCTTTGCGCGACATCACGTGCATGTGTTTGTCTCTCTGTGTGCATGCAAAACTGGAGTGTCACTGTTACCATGACTTCGTAGTATGTCTATCTCACTGTACGGTTGTGTGTGGTCAAGGGTTTCTGGTCTCCATGCTTCAGGTGGACCGCTTCATCGAGGCAGTGCAGTATCGTCAGGCGCCTCACTACACCACCCGGAACGTTTTGGTGATGATGGGCCACAAGGACGCGTACTTCGATGCGGCCACTTGGTTTGCAAATATTGAGAAACTTATGGAGTAAGTCGTTTATTCATTAATAGAATAGAAAAAGGCATTTTAATATGCTTATTAAGGTGCCTTTTTAGGGTTCCGGAGCCGAATGGCAAAAACGGAACGCTTATAATTTCTTCATGTCCGTCTGTCCGTCTGTCCGTCCGTCCATCTGTATGTCACAGTCATTTTACTCAGAGCCTATTGGCACTATATAAATGAAATTTGGAGGATAGATGTATTCTATGAACCGTTATACAATGATGTAGTAAAATTGAAAAAAAAAAATATTTAGGGGTGGCACTCCATACATGTAACTAGGGGACGAACACATTTCTTTTGATTTACATCTGCATGTGGGGTATTTTTAGATAGGGCTTCCAAAATGATACTCAGGTTTTAAAGTGACTTTTTTTACGTAAGTGAACAGTTGGCGAGATATACGCTTCTAAAATCGTAAAAATAAAACATAGGTAAAAAGAGAAGAGAATAGTGTCTTCTTTCTTTATTTTTTTTTCTCTCTAACAGTAATTCTGTAATAATGTTCGTAATAAACCAGTTTAAATTCTGTCCGGGTGGGTAGCTTTTGAACTGTTAAATAGAACATTGTAATAAAAATTGCAGTAGTAGAACATACGAAATACTTCCGACCAAAATTGTTTTGAACACGATACGCTGTGTAGTTTTTGAGATTTTAATAAAAAACATGAACGTTCATCCCAGCTACGGAACCCTTCACTGTGCGTGGTCCGACATGCACTTGGCCGGTTTTTCTATTCTATTGTAATTGCCGTGGACATGAAAATACAACAAATCAAAACATCACGCCTTCATTCCCATAGTGGGGTAGTCAGAGCTACAGAAATATTATCAACTCGAAAAATGTGGAGGAAAACGTGTCGTATCTTCCTTCTAATAATCACAAGAGCACCTATGACGATGCAAGACAATATTAAATAAACTTCGATACGTTCTCCTACAGAAACTGTGTCCCCTAGACAAGATGCAATGTTATCATGTTATGACTAAGCTATTATGTTATATAGGTGTCTGGGTTAGGCCAAGCATTTTTGGCTGTTAGATAATCCTCGACCCCATAGCAGAGGCCCTAGACAAAATGCGTTCGCTAACTAGCGATTCTATTCGTTTGGTTTTTAAACCAATCGCGTCACTGGTAGATCATGTCATACGAAAAGTAACGTGATCTACCAGTGACGTGATTGGTTTAAAAACCAAACGAATCGAATCGCTAGTTAGCGGACGCTTGTCTAGGGCCTCAGGCATCAACGACATTTTCTAGTAATTTTTAATTAGAGAAAATGATATTTGTGTAAACACTTTATTATACTAAAACAATTACATTACAAAATAATGAAAAATACAGAAAAAAAAGTAGTATAAAGGCTAACGTACGCTTTAAGTAATCTCTTCCAGTAAATCTTTGGGCGAGTACCTACTAAAGTACAAAATATGGCCGAGAGGAAACAATAGAAAATAATAACTTTAGCGAACTTTTTTTTATGGTAATCTTAAATATGAAAATATCCTTGGTTACATTGATTTTACACTGCTTTGCGATTAAATTGCCATAAATCAAAATAATTTTAGGATAATTTTTAGATAATTTCTAACGTAAATACATATACAACAACAGTGTTCACATTGTTGTTCCGGTGTGGGAATAACACAACCGGTGAAATTACTAGCATAGAGGCATTCCATCTTAGTCCTCAGGGTTGGCAACGCATTTGAGGTGTTAGGATTCAAATGTCTATGGGTCTCAGATTCCACTTACCATCAGGTGGCCTGAGTGCTCGTGTGCCTTCTCCATGACATAAAAAAAAAAACGACACAATCTGCTTCAAGTGCTTCAACTAAGGGCGACTAAGGGAATAAGGGCTTGCAGTACTGTTAGGCGATGGGCTTGCAAAATTGTATATTCTCTCTCTATATATAACTACTAGCGACCCGCCAGCGGCTTCGCCCGCTCATTTTTCTACACCTTCGGTTACATTGTTCAAATTTTACCAAGGATCCCTAATTTTTTCAAAATGAAATGTAGCCTATGTCAAATTGGAAGAATGTAGCATTCTATTGGTGAAAGAATTTTTTAAATCGGCCCAGTACTTTTTGAGCCTATTCATTACAAACATACAAACATACAAAAATAGGAACAAATCTTTCCTCTTTATAATATTAGTATAGATGAAACGTCCTAAAAATATATCTTCAACAACTTTTTTTTCAGATTCGTCAACAAGAGAAGCAGAGAGAATAACCTCAACATCTCAGTCATTTATTCTAGTCCCATGTGCTATCTGCATTCCGTTCGCGCTGAAAAGTAATCTTTCATTATTATCTATACTAACAGTATAAGTCTGCTAAGTCTGTAGCCATTTTTAAAAGCAAGCTAAATGATCATTTTCTGTCACTTCCGTAGTTTTTCTATTATCTCCCTTACTTTTTTCTTTGTTCTATCTCATGCTTTGTCTGTTGTCATTGTTTGGCTGTTTTGGAGGATGTATGTATGTATATATTATATAGATGTATAATTATATGTATTTAGTATGTATTTATTCAATTATTTACTTTATGTATTTATATTTAGTCTATTTATAAATCAAAATTTCAAAATTGAAATAATTTAATTGTTTCTTGTAGTTATTTAGAGTTCTGAACGAATTAGTTTACACCACCTGCCATGAATTTGTGTCCTCAGTTATTTCTCTTACAAGGTTGTCTGGAAGAGATCGCTATTTAGCGGTAAGACCGTCTGTTGTATACCTATGATTTAAATGTACCTACTGTTCCATGTTCTGTTTTTTTTTTTTTGGTGTTCAATAAAGAGTATTTGTATTGTATTAAAGAGGTAAAGTTTATGAGTTTGTGGAGTTTAGAGGATAATCTCTGAATCTCATAAAGTGGCCTAAATGGCCGTAGTATTAGGATAAGATGTGTATATAAATGTAAAATTACAAAAAAAAAAAAATTAACCAGAGATGGGCATTAACCGATTAACTTTTTGATCAACTAATTAATCGGTTAAACAATCAATCGTCACAAAATTAATCACGATTTGGAACAAGCACGGCACAAAAATTCAATTTGTTGTAAATCGTGTTATACAGATGTAAGCTGTAGCAATCTGTCAACGTAACTCGAAACTTAGACGTACAAAAGAAACTTATTAGTTCCTAACCACTACATAGTATAAAACAAAGTCGCTTTTTCTGTCCCTATATCCCTATGTATGCTTAAATCTTTAAAACTACGCAACGGATTTTGATGCGGTCGTTTTTAATATATAGAGTGATTGAAGAGGAAGGTTTATATGTATAATACTTTAATCCGGAGCGAAGCGAGGGCGGGTCGCTAGTATTAATAATATCGAAAATTAATCTAATTAATAATATCGACGACACGGTGGCCTAGTTGGGAGTGACCCTGCCTCCGAAGCCAGCGGACCTGGGTTCAAATCCCGGTAAGGGCAGATATTTGTGTGATGAGCGCAAATATTTGTTCCTGAGTCTATGTATTTAAGTATGTATTCTCTATATAAGTAAGTTTATCGTTGTCTAGTACCCATAGTACAAGCCTAGAGCTTAGTTTGGGACTAGGTCAATTTGTGTGACATTTGTCTCGTGATATTAGTAAATTTTTCAATCTTTGTACGAGTATGTTGGTATTTTTTTTTGTCTTTTTCAGCCCGGTACTTGAGACAAAGCAGGACGACTTCTTTCCGTTGGTGTATGACAAGGACACGTATGCTGTGGGGATGTACACCTCTCGCCCGACGTTGAAGTATATCGTTAGAGAAGGTTACGTGTTCCTACAGGTAATATTACAAGGGGTATATGACTCATACACAAATTTAGGTTAGCGTCTTTCCTGTGGACACACCGCAAGTTGACGTTTTTAAGGCCTAATTTTCTGGCTAAGCCGATTGCCGCAAAAACGCCGTCAGGATTGCTTTAGACCTATCATATAAAAACATAACTTATATGCACACAAGCCTTTAACTATTGACCACAGGAGAGACAACTTTTGTTTTTAAGAGTGTGTACGTATGACCCAGGTAAGTATTATAATGCTAAAAGTAACATACTTAACTAATATATCGACGTTTAATACATCGTAAATCTACTCGTAAATACTGAAAGTACAAAGAGCAGTTCTTATGCGTAGTTGGTTACCTGCCTACGAAGCTAGCGGTCCTGGATTCGATTCCCGGTAATAGCAAATATTTGTGTGATGAGTGCGAGTATTTATTATTATTATTGTCAATATTTATTTAAAATCTGTAAGTTAAGTTTTTTACAATAAATGTTAAGATATAAAAGTAAAATAACAATACTCATATAAAAAACAAATACTATAAAAAACCTAACCTACGGGTGCCGCCGGCAGCGGGGCAGGGCTCAAGCTACCGGTGGTTAGGGCTGCAGAGAGAGGAACCTCCTCACAATACGTGCCGTGTCGAGGAGTACTGCTTTCTGTATCTGGCCCTTGATCCAGCCACCTAGCGAGAGTCTCTTAAGGTGTTGATCGAGACTCTTCGCTATAAGACCGTTCGCTGAAACAACTATCGGGACAATGATCGTCGAGTCAACATCCCACATAGCGGTCACCTCATGAGCCAAGTCAAGGTACTTGCTGAGTTTGTCCTTCTCAGCCTTCACGAGGTTCTCGTCATGCGGGATGGTGACATCAACGAGCACTGCCCGGCGTTGAGATCGATCTGTTAACACGATATCAGGCTTATTGGCAACAATAGTCCTGTCCGTGATGACAGATCGATCCCAATAGAGCGTAGCACGACCATTTTCGAGAACTGGTGCCGGTGTGTACTTATAGTACGGCACTTCGGACTCAACAAGACCATATTGAAGAGCAAGTTGCTGATGGATGATCCTGGCCACGAGGTTATGTCTGTGCAAATTTATTATTATTATTATTATTTTTATTTATTTAGCAGGCAGCAGTTGGGACAACTGATAAATGCCTGTATCCATTTCGGCTGCCTTAAGCTTAATTCAAGTAAGTCTATTTTGGCAAATTTTACAGGGGAACGAAAAAACGTTTTTTTACTTTACAGTCGATTATCTCCAATAGTGATAGGCCGTATGATGTAATTTTTTGACATCTTATAGAAAATAAAGCTCTTTGATATATTTCACCGTCTTTTGCAACAGAATCCCAAGATACTTCATTTTTTTAGCTTGGTTTCTTTGTCAAATTTAAGATACTTGAATACTTCTTTTGACTATAGCTCTAAAACTAAAAGGAAATATAAAGTTTTTTAATCTAGAAATATGCGCCGAGTTGATAAGAAACCCAATGGTATAAAATAAAAAAAACGAATAAAATTGAGATACTTGAATTTAGCTTAGGGCAGCCGATTTGTTCCTTTATCAAGTGTTCTTTGTACTGCTGAAGTATTGATCCAACTGGTTTTTAAATTGATTGACATTCAGGGCTGAGACTACTTGTTCTGGCAGTTTGTTCCATGGTTTCACTACTCTGTTACATAAGTGTCTGCGAGGATTGTTATGGGAAAGCTCAGATAGTAGTTTAAATTGATGGCCCCGAAGACGAGTGTTGGTGTTAAGCTTGAACAAATTTATGAAACTCCTGTAAATCGTAATGTCCTGTGAGTATCTTATAGGTTTCTATTAAATCGCCACGCTCTCTGCGCTCTTTTAAAGTTGTGAGTTTCAGCACCTGCAGTCTTTCATCATAGTATTTTATATTTGTTCTAAATCTTGGAAGTTTTCTATGTATTTAAGTATGTATTTCGCTATACAAGTATGTTTATCGTTATCTTGTAGCCATAGTACAAGCCTAGTGCTTAGTTTGGCACTAGGAAAAGTTGTGTGAAATGGTCATGGAATATTCATTTTATTTTATCTATGAATCTACTTCCCTTGGTCACGGCATCACGCGTGAACGGCTGGACCGATTTCGCTAATATATTTTTTTTGTGTTCGTTATCGTCAGGAGATGGTTCTTATGAAAGAAAAAAATGTAAAATCCGCCGGGAAACTCAAAAATTTCAGGGGCCAAACCGCTGACGGGTAGCTAGTCTTTATAACGGCAATTACACTGAGTCACCTAATGTTCGCCTAACTACTTCGGCGAAAGAACGTCTTCTTCACATTTCACATAAGGGTAAGGACCAAAAAGTTGGCCACGCTAACTCACTCAATTAAATTTTATATGAAACTTTTCCGTTGTGCAACGAAGCCAGTGGTCCTGGGTTCAAATCCCGGTAAGGGCAGATATTTGTGTGATGAGCGCGAATATTTGTTCCTGAGTCTTGGATGTTTTCTATGTATTTAAGTATTTATTTCTCTATATAAGTATGTTTATCGTTGTCTAGTACCCATAGTACAAGCCTAGAGCTTAGTTTGGGACTAGGTCAATTTGTGTGAGATTGTCCCCTGATATTTATTTATTTTATTTATTTATTTATATTGTATATACTACTTACATCCCTATGGACTTCGGTCCCCAGGCATACCTAACTCCCGCCTGGAGTGAGATCTCTCCATTAACATCTCTTCCCACAGCTACCTTGTCCTACATTTGTAGGGATAATGTTCGTGTCACAACGGAACTTTTTTCACTTTTGTTGTTTGTATGGTTAACTACGCTTAACTATGGTCCAACTATTTGGTCCTTACCCATAAAGCATTGTCACTTTGATGTCATTAAAGCGACAAGGTAGGTGTGGGAAGAGATGTTAATTGAGAGATGTCACTCCAGGCGAGAGTTAGGTATGCCTGGGGACCGAAGTCCATAGGGATGTAAGTGGTATATACATTAACTGACTGGGGAATCTCCGTTAGCGCCATGTAGCTAGGGCATGGATACCAGTATTCGATACTATCGAAAAACCGGAAAATTGCACTAAAATTCCGATATTAAAAAACCAAAATGGAGTACGAAATAAATTTTGATATTTTAAATTTAATAATTTTACGATAAAGTATCCAGGCATGTCGTATTTAATTACCTTTAGGATGTATTATTCCCCGCCATTTGTTAGTGTTTTTAAGTTACTGACATGTCAAAAAATAATTAGAAGTTTAAGTTTCAGATATTTTGAATGAATGTGCTGTGATGCCTGTGATAGATAACGTGTTTTTACGACCTCAGAGTTGCAATTTCAATAGATCAGTTCAAAAACCACTCGATTTTTTTTTTTTTTTTTAATGTGATATACATACATACATAACATCACGCCTTCATTCCCAGAGTGGGGTAGGCAGAGCTACAGAAATACCAACAACTCTAAAAAACTTGTAGATAAATTATTCTGTAACCACATTTTGCACAATCAGGCCAAGAAGTTTTCTAGTGTATTAGTGACAGGTTGCAAGCCCGTCGCCTAACAGTACTGCAAGCCCTTATTCCCTTAGTCGCCTCTTACGACATACTGGAAGACATGGAGTGCCACTATTCTAACCCGGCAACCACACGGGGTTTTAAATGTGAATGTCGTAAAAATATCAAAATACCGAAAACCAATATTTAAAATTTCAATATCAAAAAAATACCGGTGTTCGAAAAAAGCTTCGATATCAGATGCTCTAGATGTAGCCCAGTGTCAGATTTAGTCGCACTGTCTGCCGCTGGTGGCGCTGTCGTAATTGGTTGTTACAAGTTGTCGCTAGATGTCGCTAGGTAGTGTTCAGCAACTTATAAGGCTGTCTGTACGTATTTTTATTATTTGAACAGGTAGCGAAACAACTTCAAGTGACAGCAAACCTCGCCGACAACAGCAAGTTTTTCGAGGAGTTTATGTGGATTATGAGTGAGTACTCGTGTAACACACACATGCACGCATACACACACACACAACCACACACGTTATATGACGCACGATAGCCACTACCACTTTAGTCAAACAACATTAGGTACGCTCTAGTCTACCCCACCCACCATCACAGTCACACACAAACACAACCAAACATATACAATGTGAGATAGAGAGAGAGAGAGAGAGAGAGAGAGAAACTACACCTAGGCCATGAAGACAGTACCTAACTAGGTACAATGGTCACAATTGTGGTTGACGACACGCTGGCCTAGTTGGTAGTGACCCTGCTTTCGAAGCTAGCAGTCCTGGTTTCAAATCCCGGTAAGGGCAGATATTTGTGTGATGAGCACGAGCATTTGTTCCTGAGTCTTGGATGTTTTCTATGTATTTAAGTATATATTTCTCTATATCAGTAAGTTTATCGTTGTCTAGTACCCATAGTACAAGCCTAGAGCTTAGTTTGGGACTAGGTCAATTTGTGTGAGATTGTCCAGTGATTATTATTTTATTTTTAATATTCATAATCTCAGTGTTACGATGGTGATGTATAAGAGACACACACACAAACACTTACAATAAATTAATGAAATGAATTTTATTTTAATGTACTAAAGGTATTCGAGCGAGAGAGAGAAGTACAAATCAGATTGTTTGACGTGTTTATAAAATGTTACCTTAATTAGTGTTCTTATTTGACGAGGTTATATTGGAACTCCCACCTGAACTTGCACTGTTCGTGTGTATGTTTGTACAAACACATGTGTGTCATTCTTCTCCAGGTATCATACAAGACCACTCCGTGATCACCGGAGCGCTCCGGGCTTCCGTCAAAGATTACTACGTCCAGAAAATGTATGCGGCCATCACCAAGTCCACTCAGCTGATATCTACTGCGTTGAAGTAAGACATTTATTGCATAGAGCAGTTATAGCCTTTTTGCCTCCCGAGTTTAATTTGAATAATATAGAAAACACTAGTTCATCATATCAGACTAAAGAGGTGTAAAATCAGACAAGGTTTATTTCCTGATTTCAAAACTTGGCTGCAACTAATTTTTTACCCTATTAAACTAATACGTTACCTACATTTAACTGATTATATTTATATTTTATTATTATTTCAGTGACATTTGGAATTATTTTTATTAAATTTTATATTGTCGAATTTGTACACTAATGGCAGCTCTTAGCATTATCTGTGGAAGACTATATTGAAAAAAGTTGAGTTATGTTGACAATCTCTTTTAGCGAGTCGAGTGCGTTTCATTTGTTTATTGTTTTTTTTCTTTATATATTTTTTTTCCTTGCAATTGTGATGAAAAATATTGTGTGTATATCGGGCAGTAAGGGTTCTAATACGCTCGGAAGTTGTCCTCTTCTTACTTCTCTTGATGCAAAATGTACTATGAATGGGGTCTTTTAATGATTTGAAGTGTAATATTTAAAAACATAAGAAAAACAAGTCTTTAAAGTTAATTTTGAGTAAATTTCAAACTTATAATGTAATATGCAGTAACATTTGTAGATTTTTCAAAATTCTAATTAGGTTTTTTTTTTATGTTCAGGAGAAGGCACACGAGTACTCAGGCCACCTGATGGTGAGTGGAATCTGAGACCCATAGACATTTGAATAATCCTAAGTCCTCAAATGCGTTGCCAACCCTGAGGACTACGATGGAATGCCTCTATGCTAGTAATTTCACCGGTTGTCTTATCCCCACACCGGAACACAACGATGCGAACACTGTTGCTTGGCGGGTGGTTAATGGATAAGATGTACTTTCAAGACAGCGTTTCACTTTTTATACGCTATGCATTAAAGGGTTAAGCTACTTACACGATCTTTTTCAGTTTTTAGAGTTACGTAGTCAACAAGGAAACCTTATAGTTCCCGAAACCTGTCCATCTGTCCATGGTTTAACTCAGAGACTATTAGTAGGTAGTAGGTAGGTAGAGCCCCCTTATTCCCAGAGTAGAGGCAGAGCTACAGAAATACCCACAAATCTCAAAAGATTTGTTGACAATTCTGTATAGTGCATTGGGGTAATTGCGGAGTTGGGTATATTCCGAAAGTTTATAAAAACTACCAAACGCCTCGATATTTTCTTACTGGCAACATTACTTTAGACGCCATTGTTATCGGCTTTGTCGCTCCAGTCGCCTGAGTCGCCGTTCGTGGCGTACGTAATTGTGTGAGCTACGTGCCGTCTCGACAGCCGAGTGATTTTCGCGCCTTTCTGAGTGATTCGCAATAACCCCAACACTCTTTTCTCGGAACCCAGGTAATAGTAATAAATCCGAAATGACCGTAAAAGCGAAACTATGAACAAAGTTTACAATATTACAAGTAAGGGGCAATTACAAATGAAAAATTAATATAAACCATCTATGAGTAATAAGATCTACTTTAAAACTATTTCAGAATTACCCGGCCATATTTCGTATTTCCCCCAAATGTCCAAAAAAGTGAGACATGACAATAAATATGCATAAAAAAGTAACAACAGCGTTTTTTTGTATGTAATGTCCACTAATCGTAAGTCTATACACCAATTTTCAATAGATACGAATATACAATTTAAAAATAAAATGTTTTTTTAACTGAAATGCTGTCGTTTACTCAACTCGTCAAAGTTTCTATCGTAATTACCCCAATGCACCTTAACCACATTTTGCTAATGTATTAGTGACAGGTTGCAAGCCCATCGCCTAACAGTACTACAAGCCCTTAATCCCTTAGTCGCCTCTTACGACATCCACGGGAAGACATTGAGTGGCACTAATCTAACTTATAATTAACTTAAAGTAAAAGTATCACGGCTAAGTAGAGTGGATTGGTTCTTGAGATGCAGGCGATTAAAGTGTTTATACCTACTAAAAATCATCAAAGACAATAACTTTAAATAGAAAATTCGTTCATACTTGTTTTTTGTATGTTTTGGAACCTAACGGCTTCAGAACCCTACACTGAGCATATATTCAGTTTTTATTTTATACCTCTTGAAATGATAGCTTTATTTTGATTTGTTTTTTTTCTTATCCCTTCCTTTTTTATAATTTCATTTGCCATAATGGTCACTGGCTATTAAATTTGGAACTTATTTTTTTTAAGGTAATTTTTCAATTCAATTCAATTCAGTTTTTATTCAATTAACAATTTACATTGTGTTTGAAACAAATTAAATTACTTAGGTAGACACGTAACAATTTCTGCCAATTAGATGTTTAAAAAATATTTATATGTCGGTACATTTTTTTCGTTGAAAATAATAAAATTTCTCTATAGGAATTATCACAATATTTCAGACAATAAAATAAGATTAAAAATAAAATGAAAATTAAAAACAATAAAAGATTAAAAATAAGACTAAGAACATTCAGGTGTCAAACAAATAATAAATAAAAATTACATTACAAATAACATTACTTAGTACATTCAGAGATAAAATCCTCAACAGAGTAGAAACACTTTTCCAACAAAAAAGCACGAAGTTTATTCTTAAAGATGTTGCTATTTGTCATAGACTTTAACTCGATTGGGAGTTTATTAAAGAGAAAAGGTCCCTGATATCCAGCGGAGTGCTTTACCAAATTTAGTCTAGGACACATTAACCACGGCAGGTCTTTGCGTCTCGTCAGCAGTCGCTGCTCCCGCTCATCCTGAGTCTCAATCATATTAATATGCTTCACCAAATAAGTGAGCACTATTAGTGCCATACTTTTACATGCCATCGTATAGAGCTCAATAGGTTAGGTTAGGCTTGTTTCATTATAATTCTGAATAGTTCACAGTTTCAGAAAAATGGCTTTATGCCAAATGAATATTATGGCATATGATTCGTATGGCACACAAATTAATGTCATATGAAATTCAGGCCAACGAAATTATTTCGTATGAAATTCGGTCAAACGATAGAGAACCTTTTTTTATTACTATTTTTGACATTTGTTACTATGAAAGAAAGAAAGAAAGAAAATATGTTTATTGCCACAAAAAAACATGCAAGAATGCGTATAAACAAAAAAAACCGATGAAATAACATGCTTCATAGCAAAAGGACAGCGCGTCAGCGGGTGGCAGGCGGTGTACGATATCCCGCCCGGGGTTCGCGTCCACAGCTCGGCGCTGGTTTTCAGCGTAGCCCATTAAACTAAAGCCTAAAAGTAAAAAACTAAAACTAAACTAAAGGTAAAGGTAAGTCGCAAACGCCGAACAGTTAACATCGCACTATATGGCTAAATAGCTATATTTTTATTTTGTTTATTTTAATAATAATAATAATAATAATAATCACAGAACAATCTCACACAAATTGACCTAGTCCCAAACTAAGCTCTAGGCTTGTACTATGGGTACTAGACAACGATAAACATACTTATATAGAGAAATAAATACTTAAATACATAGAAAACATCCAAGACTCAGGAACAGATACTCGTGCTCATCATCAACCCAGGACCCCTAGCTTCGAAGGCAGGGTCACTCCCAACTAGGCTAGCGTGTCGTCAATTTATATATATAAATAGTTAGTCATATTAATAGTTAATTTTAATTATTTTTTACATTTTGACTGCGTTTGTTTATTTTGATTTCATGTTAATAAGCGGCTGTTCTTAGCACAGGTATATTCTATACTTAAAAAGAGGTAGCCTACTACTGTAATTTATATGTACCTATTTATGTAAATAACACTTAAATAAATAAATAAATGGAATCCCATTTTTTTTTAATTCCATTTTGGCGATCTTTTAGTTTTTTTTTTTTTATGTTAAGGAGTAGGCACACGAGCACTCAGGCCACCTGATGGTAAGTGAAATCTGAGACCCATAGACATTTGAATTCTCAAGATTATAATCCTAAGACCTCAAATGCGCTGCCAGCCCTGAGGACTAAGATGGAATGCCTCTATGCTAGTAATTCATTATGATTAATGCCTACCTACCATGCTCTTAGGTCTAGCGTATCTATTCGTTTTGTTTTTAAACCAGTTCACTAGTAACTTTTCGTATCACGTGTTCTACTAGTGACGCGATTGGTTTAAAAACAAAACGAATAGAAACGCTAGTCAGTAAACGCATCTTGGCTATCTAGGGTATATGGTCCAGTTTTTTTTTCTTCTCATTTGTGATTACAGAAAACTGCGCTTGAGTTCGTCTCTTTTGAACTACCACCGCTGCATGTTCAACGTGTCGTCATGCATCGGCTCTTGTTACCTCAAATACTCGGTAAGTAGGATTTGAGGCAACTCTCGAGACATATTTTTTCTATTCATTTTATTTCATAATATTTGAAGAGTTCTCTCGGTTTCTCCAAGATCCCATCATCATATCTTGACGTGCTGGAAATGGGGCCAAATAGAAAGTATACTCTAAGGAACAATAGTAGATTGCTCAACGAGGGACTAAAACAAGCCATAATGACACGAGATGTTTAGCCACGCGAGCGAGCTTGCGAGCGAGGGTGGCTGTAGTTCGAGTGTCATTATCAGACACAGAAGTTTTTGTGGCACGAATAAAATTGTCCTAGGGACTTACGAACGATGTTAATTTGTCGATAAATTGTACTTAATTTCTTATGACAGTTATGTTATGACTATGAGATAGCGTATAATATGAACATGCAATTTCCATACACCTTAACTCAAAACTTAAAAGAGGCATGAACGTAACGATCATAATAAATGATTATCCACTTATGCTATATTATAAGTTCGAGTCCTTTCCATACATTTTTCAAAAACTGAGTAGGTAAGGATTATACAGATTATTATGCTACACAATGTCATACACTTTACCTAAATAGGCCTTTTTTTTTGGTTTCAGTTAATTTTGTATGGAAATTGATTTCATTAAAATAAGTTTTTTGTGTAAGAAACCCATCGAAGCATTTTAGTTAATCTCTATTTTATCCAGTGAACGATACCTATCTACTATGAAATGTCACATTATCGATACGAATTTGAGCAAAATAGGTGCGTGAGTCAACTCGAGGCTGCTCTAATTCGTACACACCTTAACATATCTTTACTCTGTGATATCATTGTTATAATTAAATATTTATTAACAGATTCAAGTGTACAACCCCTTGGGTTGGACTGTCACCAGACCTGTCAGGTTGAGTACCATCGCAGTGAAGGACCGATTTAGGGTATATGGACCTGATGGTAAGTAATTTTTGCCCTTTACCGTGCGCAGGGTCCGTCCGGATCGCTACCACCATCTTATCCATTAACCTACCACCAAGCAACAGTGCTTGTTGTGTTCCGGTGTGGGGATAAGACAACCGGTAAAATTACTAGCATAGAGGCATTCCATCTTGGTCCTCAGGGATGGCAACGCATTTGGGGTCTTAGGATTATAGTCTTGAGAACTCAAAAGTCTATGAATCTCAGATTCCACTTACCATCAGGTGGCCTAAGTAAGTACTCGTGTGCCTTCTTCTTAACATAAAAAAAAACGCAGGCCACCTGATGGTAAGTAGGATCCGAGACCCATAGGCATTTGAATTCTCAAGACTATAATCTTATACACATACATTAAATCACGCCTGTTTCCCAGAGGGGTAGAGACCACTTCTTTCCACCTGCTACGATCCTGACAAACCTCGTTTGTTTCTGGTACTTAAGATTCGGCCCTGTTGCAGAATTTCTCCGATTTGATTCGAAAAAGTACGCCTAGGGCCCCTTCCGACCCTTCCACTCACTTTCGCACTACCTAACTCTTTCGTCAATATTCTATCTATTCTTTCCAAATGACCAAATCATCCAAGCATGCCCATCACAACTACAATTTTAATACTGCAAATGCGTTGCCAACCCTGAGGACTAAGAGGAATGCCTCTATGCTAGTAATTTCACCGTTTGTCTTATCCCCACACCGGAACGCAATGCGAATGCTGCTTGGCGGCAAGTTGAAGGATGGCTCGGTCCGCTAAGCATCTCGTCAGGCAATCCTTCCGAGTCTAGGCAATAATTTTCGCTTGCGTACTAGGCTCGGTCACAATGCATAACGCTTTAGTTAGCGATTTTCGAAAATCGATAAATTGCATAGCATGTAAGCTGATGAGTGATTATGTCAACTCCGTAAATCTAGCGTCGATAGAAAACAGAAACTTTAGCATTTGTATCTTTGCTTGATACTGTACGGTTTAAGAAAGAACATACATAACATCACGCCTTCATTCCCAGAGCGGGGTATGCAGAGCTACAGAAATACCAACAACTGTAATAAGATTTTTTATTTCTGTAACCACATTTTGCACAAGTAGGCTAAGATGTTTACCAGTGACAGGTTGCAAGTCCATCACCTAACAGTACTACAAGCCCTTATTCTCTTAGTTGCCTCTTACAACATCCACGGCAAGACATGGAGTGGCACTATTCTAACCCGAAAAACACACAGGGTAATAAAGAAAGTCTAATTAATAAAATTGATCTTATCGCAGGAATCGAAATCAAATCCATAACTATGAAAATACCGGAACCAGTAAAAAGAATAAAAGGCAGACCAGCGAAGACCTCGCACGAGATCGTCTTCATAGCGAAAGACATACCTCCAATAGGTTTTAGATCTTACTTTGTAGAGTCTACGGAACCCAGAGCAAGGAGAGAAATAATCAAGCAGAGAATCAAAGCGACGCCTAAGAAATACCTCATTAGACAAACGCTGCCAATAAAACTAGACCAAAACAGCTTTGGTGATATCGAAAATGAATTCGAGGACGATTTGAATCTAAATTACACTTTGAATACTACAGAAGATTTAACTGGCAAAATAGACTACGAAATTGATGTTGGCGAGGAAATAACAACTGACCCTGATGTTACTTCTACTACTGAAATGCTAGAAGTCTTGAAAAAGCTATATGATTTTAACACGCCCAAAACTTTTCCTGGCGATGCTCCTAAAAAGACTACGACTTCTAGTACTACAAGCACAACTACCACGCCAAAACCTACTAGAACTTCTCCAAGAACTCAAACTACCACAAATAAACCTCCTGAAATAGAAACTAGTACCGTTTTGACTACCACGACTATTGCAACTAGCACCACTGAAAAACGTGCTAAAACAGCACCAAAGGTTTTACAAGAAAAACCAGCGAGCAAGGAACCGGCGAAAGTTAGCCAAAAATATTTTGAAGTTACTGGCGGCAGTGACAAGTTTATTGGAAACCAAGTAAGTATTTAAGGGTGGATAAATACAAACATGAATACTATCACGCCTTCATTCCCAGTGGGGTAGGCAGAGCTACAGAATTACCAACAACTCTGAAAAGACTTGTTTATAATTCTGTAACCGCATTTTGCACATTCTTGCCAAGAAGTTTACTAGTGTATTAGTGACAGGTTGCAAGCCCATCGCCTAACAGTACTACAAGCCCTTATTCCCTTAGTCGCCTCTTATGACATCCACGGGAAGGCATGGAGTGGCACTATTCTAACCGGGCAACCACACGGGGGAACAATAAGATCTTGGTTTTTAATATTTAACATAAATAATCTATACAGAATCACTGAAATGTGTGTATGTCCGCGCATAACTTTCGAATGACCCCACCAAATTGGATTATTCTTTTTTTGTTGTGTTCGTTATTGTCAGAACATGGTTTCATGGTTTGGTCAGGATATGACAGGAGAAAAAAGGGTAGAAAATGAGGTAAGCATGTGAGTTTTAAAAAAAAAAAAAATCTTTTTTATAGTATGTCCGTGTCAACCTCGACTCTAGAATGCGCGTGGCCAGCATACATCTCTGTAACGGCGTGCACATGGCGTTGAAGATACAACTATTCTATTACGTGTCTGATGACCCTGTTAAGTTGGGGAAGCCAGAAAAGAAGGCTCCAGGGGCATTTGTATTCAGGTAAACTGGCAGAGATTAAAGGAATAAGTTCGCCTTTGTATTGGTAGGACCTTCGTCCGCATCGCTACTGCCAAGTGGCGTGTGCACATTGTTGTGTTTTGTTGCGTTGACTCCATCTGAGTCTAGGTCTCAGTGCTGATAAAGGCAGGGCGTGCCGTATCAGTGTGTTAAAGAGAAGGCGTGGAATAGGAAATAATGGAAGTTACTCGACCACTACTGTTAGGTAAATAACATACAATACACAACATCACGCCTTCATTCCCAAATACTTGTTTATTCTCTAACTACATTTTGCACAACCAGGCCAAGAAGTTTACTAGTGTATTAGTGACAGGTTGCCAGTCTATCGCCAGCCCTTACGACATCCACGGGAAGATACGGAGTGGCACTATTCTAACCCGGCAACCTCACAGGGGCAACAACAAATAATTTTAAATTGACAACTTAGTTCTTACTTGTTGTGTTTTGAGATAATTATTGTGTTTGTTTATAGATACATTGTTTAATGGCTTCGGAACTGTACATGAGCCCGTGCGGTTTTTTAATGTATAATTTTTAATGTTCCAGACCAATGGATCCTCAGAAAGAATGGATGGATGACAAATTCGATGCTACAATTGTTAAAAATGATTTAGTTGAAGAAATACATATGAATTATAACAATTGGTCATTTGTTAATCTTCGTCTGTATGCCGACGATCCCGTATTGGAAGTAAGGTAGGTAGTTTTAACCACCGAGAAAAAAGGGTGGTATAAGTTAAACGTATGTCTGTATGTCTCTTTATGACATCGTAGCTCCGAAGCGGATTTTCTTAAAAGTTTTCTTAATCTAATATCAAAACTTTTTCCAATACCGGTTATTTCTCGATATTAAAAATTTAAAAACCGGTTTTCCGGTATTTCGATACTTTTTCGAAATTCCTACTTAAAAATGAAAAATGATAAAAATCGAATGGTTTTTGAACTAAACTATTGCAAGTGCAACGTTAGGTGGGTGAAGTTTGAGGTCCTCAAAATAATAAATCGGCTTATACATAGCAAATATAGACTCCTTTGTTATCCACCACAGGCATCATAGCACATTCATTTAAAATATCTTGAAGTTAAACTTCAAGTATATTAATGAATGACCTTTAACCAGGGCTAGGAACCGGTTTGTTTCGGTTTTACTACGGAGAACTTTATTTTAACCTTAATTAACCGGTTAAATGCATGAATGTCGATTCATGAAACCAAGAGTTTTGTATTGAAAAAAAGTCTCTTTTTTACCGTGCGTCTGGATTAACTGGTATTTTTAATTGGAAACCCGTTAATTCGAAAAGAATTAAACGGAACTGAAATGAAAAAGGTTTTGCATAACGGTTTGAAAATTTAACCGGTATTCGAGCCCTCCCTTTAACCTGCCGCCAAGCAGTACTGCCCTGCTAACACAAAAGGCAGTATCTCAGACAAAACTTCTGTAGTAAATGCAACCTTATAACCAACATGATAGGATTGAATCTGCTTTGACCGTAGAATTTGAGATACTGCCTTTTCTGTTAGCAGGGCAGAGTTGTGTTCCGGTGTGGCGATAAGACTACCAGTGAAATTACTAGCATAGAGCCATTATTAGTCCTCAGAGTTGGTAACGCGCGGTGTTATGATTGCAGTCTTAAGACTTTAGTCCTCAGATCCCTGTTACCATGTGTTCCAGTGTGGGGATAGAGCCACTCTTACTCCTCAGAGTTGGCAACGCATTGCAGTGATAGTATTGCAGTCTTAAGACTCGGGGGGTCTTTTTAGTATATGTTTATTTTTAGGTGGCTGGTTGGACCGGTTCCTATTAAAGATGGTCTCGGAAAGGATGTATTTCTCAGGTATGCTACGGATTTGATGAATGACGGAGCTTTTTACACCGATTCTAATGGAAGGCAGACAATCAAGAGAATACGGAATATGCGGGCTACGTATGAACCTAATGATTTGGACGTCATTTCAGGTAAATCATGTTGACGACACGCTGCCCTAGTTGGGAGTAGTGATGGGCAAAATATAATCGACTAACGATTAACGATTAAGATTAACCGCGAATTACGATTAGAAATGACGATTGACTAATCTTAGTCGAAATAGTTTCGATTAGTTTCGTCGCGAGTGAATTAATCGTCGATTAATTACCAGCGACTGAATATTTATTCGATTAATTAATTTGGTTAATTTTCTATCGATTAATATTGTGAATAATTGTCTTATATTGTCATCTTTAGTGTTTCTTCACTTCATTTCACTTCTATTGTAAATTTAAACATGCGCATTTTTTATTATGTGTATTCATTAATGAACCTCCAGGTCTTTTTGATACTTATATTGTTTAGTACAAAGTACTTCTATATCGCATTCGTATATGACTGTATGTGTTCTATTAAATTAAAAAAAAAAAAAAAAAATAAGTTTGTTTTGTAAGTCTAAGTGTCGACAGATTGCTACAGCTTAAGGAATGGGAATATAGTGTTTAGTTTTTGAAGAGGGCCGTTCAACAGCTCATTGTGTCTAAACATCGGTATTTTATTCTTTTGTAATATTTGTAACACATATAAAATTTGTGTGTCGTTGGTGATCCAATTTTTAATCGAGATTTAATCGTAAAAATTTGTCGTTTAAAATGACTATTCATCAATCGTTATTCAAATTTCCGTCGATTGAATTAATCATGATTAATTTTGTGATGATTGATTGATTAATCGATTAATTAGTTGATTATAAAAGTTATCGATTAATGCCCATCTCTGGTTGGGAGTGACCCTGCCTCAGAAGCCAGCGGTCCCGGGTTCAAATAAGCCCAGATATTTGTGTGATGAGCGCGAATATTTGTTCCTGAGTGTATGTTTATCGTTGTCTAGTACCCATAGAACAAGCCTAGAGCTTAGTTTAGGACTAGGACAATTTGTGTGACATTGTCCCCTGATATTTATTATTATTATTATTACCTCACCCAAAGGGTACCAAAACAGGACCCTATTATTAAATATTTGTTGTCCGTCCGTCTTTACTCTAAATAATGTATCTCTTGATCCGTAGTAGGTTCAACCCAATGGAACCCTGACACACTAAGAACGGTGTCACAGTGACATAAAACAATTTATTGACCTTGTGTGTTGTACCTACCATTGAGGAGTTCCGGTAGGCATCAGTCTTCATCACCAGTTCCACTTCACCAAATGATACTTTATGAATGTTATGCAGGACTTGTTACTAAAAAATACTAAAATCGCTATATGTGTATATTCCTATAATACAATACAATACAATACAAAACACTTTATTGTCCACCAAACAAAAACATTACACAGAATTTTCACAATATAATAATAATATAATATATGAGGAGTTTTCTCTAAGATCCCATCATCAGATCCTGACTTGGTGACAATGGGACCACCTAAGGAATTTCAAATCAGTCTACAATTACAAAATAATAAATAATAAATCACAGGACAATGTCAAACAAATTGACCTAGTCCCAAACTAAGCTCTAGGCTTGTACTATGGGTACTAGACCACGATAAACTTACTTATATAGAGAAATATATACTTAAATACATGGAAAACATCTGAAGTCACGAACAAATACTCGTGCTCATCACACAAATATTTGCTCTTATCGTGATTTGAACCCAGGACCCCTAGCTTCGAAGGCAGGGTCACTACCAACTAGGCTAGCGTGTCGTCATAGGTCTCATTGACGGAGTCATAAACAAAAAGAAAACTGCATAGGTGCATTCGAATTGAGAACTTCCTCCTCTTTTCATACATAAAGTCACGCCTTCATTCCCAGAATGGGGTACCTAAACTCTGAAGAGACTTGTTGATAATTCTGTAACCAAATTTTGCACAATCAGGCTAAGATGTTTACCAGTGTATTAGTGACAGGTTGGAAGCCCATCGCCTAACAGTACTTACAAGCCCTTATTCCCTTAGCCGCCTCTCTATTCTAATCCGGTAACCACACGGGAAACTCCTCTTTTCAAATCGGTTAAAAAATACATTGAAACATTTTATTCACAGGTAACCTATACCCAGTAACGTCAAAAATCTACATCGAGGATTTAGAGAAGAACATACGCTTTTCAGTGTTCAACGACCGATCGCAAACTGGGGGCTCTGTCGAAGACGGGGCAATTGACCTGATGATACACCGGAGGCTTCTCACTGGAACCCTGGGATACCTGGACGAGACAGAATATGACGATGGTCTAAGGGTATTGGGGAGTCATTATCTCTACGTAACGAAAGCGGACTACAAGAAAAACAGGATATTCGAGAAGAAGTTTGCCAAAGAAATTGAATTGGCCCCAGTGGTTTTAGTATCAGATAGAAGAATGTTTAATAACACTGGAACTGTTATGAGGGAGCAGTTTTTGAGTGATAGAAATGAATTTAGTGCTCTCACTAAGAAATTACCTGTAGGTGTGCATTTGATGACCTTGGAAGTTTGGACCAACGGTTTATTGATACGGTTGGAAAACTATTTGGAGAAAGTAGACACTTTGAAAACTGGAAGGAAGGTTATATTTCTTAAAGATCTGTTTGTTAATATTGATATTTTAGATATTAAAGAGACTACTTTAGGTGCTAATATGTGGATCAATGAAAAAATAGTGCCCCAATGGGAGAAAAGGAATAAGTTTTATAGTAATTTTAATGCTTTCTATGGTAGCACAGGGAACGTTAGTTATGATAATGGCTTTGAAACGTTATTCGATGAGGCTAGCTTGGAACAAGGTATTGGTTTGGACCCCCAACAGATACGGACGTTTGTCGCGAAATATAATTATCTTGCATAGTTAAGTGGAGATATATTTTCTGTTAAAAATGGTACTTTGGTAGGAACCATTCTTCCCAGTGTTGCCAGGTCCAATCTGAAACATTCAGTAGATATAAGGTCAAAAAATCAGGAGATTTATAAAAAAATCAGGAGATTTTATTATATAAGAATAACCTTTTACAACAGGTTTTGCATTATCTTCTTAATCAAATCGATTTTAATCATATATTTCCCGTAAATTCGGCTGTAAAGAAAAAAAAAAATAGTTAAAACTCGCATCACAATCACAGATTATAGGATATAGTATAGTAGTCTCGCAGTCGATTCCATAGATTAGAGTAGGTACCTACGATTCTAATCATTCCATTTTACGCACCCGCACTATAAAGGTAGATTCCCAATGAGTGCTAGATACATTCTTTGTACGGAAAATGCTTGCAATTACATTAAAAAATCCATTGATCTTTCTACAAAAAACCTAAAGTAAATTCAGATATATACAAAATTCAGTAGATTATCTAAATTTCTTTTGCAAATTCAGTAGATCTGTAGACATATGCCAAATTCAGTAGATCTCCTGATATGTAATACTAACATTAGGTTAAATTTTTAATTTAATTTACTAACACTTTGTAATAATATTATGGTCCAAAGATGGCTGAAATAAATGATTTTGATTTGATTTGATAAATCAGGAGACCTGGCAACACTGATTATTCCAGTTAATGATAAGACCATGATTTGCGATTGGGGGAAATTCGGATAGTAAATTTAAAACCGTAAATTCCAAAGAGAAAGATCGGGAACACTTATCTAACCTCTTGCGTTATATGTTGGGATGAAGCTAAAAACCTTACAGAAACACAAGAAACAGATAGCCTTACTTCGGATTAAAATTTGACACATTTTGTATGGGCAAATGTCAAATTTCAACCCGGAGTAAGCCTTATCTATCCGCGGTTTGAATATAGGGTTCGGTCGTAAGTGTCTTAGATTTTAATTTTTTTTTTTTTAAGTACTCGTTTTGTTTTTTTAATAGGGAGGTAATTGTTGCATATAACATTCATATTGTTAAGTATATTTCATTTTGTGAATAATTCATTAAAATATATAAGTAATATACATGATAGCGCCTTTATAATATTAATTAATAATAATAACTCTTAGTTACTACCCTCACTACAATGATTAAAATGATTTGTATATACATACATACATACATACTATCACGCCTTCATTCCCAGAGTGGGGTAGGCAGAGCTACCAGAAATACCAACAACTACAAAAAGAGTTGTTGGTAATTCTATAACTACATTTTGCACAAACAGGCTAAGGTAAATTACCAGTGTGTTAGTGACAGGTTGCAAGCCCATCGCCTAACAGTACAAGAAGCCTTAATTCCCTTAGTCGCCTCTTACGACTTCCACGGGAAGACATGGAGTGGCACTATTCTAACCCGGCAACCACACGGGCATTTGATTTAGATTGCTTTGCAGGTGCAGTTTGTTGACAGGGTCTTATAAAAGGCGATAGCATTAGCCAGCACGGGCACTCTTGGTCAGACACTTAAAGTAGAACGTCCAAAATGCAGTTTGTGGATTAGAGTTAGTCCTCTGCCTCACTGGGACGACGCCAACTGGGACGCCATGGCGACGTCGCCCTTACATTTTGACGTCGCCGGACCGTCGCCAGGTGAGTGAGCTGCCATACATCTCGGTATGATTTGTTTGGCTACCGAAGCTGGCGACCTCGCCATGGCATCCCAGTGAGGCAGGGGACTTGCTTGTCTTATTTAGACCCATGTATGTACAACTTTTAATTCATGAGCCCAGCGCCTTTTTTTTATAGCATTTATAAGGCACACGAGCTCACAGACCACCTGATGATAAGCGGAATCTGAGACCCATTGACATTTGAATTGTCAACACTAAAGACTGTAATCCTACTGCAATAAAGAGAAAAAAAAAAAACCTAAGATCACAAATGCGTTGCCAACCCTGAGGACTAAGATGGAATGCCTCTATGCTAGTAATTTTACCGGCTGTGTTTATTTATTTATTTATTTATTTATTTATTATCCCCACACCGGAACAACAATGCGCTGTTGCTTGACGGATGGTTAATGGACGGATGGGGAGACAACCGGTGAAATTACTAGCATAGAGGCATTCCGTCTTAGTCCTCAGGGTTGGCGGCTCTCAGCTTTCACTTACCATCAGGTAGCCTGAGTGCTCGTGTGCCTTCTCCTTAACATAAAAAAAAACACATGTCTGGTAAAATATCAGTTTATTGGAATAAAATGTTCTTACACTTACTTTTATTTGATTAAATACCACTCCGACCCTGATTCCCAATGATCCAAGTATTAAAAGCATCAAAATTAGTTCAGCAATTCAAAATAACCTCATACAAGTATGTAGTAACACATTATTAAACAAAAACAATAAACTTAAACTTGTGACACTAATGAATCCAACATCTCACCTATCTAAATCCAGTAGTTTGATCTCTTTAAAGCCGTATTTTGTTATAAATACGATCAACCTTCCAAAACCCTTAAAAATACTAATAATAATAAAAAAAAAACAAATAACGCACTTCGGCCTTGTTCGTGCATCTTCGGAAAAACAACGTAAATCCAGCCGAAGGTCTCGACAATTCAAAATGGAAATCGAGGTACTTATGAAAATTAATATCTTTAGCATACAATAAATACCAACAAACAGCTGAATACTACATTATTAAATATTTTATACTTAAAAAAGTAGAAAAATAACCGATATAAAATAAAATAAAACGGTTTACATTCATCTGGCATAACTTTTTTTGGCATAATCATCACTTGGCATAATCATCATTTGGCATACAGTTTTTTTTTTCGGAAACCGTATACTTTTCAGTATTGTTATAAAATAAACCTAACCTAACCTAATGGGCTCTATGCAATGCTATTTTAAGTAATCCTGAAAGTATACGGTTTCTGAAAAAAAAGACTGTATGCCAAATGATCATGCCAAAAAAAGTTATGCCAGATGAATGGAACCCAAAATAAAACATACAAAATTTGCTTATTCCCCGCACTCCAACATTTATTATATTAATATATTTCAATTGGGTATATGATCATATTCCATCTTCTTGATGTATAGAAAACAGAATCGAATCGCGTGAAATTACCTAAAATATTTATTTAATTACATTGACGCTGCTATCTTAAGAACAAATTAAACAAAAACTTTAAACATACATTTTTATTTTTTTTGTTTCTCCATACATTCAAATAAGTACGGAACCCAAGCATGACCAGTTTAATAATAAAAAAAAACCGTGACTTAACTTACCACCAATATCCCATAATGCACATAATATATATTATAGTAAATATGAAGAAACCTCGTATCTCATATTTCGTAATTTACTATTTTAAACTTATTTCCCTCCACGTTTAATTTTAAAATCGTACCTCACGTTATATGAGAGATACGCGGTTTATTCAAAGTAGTGACTTCCATATAATATTGTATATACAGTATGCGACAGTTAAGCCGTGAATGAGGTTAGAACCGGGCAAGAGCATGTCGGACCATGCTCAGTGTAGGGTCCCAAAGCCGTTAAGTACTACAAACATAAAAATCAACAAGTAATAACCAATTTTCTATTTAAAGTCAATTGGTGCCGTCTTAGATGATTTTAGTAGGTATAAACTCTTTAATCGCCTGTATCTCAAGAACCAATGATGTCTACTTAGTCATGATAGTTTTCCTTTAAAATTCGTTAGATGCTCTTTCATTTAAGATTTTTTTCTGATTATTAGTAGTTGTAGTTTTGGCTGTAGGGGGGGGGGGGGGGGACATTTGAGTCTAACAAAAATTATCGCTTTAAAGATTAATATTTCATAAACGGATTACTTAATCGAAAAACTGTTTCGTTGAACTCGTAATATTTTTGAAAGACCTATCCAACGACTTCCTACACCATAGGGTAGACGAGAAAAAAAATACATCCCCACATTATGTGTTGGGGAGGAACCCTACAAAAAATATGTTTTTTACATTTTATTGTACCACTTTGTTGGCGTGACTAATATGCATATTCATGCCAAATTACAGCTTGATAATGATATGTTTGCGAAATGAATCATTTATGAAACGTTTGTTATCCCTGCTCAAATACTTTAAGCGACAATTAGCGGCGGTTCGTTAACCAATTGGCCATTTCCATCGTTCAACTATATATATTAATTATATTATTATTTAAACAATTCTACAGCATTTTCCTGATCATATAGTTCAAGATACCGCCGTTTTTGAAGTAAGTCAAATCGACCTCGGTGTCGAATCTTGCGATGACCTTGAATGATTTTCCGTTGTCCACCTGAAAAAAAAAACAATTATGCATCTATTCGTTTTGACGACACGTTGGCCTAGTTGGGAGTGACCCTGCCTCCAAAGCCAGCGGTCCCGGGTTCACATTCCGGTAAGGGCAGATATTTCTGTGACGAATTTGTTCCTGAGTCTTGGATGGCTTCTATGTGTTTAAGTATGTATTTCTCTATATAAGTATGTTTACCGTTGTCTAGTAACCATAGTACAAGCCTAGAGCTTAGTTTGGGACTTGGTCAAGGTGTCATTGTCCCGTGATATGTATTTATTTTGTTTTATTTTACCGAGGTAAACCGATATTGCCATGTTTCCGCATTGTCAATATGATAGTTCTTTTTACTTGGCAGAAAGGGCGGCCGAGTTAAAATCCATAACCAGACCCCGCACATTTGGTGCCGCTGAAGTAAAAGTGACGTAATTTCATATACCAGGTGTACAATCCAAATGGGTCAGTATGGAGAAGTCGGAAACTATGAGAGATAGCGAGATCTGTTCTTAGGAACCATGACGTCGATTTTAGATTTAATAATAATTACATTCAAACTTTTTTATTAACTCTCACACATAACCGGGAATCGAACCTGGTCAAAATCAATGTGTATAAATTCTGCAAGTCGCAAGAAGCACAACAAAATTGAAATATTAAAAATATATATTAAATATATATTTTTATTTTTATTTTTATTATTATTAAAACTAAAATCGACGTCATGGTTCCTAAGAACAGATCTCACTATCTCTCATAGTTTCCGACTTCACCATACTGACCCATTTGGATTGTACACCCGGTATAGGAAGTTGTTTTATAACACTAGCGGTAATTTAAGTTTCCAAATTGTTTTACTCTAAAACATATCAATGCATAAAAAATCCACTTGATAAAAATATGTGGCGACCTAGCGACATCTAGTGACAACTTGTAACAAACAACTCGCCAGCGCCACCAGCGTCAGACAACGCAACTAAATCTGACAGTGCGCTACATCGCGCTAACGAAGTTTCTTCTGTCGGTTGACTTATATACCACTTCCAACTTCATCCAAAACGGACTTCGGTCCCCAGGCATAACACCCGCCTGGAGAGAGATCTCTCTATTGTCCTCTCTTCTTACAAATATATATTTTGAGTTGCATTTCAGTAACTATTTTAGTTTATATTATTTAATTTTCTAAGACAATCAAAGTCCATCAAAGACGTTTTATATCTTATCTTTGTTTATTTTCAATAACGATAAAGATTAACTAAAGAGGTTATTATGTTATAAATTACTATGATAAAACTAATTTGAATCAGCCTATATGCAGAGTGACGTCGACTTTGTGTCAACGGCACCAAATGCACGGGGTTTGCCCATAACACTTCAAATGCAATATAGTTTTGACGCAGTAGAATAAAGGCCTAGGTCAAACATAAAATACATTTCCGCGACAAGCTTTTTTTTGCTGACTGTACTTTTTTGCAGTCACTATTACCAACGTAATGAGTCCAAACACGGTGGGTCTACGTTAAGTGGAGCGAAGATAAATAGGCAAAAATTTGTTTTTGATTTCGTCTACTTAAAACTCTTGTTCATAAAATTAAAACAACAGTAATAAATATCAGTTCAAAATCAATGATGTTTTCTATGTATTTAAGTATGTATTTCTCTGTATAAGTAAGTTTATCGTTGTCTAGTACCCATAGTAACAACAAGCCTAGAGCTTAGTTTGGGACAAGGTCAATTTGTGTGAGATTGTCCAGTGATATTTTTTTATTTTATTTTTAAGGGTTCCACACCCAAAACAAACATTTAATCACAAATATATAATCAACGAAGCCAGCGGTCCTGGGTTCAAATCCCGGTAAGGGCAGATATTTATGTGATGAGCGCGAATATTTTTCCCGAGTCTTGGATGTTTTCTATGTATTTAAGTATGTATTTCTCTTTGTAAGTAAGTTTATCGTTGTCTAGTACCCATAGTGCAAGCCTAGAGCTTAGTTTGGGACTAGGTCAATTCATGTGAGATTTTCCCGTGATATTATTATTATTATTTATTATTAAGTCTAAAATATTTCAAAGAACCCAAAGAAAAACATAAAATCATGCATATGCATTGCACTATAAGGAACACAACAATACAAACACTGTTGCTTGGCGGGTGGTTAACGGTGATGGTGGTAGCGATTCGGACGAACCTTGCACAGGGTCCTATCACCTCTAAGATATTTTAGACTTGACAATGTATTTGCGATAAAATGCTTGTTTTGGCTACCGAACCCTTAAAAAGACAGTTGATGGGCGCGTTTGTACCTGCACAGTGAGAGTCTGCCCCGGCACTATGTCTTGCGGCACACGGACACTGTAGGCCTCCGCGCCAGACAGCCCGAGGCGCTCGGCGGAGTCCCCGGGCAGGAACTGCAGCGGCATGACGCCCATGCCGACCAGGTTCGAGCGGTGAATACGCTCGAACGATTCCGCTATTACCGCTTTAATTCCCTGGATAGGTAGTTTTGAGAAGGTTTAAAAAAGTTATACGTAAATACATAACGTCACACCTTCATTCCCAGAGTGGGGTAGGCAGAGCTACAGAAATACCAACAACTTTAAACTTGTTGATAATTCTGTTACCACATTTAGCACAATGGCTAAGATGTTTACCAGTGTATTAGTGACAGGTTGAAAGCCCATCGCCTAACAGTACTACAAGCGTTTATTCCCTTAGTCGCCTCTTACGACATCCACGGGAAGACATGGTAATAAATGAAAAAAAATCAATTTATTGCTGTAAAAGTCGTCTCAATAATGAATAACTTTTTACCACATTCATATTATTATTTTTTATAGGAAATGGGCAAAAAATCGTTTTTGATTTCGGCTATTTAAAACTCTCGTTCATAAAATTAAAACAACAGTAATAAAGTTCAGTTCAAAATCAATCCATTACCTTAAAAAAACAATCCAAAGATTAAAAAAGTAGCTCATTCATTCGTAACCTATTTATTCGATCATAACTGAAATGATATTTCACGATGTGCATTAGAACTTATAGAGACGCAGTATTTTAACTGTAAAATCACGAAAAGAAGCAAAACCGGCAAAATTTCGTAGGTATACGGACTCTTAAGAGGCCGTATACGAAAAATCATGATTTCAGTTATCACTACATAGTATAAAACAAAGTCGCTCCCCACTGTCTGTCCCTATGTATGCTTAGATCTTGAAAACTACGCAACGGATTTTGATGCGTTTTTTTAATACATAGAGTGATTCAAGAGGAAGGTTTATATATATATAATACTTTAACCCGGAGCGAAGCGAGGGCGGGTCGCTTGTGATCGAATAAATGAGTTACGTATGAATGAGCTACTTTTTTATCTTTGTCGAGAATTTAAATTCGGGATTTAGGTTATTTTAAAACATTATGCTATTTAATTTTTATTTTCTGGATGTGTTTTTAAGGTAATGGATTGATTTTGAACTGAAGTTTATTACTGTTCTTTTAATTTTTTGAACGAGTGTTTTAAGAAGCCGAAATTTAAAACTATTTTTTGTCCATTTTCTATAAAATTATACCGAGTTAATATTTTTTTTTACACAAAAAAAAATATACAAAGGTGGTAAAAAGTAATTCATACATTTTTTAGACAACTTTTACAGCAATCAATTGCTATTTTTCCATACCTCTAAGACGTCAAAACGATTCGTGAATATGCGATATTCTAAACCTCTTACAGCAAAACTCACGAAACACTCGCCGGTTTCAGGTCGATTAATCAAAATTAAATAATAAAAACAAAAAAGTATTTCATACATTCGTTGAAAATCGCAATTATTTTTCGTGTTGCGCATTAAAATTTTTAGAAGTAAAGTATTTCAACAGTAAAATCACGTCTGTAAAATCACGAAAATTAAGGCTACTTCTATGCCTTTACTTCTAATTCTATGGACAATAGACTATGAAAGCAGTGGCAAACTTACCAGAAGGTACGGTCCCTTGGCGGCCCAGTCTCGGCTGGAGCCCGAGCCGTAATCCTTCCCCACTATAGCGATCAGGGGGACGTTTTCTTGTGCGTATCTAGAACAAAAAACAAATATCAAGGAACAATCGACCCCCTAGTTACAAACTAAGCTCTAGGCTTGTACTATGGGTTGTAAACAACGATACGGGTCTACATCGTCTAATGATTATTTTTAGGCATAATGTGTTTTAAGTCATAATTATCGCAAGTTATAAAGTATTTTTTAAGAAGCATTACTTATTTTTTTTAATATAATATAAATTCACGCCTGTTTCCCAGAGGGGTAGGTAGAGTAGAGACCACTTCTGTCCACTTGCTACGATCCTGGCAAAGCTCTTTCGCTTCTTCCACATTCATACATCGAGTCATGCATGCACGTCGGTTTCGGGTACTTAAGATTCGGCCCTTTTCCAGTATTTCCCCGATTTGATTCAAAAAAGTACGCCTAGGCCGCCTCCTTCCGACCCTTCCACTCACTTTAGCATTGTATATTTCTTTCGTCAATCTTTTTTCATCCATTCTTTCCAAATGATCGAACCATCGAGGCATGCCCTTTTCAATCTTAGTCACTACATATTCTTTCAGTCCACACTTCTCTCTGATGTTTTTATTCCTTACTCTATCAAACAGTTTCACACTACGCAAAGAGCGAATTTCTATTACATTTATACGACTTTCATGCTTGTCGTAACACACCCGAAATTCACTACCATACATCAGAGTAGGGGCCAACACTCCATTGTGACAAAACAAACAGCCAGTCCTCTCAACATCCTTATCACACTTACCATCTCTTGTAAACCTAACCGAACCAAACCCGGTCTACACGTAAGATATTTAAGAAATTTTGAAAAGTTTTAGCGATATAAAAAATTATGACTACCAATAATTATGTCAACAATGACATAAAGACCAAAAAAAAATTTGGGAAGCAACGGGCTCCCGCAAAAAAAATTGCGTTTTAAAATTAAAACTGTCAAGGATTTTTTTCTAATCGTCTTTTGGCGCTCTCATTACATTTACTGTGCTGTCTAATAAACAGTGATCGGAATAGGTAGTGCAATTTCGCGAGACTTCGGTGCGTAAGTTTAGTATGGACATAGCTTGTAACCCCGGGATTACATTTGCAAAGTGTTAAAGTTTGTGTTTAATTCAGTAATATTATTAAAATATGATTTAAACGATTATTTTGCTCGCCTAGAATATCGCATTGACGAAATATGTAAACAATTGCAATGACAAAAAATAAAAAAAGTTTACCATAACAATTTTATTTTTTATTTTCCGCACGTTCCCTTTTAACTTCAATTAAGGTCATGTCAAGAAAATATTCTGTGAAACAATACGAGTCCCGGAATCTGGGGTCTTATCCATACTAAGTATAATGTTTAAGGTCATTCACCCGAAATTGCACTACCTATTCCGATCACTGCTAATAAACTAAAGTATTATCTTAAAATCTAAGAGCGCTTTACTGGTGTATAAATGAATACGCAATATATAGCATACATGACACAGTTTAATAACTTTAACTTTCGTGTAGACTACTTAACGGAAAAAGGTGGCCACTTTATGGAACAATAGGGAACATGCAGTTTTTTTTTCTTACGCTCTCTGGAAAGTGCTATGAAAGAGAGGAATAACTGTATACGCGAAATAATTGTCGTGTAATTATTCCATAAGATATGAAGCTTTAAAAAGTCATAGTTCAGACCCCTGCAAAAACACTGTACAAAATCGACGACAGGAATGACGTCACAAATGTTGTTCCATGGTTAAAATATAAGGACCTTATAAAGATATTTGCATTTATTTCGTAAATTACTATGTTTAAGCCGATAAAAACAATCTAAACATAAAACGAAGTTTTAAATTTTTAACAAGTTTTGATTCTATGTTAAACTTTTTGTTACATGTTCTCCTAAATCGTGTCAATGAAACTCAATTCTGATTTTCATGCATGTTCTCTATTGGTTGTTAAGTGATGTAATATTCTCTATAAATTGTGTATTCATTTGTACAACAGTAAACCGCTCTTTGATTTTAAGATACTACTTTAGTTTATTAGAAAACACTATAAAAGTAAAGAGGGCCGAAATATGATCAAGTAAGTTATTTAAGTAGCTTAGTAAGTTTCCTTTGTTTGTTCACTTAATTACTCGTATTTAGTATATAAATAAATATTTTTGATTTTTTGTAATGTCAAATCAAAATAATATTTATTGCCTTAAAACATATTTTAAAAGAAACACAAGAAAAGATAAAATTACACGAAGGACTTAATTAAACACCAAAAATATTAGGAACCCTGACATACATCATCACACGTTCATTAATACATCTGTCATTCAATCGACCAAGCATTCTTTCATTCAAGCAATTTAAAGAAAATTTAAATAACTATGAAATTAAAATTAAGTTTACATTATATTAAATTATGACAAACACAAAAGGCAAAAAATGGCATTTTCACTTCAAATTGTAGTGTAGTGGGCATTAAATTTTATATTTTAGGAAATTTGTAATGTAAACAAAGTACATATAACAAAGTCTTACTAAACCCGTTCCCGTATGTGATGGGAACAATCTGCAGATACTCAGGGCTGCCTGGTTCGGTGGGTTTTATTTAGAATACCGTATTGCTGGTTTTCTCTAAGTTGGTATTCTAGAATAAGTCTCCGTATCTTTAATCTGAATGTAGGAATGGACATGCTTTTTGTACGTAGTGGGGGCGGTAGGTCATTCCAAATCTTGGAGGCGGCAAATCTAAAACTACTCCTAAACCCTACGGACTTGACTTGTGTTTTGGTATAATGAGTTACCAAGCATGCATGCTTCTCACTCCAAAATTCCGGCCTCGTTCCGGCCAAGCAAATTTACAGTACAAATATTCTGGCCTTTTAGTTCTTATTATTTTATAGACTTGAATAGCAAGGTGGGATTCTCTTCGTGCTGCCATTTTCAGCAAGCCCTTGCTGTTTAGGTACGGAGTAATGCTGGACCGTTTTGTCTCAGCACATTTCTCTCACTATGCATTTCTGTCATGTGGCTGTTTTTTTTTTCCCTGATGTGGATGTATTGACATTTATGTATGTATTTATTTATTACTATCTATTTATTCATGTAAGTCATTATAATGTATTAGTTTGTATTAATATATATTTGATTATCTATTTATTAGTTTGGTAAGCGTGTATTTATAGGTATATTGTATTTTATAGCTAGCATAGTTCCTTGTAATTGTTCGAAATTGGTCTGCACCACCTACCGTGTAAATTGTTTTAACTTGCACCTTATCCCTTCTAAGGTTGTCTGGAAGAGATCGCTAATCAGCGATAAGACCGCCTGTTGTTTACCTGGGTCTTCTAAATTGTGAAAATTCTGTGTAATGTTTTTGTTTGGTGGACAATAAAGTGTTTTGTATTGTATTGTATTGTATGCTATAACAAAACCTGGCGCATGCATTTTGGGCGCGCTGTATGGCACGTGCGGTTTTTGAGAAGACTCTAGGTCCATACACAGCATCACAATAATTAAAGAGAAAGAACCAGAGCCTCTACAAGAATGACGCGCACTTTTTCAGACAAATATTCTCTCATACAATAAAGAGATTTTAATCTATAAAATGCATTTCTTATTTTATCGGTTACATGCTTTTCAAAACGTAACTCGCCATCCATCATAAGTCCTACCTGGGTGAATCAACTTTTAAGGTACTCCCCAATTTTCGACATGTCTCACTATGTCACCTTAATTTGGTAGAATGCATTTTTTTTTTGATGTGGTCAATATATTGAATAAATCAGACAATTAAACTTACTTTCTAGCTGACAATTTTAAAAATTCTTCTATGATTTACACAAATATATCAGGTAACGCAGGGGACGACGTTGTCCCGGGTTTTGTATGAAAAACGTGCATTTTCCACTGCGTTACCATGTTTTTACAAAATTATAGAATTGGTTTATGATTATGAATAGTGAAATCCGATAATCTGATTATCTAATTTTAACATGTGTAAACCATTATCAATCTCACATATTCTAGTAAGTTTTTATTAGCATGTAGAAAAGGAGGACTTTAAAAGTTGATTCACCCACTTAAGTTCTTTACAGTTTCTACTCGTTGTATGATTTGTTGATCTATTTTAATAATCTGGTCCCACTCTTTGATTTTCCTGATTTGTGTAGCTCTCCCCAGTATCATATATTTGGTCTTAAAGGGGTTCAATACTAGAGCATTTTTCGTCGACCAGTCATAGATTGAGTTCAAATCCCTGGTAATAACTTGCTCGGCATGTTTTGTATCTTCGCCATTAAAGGAGAAGTAAACTTGTGTATCATCCGCGTACAAGTGTAATGTGCAATCTCTGACACATCTTAAAAGGTCTGCTGTACATAGAATAAACAGGATAGGACTTAATATTGATCCTTTGCGATATCGTGACTTCTCCTTGGCCAGTTTCGGTCTCCACGTACCTACTGGGTCCTATTCTTAAAGTAGGATTTAAACCAATTGCAAGCTGGCTCCGAAATACCGTAGTAACTCATTTTGGCAAGTATAAGGTCCGTGTCCAAGCAGTCAGAGGCCCGGGAAAAATCCAGCAGGACCAGAATACTTGCGCGCCCAGTGTCAGATGCAGCCAGGATATATAATGTAATACTTTGAAATAAAATAAGTAATAAATATCAGGCGACAATTTCACACAAATTGATCTAGTCCCAAATTAAGCTCTAGGCTTGTACTATGTGTACTAGACAACGATAAACATACTTAAATAGAGAAATGCATACTTGAATGTATATAGAAAACAAGACTCAGGAACAAATATTGGCGCTCATCACACAAATATCTGCCCTTACCGGGATTTGAACTCGGGACCGCTGGCTACGGACGCAGGGTCACTCCCAACTAGGCTAACGTGTCGTCAACTTTTAGTTAATCTTTTTAATTAATTCTTGGGAATCAAATTAAGCAAAATCGCAGGCATATACCTAGCACACGTAATTAAACTGGGTTGCTTGTTCACCTTTCTGTGGAAATGTTAACTATACTGGCTGAGCCCGCGAACTCACTCGCATGGAAATAACGAAATAACATTATGCTTAAAGCATCCCATGGTTTCTTTAGATGCATCGTCAGACCTCCCCATTTATTACTTCCTACTAAGGTAAAAGCAGCATGTACCACAAATATAAGTTACAACGATGTACCTGCGCAGAAAGCATTGTTTTAGAAGGCGCGAAAACGTTTTGGCCAATTATAAGGCAGTACGTTTGCGCGGGTAAAACTTCGACGGCTATTGGTCAAATATTCGGCAGCCATTGCAGTGACGCCGTCGACCGCCATCTTGTTTAGCGTCGCGTCGCGTCAGTTGTCATCCGTACACAAGCCGAGACGCACGAGCGCTAATAGTCATTTCATATTCCACCTTACGCGTAACACGACAAGGTTTGTATTGAATTGATTTTTACGTTCGTTTATCTTCGGCATTAGCGAGCACCTTTCTGCGTGGGCGAAGATTGCCGGCGTAACTTATATTTGTGGTCTTACTGTACTTGTCAGTAAGTTTGCCTCTTACCTTTCGGCCGCGTCAAATATGTCCATGGCGTCGCCGCTGGGCTGGTGCGTGGTGCGCGGGCCGGGCGCGGCCGCCATCTTGTTCACCAGCCGGATGTTCGCGAACGTGCCGCGGGACATGATGGCGTCGTTTCCGCGGCGCGAGCCGTACGAGTTGAACTCGCGGGGAGTTAATCTGTGGAATACGCTGTTATAGTAATGTCGGTGTCAATTTAGCGGTGGTCGGACCCTGTGCGGGGTCCGTCCGGATCGCTACCACCATCTTATCCATTAACCACCCGCCAAGCAGCCGCATTGTGATCCGGTGTGGGGATAAGACAAGCGGTGGAATTACACCTGAGTCTTACAAAAATTAGCGCTTTAAAGCTTACATACATACATAACGTCACGCCTTTATTCCCAGAGTGGGGTAGGCAGAGCTACAGAATACGAACAACTCGAAAGTTGTTGCTAAAGCTTAATATTTCATAAACGAAACAGATCCGTCCATTGACGACACGCTAGCCTGGTTGGGAGTGACCCTGCCTTTGATATCATTGTGATATCTGTGATATCATTTGTTCCGCACAGCGCGTCAGCGTATTAGTATTCGTACCCACCTTAAGGGTTCCTAGTTTGACTACGGAACCCTATAAACCGGCTGATTGTGTACGCACCCCCTGTGTGCGAGGAATCGCGCGGCAGGAGAGTTCCTGGCGATGGCGCCGGCGGGCGAGATGTGGTCCGTGGTGACGGAGTCGCCGAGCAGCAGCAGGCAGCGAGCGTCCTCGATGCCGCGGATGGAACTAAGCTCCTATGCCAACATCAAATATACATTTAATGAGGAGTTCCCTCAATTCCTCACTGATGCACTTTTACACGTAAAAAATCTACTAGCTCTTCAAAGAGACCACTGCTAAGAAGAAGCGCCACAAGAAACTCAACAGTCAGTTTTTTTTTTAAATATTCCACATGACAATGATAGAATTAATAAAAATTGTAAAAATATATATCATGCGTAGTTAAGCAGGAAAAGGTGTCGAAACTTCTAATAAACGCAAGAGCAAATAAATAAAATAATAATAATATTTATACCTACGCATGACAATGCTAAACTAAATGAAATAAAAAAGTTAATAAAGTTTCGATACGTTCTCTTACAGAAACCGTGTCCCATATACTAGATAGGTACCAAGCTGTTACGTTAGGTATCTTAGGCCAACCCAGTGGTAGCATAGCAATCAGCCCACGGTGCTCCCGCTACCAGCCCCTTGGAGGTTAACACCGGAGAGGTTTTAGACGGTATGCTTCCACCTCAGCTCTCACAGGAGACTGAGGTGGTCGAGAGTCCGTCATACCCCCCCCCCCCATTTGGCTGCCGGGGGGGACGATGCGTAATGACATTTCCTCTCCGTTAAAAAATTGTCTCTTAGATAATCCTCAAACCTATACTCGACCTGTCATTATTGAACGTTTTACCTTAGTCATTCCATCGAAGAAAGGCGGCCTCTTGATATATGTGGAGTTGGGGTCCCAACCGTACAGCTTTCCTTTGGGAACTTCTAGAGCTTGCCACGAAGGGGAACCGACTTCTATCTTCTCATACACCTGGAACAATGGCATTTTAGTGCAACTATAAAACAACTGAAATTGCAAATGGCGACGTTATTTTTTTTCATGGCATGGAGTAGGCAAACAAACACAAGCCATCTAATGGTAAGTGGTATCTGTGAGCATGGACCTTCGCATTCTTGAGACTACAATCTTAAGACTGCTTGCCCGTGTGGTTGCCGGTAGCATAGTGCCACTCCATGTCTTCCCGTGGATGTCGTAAGAGGCGACTAAGGGAATAAGGGCTTGTAGTACTGTTAGGCGATGGGCTTGCAACCTGTCACTAAAATAC
Source organism: Acleris holmiana (assembly GCA_949316455.1). Taxonomy (NCBI): domain Eukaryota; kingdom Metazoa; phylum Arthropoda; class Insecta; order Lepidoptera; family Tortricidae; genus Acleris; species Acleris holmiana. Next base: position 1,179,449 of record OX438790.1, on the reverse strand, counting down.
TAGTAAACTTCTTGGCCTGATCGTGCAAAATGTGGTTACAGAATTATCAACAAGTCTTATTAGAGTTGTTGGTATTTCTGTAGCTCTGCCTACCCCGCTCTGGGAATGAAGGCGTGATGGTATGTATGTATGTATTTATCGGGAATGCCGCTTAAAATAAAATACAGGAGACATACATAACTAGAGGCAGAGCTACCCCACTCTTGCTAAATATTTTATAAACAGATCACTTAGTCAAAAAACTGTCTTCACAAACCCGTAATATTTTTGAAAGACCTATCCAACGACACCCCACACTATAGGGTTGAGGAGAAAAAAAAATACATCCCAACTAATAACCAAGTAATAACTAATTTTCTATTTAAAGTCAATTGGTGCCGTCTTAGATGATTTTAGTAGGTACGGAGTATAAAACACTTTAATCGCCTGTATCTCAAGAACCAATGATGTCTACTTAGTCGTGATAGTTTTCCTTAAAATTGGTTATATGCTCTTTCATTTAAGTTTTCTTTTCAGATTTTTAGTATTTGTAGTTTTGGTTTATTATACCACTTTGTTGGCGTGACTAATATGCATATTCATGTCGAATTCGAAACTATAAGGTAAGTTTGACTACGGAACCCTAAAAAAGACCATTTACCTCCTTGAACATGTTCGGGATGACGTGTTTGTTCTCGACTTCTTGTATCTCGGCGCGCGTGGGCCAGATGTCGCGGAGGAATACCGCGCTGCCGTCCGCGCGGGAGCCTGCGGACAGACATTTAGACGATCTCTATAAGCTTTTTATTAACTTGCAATCGAAAAAAAACAGGGGACAATCTTACACTAATTAACCTAGTCCCGAACTAAGGTCTAGGCTTGTATAGTCAGCGTCATATAGAACAGTAGTACCACAAATATAAGTTATAACGATGTACCTGCGCAGAAAGCATTCTTTTAGAAGGCGCGAAAACGTTTTGGCCAACTATAAGGCAGTACGTTTGCGCGGGTAAAACTTCGACGGCTATTGGTCAAATATTCGGCAGCCATTGCAGCGACGCCGGCGACCGCCATTTTGTTTAGCGTCGCGTCAGTTGTCTCTCGTACACAAGCTGAGACGCACGAGCGCTAATCGTCATTTCATATTCCACCTTACGCGTAACACGACAAGGTTTATATTGAATTGATTTTTACGTTCGTTTATCTTCGGCATTAGCGAGCACCTTTCTGCGTGGACGAAGATTGCCGGCGTAACTTATATTTGTGGTCTTACTGTACGTAGTAGTGATGTAACAAATATTCGAAAAATTACTGCGAACGTTTTGCATATAAAAAAAAATGATTGTAATAGTTGGTTAATAAAACAAAATCCATTCATTTCGTATGATTTTTAATGTAAGAAAAAGTAACTTAACCTCGTAATCACATTATCAGTGTTATCTTTATCATTTGGTATCATTTATTTATTTAACTTTGGGCAATGCAGCTTAATAATGAAACGGGACGCACTTCGTTCGAACGGGACTGCCACCAAGGTGATCAAGCCCAGACAAAATAAAATGGCGCCAAGTTTGATCAAAAACTGAATATGTGCATTTGCATTCGCGAATTTTAGCAGCAGATATCCGCATTCGCAACCGCGAATGTCCAAAATATGACATTCGTTACATCAAATAAATAAATATCACGGGACAATGTCACACAATTTGACCTAGTCCCAAAATAAACTCTAGGCTTGTACTATGGGCACTAGACAACGATAAACATACTTAGATAGAGAAATACATACTTAAATACATAGAATATATCCAAGACTCGGGAAGAAATACTCGTGCTCATCACACAAATATCTGCCCTTACCGGTATTTGAACCTGAGACCGCTGACTTCGGAGGCAGGGTCACTCCCAACTAGGCCAACGTGTACTCAAGATGTGTGCCATTCAAAATAAAGCTCTTTTTTTTAAACTAGAAAATGACGAATGGAGTGATCTCCTTCCTTGAAGTCGGTTAAAAAAAAGTACAGACGACAACAAACGGTTAATCCAAAAAATATTTTGACAGAAACTTATTTTCATGGTACCGAGAAAGCAAATGAGCACACAGGTCATTTGATGGTATCTCTGTCAAATGGCAGTATCTCTGACAACACTACTGTAGCAAATGCAACCTTATTACTAACGGGACAGGATTGAATCTGCTTTACCTATTGACTTTGAGATACTGCCTAAGAGGGCAGATCCGTGACCCATAGATATTTACACTGTCAAGACTCGAACTACAAGACTCTTGTGTCTAATCATCTACCTGAGTTTTAAGACGACAGTTTGAGTATTTAGTCGAACACTTGAGAACTTAGACGTTACTCTTAAGTGTTTAGTCGTCTGAATGAGAGCTCAGACGTCAGTCATTTTTATGCCACGGAGAAGGGTAATAGACTTTTGCAATCTCAAGACTGCTATCCTAAGGCTGCAAATGTATTGCCAATCCTGACGACTAAGACAGAATGCCTCTTATGTTAGTTATTTCACCGGTTGTCCCACACCGAAAGAGCAACTTGAACGCTGCTAGCTGCTTGGACCCTGTACAAGGTCCTACCACAACAAACAGTATACGCAGATGCGTAGACTGTTTGTTGTGGTGGCTACTAGATGTAGCCTTTACAACGTGTTACAAAACAATCCGTAAAAAAGAAATTACAAAAGTAGTGTCAACCCTTATTAAATAACGTCAGTTCAGTATCTTACGTATCCCTTAATAGGGCAGAGGCCATATATTTACCACTACAATAAGCTGAAATTAAACTTTACTACCTACGTTTTATGATGCAATTTCAATTGTATTTTACTCAAATATAACATCATCTATTATTACTCTTTAGAGACTTGCGATTCCATTACTGTATTTAATTTTGGTCTAGATTTTTTACTTCTACAGGGCCCTATTATTAAGGGGTATACAGTATACTAGGGTTGACACTACTTTCGTAATTTCTTTTTTACGGATTATTTTGTAACACGTTGTATATGCATGTCTAAATATTTAGACATACATTAGTCATAAGTTTTATGGCTAATGTGCGGCTGTCTGTCTATTTAGTTAGATAGTTAGCGGCATTTCTAATATAATATTATCAGTATTAGCTTCTAAGCATTTATCTGAGTATTACGACGTAAATATAAGTGACTGATGAGATGTCTATGTAAGTGTCTAGACGTCTACCTAACTATAAAGACGTCAGTTTGAGTGTTTAGACGTCCATTTGAGTATTTAGTTATTAAACTGAAATCTAAGTCACTAGATTTCTATGTAAATGTCTAGACATCTAACTAACTACTAATACGTCAGTTCGAGTGTTTATACGTCCTTGTGAGCGTCTAGGTGTCTGTCTGAGTATTTAATCTGTAAGCCAGTCTAAGCGACTAGACGTCTATCTAAATATTTAAACGTCATCCTTGTGAGCGTCTAGACGTCCATCTGAGTATCTAGACGTTATAGTATTTAAACGTCAGTCCACATTACGGTTCAGACGTCTGATCATATAGTCCTTGTATCTTTATACGTATATAGCGGGTTCTCCTGACACAGGGTAATTAATATACCTACTTGGAGATCCCAATCCCCCACTTATACAATGTCCCGAAATATCAAAATAAATATATTTTTCATTTTCAATTTTAATTTTTCATATGTTAACCAGTGTTTCTAGAGTTGTTGGTATTTTCGTAGCTCTGCCTACCCCACTCTGGGAATGAAGGCGTGCCGTTATGTATATATGTGATGTCTCACCAAGCGGTTGCGTCTCGAAGTCGATGTCCACGGTCCCGGCGAGCGCGTACGCGATCACGAGGAGCGGCGAGGCGAGGTAGTTGGCGCGCGTGTTGGGGTGGATGCGGCCCTCGAAGTTGCGGTTGCCGGAGAGCACACCGCAGCACACCAACTCGTTCTATGGACAAACAATTAAAATGGGTACGTAATCATAACCTCCAGGGTAGTATGGTAAATTCTGAAACTATAAAGCTGGGTACGAATCTGAGCGGCTCAGCCTGAGGCATTTTAGTGGTGGTAGGACCCTGTGCAGGGTCCGTCCGGATCGCTACCACCATCTTATCCATTAACCACCCGCCAAGCAGCCGCATTGTGTTCCGGTGTGGGGATAAGACAACCGGTGCAATTACTAGCATAGAGGCATTCCATCTTAGTGCTCAGGGTTGGCAACGCATTTGAGATCTTGGGATTATAGTCTTGAGAATTCAAATGTGTATGGGTCTCAGATTCCACTTACGATCAGGTGGCCTGAGTGCCCGTGTGCCTTCTCCTTTACATAAAAAAAAAGGCATGCTCGCCCTGCGCGGCGAGTTGCTCGCGACCCAAATTGTTGCACATGTTGCGGGTGAGGCAGCGCGCTCGCCGCAAGCCGTCATTTCAAAATGGCGTCGGACACGATGACAGCCGCGGCTGCGTTAATCATAATTCACCGAATTATTAACAAAGAGAAGAAGAAATCGCCTCGGTGGTGAAACGGCTCAGCAACTTTATCAAATTTGTACGCGCCTCGCCCACAGACAAGTTAGAACTTGTCGTTCTGCCCGCGGCACGCTCAGATACACGTCAAAGTTACGCGAGGAACGCACACCGAGGCGCCTTTAAAATAGGTGAGCCGTGCGCGCCTCGACCCGAGGCTGCTCTAATTCGTACCCACCTTAAGACATGCGATGATCTGTTCTTAGGAACCATGTCTTCGATTTTGATAAGAAGAAAAACCGCATTCATACATTTAAAAAAAAACCTGTACTCAGCTGGGGAAACGAACCCGTTGTTTTGAAAACTTACACTATTTCTATTTAGACATCGATAGTGTAGGTCTTAAACAGTAAATGGCTCTATGATACATGATGTCTAAAATGAATAAAATGCATTGTTTTCACAAACTTTAATTTATATTAGCAGGTGTTCGAAGTGACAACCGTTACAATATTCAACAAGTTCAGGCATGTAAAATTGACTCTCTTTAAATAAACATCTACTAAAATAAATTAAATTAATGTATGTGAAAACCATGAAAACCGGGTTCGAATCCCGAGCTAAGTACAGGTTTTTTTTTTTAAATGTATGAATGCAGGTTTCTTCTTATTAAAATCGATTTCACATTTTATCTTTATTAGTTCTTGTGCGTACGTGAGAACACACTGTGATGTTTCTCGCCGGACAGCTGTTTCACGCGAAATTACTTCTATGTTGTCCGGCAGCTTGAGCAAGTCATGCTCGCTTAAAGGTCTTTGCTTACGGCGGCGTCGTTGATCGGGTCGCCACTTTCCCGAACACATGGTTGAGAGAGGCGATGGCTGAGATACGCGTCATACTCGTGAACGGGTGCTGTTTGTGGGGTCCGGTCTGTTCACGCTTGCAAGGACTGGTTCTTCAGTTTATTATTCTAGATATGGCTTTTGGCGTAGAGACCTCGTCGTGTTGTTCTCCTAGACTTATTATTTTTAGTTTAATGTTATTAGCCTTACATTTGTATTGATTTTATTTGTTCAAGGGTGGATCAACTTTTCGTTGTTGTTATTCTGTCCCGTAAGCCAGGAGACAACAGTGATAGAGTTCCTTAGAAAAATGGTTATAATATACACTACTAATACGCTTGGAAGAAAACCCACAAAAGAATGGGCTTGTAATTGCCACAAAAGCCGATGTTTGCTGGATTTATATACTTTAAAATCGTGGTTTTAAAGAGTGACCCAGGAGACGTCACCATGGCAACGAGCTACAAAGAAAAGTTGATTGAAAGCTTGAAAGCTTTAATCATTATTATTTATTACTTTATTAAGTACTTGTAAATGTAACTTACTTTTAAGTATGTCTGTACTTTATGTTTGACAAAATGACCTTCTGCCTGAGTTTCTTGGCGCTTCTTCTCCGCAATGATGGTCTTATCTGAAGCGCTAGTAAATTCACTTCATATTACCGACGTGTAAATGGGGGCCTGTTTACTGAATAAACATTTTGATTTGATTTGATTTTTTTTGATGACATGGTCCCTAAGAACAAATCTTCATATGACTTATAGTTTCAGAATTTCCCATACTGACCGATTTAAATGAGACTCAATGTATAAAGGTCAAACACATAACGGGACATAATACATAATAGTCATAATATATAATGGTTTTATTTCTGGAACCGTAAAGTTTTCAGGATTGTTATAAAACAAACTTAACCTAACCTAATGGGTTCTATGTAATGACGTTTTAAAAAACCTGAATAGTTTATGGTTTCAGAAATAAAATTATTATATATTACGAACATTATGTGTCTTGAAATTTATATATTATGACACGATCCCAATAATAATAAAATAAATGTGTTATAAAAACAAAAAAGTGCCTTCAAAACGCAAAAAATAGGTACTGTAGGTAGGTATAGGAACACATATTTATGACCTTGACTGTACCATTAACGGAAGTTTATAAGAAAACACGCTAAATGTTATGAGGGCGCCACTGGAGCTCTTAATACAAATTTACCCAAAAGTCTGTTACACATACCTTCTCTATAGTATTAGCGATGTTGTCGTCAATGGGGCCGGAGTTGCCAATACACGTCATGCAACCATAGCCAACGATGTCGAACCCAAGCGTCTCGAGATATGGGATCACACCGGATTCCTGCGAACAAAATGTAATTGAGTATTTTTCAAAGAAATTGTACCTAATTAAGGACTGAAATTAAGTTACGGTAACTTTTACATGTGAGTAACGAAAATTAACTACTGGGTGATTTTGGCTGGATAAACTGATTCTTCACAGGTCAAGCAAATTTTATCCCGTGCCTTTTGATCTTTTCTGGCTTCCATAGGGTCTGCGATGTTAACAGGATTGATGCAGACACTCCATAAGTCTAAATCAGTTAGGTAACATTCTAGGCTAGAAATCCATGTGTTGAAATTCTTGCCTGTTAGTTTACTGAAGCTAGCGCCTGTTGACGTCGTAGACTGATTCAGGCTTAGTGCCGACGTTGATGTCGATGGACAGTTATCCATAGCACAAATTTTTCACTCTAATTATTCTTCACATATATAAAGCATTTATTATATTATATATATAGCACTGCTGCAAATAGGACCAAACCTATTTAAGTTAATAAAATGCAGAGTTTCGTGGAGTGCAAGAAGATATAATCATTGATAGCAAAAGCAAAAATCAGACAGACGTTCAGATGACAATAAGACACTTTCAAATAATAGAATATAAATTGCCAGGGTGTGCATTATTATAAAAGAAAGTTTAACAATACTGAATTAACTCTCAATTAATTCACCGTTAATGTATGGAACAGGTGTTTTTTTGGCGAATTCGTGGTTGGTCCCATCGGAAAGGTTGTTCAGTATGACCATCTTATTCACTTTTGGCCATTCCGGATAATGACCCCAAAATCACTCAGTATATAAATGGACGACTAATATTCGTTACTCACATGCATAAGTTACCGTGACGTAATTTCAGTCCTTAATAGGGAATATCCATATTCTTCTACCTCACGCTCTCTGGAAAGTGCTATGAAAGAGAGGAATAACTGTACACGCGAAATAATTGTCGTGTAATTATTTCATAAGATGTGAAGTTTTAAAAAGTTACAGTATAGACCCCCTGCAGAAACACTCTATACAAAATCGACGACAGGAATGACGTCACAGCTGTTGTTCCATGTTTAAAATATAAGGACCTTATAAAGTTTGCATTTAATTCGTAAATTACTTCTTGTACTCGTCGATTAAAATCAGTGTATTAAGATTTCATAGAGAATACTGTAACGTCACTCTTTTCATCGTTGAATAGTCTATGTCACTTCCGAAACAACCGAAATAACTATTTCGATACGCTCTAGACAACCGGAAAAAAAAAATAGAACTTCGTATTTAAATAATATGTGACCTTGTTTAAGGAGACTCGATGCAGTACATAATTGCCAATGTATGGCGTTTTGGAACGTAGCAGCATCGCATCATCTGTCAAAAATCTACTTAAACTTGCTGCTGTATCCAAAACATTAAAAAAAAACTACGCTTTGTGATTGGCTAGTATTTTTAGCTTGGCACAGTACTGCAACATTACGGTCGCCAGTGGTGTGATAACTTTTCTTTTCAAAGTGCCTAAAGCCTTTCCCTCTGGGAAAACATAAACAAAAACTATTCAAAGCTAAGAAGTCTACGTTTTTTCTGTAAAAATAAAATCAGACCTTAAGCTTAAAAAATTAAAATATAAACTAAGAAAATGAGTAGTGACAGTGACGAAACATCTTCAACTCCTCAAGAAATAACTATTTCAATTATCTTGTGTAAAAGAAGTCGGATAGTAGAACTAGACAATATAGTACTTACGATTATTTTTCTTATATAGTAGGTACTCGTATTAATGATTTAAATTATTTAATACAAAAAGTATTGTTCACTATAGTGTCATAATCAAACATTTTAATCTCGTACCCTAAAAAGCTCTCTATTATAACACGATTGTGAAAAATACTAATGTTTAAGCCAATATCGTTGAATTAAAATATTACGTGAATAAAATAAGGATGCCGATGAAAACAATCTAAACATTAAAAGAAATTTTAAAATTTTAAACGTTTTGTTTCTATATAAAATCCTTATAAACGGGTCAAAACTTAGTGTTGTTTTACATTTTCTCCTAAATCGTATCAATGACATTCAATTCTGATTTTTATGCACGTTCTCTATTAGGTTCAATTTCTTTGAAAAATACCCAATTTGTAATTACTAATCAGTATATCGGCTCTCTGCGAGTTTCCAAGCGTTTTCCTCTTGCTAAAGAATATAATAGAATATAAATCAATGTTTTTAAAAACAATAAACCGTCTTCAAAAAGCAAGATTTTTTTTTTTAAAGTGATAGGTAATAACCGTAACACGATGTCGACATCGATACTCTTAGTATTTCTTTACAATTAGTTTTGTATACAAGTTTATACAAAAATATAACGTTTTTATTTTGTTGTTCATGATAATCACTGTCATCAGTAACAGAATCCGCTATCAGTAGATGATTATCATACCTGGGATAACTCAGGGCAAGTTCTAGGGATTCGATATCGATAAAAAAGATGTCGATGTAATTAAATACTGGTTATGACACCATGAAAAAAGTAAACAGTCTTATAGAAGGTGAGGTAATTTCATTAACCAACATAAATGAGAAATTAGCCTTGAGTCATTATAAATATTTAAAGAATGCCCCGTTGACCACTGTGGTCGTTGATAGAACGTTTAGCAGTTTAAAGTGGATATTTTCATCTAGACGGCAATCATTAATACCATCGAATATGGAAAAAAATATTGAATGTATATCATGAAAACTATTTTAAAATAATCATATACCTAAACAGGTACACGTTTAAATTTGTTTATTTTTTTTATTTAAGAATGAGGAGAAAATAAGTAATATTCATTTATGTCGCATAACATTTAGATTTTGGCAGTAACATCGATATATTTTTGTCGATAAAACATTTTGCTACATCACATTTTTTTATGTTAAGGAGAAGGCACCCGAGCACTCAGGCCACCTGATGGTAAGTGGAATCTGAGACCCATAGACATTTGAATTCTCAAGACTACAATCCTAAAACATCAAATGCGTCGCCAACCCTGAGGACTAAGATGGAATGCCTCCGTGCTAGTAATTTCACCGGTTGTCTTATCCCCACGCCGGAACACAACAATGCGAACACCGCTTTTGAACTTTCGTATAGATGCCCCGAGATATCCCAGGTATGATGACTATATTTATTCGCTAGTAATTTTTGCGTACATAGATTGGATGGTAATGGTCATGGAATTTGGTTCTTTACAAAAATGGACTTGAAAAAATTAGCGTGCAAATATATCATCTAGTGAGTACAAAAAAACAGACTTACCCTCAAATAGTAGGTGACGACGCCAGAGCCCGGGGAAAGAGATGTCTTGATGTATGGCAACACGCTTAGACCATTCTCTACGGCTTTTTTTGCAAGCATACCTGCCGGCAAAACATGTATATTACTAACTAGCTGTAAAAAAAAAAACCTACGATACTCTGTGATAATGTAGCATTCTAATGATGACAGAATTTTTGAAATCCGTCCAGTAGTTACCAAGTTTATTCGATACAAAAATACAAAAATACTAATCTTTCCTCTATATCACAATCTCACACAAATTGATCCAGTCCCAAACTAAGCTCTAGACTTGTATGGGTACTGGACAACGATAAACATACTTTAGAGAACATACTTAAATACATAGAAAACATCCAAGACTCTGAACAAATACTTGCCCTTATCGGGGATCGAACCCAGGACCACTAGCTACGTAGGCAGTAATCTTCGGCCAGTTCTAATGAATTAGTACAGACCCCCGTGTGGTTGCCGGGTTAGAATAGTGCCACTCCATGTCTCCCCGTGGATATCGTAAGAGGCGACTAAGGGATTAAGGGCTTGTAGTACTGTTAGGCGATGGGCTTGCAACCTGTCACTAATACACTGGTAAACATCTTAGCCTGATTGTGCAAAATGTGGTTACAGAATTATCAACAAGTCTTTTTAGAGTTGTTGGTATTTCTGTAGCTCTGCCCACCCCACTCTGGGAATACAGGCGTGATGTTATGTTTTTTTTTTATGGCATCGAGAAGGCAAACGAGCACACAGGCCACCTGATGGTAAGTGGAAACTGTGACCCATAGACATTCGCATTCACAAGAGTGCGAATGCGTTGCCAACCCTGAGGACTAAGATGGAATGCCTCTATGCTAGTAATTCCACCGGTTGTGTTATCCCCACACCGGAACACAATGCGGCTGCTTGGCGGGTGGTTAATGGATAAGATGGTGGTAGCGATCCGGACAGACCCCGCACAAGGTACCACCCGCAAAAGTATGTATGTATTTATACTTTTGGTGTAATGAATGGTCTCCTTATCACAGTACCTGCTCCCAGCATCACGCTGGGGTTGGAGGTGTTGGTGCAGGAGGTGATGGCGGCGATGATGACGGACCCGTGGCTGAGGGTGTACGTGGCGCCGTCGCTGTAGGTGAAGCTGGCGGATGTGGCCAGCTGGGGTGGGGTGAGGCCGAAGCCTTTGAAGCCGACCTAAGGACAAATAATAGTTTATGACACACACAACACACGACGACACGTTGACGTTGTGTATCATTATGTATCAATTACATAAATAATAAATAAATATCACGGGACACTGTCACATAAATTGACATAGTCCCAAACTGAGCTCTATGCTTGTACTATGGGTACTAGACAACGATAAACATACTAAGATAGACAAATAAATACTTAAATACATAGAATACATCCATGACTCAGGAACAAATACTCATGATCATCACACAAATATTTGCCCTTACCGGGATTTGAACCCGGGACCGCTGGCTTCGGAGGCAGGGACACTCCCAACTAGGCCACCGTGTCGTCAAAGGTTGTATTGTACTTGTAAAAACAGAAATAATTAGATATAAGCGCTTACATTAAAGGATATTTTAATAATAATAATATTATCACAGGACAATGTCACACAAATTGACCTAGTCCCAAACTAAGCTCCAGGCTTGTACTATGGGTACTAGACAACGATAAACATACTTATATAGAGAAATACATACTTAAATACATAGAAAACATCCAAGACTCAGGAACAAATACTCGTGCTCACACAAATACCTGCCCTTACCGGGATTTGAACCCAGGACCCCTAGCTTCGAAGGCAGGGTCACTACCAACGAGGCTAGCGTGTCGTCGATTTATTTATTTGTTTCTTTACTAGAGGAGAAGCGATTGCAATGTATGCTGTCTAGAAAATCATCGTCTTACTTCCAATAGGGGGTACGGCACATAGCTGAGTGGATACCATTTTCGCAGCACTCTTTATAATTTTATTTACTTCTAAACTATTAGATTTAAAGAAAATCCTGCAACACAATGTGTAAACTTGTACAATTTAACCGAAATAAATATTTTCTATTACTATTTCTATAAAAGTATCCTTAAAATTGTATGGCTAACGGAAATTTTCATACAAAATTTAATTGCGTGGCTAACTTTTTGTTCCTTATGTTTAAACTTAAACCAACGCAGTAACCGCAATTTTAAATATTGTTTATGTCTTCTCTAGATAGTGCAAAGTGTGAAACAGCACGTCGGCGCGTACACTTGACATAGTTTAAAACGAGTTCACGCGGAATCATTTTACGCTGACTGTACAAATCGTACGAGTTGAGACCTTGCAGATTTGGCGGAAACTGACGATGACTATACTTCGTTGATGCCCTGGATTTTACTACAACATGTGTTATTGGTTTATTAGTTTATTTTATTTCATAGAGAACATTAAAATTACATTAATAAATACTTAAATACTACTTGTAAACTAGATAAAAATAATAAAAACCCGACCTCATTTTAAGATATTGTCGTCTACACATATAACAAAAAAACCGGTCAAGTGCGATTCGAACTAGCGCACCGAGGGTTCCGTACAAACGTTTAAGAATTTATAATTATTTGTCTACCTACTCACTAAAGTCACTAATTGAATTTCATGTTTATTTTAATTATCATTATTTAGTGCTAACTTTTGGGAATTGTTTTATTTTTTATTACATTTTAATATGTGGATAATGTTGTTGGTTGCACATATACTATGTGTCTGTTTGTTGTCCCTAATAAAGAGAAAAAATAATTCTTTTTTTGTAAAGGAGCAACAAATTGACGATTTTCGGATTATTTCATTTATTTGTGCTGTACGACCTTTGTGCTGTTTCTTTAGGGTTCGTTTTGCGATAATAGAACAAAAAAAAACTTGTATAGTGGACCAACCGATTTTAGACCTAGCCCAGAACCACCTCAGAAAAAGACTAAACTAACTAATTAGCTTAAAAAAAAACTGTGTGATTCGTTCTATTGTTTAGGAGCTACGATGCCATAAAGGGCGATGCGTGCGAATTTATATTTTTAATTTATATTTTATATAGCTTAACTTATTAAATTTAATTCTCTTAGCTAGACACAATTTGTTTAAATAATCATGTGTGTGTCACCTTCCGTGGTCTCACCTGGTGGTTCCAACGGAAGATCAGCGCTGACCAATGCCAGCATTATGCTGAGGTGGAACCATTTCGTGACTACATTTTTCTGGTGCGTAATTCTATGTTATTTGTTGATGTTTGTCACGAATCTTTCTTTCTTTCCATAGACAGACATACACAGATACGCGGTATATTAATATCGCCTTCTTTTTGTGTAAAACAATGTAACATCTTTACAAATGACAATTAATATCAATATAGGTTATGTTTCTTTTCTGTATGAGTATTAATGTTATAAATATGAAAAAACAGGGGGGACAGTCACACAAATATTTGCCTTGACAAGGAATTAAACCCGGGACCGCCAGCTTCATAGGCAGAATAGCTAACGTGCCTTTTACTTTTATTACCTCAATGTATATTCACCACGGTGTCAGTATTAAGATCGAGCAAAAAACGGCAAAAAAAACACGTTTTTACGGGAACCCCTCTTAAATATTTATTTTATTTTTAGTATTTGTTGTTTTAGCGGCAACATAAATACATAATTTTCAACTGTAGCTATAGCGGTTCTTGAGGTACAGCCAGACGGACGGACAGACAGCGAAGTCTTAGTAATAGGGTCCCGTTTTTACCCTTTAAAAAAACAACAAAATATCAATATTATAAACAAACAAACGTACAGTATCATTATGTGCATACATACAAAAATTTAAACGCTGAGCCAGTAATACTAATTTCATATATAAATTGAGATCACTAAGAAACGCTGCATTTCGTTTTTACTTACAATATCAGTAGTGTTATGTGTATGGAAAATATTTAATTGTGATTAAGGTGTTTCAATGGGTAAGTCTTTCTATAATTAATAATAATTTCCCTGTGTAATTATTGCTAGTTATAATTTAGTTTCTCCGTTTTGTTTATGCTGTGTAAATGTTTGGTCTCGCTTTACTTCTAGAAATTATATTAAAAACTAAAGGCTAGAGTAATATAACATATAGTATGCAAAAACTGATACAGAGTTAATAACTTAATGTTAATATTCATATTATCATGGTCGTTTGGCACATCTTTCGGCTTCTTTCGGGCGCCACAGACCTGATTCCAATGGTTCTGGCAGAATATCAGCGCTGCAGTTTCTGCAGCATTATGCTGAGTCAGCGCCAATTCACAGCACAACACATGGCTCTCTCACCGTATATAAGTCAATGTATATTTTAAGTCTCGTGTTTGTTGTCTATATTTTTAATGTTTTATCTTTAATTTAAGAGCCTGTGTTTGTGTTTATGTTGAATAAAGTTTTTATCTATCTATCTATCTATCTATCTTTCTCTCTTTATTTAAGACTAGCGACCCGCCCTCGCTTCGCTCCGGGTTCAAGTATTATATATGTAAACCTTCCTCTTGAACCACTCTATGTATTAAAAAAAACCGCATCAAAATCCGTTGCGTAGTTTTCAAGATCTAAGCATACATAGGGACAGACAGCGGGAAGCGACTTTGTTTTATACTATGTAGTGATAATCCAATAAAAATTAATATAGTCACAATAATCCGTACAAATTTAGCTCCGGGCGATAACGTTTCTCACCCCTAAATCTAATCCGATTTCCACAATTTTAAAACATTTTGAAGTTCTCATGAAAAACTAAGATTGTATATTCCCTTCTTTTTCTATCCAATAAATATTTTCTTGGAAAGGAAGACGCACAGACCTAGTTATTCAAAACATTTACAATATGTTAAAAAAAACGTAAAAACCGGACAACGTGGAAGGGGAGAAAAACGTTATTGCATTTTTTTTTATCTATTGTTCAAATGATGTGCATATTATTTACAATTAAACAGCTACCTCGCCAAACTGACAGAACAGTTTGTTGGCAAGAACGCGTTCATGTTTCACTTCAATTGTTATGCACCTAAAGAAAAAATAAATAGCTACTTATTGAACGACTTTTTGGGAAATCTTGCCTTAAGGCATCTAGCAACATCTATTTTAGTGTATTTTTAACAACTTTACACTACATTTTTAGGGTACCGTAGTCAAACTAGGAACCCTTATAGTTTCGCCATGTCCCTCCGTCCGCAGCCTAGCTCAGAGACTCTTAGTACTAGAAAGCTGTAATTTGTCATGAATATGCATATTAGTTACGCCAACAAAGTGGTACAATAAAAAATAAAAATAAATTTTTAAGGGTATTTCCTACACGTAACGTGGGGATGTACTTTTTTTTTCTCGTCTACCCTATATTGTGGGGTGTCGTAGGATAGGTCTTAAAAAAATATCACGGGTTTGTGAAAACAGTTTTGTGATTAAGTAATCCGTTTATGGAATATTAAGCTTTAAAGCGCAAATTTTTGTTAGACTCCAAGCCTAAACTACATATCTGAAAAAAATCTTAAATGAAAGAGCATATAACGAATTTTAGAGGAAAACTATCACGACTAAGTAGACATCATTGGTTCTTGAGATACAGGCGATTAAAGTGTTTATACCTACTAAAATCATCTACGACGGCACCAATTGACTTTAAATAGAAAATTAATTAACGGCTTCGGAACCCTACACATATATTTGGGATCATAAATTTAATTTTTATTCTACCATAAAAGATTTTTCCATAGCTTTGAACAAACTTTTAGTCTTATATTATTTGTATTATATTTACTTATTTGCTTGTATTTATTTATGTGTATTGATAGTTTTTGCTTCAAAGTCCTCTTCCTACAAATACTTGTCTATGAGCCTTATCATCTAACACTCCGCATGGGAATCAAAACCTATAGAGTACTCCCCATAGACCTAGAATTATGAAATTTGGTAAGAAAACAGGACTTACAGCATAAGTAAAGGAAAATGTCCGAAAATCGCTAACATGTTGTTATTACTCAATTTTATTTTGCGAATACGATCTTATTTGCAGTTGATAGACCAATCGCGACCTAGGTCGATGTATGGAGACAACCGCTTTTCCAACTCGCACATGACCGGCTTTTTTAAGAAATTAAAACTTTTTTATCTCCGGTTAGAATAGTGCTTTTCCATGTCTTCCCGTGGATGTCGTAAGAGGCGATTAAGGGAATAAAGGCTTGTAGTACTGTTAGGCGATGGGCTTGCAACCTGTCACTAATACACTGGTAAACATCTTAGCCTGACTATGCAAAATGTGGTTACAGAGTTATCAACAAGTTTAGAGTTGTTGGTATTTCTGTAGCTCTGCCTACCCCTCTCTGGGAATAAAGGCGTGATGTCATGCATGTGTGTCTAATTTTTTCATGATCTTTATAAATCAAACCTAACCTAACCTAGAGTTATAAACAAGTATGATATTTAAGAAGTTCTGAAAATTAAACGGTACTATAAAAATCATGACTACCAATAACTAATAAATAAATAAATATCACGAGGCAATGTCATCACACAAATGGACCTAGTTCCAAACTAAGCTCTAGGCTTGTACTGTCTAGGACTTTAATTGTTATGCCACTATGAAACCCTGTAATAATGACATCGTTAATCATTAATTTTAGCTTTCTTTCATGTGGTATCATTATGACAGGGTTCCATACTGGCATAAAAATTAGTCCTTGACTGAACTATGGGTACTAGACAACGATAAACTTAATTAAACTTGAGTGGTGGTAGGACCCTGTGCAGGGTCCGTCCGGATCGCTACCACCATCTTATCCATTACCCTACCGCCAAGCAACTGCGTTGTGTTCCGGTGTGGGGATAAGACAACCGGTGAAATTACTAGCATAGAGGCATTCCATCTTAGTCCTCAGGGTTGGCAACGCATTTGCGGTCTTAGGATTATAGTCTTGAGAATTCAAATGTCTATGGGTCTCAGATTCCACTTACCATCAGGTGGCCTGAGTGCTCGTGAGCCTTCTCGTTAACATAAAAAAGGGTATTATAGAGTAGGTCAAACTGAACCTACATACAAGTTTTTTTAATAATTTAATGCTTCCTTATAAATAAAATAAAACATCAATGTTTCCTAGTGTGCCTATAACGGATACACTCTATGACGGACATGTGGATTCCATTCGTAGCTCAAAAAACATTAAACTTTAACCTTGGGTCCTTGTATAGAGAAATACATACTTAAGAGGCCGTATACGAAATTTTGTAGATTTCGCCGATTTACCTGATTTTACTGTTGAAATACTTTACTTCTACAAATTTTTAATGCGCAACACGAAAGATAATTTCAATTTTAAACGAATGTATGAGCTACTTTTTTGTTTTTATTATTTGATACTGATTCATTGACCTGAAACCGGCGACTGTTTTGTGAATTTTGCTGTAAGAGGTTTAGAATATCGCATATTCACGAATCGTTTTGACGTCTAAAAGGTATGAAAAAAATTCAATTTATTACCGTAAAATTTGTCTAAAAGACGTATGAATTACTTTTTACCACCTTCATATATTTTTTTTGTGTAAAAAAATTATTAACTTGGTAAAGTTTTACAGAAAAAGGGCAAAACATTGTTTATGATTACGACTACTTAAAATTATCGTTCATAAAATTAAAACAACGGTAATAAAGTTCAGTTCAAAATCAATCCATTACTCAAACAATCAAACAAACAAACAAACATCTAAAAAATAAAAAATTAATAGCAATATATAATGTTTTAAAATAACCTAAATCTCGCATTATAATACTCGACAAATCTGAAAAAGTACCTCATTTATTTGTAAGACATTTATTCGATTAGAACTGAAATGATATTTCATGATGTGCATTCAAACTTATAGAATAGCAGTATTTTAACTGTAAAATCTCAAAAAGAAGCAAAGCCACCAAAAGGACCATGGGCAGAAATGTCCCCCCCCACCAACAGAAATGAAACATGTCTCATTTAATAGATCTCAGCAACATTATGTATTTTTACTATGGAGACGATCACCAGATGTATGGGGTTTTCTTGGAAAACCATAATCGTATCGTATGGAATTTGTTTGAAAATGAACACATATATGGATGATTTGCCTTATTTGGCCCTTGTTTTCATTAAAAAAATCCCATTGATTTGCTACTAAAATAAGTATTTTGTCTTTTTTTGGGTCCTTATAAACATATAGACATGCATCCCGTTACTGTTGGTGGGGGGGGACAGTGCCCATACAAATTTTCTCATTGTCCTTTCGTGTACGGCCTCTTAAATACATAGAAAACATCCAAGACTCAGGAACAAATACTCGCGCTCATCACACAAATATCTGCCCTTAAAGTTTCTGTCAATTGACCTTGCAAAAGTAGTTAACAAATTAGTACTGTTTGACACATAACCTCAAATATTCACCAAGCGTGTTTTAATTAAAATCCTTACTAATATTATAAATGTGAAAGCGTTGTTATGAAGATAAACAAAGAAAAACCAATGAATATTTGGTTTTATTCTAATAAAAATTGTGGTACGAGATACTGCATCAAATTGACATTACTCTTTTCAAAAACCTATAGACATCACACTGCTAAAGAGTATTTATGAACACCACATTCACCCCTCCTTTAGAGTCACTCTAGATGGTAGTCCTGAAGTCGGACTGGAGCTCGTCTCTCTCTAGTAGAGCGTCGAGGTGCTGCAGTTGGTATTTCTGGTGACTCTAAGGATTCATTGTGAACGGTAGGTATCTCCACTTCTTCCTGAGCATCTTCAAAGTTATCTTGATCATCTTCTGATTCAGTTTGGTCTCTCTCTAGTCGGAGCAGTGGGAGAGGAGCTAGTTGCCTATTTGATATGGTAGTTTCTCGGCCATCAGCTAATCTTATATGGGAATAAGATGGATTAGCTTCCAAAAGCTCCACTTCTTCTACCTCAGAATCGTATTTAGAACGTCTTTGATTATTTCGCATCAATATAGGACCTGGCTCCAAGAGCCATGTTGGTAAAGATTCTCCATTTGCTGTTCGACGTGGATGGTTAAAAAATCTTTCATGAGGTGTGGCGTTAGTAGATGTACACAACAAGGAACGAATTGAGTGCAGAGCGGAAGGTAGGACTTGCTCCCAACAAGCTGTGTCATGTTCCTTTGTTCTGAGGCACAACTTTATCGTTCTCCATAACGTGCCATTAAGGCGCTCCACTTGGCCATTTCCTTGCGGATTATACGGCGTGGTCCGACTACATGCAATCCCATTTAATACCAAGAAGTTTCGTAAATCATTAGACATGAAAGCAGATCCACGATCAGAATGAATATATTGTGGAGCACCATAAGTAGAGAATAAATCCTCAAAGCATTTTATAACTGTGCCAGCTGATAGATCCTTGAATGGGTACGCAAACGGGAATCTAGAGTATTCATCAATGATTGTCAGAATGTAACGATTCTGCGTGTTGGTAGGTAAAGGTCCTTTGAAGTCAACGTTGAGTCTCTCGAAAGGTGCAATTGCTTTTATGAGATTTCCTTGCATCTTTAGAAATCTAGGTTTGATTTCTGCGCAAACGCGACATCCTGAAGTCATCTTTTTAATATCATCTATAGAGTAAGGTAGATTTTTAGACCGTATCCAGTGTGCCATTCGCACTATACCGGGATGTCCCATGATATTGTGTAACTCGGCCAGGCTATTAGTCTTATTCGACATATTTAAGCATACGCGGGATAGAGCATCAGCTGTTACGTTATCTCTACCCGGGCGGTAAATTATATCATATTTAAAACTTGATAACTGAAGACGCCACCTTTCTATCTTCTCGTTCTTAATCTTGCTATTGTGACATTGATTAAACATAAATGATACAGATCGTTGGTCAGTTATGAGAAGAAAATGTCTTCCAATTAGATAGTGTCGCCATTTCTTCAAAGACTCAACGACAGCGCTCGCTTCTTTTTCAATTGAGGAATGACGGCGTTCAGAGTCATTCAGTGATCGAGAAAAAAAAGCTACTGGGCGGCCATTCTGAGAAAGAGACGCTGCGATAGAATGCTCTGAAGCATCCGTCTCCACCGTGAATGTCTCATTTTGATCAATGACGGTCAAAGCTGACTTCTTTATATCCATTTTCAACTTTTGGAAACATTCAATGGCGTGTCGTGCCAAGGGAAAATCAGAGACTTTCGTTAGAGGACTGATCTTTTCAGAGAAATTCCTAATCCATTTAGAATAATGGGCGAACATGCCTAGGGCTCTTTTAAGGGCCTGTGGGTCATTTGGTATAGGCAGCCTCATTAGAGGGCTGAGGCGGTCTTCATCTGGTCGGATAGTATTGCTCTCAATAGTGTAGCCTAATAATTTAATAGATTCTTGTCTGTAAACACACTTCTCCTCATTCAGAGTCAGGTTATACTTCGCTACAGCCTCTTTGAACCGTTCCAAATTTCGTTCGTGTTCTTCCTTTGTTTTGCCACACACAGTTACATCATCGAGATATGCATAAGTTCCTACTAGTTTTTCTTTAAATATGACATGATTTAACGTTCTTTGAAAAGCAGCAACACCGTTAGTTACTCCAAAAGGTATGCGGGTAAACTGATACAAATTCCCGGATGCTTCGAATGCGGTATATATTTTCTCACTTTCCAAGATAGGAACTTGATGATATGCACTTTTTAGATCAACTTGACTGAAAAAATTGTGTTCTGCTACCTTTGATACAATTGATTCTATATTGGGCAAAGGGTACGCATCCAGCTCAGTAAATTTGTTGATCGTTAAAGAGTAATCTATGACAAGACGTTTGCGATGCGTTGTACCTCCTGTGACCAAGACTTGAGCTCGCCAAGGTGAGTTACTAGGTTCGATGACCTTGTCTTTCAGAAGCTTATCGATTTCTCCCTTGATAAATTCATTATCAGCTTCTGAATACCTTCTTGATTTTATAGCTATTGGTCACACGTTGCTTGACAAATTAGTAAAAAGTGAGACTGCGGGCACTGATGCCTCCATGACGTTGCAAATTTTAAGAGACTTTTTTGCACCTCCAAATTTAACTTCCAGAGAGGCGTGATCGTTTAAGATGTCATGCCCAATGATAACGTCTGCACAAAGGTCGTCAAGTATGTAGAGAGGCTTTCGGTTGTAAGTATGCTCATTTAGCTGAATTGTTGCATAGCAAAACCCATCTACTGATGAAGTACGATTCTTTGATGCCAATGTAACAGTTTCTTTCCAAGGATGGCGTTTTAGATTTAGCATGTAAGCCAAATTTTTGTCTATAAAACTCGTTGAACTTCCGCTATCAATCAAGGCATCGGCTTTGTAGTTGTTGATAGTGATTGAAACTGTAGTTTTGCGTAAACTAGCTGGAGACGCTGCCGAAATTGCTCCTAGCAGTTGTTCGTTAGATCCTGCTAAAACAGCGTTAGTTATTGGCTTTATGGCTGCGTTATTGCTTCTGCATACTTTGGCGAAATGGCCTTTCTTCTCGCAGTTTTGACAGGTAGCGTGAAAAGCCGGGCATTTTATTCTTTGGTGTACGCTTCCACCGCAGAAGAAGCAGCGTCTACGTGATGAAACTGCCACCAGGTTGGAGTTTCCCGCTTGATTGAGATCTTCAATTAGATTCAGATTCATAGCAGGTTGATTGGTTTTGAAATCTTTTGAATTATTTTCAGCCATTTCAAGTGATATTGCCTGATTACATGCCTCTTCTAGATTTATCTCTAAATTTTCAAGAAGTCTTTGGCGAATCTTTTGGGAATGTATGCCAGCAATGAAAGCATCACGTACGTATTCGTTTCTGTACTCTTCAGCACTCACAGTTTTAAAATTACACTCGAATGCAAGTTGTTAAAGCGAGCGTATGAATTCTGCCACTGTCTCTTCAGGTTTTTGCTTACTTGAGATCAGTACATAACGAGCGTGAATTTCGTTTTTAGACTTGAGATAGATTTTGTCTAATACGCTTAGAGCCGTCGAGTAATCCTTAGATTCGCGTATGTACGAGTATACGTTAGGTGACACGTTATTCAGCAATATTTTCAATTTGATATCATCCGTTACCTTAGTCAAGTCTTCAGCAGCAAGATAATTCTTAAAGGTCTCTTTCCAATGCTGGTATTTTAAGTCGGCGGCCGGAGTACCCGGATCGACGTCAAATTTATCTGGCCTTAGCAGTCGCGTTATAGAGGCCATTGTTTATCACGTTTTTATAAATAAATAGAATAAATTGTTATGAAGATAAACAAAGAAAAACCAATGAATATTTGGTTTTATTCTAATAAAAATTGTGGTACGAGATACTGCATCAAATTGACATTACTCTTTTCAAAAACCTATAGACATCACACTGCTAAAGAGTATTTATGAACACCACAAGCGTGGATGTTTGTTACGCTTTCACGCAAAAACTACTTGACGAATCATCATGAAACTTTGTACACATATTCTGGGAGGTACTAGAAGTAACATAGGATACTTTTTATTAAAAAAAAATCTTTTTACAAAAATAAAAAATTAAATTGCAGCGGGCGAAGCCGCAGGCGGGTCGCTAGTACCGTATAATGAATAGTTATTTCATCTTGAACTTAATATGAAAATAATGATACATACATACATACTCGTACATAACATCACGCCTTCATTCCCAGCGTGGGGTAGGCAGAGCTACAGAACAACTCTAAAAAGAACTGTTGATAATTCTGTAACCACATTTTGCACAAACAGGCTAAGATGTTTACCAGTGTATTAGTGACAGGTTCCAAGCCTATCGCCTAACAGTACCAGAAGCCCTCATTCCCTTAGTCGCTTCTTACGACATCCCCGGGAAGACATGGAGTGGCGCTATTCTAACCCGGCGGTACGGTTAATATATATAATTATAATATTCATATATCAACTTAACTAGATAAATACAAAATATACATAAAAAAATATATAATACTGCGAAAAGGAAGGAAACTCGCTAAGGTAGAGATAACAGGTGCGCTTTCCAGAGATTTTTAAACATGGAAAGCGATTTCGCGCGTCTTAATTCTAAGGGAAGAGAGTTCCACAACCTAATAGCCGGTAAAGTAAATGAGCCAGCGAACAAATTGGAAGAAGAAAAAGGAACAGTGAAGATGTTTTTTTTAATAATAATCTACTTTGAATGTGTGTGAAATGCTCCCAATTCAATGTCACATAACATCAAGATCCTTTTTAACTAATGATGTCAT
This sequence comes from Acleris holmiana, assembly GCA_949316455.1. Taxonomy (NCBI): domain Eukaryota; kingdom Metazoa; phylum Arthropoda; class Insecta; order Lepidoptera; family Tortricidae; genus Acleris; species Acleris holmiana. Next base: position 1,156,259 of record OX438790.1, on the reverse strand, counting down.
AATTACCGGAATGCCCAAGTACTTCCCTAATAGAATGGTGTTTATCGCCTTTAATGACTTAGGCCATTAAAATACTCATCAAGCGTCTTTAAGTGATAGACTCGATTCCCAATAACAAAGGTGTTGCTTTCACACAGTTTTGTTATTATTTGCCTATACTTATATTTCTTAGTATTTCATTTAAATATTTGTCAAATTCCCGGGTTAAATTGGCGTAGGCAAAATGCAAACAATAGAATAAGAACTAAAGGCATAAAAGGAGCCTTATAACGAAAGCGTCAATTCTTTTCCTGTCTCGATAGTGACAATATGAATGTTCGATAAGTAAAAAAACCGGGCAAGCGCATGTCGGACCATGCTCAGTGTAGGGTTCCGAAGCCGTTTTACAAACATAAAAAACAACAAGTAATAACATTTTTTCTATTTAAAGTCAATTGGTGTCGTCTTACATGATTTCAGTAGGTATAAATACTTCAATCGCCTGTATCTCAAGAACCAATGATGTCTACTTAGTCGTGATAGTTTTCCTTTAAAATTCGTTACATGCTGCACATTTAAGATTTTTTTCAGATTTTTAGTATTTGTAGTTTTGGCTGTAGGGAGGGGGACACTTGATTCTAACAAAAATTAGCGCTTTAAAGCTTAATATTTCATAAACGGATTACTTAATCGAAAAACTGTTTTTACCAACCCATAATGTTTTTTAAAGACCTATCCAACGACACCCCACACTATAGGGTAGACGAGAAAAAAAAATACATCCCCACGTTACGTGTACGCTGATGGGAGGTACGCTATTTTTTTTTTACATTTTATTCTACCACTTTGTTGGCGTGACTATTATGTATATTCATGCCAAGTTACAGCTTTCTAGTACTAAGAGTCTCTGCGCTAGGCAGCGGACGGATGGACGGACGGACGGACATGGCGGAACCCAATTAAAAAAGAAATGAGTATGGAATCCAGTTCTTGCTAAATCTAGCTGCACACACCAAGGTGTAGTCAACTCAAAACACAAATCACTTGAGGGTAAACAATTTAAAACTACCAAAGGGTTGGCTCATTGATAGAGTCTTCTACACGACGACACGCTAGCCTAGTTGGTAGTGATCCTGCCTTTGAAGCTAGGGGTCCTGGGTTCAAATCCCGGTAAGGGCAGATATTTGTGTGATGAGCACGAGTATTTGTTCCTGAGTCTTGGATGTTTTCTATGTATTTAAGTATATATTTCTATATATAAGTCCCCCGTGTGGTTGCCGGGTTAGAATGGTGCCACTCCGTGTCTTCCCGTGGATGTCGTGAGAGGCGACTAGGGGAATAAGGGCTTGTAGTGCTGTTGGGCGATGGGCTTTCAACCTGTCACTAATACACTGGTAAACATCTTAGCCTGACTATGCAAAATGTGGTTCCAGAATTATCAACAAGTTTAGAGTTGTTGGTATTCTGTAGCTCTGCCTACCCCATTCTGGGAATGAAGGCGTGACGTTATGTATGTATGTATGTATTCTATATATAAGTATGTTTATCGTTGTCTAGTACCCATAGTACAAGCCTAGAGCTTAATTTGGGACTAGATCAATTTGTGAGACATTGTCCTGTGATTTATTTATATTCATGAGTTTTGTAATAATAAAACATCCATGTATTAATGTCATGAGACTCATGAGTTAAAAATTACTTTTATTGTACATCCGTGATGGATAATCTATTGGTTCTAAGTATGTTCTTGTCATCATCACAGATAAACAATACGCAATTACTAGCATAGAGGCATTCCATCTTAGTCCTCAGGGTTGGCAACGCATTTGAGGTCTTAGGATTATAGCTTTGAGAATTCAAATGTCTATGGGTCTCAGATTCCATTTACCATCAGGTGGCCTGAGTGCTCGTGTGCCTTCTCCTTAATATAAAAAAAAAGTTATTATTAGGGTTAGAACTTTTAGTGGCGTATGGAGTCTCTATTTCCTAAAAGCGAACATGCATTTGACGACACGTTGGCCTAGTTGGGAGTGACCCTGCCTCCGAAGCCAGCTATCCCGGGTTCAAATCCCGGTAAGAGCAGATATTTGTGCGATGAGCACGAGTATTTGTTCCTGAGTCTTGGATGTTTTCTATGTGTTTAAGTATTTATTTCTCTATATGAGTATGTTTATCGTTGTCTAGTATACATAGTACAAGCCTAGAGCTTAGTTTGGGACTAGGTCAATTTGTGTGAGATTGTCTTGTGATATTATTAAATCTAACAGTTTTTTGTTTTGATACTGTTTTGATCTAGCAGTGCGATATATACAGTCGAAGTCATAAATATGTTTACACTTTAGTACCTTGCCACTTTCATTCAACCGAGACAATTTAATATATAATATATGAAAATGGCTCAGTGAATGAAAGCTAGTTTAAAATGCTTGCCAAACAAACGTATTTTATTTCTTTCTTTCTTTCTACCGTTGAATTAAAATATTACGTAAATTAAATGAGGATGCCGAAAAGACCAATTTAAATATTAAAAGAAGTTTTAAAAATTTATCAAGTGTTGATTCTATGTAACATCTTAATAAACGGGTCAAAACTTAGGGTATTGCGTTTTATATGTTTTTTTTTTACATTTTCTCCTAAATCTTATCAATGAAAGGACGATGGGTAAAAATGTCCCCACCCACCAACAGTGATGAAACATGTGCCAGTTTATAGATCTTGGCAATATGATGTATTTTTTCTATGGCGACGATCACCATATGTATGGGGTTTTCTTGAAAAATCATAATCTTATCGTATGGAACTATGGAATTTGTTTGAAAATGAACACGTATGTAGATGATTTGCCTTGCCTGGCCCTTTGTTTTCATTAAAAAATTCCCATTGATTTTGCTACGAAGATAAGTATTTTGTCTTTTATTGGGTCCTAATGAACATATAGACCTGCAGCCCGTTACTGTTGGAGGGGGGGGACGGGGTCCATACAAAATTGCCCATCACCCTTTAATTCTGATTTTCGTGCATGTTCTCCATTATTATATACCTACATGCCACTTTGCTTTTGACCTGGAGCACGAACATATTTTAAAATAAACTACTAAAGACATGTCAGCTTTTAGCTTTCAATTTCGAGTCATAAGTTTAGTATTATAGAGCACTAAGTCGAAATTCAAAATATGTGGATTAGGTCACTATAATTCTAAAGAAGCCAAATATTTAAATTGGTTCAAGGTTTTATTAATTAAATACATACATTACATCACGTCTTCATTCCCAGAGTGGGACGGCAGAGCTAAAGAAATACCAACAACTCTAAAAAGATTTGTTGATAATGTGACCACATTTTGCACAATCAGGCCAAGAAGTTTACTAGTGTATTAGTGACAGGTTGCAAGCCTATCGCCTAACAGTACTACAAGCCCTTATTCCCTTAGTCGCCTCTTACGACATCCACGGGAAGACATGGAGCGATACTATCCTAACCCGGCAACCACACGGGATGGAAAATAGTTGTACCCTAAAGAGATGGGCTTTTCAGGTGTAGTATTTTAGGTAGCTAACAAATAAAACAAGCTGATACTCTAGTCACAAGTAACTGTTTTTATTTTGGTTTACCCACATATTTATGATTATACAAGTACCTACACCTTTAGCTATTACAACAAGGTGTATACCTGTTGCCCATATTAATATCGACCAAAAAACCGGCAAAAATATCTCATTTTTTTCAATGGAAGCCGCAAATATTCAAAATTTCAACTGTCTAGCTATCACGATTCATAAGTCATACAGACGGACAGTGGAATCTTGGTGATAGGATCACGTCTTGGCCCTTTGGGTACGGAACCCTAAAAATAACTGCTTTATTAAAATAAATAAAAAGATAGAAGTAAATATATGAATATTTGAGGATCTTGGGTTCCAGGAAATCCTACAATGCTTTTGCTTCCAGAAAATTACATTCTTCAAGAAAATAATTATAAACGATTCCTATGCAGACATAGTCGCGTGTAAAATTTAGTGAAACATACATATCTCAACCCAGACAGATAGTGAACCGCTATCACCGTAGACAAGACCACAAACTATAATGTAATATACAAATCAATTAAATAACCACAAAAGATAACGACCAACGATATAAAAACATATATATTCACAAACGAACTTACATATATATTTCATTACGTTGAAGAGGTTAGTGGTGTTACATTTAAAAAACCATTTAATATAGAACTCGGCAGTCTTAGAAAGTGTTCAAAATTATAGATCAAAATATGCTCGTCGGTGAACTTCACCATTCAAAGTTGATCCCTATATTTGTATAAGATGTTTCTAAATCGAGATCGATATATTGGTCAGTGCTAGAACTTTTTGTTATTCGCTTTTAGACCTTTTATCACTATTATAAAGTTCAAAATACTCTGACGGTGATATTTGTGTTGCAACAAAGGTGAATATGTCGAAAAGGTTTACGTAATAGGGAACATGCATTTTCAATCATACGCTCTCTGGAAAGTGCTAAGAGAAGAATACCTGTATTCGCGAAACAATTGTCGTGTTATTTTCTCATAAGATATGAAGCTTTAAAAAGTCATAGTTCAGACCCCCTGCAAAAACACTCCATACAAAATCGACGACAGGGATGACGTCACAGCTGTTGTTCCATGTTTAAAATGACTACATAGTATAAAACAAAGTCGCTTTTTCTGTCCCTATATCCCTATGTATGCTTAAATCTTTAAAACTTCGCAACGGATTATGATGCGGTTTTTTTAATAGATAGAGTGATTGAAGAGGAAGGTTTATATGTATAATACTTTAATCCGGAGCGAAGCGAGGGCAGGTCGCTAGTTTATATATAATTACTATGTTTAAGCCAATATCCAAGGATGCCAAAAAACATTCTGAACCTTAACAAAAGTTTTAAAATAAGTTTTGATTCTATATAAAATCTTAATAAACGGGTCAAAACTTAGTGTATTGCGTTTTATGTTTTTTTTTTACATTTTCTCCTAAACCGTATCAGTGAAACTCAATTCTGTTTTTCTTGCTTGTTCCCTATTGTGCAATTTCTCTGTAGACTAAAAAATGTAGCTCGTATTTTCGAGTACAATAGTAAATTATATATACTAGTCATTTTTTTATTCCTACTAATATGTATAATAAATGAAAAAGTGTGTGTGCTTTGTGTTAAGTTAATTACTCTTTCTCGCTTCAACGGCTGAACGGACTTGTTTAACACATAGGCTACATCGAGGGAATAAAAAAATCGAAATTTGCCTTGTAGTACTGTTAGGCGATGGGCTTGCAACCTGTCACTAATACACTAGTAAACATCTTAGCCTGTTTGTGCTAAGTGGTTACAGAATCAACAAGTATTTTTACAGTTGTTGGTATTTCTGTAGCTCTGCCTACTCCACTCTGGGAATGAAGGCGTGATGTTATGCATGTCAGTTAAGTCAAGTATTTACCCGCCAGTGGATCCTGGATCACCAGCAGTATCATTTGGTGATGTAGCTCATGAGTTATATAGTATATCATAAAGCTATTTCACTGAATATTTCTGCTGAGATCGTCAGCGATAAGAAACACAGAAGATGTGAATTGTGAAAAATCAAGGATAACCTTCAATGGGTGAGGACCAAAAAGTTGGCGCAGTCAACCATACAAACGAAGACGGAGAAGGTTCCGTTGTGTGCCGAAAAGTGGTTCTCTATCGGATGGCATAAAATTATTTGTGATAATAGTGTTACGCATAATTGCTTTTAGCCGAAATAATGATGAACATTAAAAAGCATAAATACAGTAAGCATAATTGTCATCAAGACTAACGTCAAATAGCATAATTGCAAAAAGTCATAATAATTAATTGGCATTATTAAAAGATGGATATCATACTAACCTAACCTAACCTAACCTAATGTACCTAACGTGACCTAATTTAACCTTAAGTATCTAATAATTATTAGCCCAAACAATAATATGCATAATGTGTATTAGTCATATACAAATTAGTCCAACTAAAATTATTCTAATAGCCTAATATGCTAAAAAAGGAGTATGCTAAAGTATTATTATGCGACAGTACAATTATGCCAATACAAATTATACGAAAACAATTATGCGAAAAAATATTGGTCTAAAACACATTATGCGATCCAAGGGGATCCCCCGAAAAGTATCCTTACAATTGTATGGCAAATTTTAGTCACACAACGGAAAAGTTTCATAGAAAATTTAAATGGTGGCCAACTTTTTGGTTCAAGACCGAAAATCGACAATCTTGGCCTCTACATCCTCATGTGAAAAGCGATATGGTTTACGGGGTACAATAGATACCCAACATGTTTAAGCTGTTAAAATACATCAAATAAATATAAAATACTTCAATATTCCTAATAAATAATATTTTCATGTTTTTTTACTTCGTTAGTGTTATATAATAACTATAATATCTAATTTTATAATATATATTTGTTTAAATTTAATTAAATATATAGTTTTTAATGTGTAAGATGCTATAAAATAATTAATTAGAATATATGTGTTACGCAGATTCATCTTTACATCAGTAATTCTTTGAAAGAAATAGACACGCTAAGTTTTTATAACTACAAGCAAATTGGTAAACAAATTTGTTTACAAGAAACATTATTGTTTACGTCATACTAATTTGCTATTACACAATAAAAAAAGTTTGTTAATGCATTTTATTTATCCTGCACAAGTTGTTTTTTTCTTCGGAACTATTTGGATACATACGTAAATATCGCGGGACAGTGTCACACACATTGACCTAGTCCCAAACCACGACAACGATAAACTTGCTTATACAGGGTAATTTTTTGATAGGTGCACAAATTTTAGTATTTGCTTCGCTATTGTTAATCAATAACACAATTTTTACTCTAGCTTAAAAAATATTAGAGATATTGCCAATTCAATGATTCCACTAACTTAACGATATTCATGGACCCTCTAACGCAGGGTGCGAGGAGAGGGGGGGGGTGTTAATAAATGAAATTTCAAATTTCGAATCATTTCTAGTGTGACTTTGTGTGTCTCTAGTGTTTGTTTTGTCAATGATAAATAGAGAAATACATACACAAGGCAGGAATAAATACTCGGGATCATAACACAATTTTTGCCCGGTTTTTTTTCGGAAATCAAACCCAGGTACAGTAGCTTCGTACGCAGTAATCTTCAGTCAGAAACGACGAAACCTATTTCGATAATAAAAAAAAAAATAACTTTTACACCGTGTCGTTTAATTTTCGAAAATGGCAGAATAGTATTTCAAAATACACAAGTAAAAGACGGTTAATATATAATAAATACTTAAACGCATAGAAAACATAATATTATAGTCAAATTTTCGGGTTGTGTTTGATCCTAGAAAAACATTTCATACAATCCTACTAATATTATAAACGCAACGAAAGTTTGTAAGTATGGATGTTTGTTACCCTTTCACGCAAAAACTGCTAGACGGATTTTGGTGAAATTTGGAATGCAAACAGCTAATACCTTTGATTAACGCATAGGGTACCTTTCATATCGCTATTCCCTCGGGAACTGATTTATACGAGTACGAAGTCGCGGGCGAAATCTAGTAATAAATAAATATCAAGGCACAATGTCACACAAATTGACCTAGGCCCAAACTAAGCTCTAGGCTTGTGCTATGGGTACTAGACAACGATAAACATAATTACATACATAACATCACGCCTTCATTCCCATAGTGGGGTAGCCAGAGCTACAGAAGTACCAACAACTCTAAAAAGACATTTTAATAATTCTGTAACCACATTTTGCACAACTAGGCTGAGATGCTTACTAGTGTATTAGTCACAGGTTGCAAGCCCATCGTCTAACAGTACTACAAGCCTTTATTCCCTTAGTCACCTCTTACGACATCCACGGGAAGACATGGAGTGGCACTATTCTAACCCGGCAACCACACGGGGATAAACATAATTATAGAGAAATATATGCTTTTTATTTTAAACTAGCGACCCGCCAGCCGCTTCGCCCGCTCATTTTTCTACACCTTCGGTTACATTGTTCAAATTTTACCAAGGATCCCTAATTTTTTTCAAAATGAAATGTAGCCTATGTCAAATTGGAAGAATGTAGCATTCTATTGGTGAAAGAATTTTTTAAATCGGCCCAGTACTTTTTGAGCCTATTCATTACAAACATACAAACATACAAAAATAGGTACAAATCTTTCCTCTTTATAATATTATAATAATATTATTAGTATTAGTATAGATACCAACTAATCTTTTATGAGTTGTTTGTATTTCTGTAGCTCTGCCTACCCCACTCAGGGAAAGGCGGGATGATAATGTATGTATGTATGTACGTAAACACATAAAAACATCCAAGACACATACTCGCGGTCATCACACAAATATCTTCACTGGGAATCGAACCGTAGGCAACTAGAACAACCTCGTAGAATTATTTTCCAAACATGCAAAGTATTTTTAGCACCTCATTCCAAATAATACGCAAGTGAAACCGATCATAAACTAAATATGTAATCAGCTAACGACCTAAGTTCGTATATTAATTAGCTAATCACCCCCTTCATCGTATAAAACCACGGGGTGGTTGAGAAGTGTTATCAGTTGAATAAACACATTTGGAAAGAACACAACAAAATAGTGCTTAGTGAGTTAATACAATATTGTTTTAGTGTTGGTAGGACCCTGTGCGGGGTCCGTCCGGATCGCTACCACCATCTTATCCATTAACCACCCGCCAAGCAGTCGCATTGTGTTCCGGTGTGGGGATAACACAAACGTTTACAGCCAAAGTTGAGCTAAGTCATTTAGTGGGAAGTGATTTTTAATTGTGTGTTTAAAGATGTTTTCTATGTATTTATGTATGCCTAGTACCCCTAGTACAAGCCTACAGCTTATTTTGGGACTAGGTCGATTTGTGTGACATTGTTCTTTGATATTTATTTATCTATTATGGTCGTACACTGTTTTACAGAAAATCATTTCGTAGAATGTATCACTTCGCAGAATTTTCATTTCATAGAAAGCTAATTTCTGCTGTAACCTTACTGTTTTCAGATTTTTGGGTGGTCAAAGGTCTAACCTAACTCATGCGTATGGAATGAAAATTCTGCGAAGTGATACATTCTGTGAAATGACTTTCTGTAAAACAAGGGGACACCATTTATTATTTATTTAAGTATGTATGTTTGTGCAAAGTGGGGTTACAGAATTATCAAGAAGTCTTTTTAGAGTTGTTGGTATTTTTGTAGCTCTGCCTTCCACTCTAGGAATGAAGGCGTGATGTTTTGTATGTATTAATCTATATAAGTATGCTTATCGTTCCCTAGTAGCACAAGTCTAGAACTTAGTTTGGATCTAGGTCAATTTGTGCGAGATTGTCCCTTCATGTTTAATTTATTTTAAACTCTGTCTGTATCCGGTATCTCGCGGGTTTTTTTTATTAAAAAAAAACTACTATATCGGTCGAGAAGTTATCAAGTGACATACGGTATTTGTTTTTTAATATACAGGGTGTTAGGTAATGAGTGGATAATCCTTGAACTACGGATAGAGGGCACTTAGGACGTTATGAAAAAGCTAAAATAGGTCTAGTAAAAGTCGCACGGTTTTCGAGATATTTGGACTTTTAATCGGATTTTTTGTCATTTTTCCTTATGTCCATGTTACGAAAAACCCTTAATTTCATGTATTAATTCATATTTTTTTCACTTTTTTCTTGCATGGTTAGAATCACTATGAACTAAGGAAGTTTTTAAAGCTACATGCCAAGTTTTTTTCATGACAACTTTTTGAGTAAACTCACTAAGTTACTTTTTCCATACTAAGAAATCCCCGCGTTTGTTTTTCACGTAGTATGGAAAAACAAACTTTGTGCGTTTACTCAAAAAGTTGTCATGAAAAAAAACTGAGCATGTAGCTTTAAAAACTTCCTTAGTTCATAGTGATTCTAACCATGCAAGAAACAAGGAAAAAAGAATTGACTTAATACATGAACTTAGGGGTTTTTCGTGACACGGACATAAGGAAAAATGTCAAAAAATCCGATTAAAATGACCAATATCTCGGAAACTATTAACAATTGCTGAACATACATGGGGGTTAAATCGATAGCTTATGAGCTGCTCTACCAGCCCTATTCGGGTTATCCACCATTTACCAAACACCCTGTATACATGTTTAATGCTATGACAAATCGTGTTAAATTTCTCATTAGACATGTTTTTAATTCTGTCACTGGGAAAGATAACATAAATTTGTTAAGCATCACGTCATCAACACAACGAAGCTATCACAATCTTGATACCATCACCAGATTTTTTCATCATATATGTCTGATATCATTTATATTTTGACTTCGTCTTTTAATGCTTGTTTGTGTTATTTTTATTTCATGATTAATTGTGTGTGTCATTATTTGTAGCTTTTATTTGTATTATATTGTTTTTTGACGACCTGGTCAGTTGGTTAGTGAACCTGCTTAAAAAGCTAGCGGTCCTGGGTTTGACTCCCAGGGCAAACATTTGTGTATGTACCCGTGTGGTTGCCGGGTTAAAATAGTGCCACTCCATGTCTTCCCGTGGATGTCGTAAGAGGCGACTAAGGGAATGAAGGCTTGTAGTACTGTTAGGCGATGGGCTTGCAACCTGTCACAAATACACTAGTAAACTTCTAGGCCTGATTTTGCAAAATGTAGTTACAGAATTATCAACAAGTATTTTGAGAGTTTTTTGTAATTTTGTAGCTCTGCCTACCCCACTCTGGGAATGAAGGCGTGTTTTTATGTATGTGTGTATGACCGCGAGCATTTCTTCCAGAGTCTTGGTTTTTTTTATTAATGTTTGTAATATAGTTGTTTACACTGCCTATGAAGCCTGCGTTCCTGGGTTTGACTCCCGTTGAGGGCTTTTTTGTGTGATGTTCAAGCATAAAGCTTAGTTTGTTAATTGGTAAATTTGTGAAATCGTTTTCTGTTTTTTTTTAAGCTGTGATATATAAAAAATATGATCACCATCACTATCATGGACTCATTGACTGCTGTTTATCATTTCTCAGTAGATATGTTGACGTTCTATCACTGGGAAGCTGATAACAAGTAATCAGTGGAGTCATTTCACCGGCCAATTTATGTAAAAGAAAAAAATACAGGTCAGCTCCGTCGTAAAACTTAGGATAAATAATGTTTCTTTTGTTTTATTTATTAGACGACACGTTGGTCTAGTTGGGAGTGACCCTGGAAGGGCAGATATGTGTGATGTGCGCCAATATTTGTTCCTGAGTCTTGGATGTTTTCTATGTATTTAAACGTATTTCTCTATATAAATATGTTTATCGTTTTCTAGTACCCATAGTACAAGCCTAGAGCTTAGTTTGGGACTAGGTCAATTTGTGTGAGATTGTTTCGTAGTATTACTGTTAGGTGATGGGCTTGCAACCTGTCACTAATACACTGGTGTTCTTCTTGCCCTGATTGTGAAATGTGGTTTCAGAATTATGAACAAGTCTTCTAAGCGTTGTTGGTATTTCTGTAGCTCTGCCTAATTCAACAGGAATGAAGGCGTGATGTTATGTATGTATCTCTTAATTCAAAGAACTGTATGTTGAAAATGTATTGTTGCAAATCAATTTAATAACGTTCGTTTTTTGTAAAAGTGTTCTTTAACGATTATTTTTACTTTACAATTTCCAGGTTATTTTTTATCAAGAGCAGTCGTCACTTGGCCAGTAGACATCTCTCAGTCGGTCACTGGGCATGTGATTACTATTTTTGGTAAATACAACTACGCGTAGCCGTGTTTCTTCAGTGGAAAGTTTGCTAGTTCATTACAGGCATGATTAAATGTGTCAATTTACAAATTAATTATAATTCCCACACTAGCAGCCTGTCCTGTGGAATTAGAGCACATGTTGACAGGTCGGAATATTATTTAGATATTGTCATCATGGTAATGGACGATGTCCATTTTGAAAGTTAACGATTTAACCGGCGAATTGACGATGACATGCAAAAGCATAAAATGCAGTATTATTCGCAGCAATGTTAAAAAGTCCTATCACAGTCGCAATCATTACCTCAGTATGTATGTGTTTAATAATATAATACTGGGTGAATGATGCCAACTGCTGGTGGACACACAACAATTAACACCATATCAATAGAAATATGGAGATTACAACAGCAGTATCTTCGCTATAGCAATCACATACTCAGCAGACTTGTGTCACCAGTCACTGGGTTTGTGATGCCTACTGTTAAGATACATCATCATCATGGTAATGGACGTCCATTTTAAAAGTCAACGAATTACCGGGCGAGCTGAAGATGTGAGGTCAAAGCATACAATTAATCTTTTAGTGCGTGTATGTTTGATTTGGTTGCAGGTTATTTTGACGAAGCCGCTCTGCCAAAGCGATAGGCTCATCATCATGGTAATGGACGTCCATTTTGAAAGTCAACGAATTACCGGGCGAGCTGAAGATGTGAGGTCAAAGCATACAATTAATTTTTTAGTGCGTGTGTGTTTGATTTGGTTTCAGTTGCAGTTGACGAAGCCGCTCTGCGAAAGCGATAGGCGTGTGCCTACCTCCGCTTTACCTGCGCGGCCGCTTAGTTTTGTCGATTAATACCTCGTTAACGAACTAAGAAGCGAGTTTAAGGAGCAAGAAAACCGTTTAAAAAGCATCAAAAAAAATCAATCTTTTTGTGTGAGATTGTCCCCTGATATTTAATATGTATTTATAGTCGACAGACCTCGTGTGGTTACCAGGTTTGAATAGTGCCACTCCATGTCTTCCCGTGGATGTCGTAAGAGGCGACTAAGGGAATGAGGGCTTGTAGTACTGTTAGGCGATGGGCTTGCAACCTGTCACTAATACACTAGCCTGATTATGCAAAATGTTGTTATAGAATTATAAACAAGTCTTTTTAGAGTTGTTGGTATTTCTGTAGCTTTGCCTACCCCACTCTCGGAATGAAGGCGTGATGTTATGTATGTATACACTGTCCAAATATTTATTCTTGAGTCTTGGTTATTTTTAACGTATTAAATATATTTTTATCTATAGGTACATATCATTTTGTATATCGTATATCGAGGGTTGAGTGGTCAAACCCGATAAGTCGATGTAACTAGTTGTGTCAAAAATAACATAATCATCAAGACATGACAGTTTAAATTTGTATAAACAATTATTTCGATTTATCGGGTTTGACCATTCAACCCTCGATATAGAGCTTAGTTTGGGACTAGGCTGATCAATTTATATAGGATTGTTCCGTCTTATTTATGTTATTAAAATACAAATACAAATCAATCTAAATTAAATAAGTTTAATCTCTTTTCGTAATTGATTTCGTATATTTTGGTTGTTTTTTTCAGCATCTGCAAAATGTCCATTATAGTTTGGCAGTCATTTTCTCAGTTGATATGTTTCAAGTTCTATCACTGGGAGATTGATGCCAAATTATTGTGGATAACTTCATCGTGATCACTATCATTACCACTATCATGGCCGGCGTATTGATTATGACTTCACCGTTCACTCGCTCAGTAGACATTTTGATACTGTCACTGGGTGTGTGATGGCTGAAGACTAAACAATCTCATCATATCACTATCATGGACTGATTGCTGACTTTTATTTTACTTAACTATTATATTTATGACTGTTTTTTACTTCTAGTATATTTTATAAAAGAATAAGAAACACTTCAATCATCATTAGCAACGTCATCCTTGATAATTTTTTAACCAATTATTGTACTGGAAGAGGGTAATATTGGTTTTGTCTTGACCTTTCACTCGCTCAGTAGACATGTCAGTACTGTCACTGGGTTTGTGATGGCTTAAGCTCAAACTATCACATCATATCGCCATCATGGACTAATTGCTGACTCATCATCATTGTCATCATTATGGTTTTATCTTGACTTATCACTCGCTTAGTAGACATGTCTATTCTGTCACTGGGTGTGTGATGGCTAAAGATGAAACTACTTTATTATATCATCACCATCATGGACTGATTGCTGACTCTATCACCATAATATTGATTTTGTCTTGACCTTTCACTCGCTCAGTAGCATGTCTATTCTGTCACTGGGTGTGTGATGGCTGAAGATGAAACTTCTTCATCATAACATCACCACCATTGACTGATTGCTGCCTTCATCATCATCATTTTGGTTATGTCTTGACCTTTCTCTCGCTCAGTAGACATATATATTCTGTCACTGGGTGTGTGATGGCTGAAGATGGAACTTCTTCAACACATTATCACCATCATGGACTGATTGCTGACTATATCATCATTGTTTTGGTTTTGTCTTGACCTTTCACTCACTCAGTAGACATGTCTATTCTGTCACTGGGTGTGTGATAGCTAAAGATGAAACAATTTCATCATGCCACCACCACCACCACCACCATGTACTTAGGAGTATTATTAATTTTACTACTACAAGTGTTTCTTTCGAAGTTTAGGTCATATTAACATGTTATTGCATAATATTTACTAGTGTATTTTTCCAAGTCAACATCAATATAATTGTCGTTATATTAGTTTTGTCTTGACCTTTCACTCGCTCAGTGGACATGTCTATTCTGTCACTGGGTGTGTGATAGCTGAAGACTAAACTATCTCATCATATCACCACCATGGACCGATTATTGACTATGTCATCACTAATTATAATATTTGATAAGTTTCCGATTGATTTCTTTATTTTTTAATTTTTAGTGTATGTTTATAAATATCTATACAGACAAATCATCATCAAAATCAAGATAATCATCGCTATATTAGTATTTTCTTGACCTTTCACTCGCTCAGTAGACATGTCTATTCTGTCACTGGGTGTGTGATAGCTTGAGATTAAACTATCACCACCATCTACCGATTCCTGACAATATCATCATTATTATTTTTTATTTAGAAGGCGTTTTTTCAATACAAGCATGTCAAGACTAAAGAAGTCTTTACAATATTGGCAGTCATTATTTCAGAAGATAGTTCCAACGTATCACTGAATTAATGATGCTCACTATTTGTAAGACTATATCATCATCATCGTCATCACGTTAGCTTACGGATGTCACTTTTGGACACAGGCCATATCTGATGATTCAAACTATTTAAATCACAGTTTTTAACGCTTAAGTCATACACATACATACATACATAACATCACGCCTTCATTTCCAGATTTGGGTAGGCAGAGCTACAGAAATACCAAAAACTCTAAAGAGATATGTTTATAATTCTGTAATCACATTTTGCAGGTTTGCAGTGACAGGTTGCAAGCCTATCGCCTAACAGTACTACGTGCCCTTATTCCCTTAGTCGCCTCTTATGACATCCACGGGGAGACATGGTGTGGCACTATTCTAACCCGGCAACCACACGGGACATGGGAACTTAAGTTTTTTTTTATGATTTGGGCTCCCAAAGGGAACCCTATTACTAAGCCTCCGCTATGCGTCCGTCTGTCTGTCAGCGGGCTGTATGTCAAAAACCATACTAGGTGACACAGTTGAAATTTTCATAATGTATCTATTGCCACCTTACAAGAATGGTACTGAACACTACGTGTGCGAGTCCAGTCGCTCTTGGCCGGTTTTTTTTATTAATACATACATACATAACGTCACGCCTTTATTCCCAGAGTAGGGTAGGCAGAGCAACAGAATACCATCAACTCTAAACTTGTTGATAATTCTGTAACCACATTTTGCATAGTCAGGCTAAGATGTTTACCAGTGTATTAGTGACAGGTTGCAAGCCCATCGACTAACAGTACTACAAGCCTTTATTCCCTTAGTCGCCTCTCACGACATCCACGGGATGACATGGAGTGGCACTATTCTAACCCGGCAACCACACTATCATGGCCGATCTATTTTATAATTAATAAGAGTGTAAATTTATAAATCTGCAATCTAATATTTGTGTCTGCATGAGTTGAAATGTATGTTTCATCAAGATCATCGCATCGAAATATCTACAGTCCAAGAAAACTGGTTGTTATATTCTTAGTAGACATGTCTCTATTCTGTCACTGGGTATGTAACAAACAATTGTTCTGGACTAGCTCGTCATCACCCTTATCATAACCATGGACATCAGCATCATGGTCAGTAATGGACATTTTTTATCATAATTAATGTTTTTTTAGTAATATAATTTAGAGCATACCTTTTTCATACTTTTAATTTATTTAAATTATTTCAGGTTTCACCCATACTTATAATAGTTAATAAAGTAAAATTAACTTGACAATTTATGTAAAGATATTTAAATGTATAATTGTATTTTTTTTTAAATCATATCATTGGTATCTCGTCATATTTATCTGTGTTACCTACATGTCTAAGTCATCTACAGTCCAAGAAAACTGGTAGTCACATTCTTAGTAGACACGTATCTACTCTGCCACTGGGTATGTAACATACAATTGTTCTGGACTAACTCATCACCACCACTATCATAGCCACGGACATCACCATCATGGACAGTAATGGTAATTTTTTAATTTACAAAAGAAAAAGGTAAATACTGGTTCTAGAAGTATTTTTAGAGAGATATTATTAATCCAAGAAGCAGTTCTCTCTTTCGTGCTTATACAGCTGCCAAAAGCTCGCAGAGCGACAGCAATAGTTCATTCAAATCTATTGTATTTTCTGTCTAAGTATGTTTATCGTTGTCTAGTACCCATAGTACAAGCCTAGAGCTTAGTTTGGGTCTAGGTCAATTTTTGTGACATTGACCCCAGATATTTATTGACTGACGCCGCCGTTAGCCTAGTTGGTACACGTAGTGGTCCTGCCTTCGAAGCTAACGGTCACGGCAAATATTTGTGTGATGACTAATGAGGGCGCGTGTTCCTGAGTCTCGGATGTTGTCTATGTATTTAAGTATGTATTTCTCTATATAATTATGTTTATCGTTGTCTAGTACCCATAGTACAAGCCTAGAGCTTAGTTTGGGACTAGGACCAATTTTTCTGTGTTTATCCCTCGTTTTAGGGTTCCGTATACAAACTATATTTCCTTGTATCTATATAATTATTTGATCATAGTAGTTATTTTTATTGTTCCGTACTCAAAGGGTCAAAACGGGACCCTATTACTAAGACTCCACTGTCCGTCTGTCTGTCCGTCCGTGATAGTTAGACAGTTGAAGTTTTCACAGACGATGTATTTCTGTTGCCACTATAACAACAAATACTAAAAAACAGAATAAAAAAAACGTTTTGACGACACGTTGGCTGAGTTGGGAGTGACTTTGCCTCCGAAGCCAGCAGCCCTGGGTTCAAAATCCCGGTAAGGGCAGATATTTGTGTGATGAGCGCAATTATTTGTTCCCGAGTCTTGGATATTTTCTATATATATTTAAGTATGTGTTTCTCTATTTAAGTACGTTTATCGTTGTCTAGTACCCATAGTAACAACAAGCCTAGAGCTTCGTTTGGGACTAGGTCAATTTGTGTGAGATTGTCCCCTGATATTTATTTTATTTATGTAAGGGGGCTCCCATACAACAAACGTGATTATTTTGCTTGTCTTTGCTCGATATAAAAAACGGCAACAGGTAGACTCTTGAAATATACACAGAATATTTAGTTAAACATATTCACAAAAAAAGGGAGTGCTACCATCCAACAGACATGTATTTTTGCCGTTTTATAGATGGGGAACGGAAACCTGGGTACGCGAATCCGACTCGCACTTGGCCGGTTTTTTTAACCTATTTTTCAAGTCTTCGAACCGAAAATGCGACTTAACCTCGTAAGTACCAGTGTGCAATTAAGTTTAAACTACATTCCAATGACTATAAAGTTCATTTTAATTGATTTCACAATTAATCTTTCAGAACCCATGACACATTTTAATTGAATCATTAAAATTCGGAATTTAAAATCTTTTGTTAATGAAAACAAAGTTCGAAATAAGTATGTAAGGGTATGACATCTTAAGATGTCAGTGGGTTCTGAAAGGTTAAAAAAAAGCATTTATGAGGCCGTATACGTAATTTTGGCGGTTTTGCTTATATTCGTGATTTTACAGTTATAATACTGCTTTTCTATAAATTTAATGCGCAACATGAAAAATAATTTTGACTTTCAACGAATGTAGGAGCTACTTTTTTGTTTTATTTTGATTAATCGACCTGAAACCAGCGACTGTTTTGTGAATTTGTAGAAGTAAAGTATTTCGACTGTAAAATCGCGTAAATCAGCGAAATTGGGATAAAATCGAGCAAAGGATAATGAAATTAGTTAATTTGCTTTTAGATTCAAATTGCCACTCGCAAAGTTCTCCCTGTTTGTACTATGATAGTGATGTCCCACAAGAGGTTAAAGCACTTTTTAATAGGATATAGACGTACCTTGCTGCTCAAGCACTCCTGGAAGTCCTTCTTCATGTTTGAGACAGATACTCTGTCCTGCGGGCGCTTCGGGCCGCTGACAGATGTCACCACCGTTGACAGGTCCAGTTCTACTATCTAAAATAGCAACACAAAGGTTTCATATCAAACTCTTTCGCCCTTCAGGCAACTAGTCTTTGGAATGCGCTCCCACTTCATGGGCCCTAGCCAAGATGCAAACGCTCCTAACGTTTTTCTTTTCTATCGCTCAAAATGTATGGGATGACATTCTCGTGCGTTTCGATAAAGCACGTGGTCGACTGTCATCCCATCTTGGCTAGGGCCCCATATCTAGGCCACGTAAGGCTTTAAATTTTGATTTGTTCTGTTCACTGTTTTACTGTACTAACTTGCCATTGGGGAAATCACTGCGGTATATCGGTGGACCGCCATTAATAAAAAAAAAGACGAGAAAAGTTTGTTAATATATTTGACGGCTAGCGCGCCTAGTTTGTAGAAGCCCTGCCTTCGAAGCTAGGGGTCCTGGGTTCAAATCCCAGTGAATATTTGTGTGATGAGCACGAGTATTTTTCCCTGAGTCTTGGATGTTTTCTATGTATGTATAGTTTTTCGTTGTCTAGTACCCACAGTACAACCATCCAACCAACCAACCATCTTATCCATTAACCACCCGCCAAGCAACAGTGTTCGCATTGTTGTGTTCCGGTGTGGGGATAAGACAACCGGTTCAATTACTAGCATAGAGGCATTCCATCTTAGTCCTCAGGGTCGGCAACGCATTTGAGGTCTTAGGATTATAGTCTTGAGAATTCAAATGGCTATGGGTCTCAGATTCCACTTAGCATCAGGTGGCCTGAGTACAAGCGTAGACCTAGTCCCACTAGGTCAATTTGT
The DNA here is from genome assembly GCA_949316455.1 of Acleris holmiana. Lineage (NCBI taxonomy): Eukaryota > Metazoa > Arthropoda > Insecta > Lepidoptera > Tortricidae > Acleris > Acleris holmiana. Next base: position 1,136,964 of record OX438790.1, on the reverse strand, counting down.
GCGAGATTGTCCTGTGATTTTTTCATTTAATATGACTGTTAGTTTCCTCATTCCTCCATACCTCAGAAAAGATGGGGTCCTGCGAGGGATCATTGTAGTTTCTAAACTGCTTGGTGGCTCGCAGATAAGCTTCTATGATTTCGATCTTTTCTTGAGTACGATCTGTAGACAAATTAGTACATTTTGATACAAGTGCGGAAAGTATGTCATTTTACACGAGTCCCGAAGTATAGGGACGAGTTAAAATGACAGTTCCGCACGTGTATCGAACGACGTTTTTTAATACATTTGCGAAAAAATATCAATGAAACAAAATAAAACAGTAAATAAAACTATTACAAGAGACAATTTTACTTTTAATTGACACAGACTTTATGAAATGGCAACGGTTGTGACCATTCAGCCAAATACAAAAAAGTCACAGTAATTTAATTACCTATATGTATTTAAAAATCAAAAAGTATAATTCTTTAGTAACCAGCGGTAATGCATAAAGGTGGATTCACATTACGCCTTACTGGGCTGGGCCCGGTTTCAGCATGGTGTAATGTGAATTCACCTTCATACGCAACTATCTAATCATTCGTAATACTAATTCAGATTCAGCCATCTTGATGAGTTGTTTTTTTTTCCAATATTACCTAGATACATTTTATGTGTGTATGTATGTATGTATTTAATTTAATATTTAAAATTATATTACCTATGTATAGTCTCAATGCTAAATGACGTAATCAAAAAGTGGTTGAACATGCGAACTCTTTGGTTGGATGCACGGCTTGGAAGTTGAAACAAAATTATATTTAAAAAAAATGGAAAACTATAACGCACTAGTGCGTAACATCCAACTTTCCGCACGATTTACAGCTACGAAAAGTACCACTTTTTGAGCAACTGTGTTAAAAACATATTTAATGCTGTTATATACAAGTAGGTATGGTTAGGTAGGTGGGTAGATTATTGATAATTAGGTTTTAATTTTTGATTTTAAAATATGTTGAGTGAATTTTTATTTGGACTAATTAACGATTATTTCGGTGGCGATAACGTTTTTTTCTTTATGGTGATTTTTCAGAATGTACTGTGACAGAGTGGCCGTTTTCAGAGGAGACTAAATTATGTATTACCACTCTGTCACGCGTTTCTATGAAAAACAAACTTGTAAAAATACACTGGATAGAGAAAGTAAAAGATTATTTCGTACTAATAGATGAATAAATGTTTGGACGTATATTCAAACACTAAAACATTAATAATCAATACTCTAACTGATAACGTATGGACAGGCAATTGTCGGTAAAAAAGAAGAATGACGCGTTTGATAGTGGATAATAAATTTTGTATGATGGCTGTTGGATGTTTAATAATGGACTACGGATGTTTTATAGTAAATGGTAATTGTTTTCGGGCGTAAGATAGATGTTTAATAGTGGATGCTGGGTGATTTATAATGGATTATGGACTTTTAAATGGTAGATATTGGATGTTTAACAGTGGATGATGTAGTTTATATTGTGGGTGTTGGATAATTTATGGTAGATGGATATTTCATGGCCGATGCTGGGTATTTAATAATGGATTATGGACTTTTAATAGTGGATGTTGGATGTTAAACAGTGGATGATCAATGTTTTACGATCGAGGTTTTTTGCAAATGATAAATGTTTTGGGGTGCCTTAGGAGTTTAATAATGGATTATGGACTTTTAACGGTGGATATTGGATGTTTAACAGTGGATGATGAGTTTTATATTGTGGATGTTTGGTGTTTAATAATAGACTATGGATGTTTTATAGTAGATGGTAAATGTTTAATAGTGAATATTAGATGTTTAATAGTGGAAGCTGGGTGTTTAATAGTGGATATTGGATGTTTAATAGTGGATGCTGGATGTTTAACAGTGGATGATCAGTTTTATAGCGTGGATGTTGGATGTTCAATAATAGAGTTATATGGTAGATGGTAAATGTTCTATGGCTTAAGATGGATGTTTAATAGTGGATATTGTATGTTTAATAGTGGATGTTGGATGTTTATTAGTGGATTTTGGATGTTTTAATATTGGATGCTGGTATTTAATAGTGGACGCTGGATGTTTAACAGTGAATGTTGGGTGTGCTCACTGGTCTGCCGCAGGTACTCGAGCGAACGCTCGTCCACCGGGAAGTGCGCCACGGTCGCGCCGAACTCCGGACACATGTTGGCGACCGTGGCTCTGTCCGCGATGCTAAGCGCCGAAACGCCGGGGCCGAAGAACTCGACGAACTTGCCGACGACGCCCAAAGAACGGAGGTGCTGGAAAGATAAAGTTTCACAGATTAGGCATTTTTATCGGAATTATTGAAAGAAAAACTGGGCAAGAGCATGTTGGACCAAAAACACTTTCAACTTTACTTTTTACTAGGCTCCGCTGTCTGTCACCAGGCTGCATCTCTTGAACCGTGATAGCTAGACAGTTGAAATTTTCACAGATGATGTATTTCTGTTGTCGCTATAACAACAAATACTAAACACAGTATAAAATAAATATTTAAGGGGGCTTTCATACTGCAAACGTTTTTTGCCGTTTTTTGCTCGATATTAATGACGGTAAACTTCTTGGCCTGATTGTGCAAAATGTGGTTACAGAATTATCAACAAGTTTAAAGTTAAGTTATAATTTCAATGGTTATCAATAGTGACTCGAGTCCAGAGTCCATGTCAGATACCGTTTGTTTATAGTTTGCACATAATTAAAAGGTATTCAAGTTTTGTCATTAGTTAATCATGGTTAAAAATTGCTTTTTGTCGATGTCGTTAAACTTAGTCAATATTTAATTAATCACTAGCAGTGGTACATCTTTGCCCCTGTCAATCCGGCGTTTGCTTATAATATAGTGTCAAATGTTTAGATAACGATACGGAACTCTTAGTGCGCGAGTCCCACTCGCACTTGGCCGGTTTTTGATCAGTTTAAGCCGATATAACAAAACACGTGCTCATTATTTTTCAAGAAAAAAAATTGCAAATCGGCGCCGGACAGTTGGGTACCTTTCCTTCTTAGTAACAGGGTCCCAGGAACTCAAAGTTTACCCTTACCTTAGTGATAGTGAGTACTAGATCAGTAGAGGTGGTCAACGGGTTCAACTCCCCGAGGAGTCTGTATCCCACCACCTTCGGGAGCAGCATGCTGATGGCTTGCCCCAGCATCACTGCTTCCGCTTCGATGCCTGGAAACGACAATTTATTTAATTTATTAATATACATACATAACATCACGCCTTCATTCCTATTGGAGTAGACAGAGCTAGAGAAATACCAACAACTACAAAAAGGGTTGTTGGTAATTCTGTAACCACATTTTGCACAATCAGGCCAAGAAGTCACTAGTGTCTTAGTGACAGGTTGCAAGCCCATCGCCTAACAGTACCACAAGCCTTTATTCCATTAGTCGCCTCCACGGGAAGACATGGAGTGGCACTATTCTAACCCGGCAACCACATGGACAATTTATTAAATTATAATATATAGCTAAAAATCCGATATACAAAGTGGAATAAAATAACGTCACATGGACGGCAACTAACTTAAATATTGGAAACAGCGAATTCTACGCAAAGGAGTCTTAACTACTTTTATTTTTAAAAACTCCATGTTACTCCATGTCTTCCCGTGGATGTCGTAAGAGGCGACTAAGGGAATAAGGGCTTGTAGTACTGTAAGGCGATGGGCTTGCAACCTGTCACTAATACACTAGTAAACTTCTTAGGCTGATTTTGCAAAATGTGGTTACAGAATTATCAACAAGTTTTTTTAGAGTTGTAGCTAGTTCTGTAGCTCTGCCTACCCCTCTCTGGGAATGAAGGCGTGATGTTATGTATGTATGTATGTATGTATGGATAAAACAGGAAGACAGAGAAGGTTAAAAAGGAAACAAGTATTGTGTCTAAGCTGCAGTTGTCTTCAAAATTACGTATTAACCAAATACGCGTATATGTACGCGAGTGTGTGCACGCGTTTGTGTGCATGTGTGTGCGCGCATGTGTTACACATGTGTAAAAAAAATAAACAGTGAAATCTTCTGATCTTATTTTTGATCTATAATCGGTCTAATTTGCACCTACAAAGAGGCGACATCGACGACATGGACGCAATAATTGAAATAGGTGGCGAGAGTCAGTGATTACTATGAATAAATTGCCATTATTCATGTCATGTGTTATTTTTCGCAAAAAACCTAAAACGACACGAAAAATACTAAAAAAATCTAAAACTCAAGGAAAATAAGGGTTCCGGTTTCCTAAAAACATTAGTTTTTTTCCGGAATTTTCAACAATACACGTTTGTGCATATATCTTCGCGTGTGTGTACATGTGTGTATGTGTACTGCGCGGGTCTCTGCACGCGTGTGAGTCTGCACGCCTATGAGTCTGTGCGTGTGTATGTGTCACAAGCCACTTATTATAAGTGACGAAGGGTCGCTCACCGCCCACGCCCCAGCCGACGACGCCGAGCCCGTTGATCATGGTGGTGTGGCTGTCGGTTTGTGTCTAAGCGCGCATGTGTGTGTGTGTGTGTGTGTGTGTGTGCACGTATGTGTTTCTAAACGTGCACGTGTGTGTGTGTGTGTCCGCGCACGTGTGTCTCTGCGCGTGTGTGTGTCTGCTCGTGTGTGTCCGCGCACGTGTGTCTCTGCGCGTGTGTGTGTCTGCTCGTGTGTGTCCGCGCACGTGTGTGTCTAAGCGCGCGTGAGTGTGTCTAAGCGCGTGTGTGTGTGTGTCTAAGCGCGTGGGTGTCTAAGAGCGTGTGTGTGTGTGTGTGTGTGTATGTGTGTGTGTGTGTGGGGGTGTTTAAGAGCGCGCGTGTGTGTGTATGTGTGTCTGCGCACGTGCGTGTCTCTGCACGCCTATGAGTCTGTGCGTGTGTGTGTGTGTGTCACAAGCCACTTATTATAAGTGACGAAGGGTCGCTCACCGCCCACGCCCCAGCCGACGACGCCGAGCCCGTTGATCATGGTGGTGTGGCTGTCGGTTTGTGTGTAAGCGCGCATGTGTGTGTGTGTGTGTGTGTGTGTGTGTGTGTGTGTGTGTGTGTGTGAGTGTGTGTATGGGCACGTATGTGTTTCTAAACGTGCACGTGTGTGTGTGTGTGTCTGCGCGTGTGTGTGTCTGCACGTGTGTGTGTCCGCGCACGTGTGTCTCTGCGCGTGTGTCTGCTCGTGTGTGTCTAAGCGCGTGGGTGTCTAAGCGCGCGCGCGCGCGTGTGTGTGCGTGTGTGTGTGTGTGTGTGTGTCTGCGCACGTGCGTGTCTCTGCACGCCTATGAGTCTGTGCGTGTGTGTGTGTGTGTGTCACAAGCCACTTATTATTATATTATATATTAAGTGACGAAGGGTCGCTCACCGCCCACGCCCCAGCCGACGACGCCGAGCCCGTTGATCATGGTGGTGTGGCTGTCGGTGCCCACCACGGAGTCGGGGAACAACGTCTCCTGCTGGAACACCACGCGCGCCAGGTACTCGAGGTTCACCTGGAACAAAGGTCCAGCTCAATTCGACGACACGTTGGCCTAGTTGGGAGTGAGCCTCCGAAGCCAGCAGTCCCGGGCTCAAATCCCGGTAAGGCCAGATATTTGTGTGACCAGCACGAGTATTTGTTCCCGACTCTTGGATGTTTTCTATGTATTTAAGTATGTATTTCTCTATCTAAGTATGTTTATCGTCGTCTAGTACCCATAGCACAAGCCTAGAGCTTAGTTTGGGACTAGGTCAATTTGTGTGACATTGTCCTGTGATTATTATTTTATTAATTTAGATTTTACAAGCAAGCAATGCATTGCGAAATCTACGAAGTTTGTGGGCTGACAGTAGATGACAACTAGACTATTGGATGGAGTTCATTGAAAATACTATTTAGTTTGTTCGAAAAAATCCCATATAATAAATTACACAGTTTTTTTAAAGTTGTAGAACAAATGTTGCTACGTTTATAGAGTAGAAGCGATCCCTCAATTTATTGCTTCTATTACATGCAACACCCGGTATAAGTATGTTTATCGTTGTCTAGTACCCGCACAACATTAGAGCTTAGTTTGGGTTGCGGTTTTGATAAGGTACTCACCTGGTGAACGATCCCGGACCCCGGAGGTACTATAAGCATATTGTCAAACGCTTGGGCGCCCCACTGTAAAGTAAAAGGCGCATTTTAAACACATTCTATTTAATTTGAAGAAGCTTTTAACAATGACATTGAAATGTTTCACAAAAATAGGTGAGGACCAAAAAGCCATGACAAAGATCCGTTGTACGACGAAAACTATCCTTACAATACTGCCCTCATAAGCCAAAAGGCGGTATCTCAAATTAAAAAGCCAAAGCAGATTGAATCTACTCCTGTTAACAATAAGGTCGCACTTGCAATAGTTTTGTCTGAGATACTGCCATTTGCCTTAACAGGTCAGAATAGAGAACATGCATGAGAATCAGAACTGAGTTTCACTGATACGATTTAGGAGAAAATGTAATAAAAACATAAATCGCAATACACTAAGCTTTGACCCGTTTATTAAGGTTTTATATAGGATCAAAACTTGATAAAATTTTAAAACTCCTTTTAATGTTTACATTGTTTTTTTCGGCATCCTCATTTTATTAGGGTTCCGTAGCCAAATGGCAAAAAACGGAACCCTTATAGATTCGTCATGTCTGTCTGTCTGTCCGTCCGTATGTCACAGTCACTTTTTTCCGAAACTATAAGAACTACACTGTTGAAACTTGGTAAGTAGATGTATTCTGTGAACCGCATTAACATTTTCACACAAAAATAGAAAAAAAAACATAAATTTTTGGGGTTCCCCATACTTAGAACTGAAACTCAATTTTTTTTTTCATCAAACCCATACGTGTGGGGTATCTATGGATAGGTCTTCAAAAATGATATTTAGGTTACTAACATCATTTTTTTCTAACCTGAACAGTTTGCGCGAGAGACACTTCCAAAGTGTTGAAATGTGTGTCCCCCCGCTGTAACTTCTAAAATAAGAGAATGATAGAACTAAAAAAAATATATGATGTAGGTACATTACCATGCAAACTTCCACCGAAAATTGGTTTGAACGAGATCTAGTAAGTAGTTTTTTTGAATACGTCATAAAAACATTGATCAAAGCTACAACGAACTTTTATACTATGTTACTTGCTGCTACGGAACCCTTCATGGGCGAGTCCGACTCGCACTTGGCCGCTTTATTTACGTAAAATTTTACATACATACATACATAACGTCACGCCTTTATTCACAGAGTGGGGTAGGTAGAGCAACAGAATACCAACAACTCTAAACTTGTTGATAAATCAGTAACCACATTTTGCACAGTCCGGCTAAGATGTTTACCAGTGTATTAGTGACAGGTTGCAAGCCCATCGCCTAACAGTACTACAAGCCTTTATTCCCTTGGTCGCCTCTGACGACATCCACGGGAAGACATGGAGTGGCACTATTCTAACCCGGCAACCACTCGGGATCGTAAAATTTTAATGCTACGATAATGGCTTAAGTACCAATTTCACCGTACGTTGTCAAAATGTATGAACTAACAGTCGATTAACATTGATTAAATTTGACATCGTATGGTGAAATTGGCAGTAAACATAATAATTTACGAAATAAATGATAATTTCTTTATAATATCGCGTTTGACCTGTCTTAGAATCGTTTATGTCACAGTCGCCATTATTGTAAATGACATAAGAGCTATCAAAACGTTGACAATACGGAAGCACGTCAAAGACGATATCGTTGTTACTGTGTAGAATCCCAGCCAGATCGTTTACTTGAGTTTTTCACCTATAACGCGATGTAGCGCACTGTCAGATTTAGTTCCGCCAGGTCAGGTTGTGTGAAATTGTCCTTTGATATTAGTATTAAGATGGGTACAAATAAGAGCGGCCTCGGGTTGAGGCACGCACGGCTCACCCATTTTGGTCTGCTTCGCCCGCGCTCACGCGCTGTGCGCGAGATCAGGTCTCTTGACCGTGCTTGAAAGCGCCTCGGTGTGCATGCCTCGCGTAATTTTGACGTGTATCCGAGCGTGCCGCGGAAGAACGACAAGTTCTAACTTGTCTGTGGGCGAGGCGCGTACAAATTTGATAAAGTTGCTGAGCCGTTCCAACACAGAGGCGATTTCTTTTTTTTAATAATTCGGTGAATTATGATTAACGCCGAACCAATTTTGAAATGCCGGCTCGCGGCATGCTGCCTCACCCTTATTTATCTGCAACAATTTGTCTCGCGAGCCCCTCGCCGCGCGGGGCGAGCATGCCTCAGGCTGAGCCGCTCAGATTCGTACCCAGCTCGTAGCTAAAGTGCGCTGCTATTGTAAAATCATTGAAGTAATGTTGACAGTTAACACAATATCGAGGTCATGGTCACATGAAATACTTGAACTTAGACACAATGAATTATGAAAAACGCAGCCGCAGCTGTCGTGTCCGACGCCATTTTGAAGTGACGGCTTGCGTCAAGCAAACTGCCTCACGCACGCATGTTTATGAGCAACAATTTGGCTCGCGAGCAGCTCACCGCGCGGGCGAGCATGCCTCAGGCCGAGCCGCTAGATTCGTACCCAGCTTTAGGTTTATATTACTTGTTACAAGTTGTCATTAGATGTCGCCACATACCTTTAAAAACTGGAATCTCTCCTGGTTCCTTTGGAACTCCAACTCCTGGTTCTTGTTCAAAGAGTCAGCCCTGAGAAATGAAATATATAAAACAAATTACATTGGATAAATAAGCAACCTGGGTGCGCATTTTCTCACATAAGTTTCCAAGTCCTATTATCGGAAGTCCGAAAATATTTCTCATACCATTTTACATCATAATGATCACTCTTCATACAAATATTTCTCACACCATTTTATATCATAATGATCACTCTTCATACAAATATTTCTCATACCATTTTATATCATAATGATCACTCTTCATACAAATATTTCTCACACCATTTTACATCATAATGATCACTCTTCATACAAATATTTCTCACACCATTTTACATCATAATGATCACTCTTCATACAAATATTTCTCACACCATTTTACATCATAATGATCACTCTTCATACAAATATTTCTCACACCATTTTACATCATAATGATCACTCTTCATACAAATATTTCTCACACCATTTTACATCATAATGATCACTCTTCATACAAATATTTCTCACACCATTTTACATCATAATGATCACTCTTCATACAAATATTTCTCACACCATTTTACGTCATAATGATCACTCTTCATACAAATATTTCTCACACCATTTTATATCATAATGATCACTCTTCATACAAATATTTCTCATACCATTTTATATCATAATGATCACTCTTCATACAAATATTTCTCACACCATTTTACATCATAATGATCACTCTTCATACAAATATTTCTCACACCATTTTACATCATAATGATCACTCTTCATACAAATATTTCTCACACCATTTTACATCATAATGATCACTCTTCATACAAATATTTCTCACACCATTTTACATCATAATGATCACTCTTCATACAAATATTTCTCACACCATTTTACATCATAATGATCACTCTTCATACAAATATTTCTCACACCATTTTACATCATAATGATCACTCTTCATACAAATATTTCTCACACCATTTTACATCATAATGATCACTCTTCATACAAATATTTCTCACACCATTTTACATCATAATGATCACTCTTCATACAAATATTTCTCACACCATTTTACGTCATAATGATCACTCTTCATACAAATATTTCTCACACCATTTTATATCATAATGATCACTCTTCATACAAATATTTCTCATACCATTTTATATCATAATGATCACTCTTCATACAAATATTTCTCACACCATTTTACATCATAATGATCACTCTTCATACAAATATTTCTCACACCATTTTACATCATAATGATCACTCTTCATACAAATATTTCTCACACCATTTTACATCATAATGATCACTCTTCATACAAATATTTCTCACACCATTTTACATCATAATGATCACTCTTCATACAAATATTTCTCACACCATTTTACATCATAATGATCACTCTTCATACAAATATTTCTCACACCATTTTACATCATAATGATCACTCTTCATACAAATATTTCTCACACCATTTTACATCATAATGATCACTCTTCATACAAATATTTCTCACACCATTTTACATCATAATGATCACTCTTCATACAAATATTTCTCACACCATTTTATATCATAATGATCACTTTTCATACAAATATTTCTCACACCATTTTATATCATAATGATCACTCTTCATACAAACATTTCTCATACCATTTTACATCATAATGATCACTCTTCATACAAATATTTCTCACACCATTTTATATCATAATGATCACTCTTCTTACAAATATTTTTCACACCATTTTATATCATTGTAACGAGCGCCGCCGGGCACCGAACGCACCACCGACGTCACACGCCGCGCGCGCCTCCACGACACCACGGCACCGTGTACGGCCGCCACCCCGCGCGCGCGACCCCCGGCTTCGCCCGACGGCCTTTATAAGCGGAGGCACTCCCGTACTAATCAGCACTGCGTAGTGTGCTCTGATGGTCGAAGGGTCGTCTCCGGGCGCCCCTGAAGCTTGAGAACACTAAGTAGTGCCTCCCTCTCGCCTCTCCCTCCTCCCCTCTCGCAACCTAGGTGCGGTGCTGTTACCCAGCGTCTGAGCACTAGGGAGCGATCCGACCAACCTGGTGCGGTGCTGTTACCCAGCGTCTGAGCACAGGAAGGTATCCTAAATCCCGTGACCTAGGTGCGGTGCTGTTACCCAGCGTCTGAGCACTAGGGAGCGATCCGACCAACCTGGTGCGGTGCTGTTACCCAGCGTCTGAGCACAGGGTGGTATCCCATCCTCCGTAACCTAGGTGCGGTGCTGTTACCCAGCGTCTGAGCACTAGGGAGCGGTCCTGCTGACCGGGTGCGGTGCTGTTGCGCAGCGTCTGAGCACCGGGAAGCCTCCCGACCCATTTAGAATTAAGTACTAACAATTGAGCATTAACCGCTAACGTTATTCTTGAATAAACAGGCATAAAGCCTTCATGTTATACTGAACTGTGTTTACTATTTAAACCCTAATTCCTGATCCCCCTGAGCTATCTATAAAAACCTCCAGTCCAGTAGTAGAGTTGCCCAGGACGAGGTTAATGTTGACGTGGAGCCGAAGCGCCCCGTTACATCATAATGATCACTCTTCATAAAAATATTTCTCATACCATTTTAGATCATAATGATCACTCTTCATACAAATATTTCTTACACCGTGTTACATCATAATGATCAGACTTCATAAAAAAAAATCTCATACCATTTTATATCATAATGATCACTCTTCATAATCAATATTATACATACACTTGTTTATTTTCAGTATTTTAAAAATATCCGATTGGTAAATAAGGTTAGGTTAGGTAAGGTTTGTTTTATAAACAGGTTTCAGTAAAATTCACTTAAAGAGTTGCGATGATTATGAATAACAAATGCAAGCAGCCTAGTTGGTAGTGACCCTGCAAACTAGAAGTCCCGGGTTCAAATGCAAGTAAGGGCAGATGTTTGTGTGATGAGCACGAGTATTTGTTCCTGAGTCGATACTATCGATAAGTACTTAATTGAAAGTCGATAAATGTGGAGTCACTATTACAGCACAAAATGCCACGCAAGCAGGGCTTCAAACCGTTATTATGTACTTGACCCAAAACCGCAAAACCGGTTTTTGAAGAAACCTTCGTATAAAGTTCATTTCGAATTAACCGGTCTAGAGCGAAAAAACCGGTTAATCCAGACGCACGTCACGCACCATAACAGACCACCATATAAATTGTGGCGGCGCGCCTAGATGGACCCTTTCTATGTCATTGGGATAATTTGCACAGGGCGTCTAACTGATTAGTATGTAATCTTTGTAACAACACCTAACATAGTTTTAAGCCTCATTGTTACTAACATATATGGAATTAATTCTGAAATAAAAACAATTATTATTATTATTATTATAAACAACCGCCTCTATGTCGGTCTAAACCGGTCTAAACCGGTTAGTTAAGGTTAAAATTAAATTCTCAAAATGTTCGCGTTCCTTACAAAAGTTCGGAGGAAAACCGAAATAAACCGGTATTTATAAAGCTCTGCACGAAAGTTCTGGCCTCTGATGGTGATAATTGCTCACCTTATCCATGCCATAAAAAAACTTACGTCCCCGCGAAGTCCACTTGCACGGAGTGATCTATCACCAGGTCAGCTGGACAGATGGGGTTGATCTTGTCAGGATTGCCTCCCAGGTTTTTGACGGCGTCTCGCATGGCTGCGAAATCGACGACGGCTGGCACCCCGGTTAGATCCTGGAACAAGCATGTTTTAATGTGAGAAATGTAGGGAAAAAGCTTGTAGTGCTGTTAGGCGATGGGCTTGCAACCTGTCACTAATACACTAGTAAACTTCTTGGCCTGATTGTGCGAAATGTGGTATCAGAATTATAAACAAGTATTTTTAGAGTTGTTGGTATTTCTGTAGCTCTGCCCCACTCTGGGAATAAGGGCGTGATGCTATGTATGTATGTAAAAATAAATACTTCAAATAAAAAATAAAAAAATAATTAGAAATTTAAAAATCCCCCGACTGAATAAATAGTCTGTAAAAAAACCTCTAAAAAGTAAAAAATAACAAGTAGTGGCCCTAAGGGCTGATGTTTGATAAGTACACGACATGGCGAAACTATAACGGTTCCTAGTTTAACTACGGAACCCTAAAAATGACTGACTGTTGAGTTTATTGCGGCGTTTCTTCTCAGCAGTGGTCTCCTCTTGGGAAACGCTGGTACAATTTTGACGTGTAAAAGTGAATAAACAACTAAAATCTTTTTTTTCTTTTTTATCATGTAATAACACTAATAACTAATCTAACCTGAAGGATTACTCTAGCTGGTTTGAACGCGATCTCCACTCCACCTTCCACCGCCTGGTTTTTCTCCCACTCCAAGACATGTTCGACGTCCTTCTCCAACACTTGGAAGTTGTCGCAATTGCGAACGCATGATTCTAGGAGCACACGGACGCTGTACGGGAGACGATCTGAAAAAAGGTGTTGTGAGAATGACATATTTAGGACTAGCTTTTTAGGGGTCTCTATCGTTTTATATGCTATAACGATAATGTACCATAATATTAATTTGCCATAAAGGCATTTTTTTCTGAAACCGTGAACTATTCAGAATTATAGTAAAACAAGCCTAACCTAACCTATTGGGCTCTATACGATGGCATGTAAAAAATACCTGAAAACTTTAGGATTTTAGAAAAAATGTCTTTATGGCAAATTAAATTATGGTATGTGTAATAAAAAAAATACCATATATAGTCCGTTTGTCCTATCTATACTAATTTTATAAAGAGGTATAGTTTGTAAGTTTGTGAGGTTGTAGGGGAGTAATTTGGTATGGAGATAACTATGGTCCCGGGAAAATTATCAGTTCCCGAGGGTTTTTTATGTTAAGGAGAAGGCACACGAGCACTCAGGCCACCTAATGTAAGTGGAATCTGAGACCCATAGACATTCGAATTCTCAAGACTATAATAATCCTAAGACCCTGCCAACCCTGAGGACTAAGATAGAATGCCTCTATGCTAGTAATCTCACCGGTCGCCTTAACCCCACACCAGAACACAAAAATGCGAACATAGTTGCTTGGAGGCAGGTTACTGGATAAGATGGTGGTAGCGACCCGGACGGACCCTGCTCAGGGTCTTACCACCACTACAAACATAATTATAGCGATAAACGAGGTATGTTCGACGTGCAAGCAGGTTGGATTAAGAATTAACACTATGGATATGTAAAACTCGTATAATTTAGAAAATAAAACATTAAAATTAGGATACAGTGTTACTTCTGTCTTTTATGAACATTGACAACTAACTCCTATCGTCGCCGTTGAGTAAATTAAAGCTGAACGTACAGCGCCACCTGTCGGTTACTTTAAGGAAAACTTAATATAACAATTTAAACTAAAGATTGGACGAACATTCCGCCCACCAAGAACAGAATGTTCTTTACCGCCCACCATTATGCTATATAAATTACGTATACAAACATAACATAAGTGGGATGAAATATCGAATATAAATTTGTACAACAAATGTTACACAAAATAAATAGTATCGTAAATATACTAAGAAATATTTGATTAGAGGAAAAAAAAAATAACTTAACAAAACTATTAAGACACAATAGGCAAAATACATAGTTTCGAAACAGGTCTAACAATTTTTGAATTTTTGTATTTAATGGTAACCACCCTTGTGACATTATCTGGACCAGTATGCTTTTCCTTGATAAGACCAAATAACCATTTGGAGGGAGGAAGACCATCTTCCTTTACGAGGACGACATCACCTACTTTGGGTTCGGGCGTAATTTTAGTCCACTTATATCTCTGATAGAGCGTAGTGAGGTATTCAGTAGACCACTTACGCCAAAACTGTTGCATAATTTTTTGTATTAACTGCCATCTATGTAAGGGACTGACCTTAGTGTCTTCGTAGTGACGATCCGAAGCCGTCACCAATGCTTCACCTATTAGGAAGTGACCAGGTGTTAGTGGAGCCGGATCTGCTTGGCTTAATGGCATCTGGTACATGGGTCTAGAATTTAAACAAGCTTCGACCTGAGTTAAAACGGTTGTTAGTTCCTCGAACGTTAACATTGTGCCGTCCAGCACCCGTTTCAAGTGGTATTTGGTGGATTTGACACCGGCTTCCCACAGGCCACCGAAGTTTGGTGCATGCGGTGGGATAAAATGCCACTCAGTATCTGCGAGAGCCAGGGCCTCTGCTATTTCACCCATAATGCTAGATTTTTGATCCTGGAACAGTATACGCAACTCTTTGGATGCCCCCACGAAATTAGTGCCGTTATCACTCCACACTTCCTTGCAGTGACCACGGCGTGAGGTAAAACGCCGAAAAGCTGCCAAAAACGCTTCAGTGCTCAAGGAACTTACAGCTTCGAGATGGATACATCGCGTGACCATGCAAATAAATAGCGCTATATAACCCTTGTAGGAACGACAACCCCGACCTTTGGATAACCGAATGTTAATTGGACCGGCGTAGTCCACACCACTGCGATAAAAAGGTCTAGTGATAGTAACTCTGGCGCTTGGCAGTTCTCCCATAAAAGGATGTGCATTTGCTGAGCTATATCGTAAACATCTTACACACTTTTTGATGAATTGTTTTATCAAGCCCTTAGCATTTACGATAAAGTACTTTGATCGCACGTAATTTAATGTCAGTTGAGGCCCACCGTGTAGCGTCTTCTCGTGGGCATCCTGAACTACTAATTTCGATAGATGATGATCCCGCGGTAAAATAATTGGATGCTTGACATTATAACTAACTTGACTTTGTTGTATGCGTCCGCGAACTCGTAAGATTCCATCGCTGTCTATAAAAGGACTCAAAGAGCATAAATTGCTTTTGCGATTTACAGCTTTGGTTTTATTAAGCTGCCCAATATCCCTTGAAAATGCCGACGATTGACAAGCCTTGATTCCTAGTTTCAGGGCATCATCTAGTTCAGACGCAGTTAAGTAAGAAGGATAACACTTTGACCTTAATTTATTGATAAATCTAAGGCAAAACGCGACAACTCTAATCATCTTCGTTAAAGACGAATACTTAGTCCACACCTGAAAATCAGGTAAATCATTCGGCCTAGCTACGGTTGTAGCGAGGTGAGATTTCAATGGCTTAGCTTCTAAATCAGTAAATAAATTTATATTTGGTGAAACGTATGTGGTTTCACTTAAAAATCTAGGCCCATGAAGCCAGAGTCCATGTTGAATTAATTCTCGTGGAGACAGTCCTCTGGACGCACAGTCTGCTGGATTCTGACTGGACTCAACATGCGACCATTGGTCGTTATTTAAAACAGTTAAAATTTCGGTAATCCTATTGGCAACGAAAGTTTTCCATCGATTAGGTTGACCTTTTAGCCAAGCCAAAACAATGGTGGAGTCAGTCCAAGCGTGCATCTGCGCTGCAGGTATGGATAAAATGCTCGAGACCTCAGCCAAAAGCTTTGCAAGTAAAACCGCGCCACAAAGCTCCAAGCGAGGGATGGATAATTGTTTGATAGGTGATACCTTTGTGCGAGCTGCAATCAAATTAACTTTAATATTACCATCATGATCAGTTACGCGTAAATATACCACCGCAGCGTATGCGTCATTGGATGCGTCGGAGAAGCCATGCAGTTCAGCATGCGCTGTAGCTCTGCTCATATTAACCCACCTGGGCACTTCCACCTGGTTAAGTGTAGGTAATTCATCGCGAAACGCAATCCAATCATGCAGCAGGTTCGATGTAACTTCTTGATCCCAAGCAAGTCCCGACAGCCATAACTTCTGCATATATATCTTCGCCTTGATTATTATTGGCGCAATCCACCCTAGAGGATCGAATAAACGTGAAATATCAGATAAAATTACTCGCTTGGTGATTGGCAGTTTTTGTCGAGGTAAATTGACAATATATTTGAAAGAGTCCGAGTGTATATTCCAAGTAAGCCCCAAAATCTTAACGGTATCATCAATTTTGATATCTTTAGCTTTTGCAGGACCGGTTACTTGCTTTACTTCGTCCATTAACCTCGGACTGTTACTTGCCCACTTTTGTAGCTGAAACCCTCCCTTACTTAATAGACTTACCATCTGGTGGTATATGGCAACCGCTTCTTCTTCAGTTTCACATCCAGACATAAAATCATCCATGTAGAAGGAGTCCGTAACCCTATCTGCAGCCAATGGATACTCATCCCCTTCGTCTTTAGCAACTTGTTGCAGACTTTTGACTGCGAGGTATGGTGCTGAAGATACGCCAAAAGTAACTCTCAACATCCGGTAATCCTTCACATCTTCATGAGGATTCTCTCTCCATAGCAACCGCTGAAAATCGGTGTGTTCTGGCACCACTTTGACCATCCGATACATCTTGATTATATCCGCTACAAAACAAACAGGATAAATGCGCCATTTCATGATAATATGTCGTAGTTCTGGCTGAAGTCTTGGGCCCACCATCAAATCGTCATTAAGTGACTTACCATTAACACCTTTACACGAAGCGTCGAAAACAACGCGGACTTTCGTTGTACTTTTGTCCTCACGAACAACTGCATGATGAGGTAGATAAACACATCCTGGCTTGGCAGCCTCTATTTTGTCCCGGATAAGTTCCATATGGTTCATGGTCAAGTACTCGTTAATAACCTTGGAATACTCCTGTTTTAAGAGTGGATTCTTCTGAAGTTTTTTCTCTAGCAAGAGAAACCGTTTCATGGCAATTGTTCGTGAGTCCCCGTACTGGCAATTTGGATTCTCATCGCGAAAGGGAAGACTTACAACATAGCGACCTGACGCATCCCTAGTTGTAGTGGATTTAAAATACCTTTCACAGGCTTCTTCTTCCTTGGATAGAAGTGGATGGGGCTGGTCAGTTTCAATTTCCCAAAACTGACGCAACAAATCATTAACTGAGTTGTCATGGATATGCGCGCTGATAATGTACGGAGTAGTGTTATTACTTACCTGTACTCGTCCCGAAAGTATCCAACCCAACTGTGTATTCTGAGCGGTTAAAGTTCCAGTTGGATTCCTTACTATCCCTTCTGCCAAAATGTTACCATACACATCAGCGCCCAACAGTACATCTATATTGCTTGGTATACCATACCCTGGATCCGCCATCTTTAATTCTAGCAACTCCGGCCAATCCTGTAATATAATCTCCTGCGAAGGAAGAGTGGATGTTAGACAGTTTAAAACATAGGCTTGGATAAGACAGCTAAAAGAGCTATTAGTGGACTGTAAATTAAACTCAACCATATGTTTTACTGACATATTAGACTGATCTCCTCCCAAACCTGACACTGTTCCTCGAACGGGAAACTTGGGAAGCTGCAGCATTTGGGCTGCATGCTCCGTGATGAACGAGGCTTGCGAGCCCTGATCCAGTAATGCCCTAAGTGTGTGATACAAACCCTTATTTTCTACATTTACTAAGGCAGTGGCTAACATTACTTGACCGCTTGTTCTTATTGAACCGTTAGAGAAATAGTTCGCAACTCGCTCCACGTGACCCGCTTCGTGCTGCTCCTTGATTGGCGCGTGGTGCTCAAACGTCGTCTGACTAGGGCCCGCCTGGGCTGGAGAGTAAAAACCGCCATCCTGGTGAAGCAGGGAGTGATGACGTCGGCCACACCGCCGACAAACCGTGCGTCGCTTGCATTGAGTTACAGAATGATTTGCTCCAAAACAGTTAAAACACAATCTTTTTTTTTGTATAAATTCCCGACGATTTTCGCAGCTGTCTTGTGCAAATTTCTTGCATTGATAAAGTAAGTGAACATCTGAACAGAATGGACAGGACACAGCCGTGGTGACACTGAATACCTTAGGTCTCTCTATTATCTCTTTAGTTCTAGATTCTCGTTTGTCTTTAGGCTCTAAAAATTCCAGTGCTCGAAATCTGGATTCTAAGAACAACTGAAATTCACTAAATAGCGGTAATTTATCCGAATGCTCACTTAGCTTTTGTTCCCATTGTTTTCTGGACTCTTGATCTAGCTTTAGTGTCATAAGGTGGATAATTAAAATGTCCCACGTTGATACAGGCACTTCAAGATTGGACAGCGCGTTCAAACAATCATTGGTGGTATCTAGTAACTGTTTTACACCAGTGGATGATTCTGCCGTCAAAGCCTTTTGGCCCACTAGCCTGGCAAGAATACAATTCGCAATATATCGTTTGTTATTGTACCTTTTGTTTAATTGAAGCCAACATTGCGCGTAGTTTGCGTCCGTAATAGCGATATGCCGTAATAACTGCTCAGCTTCACCTTGCAAATGGCTTTTCAGATAATGCAATTTTTGTACATCAGCCAGCGATTTATTATTGTGGATGACCGATTCAAACAAATCGTGAAAGGTTGGCCACTCCATATATTTACCCGAGAAGAACGGCAATACAATTTTCGGAAGCTTAACGGCATTATATTCTGATTTCTCGTTACTTGAAACATTGCTCGAACCCGACTGATCGATAAGGTGAACTTCCGATAGCGATTGTTTTAATTCTATCTTGTGTTCGATATATTTATCTTCGACACTGCCGTAAATATCTTCCGTAAAGTAACTATCACTGTCATCCTTGCAGTCTACAACAATATTCCGATGATTTTCCTCAAAACTTATCCAGTACTTTTCCAAAAGTTCCAATCTTGTTTCTATGTGGGCAACCGTTATTCTAATCTTTGGTGACTTTTTGAAGTTACTCTGGGCCTTAAATATCTTACTTTGAAGATCACTTTGTAGTTTAATATATTTTTCTACACCCATTGTTCACGAATAACCTCACAAGGGCACTATAAAGTTCAACAGTTTTAGTATTTAACAGTTTATTATTTGGTTTTGTATTCTTGATTGTCACCAATACGGCACTTTCACTAAATTAAATGTCTGTTATTTGCAAACTCCCAGTTCCGCAACAATCTATAATTAGCTATTTTTCTTCAATAATGTTCATAAACCACTTGTAATGCACAAGATTACCGTCTTAAGTCTTTTTAAAAATGAACGTGTTGTTTTCCAACTACAACACTGTGCTCATTACCCATGCAGAATTCTAACGCACAAAGACACTGTTCGACACTGCATTGACACCGTGTTGCTGCATTTGAGAACCGACCGTATTCAACTTAATTTTGCACCATAACTTTGCTATTGTTTATTATAATCCGGCTCGAAGGACCATGTTCGACGTGCAAGCAGGTTGGATTAAGAATTAACACTATGGATATGTAAAACTCGTATAATTTAGAAAATAAAACATTAAAATTAGGATACAGTGTTACTTCTGTCTTTTATGAACATTGACAACTAACTCCTATCGTCGCCGTTGAGTAAATTAAAGCTGAACGTACAGCGCCACCTGTCGGTTACTTTAAGGAAAACTTAATATAACAATTTAAACTAAAGATTGGACGAACAAGGTATTTGACATATATAGACGACACTATCAAATTATGATTTAGTAGTAACTTCGATCACTGGTGATGAGCACGAGTATTTGTTCCTGAGACTTGGATGTTTTCTATGTATTTAAGTATATATCATATAATATATAAAATTCTCTAAGTGACATGAAAGAAAAAAAAAATGCAGCGGGCGAAGCTGCTGGCGGGTCGCTATTTCTCATAAGTATGTTTATCGTTGCCTAGTACCCATAGTACAAGCCTAGAGCTTAGATTGGGACTAGGTCAATATGTGTGAAATTGTCCTGTGGTTGCCGTGCCCGTGTGGTTGCCGGGTATAGAGAGAATAGTGCCACTCCATGTCTTCCCGTGGATGTCGACAGAGGCGACTAAGGGAATAAGGGCTTGTATACTGTAATTCTATGGAACTTGCTAACTATGTAAACAAACAATATATTGAAATTGACATCTAATGTCAATTTTAGTATGGCGGCTTGTTTACATAGTTAGCAAGTTCCATAGAATGATACTTTAGTACTGTAAGGCGATGGGCTTGCAACCTGTCACTAATACACTAGTAATCTTCTTGGCCTGATTGTGCAATATGTGGTTACAGAATTAACAACAAGTCTTTTTATAGTTGTTGGTATTTCTGTAGCTCTGCCTACCCCGATCTGGGAATGAAGGCGTGATGCTATGTATGTGTATGTATAATTGAGTCCCGTTTAACTTCAAATAAGTGAATATCGAAGTTTTTACAATGAACAGTTATCGGCGTTATCGCACATACAAATTGAAATACCTACCAATGCAAAGTTCAAGTTAATCACTTCGATATATAAACAAATACTCATGCATATTGAATGCACCGATACCAAGGTAATCTAGTATTAAAATAAGAGATGCCTTGAGGCCTAGATATGCAAAATGCTAACGCTAATGATCTACAGAGCCCGGATTTATCATGGCAAAACAAAACACTACCGACTACCGATCTGGCTAGTGATAGAAACATCATTTTATCGATATCGAGTATTATTTATAAAAGTTATTTATTCCATAATAAACTTAAATAAATAAACAAATAAATAAATATCAGGGGACAATCTCACACAAATTGGCCTAGTCCCAAACTAAGCTCTAGGCTTGTACTATGGGTACTAGACAACGATAAACATACTTAAATAGAGAAATACATACTTAAATATATATAGAAAACATCTGAGACTCGGGAACAAATATTCGCGCTCACCACACAAATATCTGCCCTTACCGGGATTTGAACCCAGGACCGCTGGTTTCGGAGGCAGAGTCACTCCCAACTAGGCCAACGTGTCGTCAACTTTCCTTTCAGCTTTGCCATACTCAGGCAACAAAGAGGAAGGTACAAGTTTGAACGAAGTGATTATCTATACCACAGGTTTGCCGCGTCCAAGTGCTGGAATGATCTCCCTCCTCCTATCCTAGGAGTGTCTGGCAGGTACACCTTTAAGCGCAAAAATCCTAACCCTCATCCAGCACTTACACACGTCAATTTATCAGCCTGTTGCTTTTAGAATTACCCTTTTATTATTTATTATTCATCAAGGCTGTATATCAATATGTATGCGTTTTATTATTTTATTTGTTAATATATTTTTACCGCTCAAATTATATAAGTAGTTTACATAAATTAAAAAAAATATTGTATGTTTGTACAGCGTTCCGTGAGTCACTGTCGGTTCTGGCTGAAAATCAGCGCTGCAGGTGTCTGACCCCTTAGCATTTTGCTGAGCCAGAGTCCGTTTCACTGCCGTGACGACACACTTTTCCGGTTGCCTTAATATTCTTTAATGTATAATGTTTTATTTATACGTGTGTGTCTTATGGCTTTCAATAAATGTATTTCTTCTTCTTCACGTTAATAATAGATACTCGCTACTCCATAAGACATTAGATGTCATTTCATTACGTAAGACAGTGATAAAATATAAATTGCGTCTAGTTAGATATTATTTATTACCGAAATCGCCTTGAAATTTAATAAAACGTCATGTGCTTCTGTGTGTACTAACGTGGATTACGACGAAGAAATTGAATATGTTTCTATATAACTTCATACAAACTATGTATGTTTTTTTATGTTGTATAGGTATGTTATTTTATTTGGTCACGTTTTTTATTCTATTACACAATTATCGCACACACACATAACATCACGCCTTAATTCCCAGAGTGGGGTAGGCAGAGCTACAGAAATACCAACAACTCCAAAAAGACTTAATTTGATGATTCTGTAACCTCATTTTGCACAAGTAGGCTAAGATGTTAATCAGTGTATTAGTGACAGGTTGCAAGCCCATCGCCTAACAGTACTACAAGCCTTTATTCCCATAGTCGCCTCTTACGACATCCACGGGAAGACATGGAGTGGCACTATTCTAACCCGGCAACCACACAATTATCGATATCGATAAAATGATGTTTCTATCACTAGCCAGATTACGATAGTCTTTTGCTTTGCCATGTAAAATCCGGGCTCTGGATCTATTTATGATGTCTCTGAATGTATGTATCGATTCCACTCAAATGGAACTACTTTTTAACCGACTTCAAAAAAGGAGGTCAATAGGGAGCATGCTTTCTTTTTCTTTCGCTCTCTGGAAAGTGCTATGAAATAGAGGAACAACTGTATACGCGAAATAATTGTCGTGTAATTTTTTCAAAAGATATGAAGCTTAGAAAGTCATAGTTCAGACCCCCTGCAAAAACACTGTATACAAGATCGACGACAGGAATGACGTCACAGCTGTTGTTTCATGTTTAAAATATAAGGACCTTATAAAGAAATTTGCATTAATTTCGTAAATTATCTTTGAATTAAAATGTTACTTAAATAAAATGCCGAAAAAAAACAATCTAAATATATTTTAACAAGTTTCAATTCTATATAAAATGTTAATAAACCGGTCAAAACTTAGTGTATTGCGTTTTATATTTTTTTTACTCCGTCCGCGAGTTTTTTGATGAAAAACGATCAGTATTGTAACATTGCCTAGTTAAGGTAGGACATAAGCACATCCTGTTCCACGACGATCTGTATAACGACTATGTTCTGGCAATAAACGTCTTTGTCTTTGTCTTTTTACATGTTCTTCTAAATCGTATCAGGGTCATACACACTCTTAAAAACAAAATTTGTCTCTTCTGTGGCCAATAGTTATAAGCGTGTGTGCATATAAGTTATGTTTTTATATGGTAGGTCTAAAGCAGTCCTGACGGCGTTTTTGCGGGCATGGGCTTAGCCAAAAAATTAGGCCTTAAAAACGTTAACTTTCGGTGTGACCACAGGAAAGACGGTAACCTAAATCTGTGTATGACCCTGGTATTGAATTATTTATTATTTATTTGACTGGTACTCTTACATTATTTTACTATTTCATGGTATTGTTATTAAATTATATTAAATATTTACTTATTTGTTTTCATTTTTATTTTTTTTCCTTGCTTGTTGTAATGCTAAATAAATTCGTATTTTATTACAATAAAACCAAGTGCGTGCGAGTGTAGCGACACTATCTAAGCGAATGGACTATACCTGGTGACCTCGCGGGTCGAACTCGGTACCTAACGATCACGAGCCAACCCCCTAAGGCCACCGACGCTATAGCTGCTATAAACTTACCATATTTAGGCCCGAGAGCGGCAACATCGTAATACTTGTACGTCTTCCCATGGATCTCCACCGTGCGCAGGAGTTTGTCGAAAGGGTTGTTTGAGGCTGCAAAAAAAACGTTATGGTCAAGCGTGAGTAAAATGGTAAGGAGGACCATAGAGACGCGTCCCAACATCCAGGTATAAAATATAGTAGATTGACAAGGGCATAAAACAAACCATTTTATTCAAGATTTATGGTATCCATAAATAAGTCGAGGATAAAATGGGTTTTAAGACCGAGTTATATACACTCTGCTTTTCACTTCGATTACGAGGAAATAAAACAGTAATAATGTAAAAAACTTTTTCTTGGATTTAGGCGGCAATGTCTGTTCAATATTTTTTTTTGCATTTTTAACCATTAGTGTGATAATTATTTGCTCTTCACTTCACAACATTTTAACAAAATTCCGTAACACAACAAGTTTTGTGAAGAAAACAACTAATTCATAGTCCAAAAAGAGACAACAACCTCTTCCCCAACCACTGTATTTCTTTTTGAACTTTTTTTTAAATTTTCTGCATGAAACTTTTAACTTAGGTCGAACGGTATAGTATACTGCCAAGTGATACGTTGATGTTGTATGTTTTTTGTTAATAATGCTTGTTTTTGATAGTTTTTTTTTTTTTTTTTCATGTTAAGGAGGAGGCACTCAGGCCACCTGATGGTAAGTGGAATCTGAGACCCATAGACATTTGAATTCTGAAGACTATAATCCTAAGACCTCAAATGCGTTGCCAAACCTGAGGACTAAGATGGAATGCCTCTATGCTAGTAATTTCACCGGTTGTCTTATGTCACTGTCATTTCACAGTATGGAAACAAAAAAATTGGACCAACAGAAGTTGGTGAAATTTACTATGTTTTTCATACAATTTGTATTTAGTCTTTTATTAAACTATTTCTTTGTAAAATAAATTAGCATCAATTTAATGAGGTCATACAAGTAGAAATTAATAATTTTTCGTATGAAACTAGGTACGAATTAAAGCAGCCTTGGGTTGAAGCACGCACGGCTCAGCTATTTTGCCCAAATCCGTACGCGCTCACGCGCTGTGCGCGAGCAGCGGGCGCGCGTCGAGAGTCGGTCTTTTGACCGTGCTCAAAGGCGCCTCGGTGTGCGTGCCTCGCGTTATATGGACGTGTATCAGAGCGTGCCACGGGCAGAACGACAAGTTCTAACTTGTCTGTGGGCGAGGCGCGTACAAATTTGATAAAGTTTCTGAGCCGTTCCACCACAGAGGCGATTTCTTTTTTTTTTAATAATTCGGTGAATTATGATTAACGCCGAAACAATTTTGAAATGCTGGCTCGCGGCATGCTGCGTCACCCTTATTTATCTGCAACAATTTGTCTCGCGAGCAGCTCGCCGCGCGGGGCGAGCATGCCTCAGGCTGAGCCGCTCAGATTCGTACCCAGCTCGTAGCTAGAGTGCGCTGCTATAGTAAAATCATTGAAGTAATGTTGACAGTTAAGACAATATCGAGGTCATGGTCACATGAAATACTTGAACTTAGACACAATGGCGCCGCGTTTAGCCTAGGGATAGCTTGTTGTTGGCCTAGTTGGGTGTGACACTGACTCCGAAGCCAGCGGTCCTGGGTTCAAAACCCGGTAAGGGCAGATATTTGTGTGATGAGCGCTTGACTCTAACAAAAATTTACGCTATAAAGATTAATATTTCCTAAACGGGTTAATTAATTAAAAAAATGATTTTTACAAACCCGTAATATTTTTGAAAGACCGATCCTACAATACCCCACACTATGGGGATGACTAAAAAAAAAACTTCTCCATGTTATGTGTAGGGTAAAACACTAATTTGTTATCAAAATTTTATTTTACCACTTTGTTGACGTGACTAATATGTATATTCATGCCAAATTACAGCTTTCTAGTACTAAGAGTCTCTGCGCTAGGCTGCGGACGGACGGACATGGCGAAACTATCAGGGTTCCTAGTTTGACTACGGAACCCTAAAATTCAGACAGCTGTAATCATCATAATCACAAACATAATCCAAGCTATCTTATTTTTGAATTGTTGACAATGAAATGTAAATATGTTTTAAACACTGACTTATATAGTGAACTCTTACATTGATAATATAAAAAATCCCTCAAGTGCGAGTCAGACTCGTACACCGAGTGTAACCACACTATGAGAGTAGAATTAGGTTAAAAAAAAACTCATTTTGTTATATACTTTGTTTTCTATGCAATAAGGCCCTATTTGACTTAGCATATTATTTTTTATGCATTTTTTTTTCAATTATCTTAATCAATTTTTAGCTATTTTGGTCTACAAACTTTAGAGATGAGGTTTGTATTATGCCACTTTAATTTATGGGAAAGGATGACAAACAAATTAGCTTTAGCTTATATTATCTGTGAGAGAGTTCATGACACATTTTCCTGCTTAACTATGTACACTATTACTAGTTTACATTCATTGTTTTATACAATTTAGGTACCCAAAGGGTAAAAACGGGACCCTATTACTAAGACTCCACTGTCCGTCTGTCTGTCTGTCACCAGTCCGTATCTCCTGAACCATGATAGCTACAGTTTAAATTTTCACACATGATGTATTTCTGTTGTTGCTATAACAATAAATACTAAAAATAAATTAAAATAAATATTTCAGTAGCTTTACAACATATTTTTGCCATTTTTGCTTGCTTTAAAAATTATATTCACTTCAAAAATTTACAGATTGTCCAAAAATTGATATTGATATTGTTAACCTATTTCTGGTTGATGGCGATTTTTGGGACACCCTGTATATTTTTCATGAAAAAAAGTTGGCAAGTAGCTTTAAAAACATGCTAAGTTCATAATGATTCTATCGATGTAAGTAACCACTGAAAAAATATTGAAATAATACATGTACTTAAGAGTTTTTCGTAACATGGACATGGAAATGATCAACATCTCCGAGAGTACTAAAGATTGCTGAACAAACATAAGGGTTAAATCAAAAACTTATGAGCTGCCTTATCACCTATTTACGGCTTGACATTGATTTTTGGGACACCCTGAATAATTAAATTAAAATAAAATAATTAGGGAGCCCATTTAAAAACTGTTTTTTTATCGTTTTTTTTTTAATGGTACGAAACCGATTGTGCGAGAGTCCGACTCACATTTGACCGATTTTTATTTGAACAATAGATAATAGATAGATGCATTCAACACAATTGTCAGTATACATGTAACCGACTAGTAATACAAGTTTCTAAATACCTAACTAGTTATAGCATTAAAGTAACAAAATGAGTTAAGTAATCAATCCAAGAACATTGATAAGCAAGTATAACTCTGTATGACTTTTATTGCATAAACCTGTCGTTAATAGTCCATTGAAATTTAAAAACATAGGCCTATAAGTGTTTAACGCAACATTAACCTTTAAAATCATGGCAATAGAGTCTACTTGTGTACTAATTTAAAGGTAAAACAAGTGAACCTCAAATATGACCTCGAACCTTTTAGTAAGACAATGATAATTTAAAAAAATCTGCATATTTATGAGATCAAAGGTTAAGTGGCAGTTAAGATTTTCAGCTGAAGACCATGTGAAAAATATAACTTAAAAAATAAAAAATGATGTTTTTTAAGGAAACCGATTCACCGTTAAGTTTTGTCACGTACTTTTAACAACTTGTAAGTTTTACCAAACACTTTTTAAATAAGGAAGCTAGGGAAATACGTACCCGCCATGGTGCGCGGACGGAAAGTCACGTAGAGAACTAGTGATTGACGCAAATGAATGATGTTTGTAAAGGCACAAAATAAAGTTGAGAATGTTGTGTCTTCGATGAAATTATCAGAATGACATCTGACACGGTATGGTGTGACAGTGACAGACTGACAGTTTACATACTTCGCATTATCAGTAGCAAGTTGCAAGTCAAAAAATTACTTGCGAAATCATGGAAAACACTATTCATAAGATAAACGAACAAAGCAGCTGTTTAAAAAAAAGGGTGGAAATTGGAAGAAACCATTGTAGCAGCACTGTAAGAATTTAGCGCAACAGTGGCTTGAATAGTAGGATTTTTAAAAGTTCCATCTTCAAAAGGAACCAATGGGACCCTATTACTAAGCCTCCGCTCCGCTGTCCATCCATCTGTCCGTCTATCTGTCAGCAGGCTGTATCTCATGAACCGTAACAACGCATTCCTGAGGCTTATTATAGCATGGTAAATTTCACATGGGACAACATTAAACTGTAGTTTTTGGGTAAAAAAATAATCATGTTGTTAATTGATCGAAGCGAAAGCACCCTTATTGTTCTAAAATATTTTTTGCCAACCTATATAATTATGTGAAATGAATACTTCCTGTTGATTTCATTATCTTCACTACGAAGGTCAAGGTTAATCAACTGACTTAACACTGGCAACATTTTTCACATGTCAAGTCAAGTCGAGCGTCAAAACGGATTAAAAATTTCCGTTGTACGGTTGTTCGTTGTATGTATTGTATTGTTTCAGTGTTCTTTTAGTTTTTTAGTATTATTTATTGATAATTACGTGTAAAATGGCTACGTTTGATCTGAAGGCGTTTTATTCAGCTTTAAATGAAACAAACAAGACGCAGAGCGGTGTTGATTTCACGGGAAAGTCTCTTAAATTGGACACCGCGGACGATGGTAAGCGTTACCATTTTTTTCAGTCGCAAAGCTATCCTTTTGTGTTTTTATGTGCGTAACCATGCTAGAATTTGATAAATGATGGTTCAATACTTGATAAATGTGAATGTTGTTTATATTGTAACCTCTTAGTCGGATCGCGTCACGTGTTGATTTATTGTTTATTAAACAGTAACCCAACATGAGGTGATTGTTTTTGCAATTTTGGTATACTATGAGTACTATGACAGATTCAATTTTTTTAAAGTGTTATATAGTTACAACATGTTTAAAATGTTAAATTATAAGGGTATTGGAATGGACAAGGATTCCTTATTGATTTATATGGCACTAGCTTGCTCCCGCGGCGTAGTTTCTAACGAAGAAGTTTTTGATATCTTTGAACCTAATATGATTGCATTTTCTGATATTGTTGTCTACATGTTATGTATTGGGTGTAAAAAAAAAACGCCTTGTCACTTCTGCAACCAAAATGAATGTAACAACACCTCATGATTGTCTGTGGCGTGTTGGTTGCTACACGTGCGAAATTTTATCTCCGCTGAAAAATACTTGTTTCATATAGATTTGGTTGATATTTCGAGGATTAGTGGTTGCCATCATTTGTGTTTGGTAGTGGTTTAGCAGGTATTTAGTTTTGTGTGTGTTTTAGTGCTGGTGATGGGCGATAAGGAGCCCCCTGACGGGGGCGGTGATTTTTCGTTACCCCCCTCAGGGGTATCTCCTTCAATCGAGCATGTTTCTCATCAACTGGGTGAAAAGCGTAAGTCTGATGATAATTATTTAAGCTTGACCTCCAAAAGAGATACAAGGATGCCTGCGTCCGCTTCTGTGCAACATACATATACAGTGCCAGAGTTTGCCCCAGGTACCAAACTTAATTACGGTTCAAATGATAAAGGCCCGTATATCGTTAACGTAGTTAAAGCTGAAGATCCCTCCCCAGGTTCACCATTCAGAATACTTAAGTTTGCCCAATTGATGCATAAGCATTCCATCAGAGGTATTACTAAAGGAGGAATTCAAGCTAGTGGTCGCAGTCGAGTTACGGTTCACTTTGACAGTCCTGATGCTGCCAATGCTTATTTAGCACACCCACTTTTTAATGAAAATGCTCAATTCTCAGCGTCTATTCCAATGTTCAGTCTGACTCGTAGGGGCTTGGTGAGGAACATCCCAGTTGATTGGGCCTTGGAGGACCTAGTCAATTCAATTGAGTGTCCTGACAGTGGATGTAGGGTAATTAAGGCTCGCCGCCTTAATAGAAAAACGGTGATTGATGGTGTAACTTCATGGATACCTACTCAGACTGTGGCTCTGTCATTCCTCGGTCAAAAACTCCCTGAAAAAGTATTTTGCTTTTACACTTCCCTGCCGGTTGACCTATACCGACTTCCCACTATTCAATGCAATAAGTGTTGTCGTTTTGGACATATAAAAGCAAGCTGTCGCTCTAATCCACGATGCTACAAATGTTCTCAACCCCATGAAGGTGAGTCTTGTCAAGTTTCTGAGGACCTTGCTTCTTGTCTGTTTTGTTCTGGTCCTCACTTCGCTACCAACTTCTCATGCCCTGAGCATTCCAGACAAAAATCAATAAAGCTTGTGATGTCTGAAGAAAGTATCTCATACTCTGAAGCGTCGCGTCGTTTCCGTCCTGTTCGGCGCTCTTTCGCTGATACAGCTCGCTCGCCAGTAAATCCTCCCTCCGTTCCTATTAATCGGAGTTTCTCTCCTGCCCCTTCCCAACCCTCCGTTCCTCAGACTGTATCTTACAAGAAAACTGTTTTCATTCCCCGTCGCCAAGCCCCTGTACTTGAGCAGGGTTATGACAGAGCTGCCCATGATGATATCACATGTACTCCTCAGTCTTCTCAGGCTAATGGCTGTGCTTTAAACTATAACTTTGAACCTTCACCAAATGATAACCTTATTAAATTGCTAATCAGCACTCTGTTGAACCTCCTTTCAAAATTCTCAGATGCCATACCGAACAACGTCCTTGAAATGCTGAACCAATTGACTGCTGTTATTAATACTGATAATGGCTCCCACAGCCATTCAATGGAATAGCAGAAGTATTCGTCATAAAAAATCAGAAATTTGTTTTCTTATTAATAAATATAATCCCTTAATCTTAGCTATCTCAGAGACTTGGCTGAGACCTGGGGTTCCTTTCAGGATACCTGGGTTTTCGTGTCTTCGAGATGATAATGATGATGGATGGGATGGATGTGCCCTCCTTATCAAACGTTCCCTCTCTTTCTCCTCGATCCCCATTCCTTCTCATTCATCTGGCATTAATATAGTTGCTTGTAAAGTATTAAATATAATTTTCGTCTCTTTGTATATTCCTCACCCTAATTTCACTATTTTCTCAGAATTGGACTCTATTCTCACCTCTCTGCCTGGCTCTCTAATAGTTTTGGGCGACTTTAATTGCCATCATACCATGTGGGGCTCTTCTTCTTGTGACTCTAACTCTTCACGTCTTTTGGATATTTTTGATAACAACAACCTGTGCCTAATGAATGATGGATCCCCTACCAGGAGAACATCTCCATCTCAAAACCCTAGCTCTGTTGATTTAACTTTAGCTTCCCCTTATTTAGCTTCTCGTATCGACTGGCGGGTATTTTCTCGCTCCCACGGAAGTGATCATTTTCCTATTTTGATTACCCTTCCTATGGATGTTTCAGTTTCTTCAAGTCCATCTCATCCTCTCTTAAAGTATAGGCTAGACAAGGCAGACTGGTCTGAGTTTTCTTCACTGGTCTCTGATGGAGTTAACTTGCTTCCTCCGGTATCAGATAACAACTTTTTAGACCTATATTTCCAGTTTGTCTCAATTCTCTCTATGGCAGCAAATTCGGCTATTCCTCTTAAAAACGCTTCCCTGGGAAAATTGTCCTCACCTCCATGGTGGGATGCGGAGTGTACAGCTGCAATCAAAAACCGTAATGAGGCAGAAGACGCTTTTTCTAGAGATTTGTCTAATCTCGATAATTTCCTAGCTTATCAAGCTACAAACGCGCGTTCCAAACGACTACTATTGGAGAAGAAGCGTCTTGGATGGTCCCGGTTTTGTGAAAGCTTATCTCCCTGCTCCCCTTCTTCCTTAGTGTGGAAAAATCTAAAACGTTTTCGTGGGTCCATGAATGAGTGTAATCCTTCATCCAACGACTCCTCTGGGTGGTTGGATGGGTTTTTGGATAAGTTGGCCCCAGCTTATGTCCCGTCTGAGGATTGCCTTCCATCTTTAGCCCCAGTGTCTCGATTTTCGTCTGATAGAATGAACAATCCTTTTTCTTTTTCTGAATTATCTTCTGTATTAGACCATCTTCATGACTCCAGCCCAGGTATAGACGGTATCCCCTATTCTTTTATCGGAAGATGTTCAGATTCATCCAAATCATTCTTTCTTTCTCTAATTAATAAAATTTATGATTCAGGCTCTATTCCAGATTCTTGGAAGAAGCAGATTATTATCCCTATATTAAAACCTGGTAAGGACCCTTTGGATCCTTCGTCCTACAGGCCTATTGCGCTCTCGTCTGTGTTATCTAAGATCTTAGAACGTCTTATTAAGAACAGACTAGAGTGGATCCTGGAAAGCCGAGGAATTATTTCTGGTTCGCAATTTGGATTTCGCAGAGGAATGGGAACTATTGATAGTTTAAGTATCCTCACATCGGACATTCGGCTGGCGTTTTCGCGGGGTCAACACGTTGTGGGCGCATTTTTAGACATAAATTCAGCATATGACAATGTACAACTCCCGATACTCAGGCAGAAAATGCTCCATCTGAGTCTGCCGGTGAAGATGGTAAATGTTATATGCAACCTATTTATGGCTCGTTCCATTTGCGTGCGATTCCAGGATTCCTTGCTCCCTCTTAGGACTATTTGGAAGGGTCTTCCTCAGGGATCTGTGTTAAGCCCAATATTGTACAGTCTTTACACTGCTGACCTTGAAAAATCGGTGGACAGCTTCTGCAGCATCCTTCAATATGCGGATGATATTGCGCTTTATCATGCCTCAGATTCCATCGATGAGTGTTCGGTTGCCTTGAACTCTGGGTTAAGGTATCTCAACATTTGGCTTACAGACCATGGACTTTCTTTATCTGCCTCAAAAAGCTCAGTGGTTGTATTTACCCGTAAAAGACATATTCCAGACATCGACCTTGTCTTGGAAGACATACCAATTCCTGTGTCAACTTCTGTGAAGTTTTTGGGTCTCTACCTTGATTGTCACTTATCTGGAATCACTCACCTAAATTATATAAGAAATAAATGTGAAAGAAGTGTTAATGTTCTGAGGGTTTTATCAGGTGCCTGGTGGGGTGCTCACCCCTATTCCCAAAAGCTCTTATACAATGCGATCATCCGTAGTCACTTTGATTATGGGTCGTTTCTGCTAGAGCCTTGCAGCAAGCTTGCTCTGTCCTTCCTTGATAGAATTCAGTCAAAATGCTTACGTATCATCTGTGGAGCGATGAAGTCATCTCCCATCAATGCGCTTCAGGTAGAGTGCTTGGATCCCCCCCTTAGACTAAGAAGACAATATCTTTGTGATCGGTTTCTTTTTAGAGCAGCTCAGTCCTCTGTCCACCCCCTATTGCAGCGAATCAATTGTTTGGCTAATTTAATTCCTGGCTCCAAATATTGGACCCACAAGGACCTCCCATGCCTTATAAAGAGTTGGCAGAAACTCTCAGACTTCCCTCCCCTTCTTTCTTCTCCTGGCAACCCCCTGTTCACCGTTGAATATGATGCTCTTATTTTTCAACCAAATATAATTTTTTCCTTTGGCTTGCAGAAAAAATCTCATGGTGCTAATAATATGTTCAATAAAATCTTGGCTGAGAAGTGGCAGGGTTGGCTCCCCATTTTTACAGATGCCTCCAAATTGTCAGTGGAGGGGTGTGTTGGATCAGCTGTGTGGATACCTCGGTATAAAATAGTATTAAGTTTCAAAAATCCTCCTGAAACATCAGTCTTTACGGGAGAAGCTATTGCCCTATTTGAGGCATTATCCTATATCGAGTCCCACAGGATTGATAAATCTATTGTATTCTCAGACTCTCTCCAGGATATAGCTAAATTTCCTCTTCGTTCTAGGGATAATCTTTTTATAAATCTTAAGAGTCGAGAAGTGCTCCATCGGTGCCACTCTCTTGGATTGGAAATAGTGTTGGCCTGGATCCCGAGTCATTCTGATATTGATGGTAATGAGCAGGCTGATGCCTGCGCTAAACAAGCAATTGACATTGGTATCTCCTCACACTCCAGATGCTGTAGTCAGGATCTGCGCTCTTCTGCTAAAACACAATTGACTGATCATTGGTCTGAGGAATGGAGCATTACGCGGCTCTCTAAGGGCAAACATTATGCTAACATCCAAGCTAACCTTCCTGTTAGACCATGGTTTTTTAAATTTAAAAAAGTCAAGAAGACTGCATGCTCCACTATTATACGACTGCGTCTAGGCCACACTTGCTCTCCATCTTTCTTAGCCAAAATAAGAATTCGTGACCATTCTTTATGTGAATGTGGACTTGATGAGGGTACTCCAGAACATATATTTTTTAATTGTCCCAATGTCCCTGCTTCCCTGTATGATTTTCTCCCTAACTATATCCCCTTACCTACTAACTTTAATTCTCTCTTAACTCTTGTAAACACTCCCTTTGTTTATGTTCTGTCTAAATTTATTACTGATTTTAACATCAAACTTTAAAAAAAAAAAAAAAAAAAAAACTGATGTCTGTCTTGTCTTGTTCTCTTGTATCAGTCGGTCAAATAAAGTTAACCATTGTATTGTTGTATTTAGTCTAACATATTGTGTATTCTATTTTTTCTCAGATCTATCAACTGGTCATTTACCTACACTGTTTGGACGATTTTTTACAACCGATTTCTTGTAGCTTCCAACCTTGACGCTGGCAGAATTGTCCTTATGGACAGTAGCCATTAAACACAAATATAAATAATAACACCTCATGCTTTAAAATCCATCCAGTTTAGGTTTCAGAGCATGCCACAGAAATAGATATGGGTCAATCAACTTTTCTTTGTACCTCGTTGCCGTGGTGACATTGCTCGGGTCACTGTTTAAAACCATTACTTAAAGTTCCTATAGAAATCCATCAGACATCAATGTTTATAGTAATTACAAGCCCATTTTTAATAGGTTTTCTTTCAAACATAGTAGTAATAAATTATCACTGGCAGGGACAAACCAAAAGTCTCAATCTAGTCCCTGACAGCAATAACACAGTGACAGACAGTGTTCGCATTGTTGTGTTCCGGTGTGGGGATAAGACAACCGGTGAAATTACTAGCATAGAGGCATTCCATCTTAGTCCTCAGGGTTGGCAGCGCATCTGAGGTCTTAGGATTATAATCTTGAGAATTCAAATGTATATGGGTCTCAGTTTTCACTTACCATCAGGTGGCCTGAGTGCTTGTGTGCCTTCTCCTTAACATAAAAAAAAAAAAAAAAAAACATAGAACACGTCACGCCTTCATTCCCAGAGTGGGGTAGGCAGAGCTACAGAAATACCAACAGTTCTAAAAAAAACTTGTTAGTAATTCTGTAACCACATGTTGCACTAATAGGCGAGAGCAGTAATTTATTCATTAAATCAAGTGTAATTCTACAATTAACTTTGTTTTTATCTTTTGACATTAGTAATAAAGATTTTTTACGGACAAAAACTAACAAGGGTAATTTTTCCATCATGTTACGAAAATTAGTCATATATTTATATACTATTGCCGTGTGGTAGCCAAGTTAGAACCCCGTAAGGATAATACAATGAACTTCTAGATTGATTACACCACTATAATAACATTAATAAATGTACACATTTGAGTGGGAAAATCAAAACTAAATGAATACAATTATAATTAGTTAACCCCATGTGGTTGCCGGGTTAGAATGGTGCCATTCCATGTCTTCCCGTGGTTGTCGTAAGACGGGACCAAGGGAAAGAGGGCTTCTAGTACTTAGATGATGGGCTTGCAACCTGTCACTAATACACTAGTAAACATCTTAGTCTGTTTGTGCAAAATGTGGTTACTCAATTACCAACAAGTCTTTTTGGAGTTGTTGATATTTCTGTAGCTCTGCCTACCCCACTCTGGGAATAAAGGCATGATGGTATGTATGTATTTATATACTGCCCGCATAAGCCAGCAGGCGATATCTTGTAACATGTGTGGGTAGACCCTATGTTGTTACAAGCAGTTTGAGACTACTCAACACCGGAGTCAATCTCTGTAAAAGTTCCTAGGCTAGAACCCAATAAAAATAAGTTAGCAAAATTGCTATTATAAAGAAAAGAAAACTATCGGGCGCCAGGGTCCTAAGCCAGGCAAAAAAGAAAACGGATAGCATCAAAGATAGATGGTAGAGTACTGGAAACTTTTAATCTCAAGGCGGGCTTAGTAAAAGTTGGAGTTAAATTAGTAACACTCAATAGTTTTTAAGGCTTTTTAATAAACAATAAATTATGTTCAGGCGGTTACACAGTAGTTGATAACCTACATACTTAGGTGGTAACCTAGCTAGAACTTAGATCTATAGGTTACATAGAAATCAGGTCTTATGAATTAGGTTTGAAATTAGCTTGGTCGTTCACCTGGTCAGGTTTATATTGAAATGAAAAGAAAACTTACAATTTAACGGAGACAGAATTACTTAAAGTTCACCAACTGCACCAGAGTCTCGAGGTAGACGGGGCCGTTTCACGCCAACCACGTCCGGTCGCAGAACTCCTGCTTCGCAGTTCCAGCACCAGTGGTGTAGGGGCAAAGGAGAGGGGAAATTTAAATAAGCTTGGACCAGAAGGGTCCTTACAAAACATTAACTTGAGAAACGTTCGAAGAGAACAAAATAGAGAGACGGAGGTCTCAAAAAATAAGGAAAAAGAAATGCTCAAGGGCCTTAAATCATAATTCCCTAAGAGTAAGAGGCCACAGCCTAAATATGCTTGCAAAACGCTCACTAAGAGGTTAGAATAAATAGATCCATATAAAATGGTTAAAGGAAATGCTCAAGGGCGTTAAATCATAATTCCCTAAGAGTAAGAGGCCACAGCCTAAATATGCTTGCAAAAAGCTCACTAAGAGGTTAGAATAAATAGATCCATATAAAATGGTTAAAGGAAATGCTCAAGGGCGTTAAATCATAATTCCCTAAGAGTAAGAGGCCACAGCCTAAATATGCTTGTAAAAAGCTCACTAAGAGGTTAGAATAAATAGATCCATATAAAATGGCATTAATGGGAGACTAAATGGGATCATCAAAAATGGAGTAAAAAATGGGTTAAAAATGTGGTGTAAAAAATGGGGTACAAAATGGTGAAGTAAAAAAATGGGTCAATAAAAAATGGGATAAAATGGTGAAAAAATGGTGTAAAAAATGGGTGCGATATCGCTGCAACAAGAAAAGGAAATAGCATCAAACTCGTGCTCAAGAAGCGACAGGTTGCACTAGGCAACATGGCGTCAAAAGATGTTTTCACCAAGTGAATATGAAAATACATACCACCCATTTCTTCAAAAAGACGGGATCCCATCGCTGGTTTCCTGCTGAAGCTCGGCTTATACAGCTACAGTCGCATCCCGACTGAAATAAAACATCTTATGAAACAACGAGATCACAAGGCTTCGGGGTTGAGAAAATCATCCATCGAAATAAATCTACTTACCGATAGAATCCCGAAAATAAGCGTCAAACAATGACGTGGCGACACATCTCCGCCAAAAGCTTGCCGAATTAAACCGCAACAAACGACGATTAACTTAATTGGCTTTAGTTCATAACAAATGCCGGCCGGTAACGCGCGGCCTCCGAAGAGAGAAAAAGTTTGACAAACAACCCTGTCTGACCAGTATCGCTCAGGTGTTGCCACCCTCGAATTGAAAAACCAATCGAGACACTTGAAAACAATACGCAAACGTTCCATTTCGACAATCACTTTTTAACTGTCAGAGCAAAAATCAATCTCTGAGATGTCAAAAAACCGATAATCGCAACTTAAGATCAATAAATAAACAAAACACAATGCATGTCGCGCGAGTTTAAATAGTCGCGTGACAATCTCAAATTAAATAAGCATAGCAGATTCACACCTGACCTGCTAGTGATATGGTCAAACTTGCTACAGAACTTTTGTCTGAGATGCCACTATTTATCTTAAAGTAATACTTAATTTTCATGACGTAATGGAAAAATTATGGTTGATAATTTTTGTCCTTAACCCCTTGTATGATTAGGCACGGATCTGTGCTCAAAATTTGGATATATTTTTGTTTTTTTTTTAAGTTTTTATTTTATGGACTATATCGTAATCAAAAGAGACTAGAACTTGGTACTTGTTTGACCTCCCGCATACGAGGGGTTAAGTACTTTAGTATAGGTACTTTTTTTGGGAAACGCCCTATTGCAGTCTGGTTGTAATTTTTTTACGTATGCCAAAATAAATACTTGACAGAAGCGTGTGGAGCTAACCCATGTGCTTCTGTCTATTCCGCAAGGGAAAATACTCTTTTACCGAACAATAGGGAACATGCGGTTACACTCTGGAAATGGAACTGTATACGCGAAAAAATTGTGTTATTTTTTCATAAGATATGAAGCATATAAAGTCATAGTTCAGACACCCTGTAAAAATACTATACAGAATCAACAACAGTAGACATCACAGCTGCTGTTCCATGTTTAAAATATAAGGACCTTATAAAGAGATTTGCGTTTATTTTAGAAATTACTATGTTTAAGCCAATATCATTGTTTTAAAATATTACGTTTTTTTTTTTTTTTTTTTTTTTTATATGTTAAGGAGAAGGCACCAGAGCACTCAGGCCACCTGATGGTAAGTGGAATCTGAGACCCATAGACATTTGAATTCTCAAGACAATAATCCTAAGACCTCAAATGCGTTGCCAGCCCTGAGGACTAAGATGGAATGCCTCTATGCTAGTAATTTCACCGGTTGTCTTATCCCCACACGGGAACACTGTTGCTTGGCGGATGGTTAATGGATAAGATGGTGGTAGCGATCCGGACGGACCCCGCACAGGGTCCTACCACCACTAAATAAAATGAGGATGCCGAACAAAACAATCTAAACCTTAAAAGTTTTAAAACTTTAATTAGTTTTGATTATATCCTCATAAGGGATCTATGCAGTTTGGCCAAATTATTTTTCGTCAAATGTTTTGTTTGGGCAAACACTCTATTTTCCAAAACTCCAAATATTTCAGGATTTTTATAAAATTTACCTAACTTAACCTGTAGGGTTCTACACGATGGTCCTGAAATAAATCCTGAAATATTCACAGTTTCGGAAAAAAAGGCGTTTGCCCAAATGAAACATTTGTAGCAATGATACATTTGACAAAACATTATTTGGCCAAATGGCAGTACACGCCTCGTAACGCCAAAAGACCTTTTAAAAGGCATTCAGTCAAATTTATTTTGAACTTCATATTATTATGAGAAATAACTAAGTTCCAATTTCAACTAACGACATTTTTTTCCAGCAGGCTTTACTTTAGATAAAATCTTAATAAACAGGTCAAAACTCAGTGTATTGCGTTTTATATCCTGTTTTTATACATTTTCTACTAAATCATATCAATGAAACTTAATTCTGTTTTTCATGCATACTCACTATTGTCCTCGAGTGTGTTTAAGAGTGTTTATAAATAACTCAACATTAGAGAAGTACACCTTAACGAAGAAGAGTTAAATTACTTTAGAAAAGTATTCAAAGCTCAGACTTACTGAATATTACCAAACTTTTCACTTTGACCAACAATAAAGTTAAAGCTATAATTTTTCTATGTTTTAGCCAAAGACATAATATCAGCGATCTCAGCATGCCCCGACCTCTACTACCTCACTCTGACTGGCAACACGCTCGGAGTGCCGGCAGCAGAAGCCATCGCCAAAGCGTTGGAGTCACACCCTGAGCTGAAGGTGGCGCAGTGGTCGGACATGTTCACCGGGAGGATGAAGACGGAGATACCTCCCGCTCTGGTGAGTGAGGGGCCCAGTTTCTGTAATATGTTTTAGTCACTGTGACTTGCAGTGGGACATTGCGTCACGTTGTGTCATGCTGTGGTACGCTGCGTCACTCTGTGACATGCTGTGGAACGTTGCGTTAGGTTGTAACATGCTGTGGCTCGCTACGTTAGGCTGTAACATGTTGCGTTACGCAGTGACTTGCTGTAACATGCTGTGGCACGCTACGTTAGGCTGGAACATGCTGCGTACCGCTGCAGCATGCCTCAACCTCCACTATCTCACTCTGACCGGCAATACGCTCGGAGTGCGGGCGGCAGAAGCCATCGCCAAAGTGTTGGGAGTCACACCCTGAGCTGAAGGTGGCGCAGTGGTCGGACATGTTCACCGGGAGGATGAAGACGGAGATACCTCCCGCTCTGGTGAGTGAGGAGTCCAGTTTCAGTCACTGTGCCATGCAGTGGGACGCTGCGTCACGCTGAGACATGCTGTGGCATGTTGTGTCACTCTGTAACATGCTGTGGCTCGCTACGTTACCCTAAACATGTTTCCTCATGCTGTGACTTGCTGTGGCACGCCGCGTCAGGTTGTAACATTGTAGCACGCTACGTTAGGCTGTAACATGCTGCGTCGCGCTGTAACACGTTGTGGCACGTTGCGTCAAGCTGCGGCATGCTCCGACCTCCACTATCTCACTCTGACAGGCAACACGCTCGGAGTGCCCGCATCAGAAGACATCACCATCCTTGGAGGGTGAGTGAGGAGCCGAGTTTCTTTGCGCTGTGGTGTTAACTGATTGTGCGATCAATTAGGTATCTTAAGAACTTTTGACCTCTATTGGACCTTAGAATATCCAACCATTAAACCTCACTCAAAACAACCCCTGCCGAGGAACCAAGGTTTCGACATAGCCTCGTTTGTATGAAAAACACATGACCCGTATTATTTGTACCTGAGTATATTTTGGATTAACTATTATATATTGTTTCAGAAAGCGCTAGGGGACGGCATGATCACGGCCGGGGCTCGACTCAAAGTGCTGGATTTGAGTGACAACGCGTTTGGACCCATCGGAGTTGAGGGTCTGGCTAAGTTGCTACAGAGCGATGTGTGTTCCGAACTGGAGGTGGGTACTGCTTCGGTTTGAGGGGAGTCTATTACATCCTACTACCATCCATTAATATAATACACATACATAACATCACGCCTTCATTCCCAGAGTGGGGTAGGCAGAGCTGCAGAAATGCCAACAACTCTAAAATACTTGTTGATAATTAATTATGTAACCACATTATGCACAGAAGTTTACTAATGTATTAGTGGCAGGTTGCAAGCCCATCGCCTAACAGTACTACAAGCCCTTATTCCAATAGTGGTCTCTAACGACATCCACGGGAAGGCATGGAGTGGCACCAATTTTAGAGTGAAATTATTTTTTTGCCAGAAAAATCATAGTGATTCTAGACATGTGGTATACCGTTAGAGTGGTCATAAATTGGAGAAGTTTTTGTGAGATTGGAAGATCAGAGAAGCTCCTATTATTTTTTAATTTTGCCGTAAAGTTGAGCTTGTCGACTTTTATTTTCAAATTTTCACACTTTGTCGGGTCATATCTTTTTTTTGTTTTAGAATAAGCAAACATTAGAGTTAAAAAAATACAAATAGATTTTTGCTGCGACATTTAAAAAAAAGATATTTAATGACAACTGTAAACTTTTGGGAAATATCGAAATAAAAAATAAAAAAATAAAACCGTGGGCAGGATGAGTGTTAATTAGCCTAAAGTGTGTTGCAAGTGACCCTACTTACCCGCCGTATTCTTTTGGCACACGATCTGCCTAACACCCTTTATGTTGACGACACGTTTGCCTGGCTGGACCCTGCGTCTGAAGCTAGCGGTTCTGGGTTCAAATCCCGGTATGGTTAGATATTTGTGTGATCAGCGCGATTATTTATTCCCGAGCCTTGAATGTTTGCTGTCTATATATGTATGTATTTCTCCATACAGGGTATTTTATTTATCAGTGCACAAATTGTAACATATGATTTTGTATCGTTAATATAATATATTACGACAATAAAACGAGTTAAAAAAAAAAATCTTTTTGTTGCAAATATATCTCTTTTGCCTTCTCGTGTGGACACAAAGTGACACTAGAAATGATGACATGGGTTGTCAAGCTGTAGGTATGCGATACACTGTATTGATATTCGAAATTTTAAATTTCATGTACACCTTATCAGACAACAAGCCCCTCTCCTACTGATATTTTAAATTTGAAATGTTATTTATTAACTTACTTAACAACACTCCCCTCTCCTCGCACCCCTGCATTAGAGGGTCCATAAATATCGTTAAGTTAGTGGAATCATTGAATCGGCAATATCTCTAATATTTTTTAAGCTAGAGTAAAAATAACACAACATGTGTTATTGATTAACAATAGCGAAGCAAATCTTAAAATTTGTGCACTTATTAAAAAATTACCCTGTATAAGTATGTTTATCGTTGGCTAGCACCCATAGCACAAGCCTAGAGCTTACTTTGGGACTGGTTCAATTAGTGGAAATGAAACCCGGTTTTTTTTTTCTGGTGAAATTGCATCTAGTTTCATCCCTGTTCGTTTTTGCACCTCATCCAGGACACGCTATTTTTTAATATTTCAGGAGCTTCGTTTAAACAACAACGGGCTCGGTATAACCGGCGCGGGCATCCTGGCCAAGGCGCTCGCGACGCGGCTGCCGCGCCTGCGCGTGTTCGTGGCCGGCCGGAACAGGCTGGAGAGCGCGGGGGCCACCTCGCTCGCTGAAGTGTTCAAGGTAACCCCCTGTTGGGATTGGCGGCGTCGTTAGATACTGAAATTTTCACGAATCTGAGCAGCTCAGCCTGAGGCATGCTCGCCCCGCGCGGCGAGCTGCTCGCGAGCCAAACGGTTGCACTGTGGTTGCAGAATTATAAACAAGTCTTTTTAGAGTTGTTGGTATTTCTGTAGCTCTGCCTACCCCGCTCTGGGAATGAAGGCGTGGTGTTATGTGTGTATGTTTCTCAAGCATCAGCCCCTTAGTTTGTTCCGGTGTGAAACTTGTGTCCGATTGTTCCAGAAAATGGGTTCCCTGGAAGAATTGGCGCTGCCTCAGAACGGTATCTACCACCCGGGTATCGCGGCGCTCTCGGCCGCGCTCGCGCTCAACCCGCGGCTCGGCTGCCTCAACCTCAACGACAACACCATCGGCCACAAGGGCGCGGCAGCCGTCGCGGGGGCGCTTCCGAGGTAACCAATATACAACATAATATTGAGGATGTCGAAATGATACTAAGTCATTTCTATCAGGGGATTTAAATGACAATGTCAGTTGTATCAGGGAAATTTAATGACTATGTCACTTGTATAAGGGATATTAAATGACATACTGTCACTTGTATTAGGGTAATTAAATTACAAAATGTCACTCATGTCAGGGAAAAGAAGGATATAATTTAACTCGTATTAGGGAAAAGAATTTATTCATTCACTTATAGTGGAAAAGTTACTGACAATATTCTGCCACGAGGCCGCGGTGGCCGTCGCGGGGGCGCTCCCGAGATAACCAATATACAACATAATATTGAGGGTGTCGAAATGATACTAAATCATTTCTATTAGGGAAATTAAATGACAATGTCACTTGTATCAGGGAAATTAATGACATTGTCACTTGTATCAGGGAGGCTAAATTACATAATGTCACTTGTGTTATAAGTTGCAATAATTTTACTTGTATCAGGGAGGTTCAATTACAAAATCGCACTTGTATCAGGGAAATTTAATGACATAGTGTCACTTGTGTTAAGGATATTAAATGACATAATGTCACTTATCAAGGAAATTGAATGACATAATGTCACTTGTGGTTGCCGGGTTAGAACTGTGCCACTCCATGTCTTCCCGTGGATGTCGTAAGAGGCGACTAAGGGAATAAGTGCTTTCAGTACTGGTAAGCGATGTGCTTGCAACCTATCAATAATACACTAGTAAACACCTTAGCCTACTTGTGCAAAATCTGGTTACAGAATTATCAACAAGTCTTTAGAGTTGTTGGTATTTCTGCTAGCATCACGCCTCACTCCATGTATGCATAACGTCACTTATATCAGGGAAATTAAAGGACATTATTTTACTTGTATCAGGGAGGTTAAATTTCAAAATGTCACTTGTATCAGGGGAAATTAAATGACATAATGTCACTTGTGTTAGAGAAAAGAAATGAATACATGATAAGAAAAGTGTTGTCACAATTTAACTTATAACAGGGAAAAAAACACTAAATGCCACTCATATTAGGGAAAAGAAGAATTTAATTTTACTGGTATCAGGGAAAATAATTGACGCAATATCACTTCTTTTCGCTTGTTGATCCTTGGACTAAATGGGTTTACTGCTTTTCGAAAATATTACATACATACATAACGTCACGCCTTTATTCCCAGAGTGGGGTAGGCAGAGCAACAGAATACCAACAACTCTAAACTATTAGAAAATAATCAAAAATAATTAAATAAATTCGAAAATATTGGACCATGAGTAATTACAGCGATCAGACTTTTTGTCACTTTGTACTTTGAACATTATGCTACTTAGGTAAAATGCTGTTCTGGTGTTCTATGTTACAAACGTTATATTACTTGGACAAAATGCTTATAAAAGGTTCTCTATTGGATGGCATAAAATTATTTGTAATAATAGTGTTACGCATAATTGCTTTTAGCCGAAATAATGATGTGCATAATCATCTTTACGCATATATTATTACGCATAACATTAAAAACCATAAATACAGTAAGCATAATTGTCATCAAGACTAACGTCAAATAGCATAATTGCAAAAAGTCATAATAATTAATTGGCATCATTACAAAA
Organism: Acleris holmiana; assembly: GCA_949316455.1. Classification (NCBI taxonomy): domain Eukaryota; kingdom Metazoa; phylum Arthropoda; class Insecta; order Lepidoptera; family Tortricidae; genus Acleris; species Acleris holmiana. The sequence goes on along the minus strand of OX438790.1, from coordinate 1,092,553 downwards.
TGGATATCATGCTAACCTAAACTAACCTAATGTACCTAACGTGACCTAATTGAACCTTAAGTATCTAATAATTATTAGCCCAAACAATAATATGCATAATGTGTATTAGTCAAATACAAATTAGTCCAACTAAAATTATTCTAATAGCCTAATATGCTAAAAAAGGAGTATGCTAAAGTCATATTATGCGACAGATCAATTATGCCAATACAAATTATACGAAAACAATTATGCGAAAAAATATTAGTCTAAAACACATTATGCGATCCAATGCTTGACATATTGCTACTTGCTCAATTTTCATACCTAAAGGTGGGTACGAATTAGAGCAGCCTCGGGTTTAGGCACCCAAACGTTGTACCCGAGCGTGCCGTGGGCAGAACGACAAGTTCTAACTTGTCTGTGGGCGAGGCGCGTACAAATTTGAAAACTTGCTGAGCCGTTCCACTACCGAGGCAATTTCTTCTTCTTTCTGTTAATAATTCGGTGAAGTATGATAAACGCAGCCGCGGCTGTCATCGTGTCCGACGCCATTTTGAAATGTCGGCTTGCGGCCAGCACGCTGCCTCACCCGCGCATGTTTTTGTGCAACAATTTGGCTCGCGATTAGCTCGCTGCGCGGGGCGAGCATGCTTCAGGCTGAGCCGCTCAGATTCGTACCCTGTTAGTCGAATTTCATTCAATCTGTTTGGCACGATTAAAAACAGAAAAACATCCAGACAGCATCGCAATCTTTCACATTTTTAATACGTTGATAGCAGCCACTTGAAACGTGTAACAATTTCCACATCTATTTCAGCTTGAAAAATCTAAAAGCCATCAACTTCGGCGACTGTTTGCTGAAGAGCAAGGGTGCGAAGACGTTAGCGAAAGCATTCAAAGACAACTCATTATTAATAGAGGTTAGTATATTCTGTAAATCATCTGTGGTCTGAAAGAAGATGTAGTGACTAAGATTGAAAAGGGCATGCTTCGTTGGTTCAGTCATTTGGAAAGGATGGATGAAAAACGATTGACGAAAGAAATATATAATGCTAAAGTGAGTGGAAGGGTCGGAAGGGACCGCCCTAGGCGTACTTTTTTGAATCAAATCGGGGAAATATTGGAAAAGGGCCGATTCTTAAGTACCCGAAACCGACGTGCATGCGTGACTCGATGTATGAATGTGGAAGAAGCGAAAGAGATTTGTCAGGATCGTAGCAGGTGGAAAGAAGTGGTCTCTGCCTACCCATATCATGGTATTTGTAAGTTTTTGGAACAGCCCTCTTACCGGCAAAAAACAACAGCAAGTTGGCTTTATCTTTAGTTTGCCGCCAAGCAGCAGTGGGGGGAGGAGCGTATGATAACGGGTATAATGCCCAGTCGTAATAGTTTATTGTGAAAAAGAAATAATAGTAAACATATAATATGTGAAGGTGTTCCCCAAGGCTCTAACTTAGACCCTAATAAGTCAGTGAAAGTGACAGATGAACTTTTTTTTTCATGACTACACGTGTCGTGTTTGACGACACGTTGGCCTAGTTGGGAGTGACCCTGCCTCCGAAGCTAGCGGTCCCGGGTTCAAATCCCGGTAAGGGCAGATATTTGTGTGATGAGCACGAGTATTTGTTCCTGAGTCTTGGATGTTTTATATGTATTTATGTATTTATTTCTCTATCTAAGTATGTTTATCGTTGTCTAGTACCCATAGTACAAGTCTAGAGCTTAGTTTGGGACTAGGTCAATTTGTGTGACATTGTCCCGTGATATTTATTTATTTATTTATTTATTTATTTAAGACTAACAGATTTAGCCTGTGAGGATTCAAACAAAGGTATTAAAGGTATGTATATTTATAAAAATATATTGAATGCAGTCTGGATTGTTATTAAAATCGATGATATGATTCCTAAGAACAGATCTTCGTATGTCTTATACTTTTAGAATTTCCCATACTGACCGATTTAAATGAGACATTCTGTATATGCCTCGGTTGTGAAATGGACTGTGAAAGATTATATGGCTAGAAAGGGAGTTACTACTGAGATGGCGACTAATAGAGAAGTATGGAAGAAAAAGACATGTTGCGCCGACCCCAAATAAGTTTTTTTTTATGTTAAGGCGAAGGCAACGAGCACTCAGGCCACCTGATGGTAATTGGAATCTGAGACCCATAGACATTTGAATTCTCAAGACTAATCAAATGCGTTGCCAACCCTGAGGAGTAAGGTGGAATGCCTATGTTAGCAATTTCACCGGTTGTCTTATTCTTATTATTGGAACACAACAATGCGAACACTGTTGCTTGGCGGTTGGTTAGTAATAAGTTGGGATAAGGGCGGGGCTCAGGCCTGAAATATGCGTTTTCTTAAAATGTATTTTTCTCAAAATGCCGGTTTTCCATAATGTCAGCACGTCTTTTGCATAACGTCAGCTTCTCAAAATGTCAGCTTCTTATAATGCCTGTCTTCAAAACTGACAATTTTCATATAATGTTCGCTTTTCAGAAAGTGTTTATTCTCAAAATGTCTGCAACCTGAAAATATCTGCCTTCTTACAATTTTTGGATTCCAGAAAATTCTTATTCCCAAAATGTTTGCAATCGTGAACGCCACATTTACAATCTTTTCCTTTTGGTTTTTCAACAACAGGAAAGGGGCCATTTAAATAATAATTATCATAACAATATGAATAATACTGCACAGTTATTATAGATAAGTCTTTATCAAAGAGTAAAGATGCCAAGAAATTAACCCTTTCAATTTAGAACAATGATTTGAAATAAAGCAGACATTATAGGAAATTCGTACTGTTAGGCGATGGGCTTGCAACCTGTCACTAATACACTAGTAAACTTCTTGGCCTGATTGTGCAAAATGTGGTTACAGAATTATCAACAAGTCTGTTCAGAGTTGTTGGTATTTCTGTAGCTCTGCCTACCCCACTCTGGGAATGAAGGCGTGATGTTATGTATGTATGTATTATAGGAAATCAAACATAATAAGACGATAACCTATATACAAAAGTGAACATATCGGAAAAGCAAAACTTATGGTGATGCTAATATTATAGAAATGTAAACATTATGAATAGACGGCTTCCTGAGACTGTACACATTTTAAATACCAGTCTTTTTGAGAAAGCTGACAAAATAGAAGTGCTAACATTGTGAGAACGCAGACGTTTTGACAATTGTACATTTTAGGAAAACGCATATTTCAGGCCTGAGCCATGACGGGAGGATGATGATTCTGTATGTGCCTCAGTGGAAATGGGTTTGCCTGACCACTTCGTCAGGCAATCCATTATCTTGGTCAATGCCTAGGACCGGTTTATTACTTATACATGTAAAGGTTTAATTGAATTTTTAGAAGGAGAAATTGTTAGTTAGGCACGGCTGGAGATGAATGGGGTCCGCTAGTTAGTGACTGAGCACGTGTCACTTCGCTGGGTCGCGGCAGAATGTCAGCGCTGCCGCAGCGGGGCTCTTTGATACCTAAGTCGTGACTTTTGAATCACGCATCTTAATTTTAGTTGTCGAAGCCGTGTGGTTGCCGGGTTAGAATAGTGCCACTCCATGTCTTTTCGTGGATGTCGTGAGAGGCGACCAAGGGAATAAGGGCTTGTAGTACTGTTAGGCGATGGGCTTGCAACCTGTCACTAATACACTGGTAAACTTCTTGGCCTGATTGTGCAAAATGTGGTTATAGAATTATCAACAACTTGTTTTATAGTTGTTGGTATTTCTGTAGCTCTGCCTACCCCACTCTGGGAATGAAGGCGTGATTGTATGTTACAATAATAGTTTTAAGCTTTTAATGTTTTTTTTGCCTTTTTTAGTTTATAATAATTTTGTACGTGTTTCACTTTGTCGACTGTATATCATAGTTTCGACTACGTACTCTCGGAATATCATACTATCGAATGCTCGACTGTTATTGGATCAAATATTCGCTATATCGAAATACTTGTGGCCGAAACAGTTACAATCGACAAAACGTAATCTAGAATTGTATGGTTTCGATCAGTGGTGTATCGAATTTTCAGTGGTCACATCAAGACTGAGTCGATCACCTGCAGGATCCACATTCGTCGATTCTTTTTTCAAGATGTATTTAAGTCTGCTATCTATTGAAAATTCAGATGTTTTATTACTAATAAGGTGAATAACGCTTCTTGCTATCCTTCTTGCAATATGATAATGATAACTCTTTATTTCAAGTACCCATCGAATATTCGTTCAGTAACAGTCGAGCCAATGAACATTTGGGTCTGAGATTTTCTGTACGATGACAATCGATACATCAATTTCGATTTGACGATTTATTGTTCCTAAGTTTTTCGACCCATCGAATATTCGACCCAGTAACAGTCGAGCCAATGAACATTCGGGTCTGAGATCTTCTGTGCAATGACAATCGATACATCAATTTCGATTGGACGATTTATTGTTCGTGAGTTTTTCGACCTATCGAATATTCGATCCAGTAACAGTCGAGCATTCGAACATTCGATAGTATAATATTGCGAGAGTACGTAGTCGAAACTATGATATACAGTCTACTTTGTCATGGTGTGATTTTTATCTATCTATTTATTTTCCGCGCCTAGACAATACTATTCTCCCATTAAGAACGACGACAGCCAGTGGTCCTTGGGTCAAATCCCGGTAAGCGCAGATATTTGTGTGATGAGCGCGAATATTTGTTCCTGAGTCTTGGATGTTTTCCATGTATTTAAGTATGTATTTCTCTACATAAGTATGTTTATCGTTGTCTAGTACCCATAGTAACAACAAGCCTAGAGCTTAGTTTGGGACTAGGTCAATTCATGTGAGATTGTTTTTTTTTTTATGTTAAGGAGAAGGCACCCGAGCATTCAGGCCACCTGATGGTAAGTGGAATCTGAGACCCATAGACATTTGAATTCTCAAGACTATAATCCTAAGATCTCAAATGCGTTGCCAATTCTGAGGACAAAGATGGAATGCCTCTATGCTAGTAATTTCACCGGTTGTCTTATCCCCACACCGGAACACAATAATGCGACCACTGTTGCTTGGCGGGTGGTTAATGGATAAGATGGTGGTAGCGATCCGGACGGACCCTGCACAGGGTCCTACCACCACTAAATATCCCGTGATATTTATATTTTTATTTGATATATTTCAGTGCTTAGATCTGAGTCACAACGAGATAAACAGCGAGGCGTGTAGAGAAGTAGTGGACGCCATTACGGCTCTCCCGGACAGCGCGGAGCGGCTGGCGCGCGTGGTGCTGGCCGGGAACAAGCTCGGCGCCGACGCCGCGCGCCGCCGCCTGCAGCTGCTGCTGGGTGCCGCCGCCGAGCTGCGGGACCACGACGACGACGACGACGACGACGACGACGACGGCGCGGGCGGAGGTTAGTTGAGAGGTTCTTAGGGACCAACTAAACAAACTTGATGCCGCTAACGACAAACATTTGCAGCATTCAAAATATTACTTTCCACATTTATAACAAATTAAAAAATACAAAATTTACATATCACAAATTCACACCAATTGACATAGTCCTAAACTAAGCTCTAGGCTTGTGCTATGGGTACTAGACAACGATAAACATACTTATACAGAGAAATACATACTTAAATACATAGAAAACATCCAAGACTCAGGAACAAATATCTGCCCTTATCAGGATTTGAACCGAGGCCCGCTGGCTTCGGAAGCAGGATCACTCCCAACTATGGTTTATAGTACGCGAGTTGAAAATTAATAGTGATAGATCTTAAAATACATTATTGCAGTCTTCAAAAGTGCGGATGGACGGACAGACAGTGGGTCCCTTTGGCACCCTAAAGTAACGGAACCCAAAAACGTGTATTTATTCATTTATTTAAAAGTTTGCCAACAGGTAACATACTATAGAACTTACAGAGTAAAACTAACATTTTTACATTAGTTGAGTATACACCTAATTACTTACAGGCAAACTCGACATGCACGACAATTAAACGCTTATTATCTAGTCTAGAAGTGACACATTTCAATTCTAGTAGATACAAAGTAGGAACCTAACTTAAAAGAAAATCAAACTTCGTAGCTAAACTAGGAAACCACAATGTAAATTACAAATTAACCTTATACAGGGTAATTTTTTCATCAGTGCACAAATTGTAACATATGATTTTGTATCGTTAATATAATATATTACGACAATAAAACAAGTTCAAAAAAAAAAAAAGAGATCTCTTTTACCTTCTCTTCACACTAGAAATGATGACATGGGTTGTCAAGCTGTAGGTATGCGATACACTGTATTGATATTAGAAATTTCATGTACAGCTTATCAGACAACAAGCCCCTCTCCTACTGATATTCTAAATTTGGAATTTCATTTATTAACTTACTTAACAACACTCCCCTCTCCTCGCACATTAGAGGGTCCATGAATATCGTTAAGTTAGTGGAATCATTAAATCGGCAATATCTCTATTTTTTTTTAAGCTTGAGTAAAAATAACACGATTAACAATAGCGAAGCAAATATTAAAATTTGTGCACCTATTAAAAAATTACCCTGTATTTGTATAAATAAGTTTTGAATTTACTTATTGACTTATTTATATCCAGCCCAATGTCTTTAAACAATTTATTATGTTCCTTACATATTTTAGGTATAACGCTGTGAGACCCGACATTTGTTCTATACGTTTCAGTAGAGAAAGGCCGGAAGTTGGCGAGACGAGCGTTCAGTCGCGGGTAGGGCTTGCATTATCCGCCCTATTTTACTATCCGGATAATTCGGATAACGGATAATGCAATATCCGGATATCCGGATAAAACGGATAAAACGAATAATTTTAGTTAATATGTAATAAAATACAAAACCATGGTAAAAAAATCAATGTACTTTAATAAAATACAAAACAACGTTAGATTGCACAAAAAATCAGCAGGTAGTATAATATAATCATCTTTTTATAACTTTAGAATAGGTAAAAAAACTTTTTTATGATTTACATAACATGATTACAACTATCAAGACAACAATCAAAAAATACACAACGTTTTAAAATAGTCATCTGCTTAAAAATATAAGTATTTTACATATCACAATCACATCACATCACAACACAAATAGAGATCACACACAACACACATTGGATTTGAATTACTTCAATTTGTACAAAAAATAATTAAGGACGTGTGATGTGTAAATGTATAATTATTTAAACTTTTATCATTATTCACGTAATTTAAATATAAAAATAACACATAGCTTAGCCTACCATACGATACATTATTAAAAGTAATCAGAGAATCAACAATTACAAAAAATATTCATGTATTTTAAAATAGTATAGTAAAGTAATCTGTTTTAAAACGCTTACACATATAAATGTCTTACTTATCACAATCATTTAGGAACTTTAAATCCTAGAATACACAGAAAATAAAATAAAATGTAAACAATAATAGTATTGAGAATTGAAATTGAATCAGTCTTTTTATATACGTAGTATAGGTACCTGTTCCTTCCCGAAATTCTTGTCTACTTCTCTCCCTGATAATAAGACCTTAAAAAACTCAAAGCGTCAATAGAATCATCTTTCAGTGATGTTCGCAGATGGTTGCAAAGATATCCTGTTGCGGAAAATACCCTTTCAGCTTCCACACTGGTTGGGACTATAGTTAAAAGCGCATTATAAGCTCGTTGTAGGTTATCGGCTCTTTTGCCCCCGCCGTCAAATAAAGCCATTTCGACATTAATTTGGGTTTCTAGATCCAAACCCGAAGAGCTCGATGCTCCATCATTGAATATCGGTTTATCATTGGCGCAAGCGGACAATGTTCGTTTGATTTCTGTCTGCAGCTGTTCCTTGAAAGTCCCTGGAACTGGGTGTACTGGGAAAGATTCTAACTCTAGTGCTTGCTGAGTTGATTCTGCCATTTCAGTTTCTTGTTGGTTAAAACTCATTAAGTTTATCTTCATTATTAAGTCTTTAATAGAGTCGTTAGTAGGGTTTTGAAATGGGAACGCTGAAGATATCTCTTTGTAGAAGTTATTTGAATTATGAAGATACTTTAGAGTTCCAGTTAATACCGGCATTCTTCGTTGCGATATTCTCTCTTTAAGCGCCTCGACTAGATCCATTGCTATTTGGCGATCTATCATTGAAAGCTTTTCAATCATAAATTTAAGTGCTATTTCAGCCGTAAGTAGATTAGCATCTTCTGAGCATAAAGCTTCAACGGTCCCTTTGATAATTTTCAGTGAATCTGATATTTCTTGAAGTTGTTGTATCTCTTCATCGTTGCATGTTATATTAGACTTTAGGTCAATCAAAGCTTTCATGACGGAATTTTTTAGAAACAAAAACCTTGTAATCATTTCTGCTAGGCTACTCCATCTAGTTTTGCAGTCTAGTATCAAACGAAGTCCTCTGTTTTCTCCTTTACCATCGTAGTCCATCAGCAGTTCAGCTTTTGTAGGAGATTTCCTAAACATTTTTGTTACTGTTCTCACTTTTTTGTTAACGTTTTTGTAAGAATCCTGTAAGTTTAAGTACGGGGATCCGGTTTGCGTTTGCAAAACAGTAAAACCTTCTTCGTTTTCAACCTCGTCTTCGATGTCATCATTTTCGCTTTCAACTGTGTCTGTGTCTGTGTCCCTGGGATCTTCTGGATAATTTATTTCTATTTGAGAGGTGTTTTTCTTATACAACACGTCGAGAACTGCGCATTGGATGCCATGTGCATAGCACAATTGATGAAATGTAGGCGTTCTGCGTCCTAAAGCACACATGACACTTGCTCCGTCAGTTACCAGGCAAATAATATTTTCCAGCGTCAGTCCGTATAATGCAATTTTTTCCTGGAGTATGTTGTGGCAGTTTTCTGCAGTGCCTTTTCCTTTTATTCTTTGGAGACCCAAATTTCTGTAACACTTATGTTTCAACTTTGATGAGTGAATATTTACATTCATATATCTTACATTTTTTGCCGATGTCCATTCGTCAAGGCTAGCGGTAAACATATAGCCTTCTGACTTCAAATTATTTAGCTCATTTCTTAGTGTTGATTTTAATTGTTCGCTGTGTGTGATAATAATTTTTTTTATCGTGTGAGGTGACTTGGGTAGGTTATTAATACCACTTTTTGTAAATAACATTCTTAACGTATTTGAGGTACAAAACACGCTAAACGCGAATCCATCTTGTGCAGCAAGCTTGGAAACTACGACTTCTATGCTGTGATCTGACTTAGGAGGTTCTTTAATAGTTTCACATGTAGCCGTGGGCACTATGTCTGTGGTAGAACTGGTAGAAGTTGAAGGTTGTGTTGTAGACGTTGTAGTTGCTGAAATGCTCAAATTGTCTTTTATCTGTTGACTCTGTTGTTTGATGTCTATTTTATGAATTAAATTCTGATGATTGTGCAAAGGTGAGGTTGAGCCAGATGACTATAATATTTTTTTACAAATTTTGCACTGAGCTTTTTTGCCATTAGGACTTCGCAAAAAGTGGTTCCAGACGGAATTTTGGTCCTGGTTTGATTTTTTATATTCTTGGAATATAGTGGCCATTTCTGTTTCGCTGATTTAAAACCTGGAAAATACCAAATGCATCTGTCAAGTACTTGTTTTTAACACACTTTGATATGAGTACACGTAAGGAAAACTAAGAATCCAGTTTACCCAGTACAGTACCACTAGTTTATAATTATTTACTCTTATCACCAATAACAACATTAACTACCATGCATTAGTAAAAGGTTTAAAAAAGTATATAATCCCAATCCCAAGCCCAACTAAGTATATCAAACAAACGAAATAGGTTTAATTTAAACTAAAACTGTAAGTAAATCAAGCAATTTAAGTACAAAAATATCAAATAACGGATGCGATTTTGCGATATTTAATCTGCCAGTACCAGCTGCCACTCAGCGATTAACCTTAACATTATTTCTATTATTTTTCACTCAAAAATACTAATCAATAGTAACAATTTAAAAGTACTCACCTTCAAGTCATGGTAACTTCCATTACCAGTTTACCACGCCACGCCACGCACGTGGTGTTTTTGCACTTAGAGCACGCACAAATACACAATAACACTGAGGAATGACACGAACACGATGAGCACTGCTGTCTGACTGACGCCTGACGCGTCACCACCACCAGGAATACTATTGAGCGGAGGGAAGCGGGTAACGATGATATCGTGCGATTCGTGCGTCTCGCTCGCACATTTTATTTAAGAAAATTGTTTACGCGGTCTGATCTGGCGCTCTAGCGTCATTTTCGACGTTTAAATATTTTTTTAGTCCTATTTGTTGAATATTTGAAATATCCGAATTATCCGGATACTAAGTAAGCCCATATCCGGATATTCCGAATTTGAAATTAAGCGGATATCCGGATAATTCGAATATCCGGATATTCGGATTGCAAGCCCTAGTCGCGGGACAGTCTGATTGACTTTTTGCAGAAGACGTGGACAGTCCAACGCTCCCGAAATAACTATATGTAGTAACAATTTAGGCGTTCCTAATATGAAACTAGCGAATTTTGTCTTTTCTGGTGAACAATATGTATCAATAATTACATACATACATACATAACATCACGCCTTCATTCCCAGAGTGGGGTAGGCAGAGTTACAGAAACACCAACAACTCTAAACTTGTTGATAATTCTGTAACCACATTTTGCATAGTCAGGCTAAGTTTACCAGTGTATTAGCGACAGGTTGCAAGCTCATCGCCTAACAGTACTACAAGCCCTTATTCCCTTAGTCGCCTCTCACGACATCCACAGGAAGACGTGGAGTGGCACTATTCTAACCCGGCAACCACACGGGGTATCAATAACTGTGATTAAAAAACGAATGTGTTGTAGATTCGGATTCTGAGGAAGAGTCAGACAACGACTCCCAAGAGGACGAGAACACCGAGGACAGCGCCACGGAGGACGCGCAGCACAGCCTCGACAACACTGTGGTCAGCAGCGCCATCATGCTCGACACCTCAGGTGAGATACTTACAGCTACGGTGGTGTTCGCTACTCTCCTAAGACAACATCAAATTCAATGGCCAAAGCCTATTCAATCCTATACGGTGTTAGGTAATGAGTGAATAATCCTTGAACTACGGATAGAGGGCACTTAGGACGTTATGAAAAAGCTAAAATAGGTCTAGTAAAAGTCGCACGGTTTTCGAGATATTTGGACTTTTAATCTGATTTTTTGACAATTTCCTTACGTCCGTGTTACGAAAAACCCTTAATTTCATGTATTACTTAATTCATGTTTTTTTCACTTTTTTCTTGCATGGTTAGAATCACTATGAACTAAGATAGTTTTTAAAGCTACATGCCAAGTTTTTTTCATGAAAACTTTTTGAGTAAATTCCCTAAGTTACTTTTTCCATACTAAGAAATCCCCGCGTTTGTTTTTCACGTAGTATGGAAAAACGAACTTTGTGCGTTTACTCAAAAAGTTGTCATGAAAAAAAACTGGGCATGTAGCATTAAAAGCTTCCTTAGTTCATAGTGATTCTAACCATGCAAGAAACAACGAAAAAAAAATTGAATTAATACATGAACTTAGAGGTTTTTCGTGACACGAACATAAGGAAAAATGACAAAAAATCCGATTAAAATGACCAATATCTCGGAAACTATTAACAATTGCTGAACATGCATGGGGGTTAAATCGATAGTTTTGAGCTGCTCTATCAGCCCTATTCGGGTTATCCACTATTTACCAAACACCCTGTACAGTAGAAATATTTTTAGTTTAAAACTGACCGATGAAGATTGCCTTCATTTAATTATTAGCTTGAATCTCATACAAATAAAAAACTCCCGACTCAAAACAGTCTGTAAAAAAACCTCTAAAAAGTAAAAAATAATAAGTAGTGGCCCTAAGTTCTGGTTCTTCAGTTTATTATTCTAGTTATGGCTTTTGACGTAGAGACCTCCTCGTGTTGTTCTCCTAGACTTATTATTTTTAGTTTAATGTTATTAGCCTTACTTTTTTATTGATTTTATTTGTTCAAGCTTTAATCATTATTATTTTTTTCCTACTCCTGTATTTTTATCTGTCATTTATATAGTCACGAACACTAATATAAGAATATAGATAAAAAACATGGTATCAACCAACCAGAATGCAGCTATATTAAAATCGACCAATCAGGTAAAAGAATTAATTTCTCAAATCATTAGGTGTTTTTTAGTCCCTATTTCACAAGTTAAACCGATTGTGCAACTTTTTTTTTAAATATAAACCCTGGCAAGTGCACATCAATTTAAAAACAAAGTTAACCATAGACACGTATTTTGTCGTTTTCGAATGTTTCCCGCTCGTTTGTTGTTCTGTGCTTCGTTCGTTCGTATTCTAACCTAGGTATATTAATAAAATTTTGTTAATTTAATTTTGCATTTTATTTGAAACCTAGTCGTAGAAAAAGTATTGTATGCAACGGTGTATAACTAAGTCAAAAAATACTCGTGGCGTCTTGCTTTACTTACTTACTTGCACATTTTGGGAGTACGTTTTGCGGAAAGTGCACCTTTGCAGAAAGTGCACATTTCGGGAAAGTGTGTTTTACGAACCTAACCCGTAAATTGTCTTAAAGTTAATACAAATAACTTTATGTGAATTAGGATAATTCTAAATATATGCGAATTTACGTCAACTTAAAATACACAAGAATGTGGCGATAACGTGGCTAAGCCCTAGCTTCGAAGGCAGGGTCACTACCAACTGGGGGGCACCCAGTGGTAGCATAGCAATCAGCCCACGGTGCTCCCGCTACCAGCCCCTTGGAGGTTAACACCGGAGAGGTTTTAGACGGAATGCTTCCAGGTGGTCGAGAGTCCGTCATACCCCCCCATTTGGCTGCCCTGGCCGGGGGGGACGGTGCGTAATGACATTTCCTCTCCGTAAAAAAAAAAGGGTCACTACCAACTAGGCCAACGTGTCGTCCGAAGTTGCAGAACCTTGTTTCTAATATAACATTTGGTTTCCAGGCGCTGAAGAAGTGAAAAACGACGTAGAGAGATTCCTCAAAGAGCCGACGATAGAGAATCTAGAAAGACTCGGGCCGAACGCAGCCGACGTCATAGAGGCACATATAGAGGTGAGTTTTTAATGGTAATTAAATCCTGAAGGTACACGAACCTGATGTGGCGACCTAGCGACATCTATTGACAACTTGTAACAACCAACTCGGCAGCGCCACCAGCGGCAGACAGCGCAACTAAATCTGACAGTGCGTTACATCGCGCCAACGAAGTTTCTTCAGTCGGTTGACTTATATACCGGTTTTTCCGGTAACCTTCGGGGAGGGAAGATGGCCGATTGAAAAATGCCCGGCTTTTACTTTTGATTTATTCTGTTTACTGATTTACTCTATTCACTTGACATTGGCGAAATCACTGTGTGGACCGCCATTTAATAAAAAAGAAGAAGAAGACTTATATACCACTTCCAACTTCATCCAAACGGACTTCGGTCCCCAGGCATAACACCCGCCTGGAGAGAGATCTCTCTATTTGTCCTCTCTAGTACACTGATATATTTACCTGATAACAATTTTACATATTGACCTGAGAAAAAAAATACTAGAGAAGTTGTAGATTGCTAAGTCGTCTTTAAGAATATATACACATATGTGTATTTATTACCAACCGGTCACCAGTTACGGCAGTTTTAAGAGGCCGTATACGAAATTTTGCTAGTTACGTAATTTTACAGTTGAAATACTTTACTTCTACAAATTTTAATGCGAAACACGAAAGATAATTTCGATTTCTGACGACACGCTAGCCTAGTTGGTAGTGACCCTGCCTTCGAAGCTAGGGGTCCTGGGTTCAAATCCCGGTAAGGGCAGATAATTGTGTGATGAGCACGAGTGTTAATTCCCGAGTCTTGGATGTTTTCTATGTATTTAAGTATATATTTCTCTATATAAGTATGTTTATCGTTGTCTAGTACCCATAGTACAAGCCTAGAGCTTAGTTTGGGACTAGGTCAATTTGTGTGACATTGTCCGGTGATATTTATTTATTTATTTTCAACAAATGTATGAAATAGTTTTTTCAATTTATTGTTTTTTTGATTAATCGACCTGAAACCGGCAATTGTTTTGTGAATTTTGCTGTAAGAGGTTTATAAATATCGCATATTCACGAATCGTTTTGACGTCTAAGAGGTATGAAAAAATTACAATTTATGTAGTAACTTTTTACCACCTTAATATGTTTTTATTGTGAAAAAAAATATTATATTGGTAAAATTTCATAGAAAATGCTCAAAAAATAGTTTTTGATTTCGGCTACTTTAAATTCTCGTTCATAAAATTAAATCAACAGTAATAAACTTTAGTTCAAAATCAATCCATTACCTTAAAAAAACAACCAAAAAATTTACAAAATATGCAATAGAGGGTAATTTTTTAATAGGTGCACAAATTTTAATATTTGCTTCGCTATTGTTAATCAATAACACATGTTGTGCTATTTTTACTCTAGCTTAAAAAATATTAATGGACCCTCTAAGCAGGGGTGCGAGGAGAGGGGAGTGTTGTTAAGTAAGTTAATAAATGAAATTTCAAATTTAGAATATCAGTAGGAGAGGGGCTTGTTGTCTGATAAGCTGTACATGAAATTTCAAATTTCGAATATCAATACAGTGTATCGCATACCTACAGCTTGACAACCCATGTCATCATTTCTAGTGAGACTTTGTGTCCACACGAGAAGGTAAAAGAGGGATTATTTGCAACAAAAAAAACAATATTGTTTTAATTCGTTTTATTGTCGTAATATATTATATTAACGATACAAAATCATATGTTAAAATTTGTGCACTGATAAAAAAAATACCCTGTACATGTTTTAAAACAAATTACTAACTAGCATAGAGGCATTCCATCTTAGTCCTCAGGGTTGGCAACGCATTTGAGGTCTTAGGGCTATAGTCTTGAGAATTCAAATGTTTATGGGTCTCAGATTCCACTTACCATCAGTGGCCTGAGTGCTCGTGTGCCTTCTCCTTAATATAAAAAATAATCTTGTGTATGTTGATGTCTCATTAATAATTAATATGTGTAGCATGCCCAGACATAGAAGTTTTTGAGGCAGGAACGTCGATTAACTAGGGACTTCCTTCCGATATTAAAATTATCGATAGTTGTTTCACTTCACATACTTATTTCAATGTGACATTTCATAGTAGATAACTTAAATGCTGATCACTACCCATCGATGGGTTTCTTACACAATAACTTCTTTTAATGCTACTCAATCGATTTCCATACAAAATTAACTGAAACCAAACAAAAAAGGCATATTAAGATAAATTGTACGACATTGTCATATAATCCTTACCTACTCAGTTTTTGGAAAGGACTCAAACTTAAAACATATTATAGGCAGATAGATAATCATTTATTTTTATCGCTATGTTTTCATGCCACATTTAAGTTTTGAGTAACGGTGTAGCGAAATTGCATGTTCATATTATAATAATAATAATAATAATAATAATATCACGGGACAATGTCACACAAATTGACCTAGTCCCAAACTAAGCTCTAGGCTTGTGCTATGGGTACTAGACAACGATAAACTTACTTATATAGAGAAATAAATACTTAAATACATAGAAAACATCCAAGACTCAGGAACAAATACTCGTGCTCATCACACAAATATCTGCCCTTACCGGGATCGAAGGCAGGGTCACTCCCAACTAGGCTAGCGTGTCGTCACACATTATACGTTGTCATTGTCATAACCAAAGAGCGGAATTTCTCATGGCAAAAATTGATATGTCATAGGGATAGAACGAAGTATTTTATCGACAGTCGACAAGTAGTTCTGGTTCACGTAGCACAACATCTTTTACCAAATAGAATTATACCTCATATCAATACATTACACTTAGCAAAATAATTTTCCAATATTAACAATGCCCTCTAGTAGCGGTCTTTTAGATTAATATAGTTTTTGGTAAATGCAGGTGTAGTTTTCATTATTATTGTATAGTCTATGTCTTAGATTTAGCTTTATTTTCATTTGTTATTTACCGTTAATAATGACATGTTTTTTAGACAAAAATAACATAATATTTACAAATTAAATCCTAAAACTTCACGTATTGTTGAAAACAATAACTAAATGCGAATCAATAATGACATTTACATTTTAATATAAAAGCAAAACTAAAATAGCAAAGAGATTAGTGATTACACTATATCGATAATTGGAAAAGTCGATAAAGCAAAATGTTCTATCTCTATGACATTTCAATTTTTGCCATGAGAAATTCCGTCCTCTGGTCATAACTGTCATAAGAAGGTACAATTTATCGATAAATTAACATCGTTCGGAAGTCCCTAGGACAATTTTATTCGTGCCACAAAAACTTCTGTCTGAGCTTCACTGTTTGTTTTAATTAAGTAAATTTTAATTAATAAATAAATAGATGGCCTGTGTGCCTTCTGTAAATAATAAAAAAAAACATAACCTAACTTTTTTTACAGTCCATCAAAGATTCAGAAGAACTCCTAACTCAGTACGTGAACAGCACCCTCTCGGTGGCGGGACTCTCGCTGGCCAGTGCGCAGGCGTGGGACACGGCGCAGACCCTCCTCGCACGGACACTGGTGCGCGCGGGGAGCTCCGCGCAGAGCTGGCCTCTCGCGGAGAGGCTGCTCCGGGGGCTGGCGCTCATCAAGGTATACCTATTGGAGGGGATCCCCTTATGTAGGGTGCCCCAAGAATTGACGTCGATTGTGATGGCTACAAGTCTAACCGAATCATATTATTTAAGAAATCAACACGGGTTCAGCAGAAAATAGTTTTCGATGAGTGTGTATAGACACAGAATGTCCCAAGAATCGACGTCAAGCCGGAAATAGGTGATAGGGCAGCTCATAAGCTATCGATTTAACCCCCGTGTATGTGTAGCGATTTTCAGTACCTCCGGAGATACTGACCATTTTAATAGGAAATATTGTAATTTTTCTTGTGTGATTACCAGTGATCGGAATAGGTAGTGCAATTTCACGGGATTTCGGTGCGTAAGCTTTAGTATGGATATAACTTATAATCCCAGTTCTCAGTCTTTTCTCAGTTCAGTCGCTTGCGGCTTTGTAGAAGGACATTCCCCACATGTGCTCCGTGAGTGACCATTCGCGATAGACCTCCGTCTCGTCGATATTAACGTAAGATTACCGTGTCTTGTGCCGCTAGACGCCTGCGCTGAGTAACCGGCCAGCGTGACCTCTCGCTTATGGTGATTACCGTGACTCATCGGTGTCTCGCACGATTGGATTTTAGTGAAGTGATTTAACATTTTTTTCTCCGCAATAGTGTATAGAATCGGTGGCTCCTTGTCGCACTTACACTGTCAGACCGTATGGTGCTCCCCTAGCGGTATTTTAGAGTGCGACGCCAATACAGTTCGGTACCACTTGCTACACGCTTACGCTCGTGTGACGTATGGGCCTCTCGGCGATTGCTGTCTGCTTCACTTGAGGGTTCTATGCCGTCGCTTACTCCTGCGTACTTGGTACTTAGCTGAAGCTACTCTCAACTATAGTCCGTAATGTCTAAAGTGCCGTGTGCTGGTTGTCGCGTTCCCGTTGGTGCCAAATTATATCTCACCTGTTCGCGCTGCAAGGATGCCTATGATTTTCACTGTGCGGGTTTGAGTGAAAGATGCTTCAATGCAATGCTTCCTGTGAAAAAAGCGTCATGGGTTTGCTGGTCCTGCACAAGCAAGCAGCCTAAACTAGACAATACTAACTCCCCTCTCCCCGCTCGCAACAGAGACGACAATCAGGGCACCGATGATGTGCCGCCAACTCTTGCAAGCATTGACTCATGTAACGTAACCCAGAGAGTCAAGGGTGCCGCTCGGCACGCCAAAAACCTTTCATCAAGCTCGTCAGCACGTACGGGCTCTAATATTCCGGGGGGGGGGAGTGGGTCTGCTGCTATCGTCTCGGAGGACGATGCACCTATCACTGCGCGTAATATGCGGGAGATTCTCGAGCAGTTCAAGCTGGATATGATGACGGCACTCAAACTTAGTGTTACCGAAGCAGTGTCCCATAAACTAAGTGAGCTGACTGCACAGTTTTCGGAATTCCACGATTCTCTCCAATTCCTGAACCATAACTTCGAAGTTCTGAAGACCCAGCATGATGCGAGCACCGCCACCATCGTTAAGTTGCAGAAAGATAATGAAAATCTATTATCCACTGTCAATGATTTGTCGTCAAGATTGGCTATCGCAGAGCAGTTCCAGAGGGAGTGCAACGTCGAGATTAACGGCATCTCCGAGAACCGTAGCGAAAATCTCACTAACTGCCTCTCGCAACTGGCGAGAGTAGTTAACGCACCCCTCGCTGAAGATGACTTTTGTCAATTTACAAGGGTTGCTAAATTAAATAGAGATGACCCCAGACCTCGCTTGGTAGTTGCCAAACTACGCACTCCTCAGCAACGTTATCTTCTTCTGGCGGCCGTCCAGACGTATAACAAGGCGAACAAAGATAATAAGCTGAATACGCATCATCTTGGCTTGGCTGGAGTCAGGAATCCAGTCTTCGTCGCTGAACATCTGACGCCTGCGAATAAGCGCCTCCACGCGGCCATGAGGCAAAGGGCGAGAGAGATGAACTTTAAATACGTATGGGTGCGAAATGGCCGTATTGACGTCCGTAAAAATGAGACTAGCCAGGCATTGCTCGTTCGTAGTGTAGATTCCCTAAATAATATTGTTAAAAACGCATAATTATTCTCGAGTCAATGTTTATATCTCGATATTGTATCATACATTCACGATTTACTATCAGAATACTCGCGGCCTACGGTCCAAAACCAATGATGTCTACCTTAATGTGCTGCAGTGCTCTTTTGATGTAATTGTGTTTACAGAAACGTGGTTGAATTGCGGTGTCGCTGACGGAGAGCTATTTGACTCCAGGTACATAATATACCGGAGAGATCGTCTTGTGACTAGTGATGGATCTAAGCGGGATGGAGGAGGCGTCTTGATAGCGGTTTCTCGTAAATTTCGCTCGCATAGAATCCTAAGCTGGGAGACTATTTGTGAGGATCTCTGGATCAAGTTGGATTTGTGCAGCAATGGCATTAAAAGAACGGTTGCTATTTGTGTTGTCTATATTCCTCCTCCAGCCAGCTTGGGTACGCTCAAAGCGTTTCTCTGTAATGCGGTTAGTGTATTGGAACAAACTAACGAACTTATTATGCTCGGTGACTTTAATCTGGGAGGTATCCCGTGGGTTAGTGTAAGTGGAGGCGATTATATGGTATCGTCTGGTTCTCTCAACACCATAGAGAGCTCTCTAGTTGACTTTTTATGTGAAGCAAATATGAATCAGTTCAACAATATTCTAAATGCTAATGGCAGGATCTTAGATTTAGTTCTCAGCAATATACCTGGGGGAGAAGTGACTGCTGCCCTGGACGTTCTCAGTAGAGTGGATACTCACCACCCCCCCATACTGTTCACTGTCAATCTTACACCTTCTGTATCGAAAAATAATAAGCCTAAGCATGTTAAATATAATTACTATAGGGCCAATTATGAGGCCATTGTATCGGATCTGAGTGCTATTGATTGGAGTGCTGAACTATCTGGTTGCATTGTCGCTGATGATATGGTCTCTGTCTTTTATAGGCATCTTCACACTGTTATCCTAAAGCATGTGCCTATGCATAAATCCAGGAAGGGCAGTCATCCGCCGTGGTTTGGGTTCTCTTTGATTAAGCTGCTGCAAGAAAAGAATAAATTGCGTATACGTTTCAAAAAGTATAGGAACCCTCGTGACGGTTTTGAGTTTGGACTTCTCCGTGACAGGTGCAACAAACTGCTCGCTACGAATCACCAGAAGTATAAACAGTCTATCGAAGCCTCTGTGATTAAGAATAGTAAATTTTTCTGGCGTTATGTTAATGGTAAGTTAGGTTAGGTTAGGTTAGGTTAGGTTAGGCTGCAGCCATGCATCGTGGTGATGGTGACATAGTCAGTGATGGCGATGGTATTTCTGACCTCTTTGCTTCTCATTTCTCCTCTGTGTATTCAAATGATGCTCCCGGGGATTTGCCTTCCGTCCGTCACCATGACGGTCAGTTGACTTCCATACAGCTTCGTGAGGAAAGTGTACTCGAAATGCTTAAAAAGTCCCGGCGGTCTTTTATAAGCGAGCCGCGGTGTCATTGGCTTTTCCGTTGTGTCGTATATTTAATTATTCTCTGTCGGCTGGTGACTTTCCCGCTTTATGGAAGAGGGCTAGAATCGTGCCTGTTTATAAGAGGGGTGATAGAAGCAATGTAAAAAATTATAGACCTATTGCCATACTTTCATGCCTTTTAACTTTAAACTTTTTGAGTCACTTTTGTGCCCTACTGTATCTAGCTACCTTGATTCGTTTTTGTCTCCTTATCAGCATGGGTTCAGAACTGGGCATTCGGTGGAAACTAATCTTTTCTGTTTCGTATCTGATGTGGCGCGGGGTATTGATGGTGGTGGGAGGGTTGATGCAGTTTACACAGACCTGAGTTCCGCCTTTGACAAGGTGAATCACCACGTGCTGTTGCGTAAGTTGGAGGCCTATGGAGTGGGAGGTTCACTTCTATTATGGTTTTCGTCATACCTGTTCCAGCGACTTCAGTCAGTTGTTGTTAACGGTCACGAATCACAACCTTTCATCGCTGGTTCTGGCGTGCCACAGGGATCGCATCTCGGTCCGCTGCTATTCAATGTGTACATTAATGACATTCCTCTCCATATCAAACATTGCAAATATTCGCTTTTTGCTGATGACTTGAAAATTTACAGGTCTGTAGCAACTGATTCTGATGTTGAGCTCATTCAGAGTGATTTGGATGGAATTCAAGAGTGGTGTCAGCTTAACTGTATGGTGCTTAATGTTACTAAGTGTATTTACATCAGCTTCTCTAATAAACTACGTCCTGTGCATTCGGCTTACTCGATTGGTGGTGAGCACTTGGAGCGAGTGAGTGAAATTCGTGACCTGGGGGTTCTGATTGACTCCAAGCTCAAGTTTACGTCTCATGTAAATCTTGTTATCAGCAAAGCAGCACGGATGTGGGGATTTGTCAGGAGAAACACGCAATCATTCAACGTGTCATGCAAACTTGCACTCTACAAATCCCTAGTGCGGAGTCATGTATGTATGTAAACACTTTATTGTACAAAAGAAAAACCAAAACAATACAAAAAATAAAAATAAAAAGATGTACAAAGGCGAACTTATCCCTTTAAGGGATCTCTTCCAGCTAACCCTTCTCAGTTTGCGAGTCATCTCGAGTTTGCGAGTGTCGTGTGGAACCCCTCGTATGTCGTACATTCCCAGCGTATTGAGTCAATGCAGCGGGCGGTCACCAGACACTTAGCTTATGTCTCCCAATCTATATCACACAGATGTTCCTATGGTGCTCGTATGAACTTTTTGGGCCTTATTTCGCTTCGCAATCGTCGGAAACTTCAGGAGTTGACATTTCTCAAAAAATGTATTAACGGATGCACTAAATCTGTGTTAGTACTACCTCTATTTAAATTTTCTGTGCCACCTCGTCCACCTAGGAAACCTGTTAGTAAAATCCTGTCAGTCCTCTCATACAGTACTAATGTTGGTAGGCATTCTCCGTTGCCTCGTGTCTGTAACGCATTCAATTGCATAAGTGCAGCTTTGCCCGATCTGGATTTGTTTTTTGATTCGCTTGCAAAATTTAAAACTAAAATTCTGGCTTGTTTGTTACGTACTAATGTTTAGTGTTACCTATTGTTTCTATTTAGTCCGCTAAGTTTTCTATAAATGCTGTGTATACTTGTAATTGGCTTGTACACTAGATATAATACCCTAATCTGATTGTATGTTATAAATGCTTTGTGTACTTGCTGTAAGTGTACCTTTCAAAAAATAAATAAATAAAATAAAAAAATCCCGGATTTTCACTTTGAAGTTTTAAAGTTTGTGTTTGGTTTAAAACAAATATCAGGGGACATTACACAGTTTGACCTAGCCTCACAGTAAGCTCAAAAAAGTTATTTATTTATATTTTTTTTGTACTATTGTTATTTTTTTTTGTTATATTTCATGATTGTACCTCCTACCTACATTTCTTTTCACTGTGTCTTATTAAGTCGTAACTACTTTCACCTAATTGACGAAGAATGTTACGTTTTCATTTTAAATAAATGATGCAATTATAATGATATAAAGTCTTATTTTATCCCATATACTTCAATTAATTTCATGTCAGGCAAATATTCTGTGAAAAAATACGAGTCCCGGAATCCCGGGTCTTATCCATATTCTTTATAATGTTTGAGGTCATTCACCCGAAATTGCACTACCTATTCCGATCACTGGTGATTACTGTGATTAGACAAAATGTTGTCATGAAAAAAAAATCGTAAGTAGCTTTAAAAATATCCTAAGTTCATAATGATTATATTGATGAAAGAAACCACTGTTTTTTTTTTAAATAATATATGCACATAAGGGTTTTTGGTAACATGGAGATAAGGAATAATTATAATAATTAAAATGATCAATATCGGTTATAGTCATAGTCATATTCATAGCCATTAGGATGTTAGGCAACTCATGTATTCAGTAAGCATTTACTCAATCACTAAGCACCGGGTTGGGATTTAGGTAACTCATGTATTTACTAAGCTACTTTTCCATAAATTGTGTATTTACTCAAGTCTTTAATTAAGCACCCGGTTAGTATGTTAGGTAAGTTATGTATTTAGTAAGCTACTTTTCCATAAATTGTGTATTTGCGCAAGCTACTATGCACCCGGTTAGTATGTTAGGTAACTCGTGTATTTACTAAGCAATTTTACCATAAATTGTGTGTTTATCCAAGTCACTTTGACCCGGTTAGGATGTTAGGTGACTCGTGTATTTACTAAGCAATTTTCGTACAAATTGTGAATTTACCTATGCTACTAAGCACCCGGTTAGGATGTTGGATAACTCATGTATTTACTTAGGTAGTTTCCTATTTATCGTGTATTTATCCAGGCCACTAAGCACCCGATTAGGATGTTAGGTAACTCATGTATTTACTGAGCTATTTTTCCATAAATTGTGTATTTAAACAAGTCACTAAGCACCCGGTTAGGATAATAGGTAACTTATGTAATTACTAAGCTATGTTTTCAATAAATTGTGTATTTACTCGTCACTAAGCAGCCGGTTAGGATAATAGGTAACTTATGTATTTACTTAGCTATTTTTACATAAATTGTGTATTTACCCATGCTAATACGCACCCGGTTAGGATGTTAGGTAACTTAACTATGTATATTTGGTATTTACTATGTATTTTTCTATAAATTGTGCATTTACGCAAGTCACAAAGCACTTAGTTGGGATGTTACTAAGCAATTTTTCTATAAATTGTGAATGTACATACCCAATCACTTAATTTCACTTTGCACCCGGTTACGATGTTAGGTAACTCGTGTATTTGCTAAGCTATTTTCCAACAAATCAATTTGTTTGTAGTCGGAAGAGAAGTCCCCGATCCGCTGGCACCTGCCGGCGTGCTACGCGCTGCTGGCGGCGGCGCTGCCCGCGCCCACCTTCCCCGCGGCCCTCCGGAGCACGCTGCGGTTCTTCATCGGCGCCAAGCGAGCCGCCATGCCCGCCGAGCTGCGGGACGCTCTGCAGGAACACCCCGCGCTCACTTGCGAATAAACTACTATCATGTGCGACTTGTATTTATTCAGCCCTAGTTCCTCACTACTAGAGACAACAATCCCGGGATTACGGGATTTTTGGTGCGAAATCCCGGGATTACGGGATTTTTGATGCGAAATCCCGGGATCTCGGGATTAGACTGGTTTAAAATTACGTACATAACGTCACGCCTTCATTCCCAGAGTGGGGTAGGCAGAGCTACAGAATACCAACCAAAATTTGTTAAATCAATCTCGGGATTACGGGATTTTTGATGAGAAATCCCGGGATTTGACTGGTTTAAAATTATATACATACATAACGTCACGCCTTCATTCCCAGAGTGGGGTAGGCAGAGCCCTTCCAGACCCACCGTACCCCTCGGCCGTACCACTGGTGGTACTTAGACCAATTATTACTATTAAAATCGAATGTAACGGAGTCGACGGAGCTCTGCTATCGCAGAGCTCCTATTTCTGGGTAGTTTGGCCCTCCGGGCCTGCTGAAGAACTAACATAACCTAAACCTACCTCATATTTATGATGCTAATTTTGGTCAGTGGTACGGTTTAGTGGTACGGTGGGTCTGCACCCGGCAGAGCTACAGAATACCTATCAAAATTTGTTGAAGTAAGGTAAAGACACCAGTACTCGACAAAGGACCAATGTTCGACACTGATTCTTACTCAAAGAAGATGAGTTATTAATTTGTTTTGCAACAATCAATTTATAACCCTATGATCTTAGAATTAAAAGCTTCTGTCGATTATTGGTGCATGTCAGCTAAAAGTGTCGAACATTGGTGTTGTTACCTTAGTAAAATTTTACCAAACATATTTCACTAATACAACAGACCCATGATGCGAGCCGCCATGCCCGCCGAGCTGTATTTATTCAAGCCCTCGATACTAGAGAATACAATCCCGAGCGTGTTTTTCAATCCCGTGATTACGGGATTTTTGGTGTGTAATCCCGGGATCCCGGGATTGGATTGGTTTAAAATTTGGTTAAAATGAAATAAAATAGGGGAGGTAGGGGAGGGATGAGCAGTTGGGAGACATGGGCACCCCCCTTTTATTCTGATTTGATCACAGATTTAATTTTTTTCTGGATTTGGTAGTTTACTTTACCGACTGGCAACGCTGTTCATCCATAGACTATCTGTAATTGCTGTCAGTTGTAAAACACAAACGCGATTGAAGGTTGTGTGCTCGTAAAAGTAAATATTTTGTTGTGGTTTCGGATCGTAATAAAGAGAAAGCTAATGAAAGGTACGTGTATTTTTTAATATTTATCTATTGTATATTTACTAATCTATAAATTAAATTGAAATTCAAGCCTAAATACGTAGATTCAAAAAAATACCGGTAACCTATGTCGAAAATATATGCAGAGGGAGTGATGGGCATTTGGACGGGTGGGTGGTTTGGGCATGCCCAATGCTCCCTATTATGTTCAGTGTAGGATATTTTTTTAACTATTGGTTTATTTTTAATCACAGAAAGATGCCGTTTAATTCAAAAAGAAGGGCTTGCGACGGGAAACTCCTAAAGATTTAATATTACGAGCCAGAAGAGGTATCAAAAGGATCAAAAATAAAAACAATTGCTGATAAATATAGAAGATACTGTTTAAGATGTTTCTTACTTGTTAATTTTTATTTTTGGTTTCTTTTATTGATATAGTTTAATAATAGTCTATTTGTTAACTAATTTTTGAATTCCATTAAGAATAAAAAGTGATTTATAGGCCGTGCCCAAGCCTCCCACAGGGTATGTCCAAGCCTCCCTACCATAGGGAGCATTGGGCACTTTTGACTTAGTTTATAGAATATCTCATAATGTTGAGACTGATTGTAATTTTTTAAAAAGCTCTTTAATTATATCTAGCCAAATGTGTGGTGCAATAAGAATTGGCAATAAAAGTTGATTATCTATAAAATCTGATTTTTTATGCAATGAATAGTGAAAAAGTGCTTATCCCTCCCCTACCTCCACTAGAGTATTTTTTTAGATACACAACATAACCCAAAATAATAAAACAAAATAATCGTACTTTAAATAAAAAACGACAAAACAAACAACCTATTTATAATTTCGAAAATATAATCGCAGAAATATCAAAGCATCGAATGTTTGACTTCCTGCCTGCTTCGTAGTTTGCTGTTCGGTTGGCGTAGTTCGCAAACATGAGCAATACGCTGTACTGCACCTGTGTAGTAGGTACATATATATATACTAGCGACCCGCCAGCGGCTTTGCCCGCTGCAATTTTTTTATCGTGACAATTTTATTTTTAATTTTGTAAAAAAAAAAGTATCCTATGTTACTTCTAGTAGGGAAGTGCGGGGCTGAAAGTGCCGGGGGTAAGTTGTTCCGATAATAATAGAAATGCAAGTAAAACACGGAGCAATTTGTATGAGGTTTGACGCGAAACGTTATGAAATTATGCCGTTGCAGGAGCCGTTCAAGTTGCTTCCATTATGATATAATAGTAGTTATGGAAAAAAAAACTAAATCGACGAAACAACGAACCCCACAAAATAAACACATATTTTGACGAACTACAAAATACTCCTGTAGCGTGTGAACTGAGATTTTTTTTTTAAGGATAAGTTTGTATTTCAAAAGGATGGAACAACCAGCCCCATACTGGGGTTAGTTGTTACGTAACGATCGATCTCATAAAAAATTATTTTATTTGAAAACTGTTTAACGATGCACAATATAATTTCACTATTCAGAAACTCCAATAATCATTCTTTAAATGTGTGTGTAAGCCACACAATATATACACTATTTCTATAGTTCAATTTTGTGTTTTATGAAAATCGGCACTTTTAGCCCCGCTCTCCCCTACATCCCAGAATGTGTACAAAGTTTCATGATTATTCCTCAATTAGTTTTTGCGTGAAAGCGTAACAAACATTTAATTTATACTTCAGTCTAAGTAACACGTGGCCGGCTATGCTAAAACCAAAAATTAAAAAATGGAGAACAATTGAATTTCACTGTATTTTGTTTATTCCAAATTAAATTTAGGTTATACCTTAACCTCAGCAACACGTGGTGAATATGCTATTGAATTGTAGCTTATATGAAACGTTTGTATTTTTAACATAGCGCCATCTATTAAATATTTACTCAATCCAGTCAACAGGTATCGCCATCTGTTAGAATCCTTTGGAGCTAACAGATATAGCGCCATCTATTGAATATTTACTCAATTCAGTCAACAGGTATCGCCATCTGTTAGAATCCTTTGGAGCTAACAGATAATTATTATGACTCAATTAATAGACAAATAATATTGCGACTATAAATTGAAATGTAAGCTATCCTATCTTTCAAGTTCAGTAGTTTAAGAGTCCATCGCGGACAAACAACGTGACACGTAATTTTTATATAGATTGGTTTGGCAATTGATAAATTTGACCAAAATATTTTGGCCTAACGGCAGGCTTCCGAAATAATTACCTGCCAGAGTTTCTTGCGGCGTTTCACCGCAATGATCGCTGCGCTCGCTGCGCTAGTAGTCAATTCACATTACCGACGTGTAAAAGACCCCTCTTGTGGCCTATTTACTGAATAAACATTTTGAATATTGTTTTTCTTTTGATTGGACAAATGATAGAGAACCATTTGTTTCTTCTTTAACAGGACCTCCCATTGGCACTTTGGGTACCTACGGAATCTTTAACCCATTCGCCGCAATTGACTTGATACAAAAGTCGGCCTCACACGCCAATGACAACCACAAACCACAGCTAATTTAAACGTTACGTCACAAGTACTCGGGTCTATTTGTCACTGAATCTATGACAACTATAAGCGTTGATGGCGTGGTGGGCACGATAATACACGACGCCCTTAGGTGTCCTTGGCGTTCAAAGGGTTAAAAATGAAACAAAGGTATAATGAATCGATTTATTTCTTCCTCGAGCGGCGGATGTTCAGATGTACCCCCTGCACGTGTTGCTTCAAGTTGGAGGTGTCTGTGAAGGCTTTCTCGCAGATGTGGCACTTGTGGCGACGGACGCCGAGATGGGTCTGGAAAATGGTACATTATTGTAGTGCGCCGGATTATTTTACAAGCTTTTTAGGGTTCCGTAGTCGAACTAGGAACCCTTATAGTTTCGCCATCCGTCCGTCCGCAGCCTAGCGCAGACTCTTAGTACTAAAAAGCTGCAATTTGGCATGAATATGCAGATTAGTCACGCCAACAAAGTAATACATTAAAAAAAAAAAAAAATTTGGCTTACTTCGAACTGTAAGCAACAAGTGTGCCAAATGTAAACCGGTCAAATTGTGTATTATTAAAATGTACAGTCAAGGGCATAAATATACGTTTCCAAAACGTCAAAAATATCTATATACACCTTTATGCCACTGGCAATAAGGTCCATGTATACATATATTTGACGCCATGGCTGTACCTATAGGTATTAATGCCCTTGACTGTACACTTTGACAGCATCATATTTCTCTCTTACCCCTGATCGCTCGATGCCAAATCTATAACTACTTACATATACTACTCGACGACACGGTGGCCTAGTTGGGAGTGACCCTGCCTCCGAAGCCAGCGGTCCTGGGTTCAAATCCCGGTAAGGGCAGATATTTGTGTGATGAGCGCGAATATTTGTTCCCGAGTCTTGGATGTTTTCTATTTTTTTGAGTATGTCAATCGTTGTCTAGTACCCATAGTAACAACAAGCCTAGAGCTTAGTTTGGGACTAGGTCAATTTGTGTGAGACTGTCCCTGATATTTATTTATTTTATTTATTTATACTATGTCTGTGATTGGCACAGGCCTTATCTGGGTAGACCAGGACCTACCAGTTTATGTCTAAACAATCCGCTGAGCTTGCTGTAGGTCTTCCCGCACTGTCGACACGAGTTCCTGCCGGACTGCTTCTTCGCGGTGGGTGGACGCAAGCCTTTATGGATGAGGGCATGCTGCTGGAGCAACCCTGGCGACTGGAACCAACCAAACACAATCAATAGCCAGTCAGTCCGCGGTTTAACTCGGAGACTTTTTTTTTTTATTTATGTTAAGGAGAAGGCACACGAGTACTCAGGCCACCAGATGGTAAGTGGAATCTGAGACCCATAGATTTTTGAATTCTCAAGACTATAATCCTAAGACCTGAAATGCGTTGCCAACCCTGAGGACTAAGATGGAATGCCTCTATGCTAGTAATTTCACCGGCTGTGTTATCCCATACCGGAACACAACAATGCGAACACTGTTGCTTGGCGGGTGGTTAATGGATAAGATGGTGGTAGCGGTCCGGACGGACCCCGCCACCACTCAAAAGCTTTTATCGCTATTCCCTCAGGATATTTCAATTTTTCGGGATAAAAAGTACCCCATATCCTTCCTCGGGACTCGATCATCTCCATGCCAAATTTCATCTAAATCGGTTCAACTTACAAAATTTACCTCTTTATAATATTAAAAAATATGAATAAATATAACATTACATAACATCACGTCTTCATTCCCAGAGTGAGGTAGACAGAGCTACAGAAATACCAACAACGCTAAAGACATGTTAATAATTCTGTAACCACATTTTGCACAAGTAGGCTGAGATCTTTACCAGTGTATTAGTGACAGGTTGCAAGCCCATCGCCTAAGGGTCTCCCCAAACCTATCGACGCGGAATCGGCGTTAGCTGATCAAAAAACTCTTTATGTCTACGCAATAAGAGCGAAAAGACGTCGAATCGGCTCGGCTTTTCGCTCTTATTGCGTAGACATAAAGAGTTTTTAGATCAGCTAACGCAGATTCCGCGTCGATAGGTTTGGGGAGACCCTAACAGTACTACAAGCCCTTATTCCCTTAGTTGTCCCTTAAGACATCCACGGGAAGACATGGGGTGGCACTATTCTAACCCGGCAACCACACAGGCCAAAATTATAAAATATAAATATAAATAAATAATATAATATAATTGGATATATTGGATGTTTTCTATGTATTTAAGTATATATTTCTCTAGTATGTTTATCGTTGTCTAGTACCCATAGCACAAGCCTAGAGCTTAGTTTGGGACTAGGTCAATTTGTGTGAGATTGTCCCTTGACATTTATTTTATTTATTTATTTATAATATTAGTATAGATAACGCCGACAACGTTGTGATGTAATATACCTAAAGTAAAGATATTTTATTATACGTCTTAACGCCAAGCAGCATTCGCATTGTGTTCCGGTGTGGGGATAAGACAACCGGTGAACTTACTATCATAGAGGCATTTATTTGTCCTCAGGGTTGGCAAGCATTTGGAGTCTTAGGATTGTAGTC
This sequence comes from Acleris holmiana, assembly GCA_949316455.1. NCBI lineage: Eukaryota > Metazoa > Arthropoda > Insecta > Lepidoptera > Tortricidae > Acleris > Acleris holmiana. The sequence continues at coordinate 1,062,514 of OX438790.1, read as the reverse complement.
TTAAGATTTCATGCCTAAGCTAAGCTATGACAAAACAAATCCTTCTTTTTGTTAACTTACCTTAAATGTTTTCCCGCATTGTTCACACAAATAATGCCTCTGTATAGCAAATTGGTAAGGTTTGTCCGGATGTTCTCTCAAATAATGCTGGTACACGCCGTTTGGGTGGGAAAATACTTCGTTACACTGGAAAAAATTGTACGGATGAGTAAATGGGTGAAGACGATAAAGTTGGACCTAGCGAGCGACAAAAAGCATCTTTACAATTGTATAGCTAATTTTTGTCGCCCAAAGGAAAAGTTTCATAGAAAATTTAATTGCGTGAGTTAGTGCGGTCAACTTTTTGGTCCTATCCAAATACAGAGATAATTATATAATATTTTTTTATTATTTCGTAAGCATAACTTGATGCTAAATGTTTTTCTCAACACTGTTTGGAAATTAACATTTTCGGTCTGGTTTTTGGTCAGAAAACGAATTTTGAAAAAAAAAATTATATCCTTCATACTATTTAATTAAATTACGTAATAAGTGATACAAAAAAAAAACCTAGCAGTAGCTGAGAAAAGCACTTTCTGCCCCGGTAACAATATACTATTAAAGAGTAGTTAGCAAAAAACCTTTAATTTTAATTGTATTTTTTATACCAAGTATAACTATAGTGCATTGTTAACCTATTTAACACGAGACATTTTGGACATCGAGCGAAGCGAACAAAACTCTACATTTCATGTTAACTACGAGAAAAACTTTCAGATAGAAAACATACTACAGAGGCTATATAGGTTTCTGCTACTGTATAGGTCCATTGGCACAGTTAATATTTCAAATTACTCAAATCACTTTCAACTCGCATCTAAGATACTGCCTTCTTTCAGAGTGTGGAACATGAAAAATCCAACTTACCTCATCGCATTTTATACTTCTTTGAGGCACATCCTTTCTCACATACTTCCGTTCTTTATAATGTGTGTGTTTTTCCAAAAGTTCTCTGTTATCAAATTGTTCGCCACATTTGCGACAGCCTAGACTATAAACAAATAAACAATTATTAAGATAACTAGAGCAGCATCATTATTTTTTGATGTCATTAACGGTATCATAATGTAACCGTCGTCTTGGTGATAAACTGATAACAGTTCTTTAATGATCGCTGCCAAAGTAAAAATCATTTCACAAGAGATGCGACGAATGGATTGAATGGATGAATTAACATAAATACAAGTTATGTGTTTAACGGCACTTGCACAACCATGAAGTTTATGAGTGTTGGTAATGTACATCACGGCTTCATTCCCAGAGTGGGGCAGGCAGAGCTACAGAAATACCAACAACTCTTAAAAGACTTGTTGAAAGTTCTATGACCACATTTTGCACAATCAGGCCAAGATGTTTACTAGTGTATTAGTGACAGGTTGCAAGCCCATCGCCTAACAGTACTACAAGCCCTTATTAGTGTTTATGTGTATAAAAATAACCAAACGTATTTGTTGCGTTGGGAGTAATATTAATAACAGCATTGTTTTGCAACTGACAACATTGTCAATATTCATAAACTTCATGGTTGTGCAATATGCCAGGCAGTATCTGCCTAGTTTTCGTGATTTTACAGTTAGAATAATGCTTTTCTAAGTTTTAATGCACAACTTGAAATATCATTTCAGTTATGTATCATCGAGAGTTTGAAGTAGCAGTAATCGCAAATCATACAATTTTACCAAGTTAATATTGTTTTTACAAAAAAAAATGTATAAAGGTGATATAAGTTATTCATACATTTTTTAAACGACTTTTACAGCAATAAATTGTAATTTTCCATACATTTTAGAAGTCAAAACGAATCGTGAATATGCGATATTCTAAACCTCTTACAGCAAAATTCACAAAACAGTCGCCGGTTTCAGGTCGATTAATCAAATAAAATAATAAAAACAAAAAACTAGCAACTAACATTAGTTGAAAATCGAAATTATCTTTCGTGTTGCGCATTAAAATTTGTATTTCAACTGTAAAATCACGTAAATCAGCGAAATAGGCTAAATTTCGTATACGGCCTATTAAGTTATTATTTAAAAACATAATTTTAAAGTATGTAAATCAACCAAACATCAGTTTTTGTTCAACAAGCCCATTCTAAGTACCTAATGGGTTTTCTTTCAAGAAAATTTTGTAGTGCATATTAAACCATTTCTCTGTGACACTATCACTCTTGTCTCCTAGCTAACGGGACAGAATAACATCAACAAAAAGTTGATCCACCTATAACTATTACGTTTTTATTGCAGCTATTATGAAACCACTCAATAACAGTTTCATATCAACGGTTCTGTGACTCAACCTCGTATATGGAATAACGTCCAGTATAAACTGACACGCACTTAGTATGCACTCGCTTACTTAGTGAGTGTCTGGTTATACTGGTAAATATTATATACACGGGGTTGAGTCACAGAACCGTCGATATTAAGCATTACGTCACTGCTGCGAAAATCTCTATGTTAGTTATTTATCACCAAACAAGTTTTTGTGGCACGACTAAAATGGTCCTAGGGACTTCCGAACGATGTTATTTTATCGATAAATTGTACTTTCTTATGACAGTTATGATTAGATATAACGTATAATATGAACAAGCAATTTCGATACACCGTAACTCAAAACTTAAAAGTGGCATGAATATAATAAAAATAAATGATTATCTACCTATAATATCTTTTAAGTTTAAGTACTTTCCAAAGATTAGGTAAGGATTATATCACAATGTCATACAATTTACCTTAATATGCCTTTTTGTTTGGTTTCAGTTAATTTTGTATGGAAATCGATTGAGTTGCATTAAAAGAAGTTATTGTGTAAGAAACCCATCGATGGGTAGTGATCAGCATTTAAGTTAATTTCTATTTTATCCGGTGAACGATAGGTACCTATCTAGATCTACTATGAAATGTCACATTGAATTAAGTATGTGAAGTGAGGACTGATGGCCAATGGGGCCAGAAAGTTCTCGAATGGCGTCCACGGACCGGGAGACGAGCTGTTGGTAGGCCTCCAACAAGATGGAGCGACGACATCGTAAGGATGGCGGGATCGCGATGGATGCGGAAGGCACAAGACCGGTCTAAGTGGAGAGCCTTGGGGGAGGCCTATGTCCAGCAGTGGACGTCTTTCGGCTGATATGATGATGTGAAGTGAAAAAAGTATCGATAATTTTAATATCGTAAGGAAGTCCCTAGTTAATTGATGTTCCTGCCATAAAAACTTCTGTCTGTTTATCAGTTTTATCACACAATGGGTTTAAAACTTTATTTCAACCGTTTAAGATCCGAAATGCTTCTTATAGAAAATAACAACCACGATTTAGTTTTCTTTATCGTAAATGAAAATAAAATAATAGACAAGTGTTAAAAAATAAATTAGTATAAAGGTGAACTTATCTGTTAGTCTCTTCTAGGTTATCTTTGATGAAATTACAGATGAAATCGCTTTAGCAAAGAAAAGATGTGAAGCCACTTGGTTAACAGAATTTTCTAATTTAGGTTTACAGATATCTATTATTAAAAAATGATGCATTTTACATATTAAAACAGCTAATGTTGGTTACTTTAAATTTAAGTGTAAGAGTTGAGTATGCTTTGTGAAAGTTTCCGAAGCCGTAACTACACACAAAAAACCTCTATATTTAGAGGGCGGGTTAATTCTAAAGCAAATTACACTTAACGAATTAAAAATTTTCTAAACGGTCTCCCATGTCTGAAAACGATACCTTACTCGATATTATAATAAAAAATACCTTGACTTTAAATGTATGCGGAAAAAATATTACAAGATTTAATATCACAGAAGTTTCTGAGTTCAATCGCAGTCAGACGGACAGACGGACATGGCGAAACTATAAGGCTTCGTTGTTGACTACGGAACCCTAAACATAACAATTTCATTTTGTATGTATGGGATATATTAAAAACAAAAAGCTGTACCTACTTCGGTTATAAAAATCTATTTTGACTAATCAATAATTTTAAACTTAAAATATCTACATATAATTTGCTGACACTGTATTCCTAGTATGTACCTCTGTTTAAGGGTTAGTGAAATAGGAAATGTAAAATAGAAAAAAACAAGGAAAAGTACATATTTTTATTAAAAAAACAAGCAAAGAAATTAAAACACAAGTGAAAAAGTAAAAAATCAACTGTACTGCAAACCATGTCAATTTGTATAATAAAAATCAACAAACAAGTCATTGGACCAATTATTTGTTTATATTGTGTAATGGTCTCTTAATAAAACACAATAAAATCCTTAAAACATTACCAAAAAAATCGACACCTAAAGTAACATTTTGCATATTTTCATTTAATAAAAAAATAAGAAAATTAAAATATTTAATCACATGAAGCTTTTTTATTTTTTTTAAACCACAATAATAACATATTGTTGATTAAAACATTCCCTCCTATCTCAAGTATATCTTTTAAAATAGCTCAAGCTATTTCCTAATAACTTTTTAACATTAATAATATTGACAATCCTCAAAGGGATTAATTAAAAAAAAATCTTCAATCACATTCTAAAATATGTAATTAAAAGGATTATCATCTCTTTAAAGTCGTAACAAACATCGAAAACCAGAAATAAAGCATATCTTTAGTAATGTCAAAGAAGTATTACAATTAAATTAAAATAATAACAAGAGAAAATAAACAAGTGAGAAGGGATTAGTAAATATTGTACAAAAATTTTTTTTAACGAAATTTATTGACCTAGTCCCAAACTAAGTTCTAGGTTTGAACTATGGGTAGGTACTAGACAACGATATAGAGAATATATAGAGAAATATCACCGTATGTCAAATGTTGGTATGGAAACATGACCACGCGGCCTAGTCTAGTCTAGGATTTGAAACCATCCCGGTAAGGGCAGATATTTGTGTGATGAGCACTTGGATGTTTTCTATATTTTTGAGTATGTTTATCGTTGTCTAGTACCCATAGTAACAACAAGCCTAGACCTTAGTTTGGGACTAGGTCAATTTGTGTGACATTGTCCCGAGATATATAACTTTTATTTCCCTTTAATATACACTTACATGTTTTTAGACAGCTCCTTGTGTTTGTCGGTTATGAGAATATGCTTTACATACATCTTGCGAGAGACAAAAGTGACGTCGCACTCTTCACACCTCGTGCTGTCCTTCTCTAACTTATTAACATCCTGAAACAAAACCATTAATATTAAATTTTCAACATTTTCTTTTTACAACTGACACAAAATAGAGACCTATATATTGCTAAATAATTCAAAAATTTCGAGAAGTGTTTATGTACATGTGGTACATGTCGAGATTTTGTAAAAGATTTTCGCTACAATTATGTTTTTTTATTGATTTATAATTAAAAATGTGTGCTTGCCGGGTTGAAATAGTGCCACTTCATGTCTTCTGGTTGATGTCGTAAGAGGCGACTAAGGGAATGAGGGCTTGTACTACTGTTAGGCGATGGGCTTGCAACCTGTCACTAATACACTGGTAAACATCTTAGCCTGATTGTGCAAAATATATGTGTGCGAATATTTGTTCCTGAGTCTTGGATGTTTTCTATGTATTTAAGTACGTATTACTCTATATAATTATGTTTATCGTTGTCTAGTACCCATAGTACAAGCCTAGAGCTTAGTTTAGGACTAGGGCAATTTGTGTGAGATTGTCCCCTGATATTTGTTTACCTTGTGAACAGCTTTTATATGTAGATTGAGACCATAGGCGCTCACGAAGCTGCCGGCGCACGCGCCGCATATGTAGGAGGAGGGGTGCGCGCGGCGCAAGTGACCCATATATGTTGTGTGCTTCCTGAACAATAATTGCATTATAGAAAAATCTATATACATGAATAACAAAACCGGGCAAGCGCATGTCGGACCACACTCAGTGTACGGTTCCGAAGCCGTTAAGAGGCCGTATACGAAATTTCGCCGATTTACCTGATTTTACAGACGTGCTTTTACTGTTGAAATACTTTACTTCTACAAATTTTAATGCAAAACACGAAAGATAATTTCAATTTTCAACGAATGTATGAAATACTTTTCTATTTTTATCATTTTATATTGAGTAATTGACCTGAAACCGGTGAGTGTTTTGTGAATTTTGCTGTAAGAGATTTAGAATATCGCATATTCACGTCGGTAATTTTGCGACCGAGTCATTCTACTAGTGACCTCATACATCTAATATATAAAATTCTCGTGTCACAATGTTCGTTCCCATACTCCTCCGAAACGGCTCGACCGATTCTTATGAAATTTTGTGTGCATATCAGGTAGGTCTGAGAATCGGCCAATATCTATTTTTCATACCCCTAAGTGACATGAAAGAAAAAAAAATTGCGGGCAAAGCCGCTGGCGTACATTTATAAAAAACGGCCAACTGAGAGTCAGACTCTCTTACGAAGGGCTCCGTTACAACATTACACAATATATCGGATTATTGGCATTTATTTGAAAATCACATTGTTGGATGGGAGCCTCATTCATTTTATTTTAATTGTATATTTTGAATTGAACATACAACTAAACATTCTGTAAAGATTTAAGAAATATATTCATCTGTAATTTATTGACAAATAAATTAATAGCCCGTGTGGTTGCTGGGTTAAAATAGTGCCACTCCATGTCTTCCCGTGGATGTCGTAAGAGGCGACTCAGGGAATAAGGGCTTGTAGTACTGTTAGGCGATGGGCTTGCAACCTGTCACTAATACACTAGTAAACTTCTTGGCCTGATTGTGCAAAATGTGGTTACAGAATTATCAACAAGTCTTTTTAGAGTTGTTGGTATTTTTGTAGCTCTGCCTACCCCACTCTGGGAATGAAGGCGTGATGTTATGTATGTATGTATGTGTGTATGTTTATTTATGTATAATTACATATCTTTCTATCTATTTATGTAAGTATTTGAATGTATTTGTTTTGTTTTTATTCTATGGTTCTTTTTTTTGTTGTTTTTATAGTCTTTTTGGTTAGTTTTTGTGTTTTGTTTGCTCTAAATAAATTTGTACACCTGTTTACTCGATGCACAACCTTTCACTTCTCTCAATCTCTCAAGGGTTAGCTGGAAGAGATCCCTTAAAGGGATAAGTTCGCCTTTGTACATCTTTTTATTTTTATTCATTGTATTGTTTTGGTTTTTCTTTTGTACAATAAAGTGTTTACATACATACATAAATATTTTAAGAAAATTTATTGGTTTTCTAGGAGACACATTTTCACTTAATAAATGTGTCATTCTGTCAATATTTCAATCGTCTCCTGTGGCCGTTATTAAAATCGAGCAAAAAAACGGCAAAACAATCACTTTTGTTGTATGGGAGCCCCCTTACGTATTTATTTTATTCTATTTTTTAGTTTTTGTTGTTATAGCGCCAACAGTAATACATCATCTGTGAAAATTTCAACTGTCTAGCTATCACGGTTCACGAGATGCAGCCTGGTGACGGACAGACAGCCGAGTCTTAGTAATAGGGACCCTTGTTACCCTTTGGGTACGGAACCCTAAAAATGATATTAAATAATGGTGGGACTTAAATTACGTAAATGAAACGGTCACGAGCAAAAATTTAAGCCCAAAAAAAAAAACATCTTCAAGTTATCAATGTCGTTAGAAATCTCATTTACACGTTGACTTATTGGGGAATGACCCTGCCTCCGAAGCCAACGGTCCTGGGTTCAAATCCCGGTAAAGGCAGATATTTGTGTGATGAGCGCGAATATTTGTTACTTCTTGGATGTTTTCGATGTATGTATTTATTTCTCTATATAAGTATGTTTGTCGTTGTCTAGTACCCATAGTACAAGCCTAGAGGTTAGTTTGGGGCTAGGTCAATTTGTGTGACATTGTCCCCAGATATATCTCTAGTGGGAATTGAATAGTAATCTAAGTACGTACTTGAAAGTGGCGCCGCAGTGCAGGCACGTGTGCTCAACGCCCTCGTGCCAGCCGTGGTGTTTCAGCGCCTGCGCTCTGCGACACATACAAATAAGGTTCAAAATAGAGTGCTTCGTTATCGGATCAATCTAGGATAGGCCACTGCCTGGGACCTTTACTTGTGATGTGTGCTGCTTTACCGGTTTTAAAAATACCGGTTAATTCCGGTTTTGCTTAGTTTTTTTTATTATTATTTTAATCTTAATTAACCGGATTAATCCGCGAGTGGCGAGTCGAGAAACCAAAAACTATGTACTGACTAAAAACACTAGCCACGCTTGTTTATCGTCCGTAACGTGCGTCTTGATTAACCGGTTATTAAAACTCGATACCGGTTAATCCGAATGCAATTTTGTATAAATAATATATATTTATATAACAGCTTAGTACCTATCTAGTCTAGGCGACACGGTTTCAGTAGGAGAACGTATCGAAATTGTATTTATTTTTATTAATATTATTTTATTTATTTGCTCTTGTTTATTAGAAGTTTCGACACTTTTTCCTGCTTAACTAGGCATGATATATATATTTTTAAATTTTATTAATTGATTTAAATAATGCTAGGTTAAGTTCTTCATTGTTATAAGCAATAAAAAAAAAAGACTTGTCGAGTTTCTTGTGGCGCTTCTTCTCAGCAGTGGTCTCTTTGAAGCGCCAGTCGAGTTTTGACGTGTAAAAGTGCCCGTGCGGCCTACTAAACCTGAATAAACAACTTTATCTTTTTATCTTTTTACATTAAAAAAAAATGTCCCGACGAATTGAGAATCTCCTCCTTTTTTTGAAGTCGGTTAAAAAAGGATGAAAGTCAATGTAATTTATACTGCGATTCCTGCTGCCACGGGACATGTTTTTGACATAGACACAGTACTTTTAATTATTTGTGGTGGTAGGACCCTGTGCAGGGTCCGTCCGGATTGCTACCACCATCATATCCATTAACCACGCGCCAAGCAACAGAGTTCGCATTGTTGTGTGGGGATAAGACAACCGGTGAAATTACTAGCATAGAGGCGTTCCATCTTAGTCCTCAGGGTTGGCAACGCATTTGAGGTCTTAGGATTATAGTCTTGAGAATTCAAATGTCCATAACATAAAAAACCGGTTAAAACCGGTTTATGAGAACGTAAGACCAAGAATAACCGGTATAAAAGCTCTGCTAAAAAGAATTAGATTAAAAATAGCGTTCTAACATAACACTTACTTGCTATAAGTGACGTACGCGCACCGGTTGCAACTAAATTTCCTCGTGTGGTTCGCGTCTCTATGCGTCCTGAACAACTTCGGTGATTTACATCTGATCTTGCATATGTTGCATACGTAGGATCCCGCCGATGGCTGGAACAACATATGTAAAGAATTATAATAATAATAATAATCACAGGACAATGTCACACAAATTGACCTAGTCCCAATCTAAGCTCTAGGCTTGTACTATGGGTACTAGACAACGATAAACATACTTACATAGAGAAATATATACTTAAATTCATAGAAAACAACCAAGATTCAGGAACGAATACTCGCGCTCATCACACAAATATCTGCCCTTACCGGGATTTGGACCCAGGACCCCTAGCTTCAGAGGCAGGGTCACAACCAACGAGGCTAGCGTGTCGTCATACACTATAAGATTTCTAATTTTGGTCGTAAAAAACTGTCGTACGCCATAACATTACGCCTTCATTCCCAAAGTGGATTAGGCAGATCTACAGAAACATCAACAACTCTAAAAAGACTTCTTGATAGTTCTGTAACCACATCTTGCTTAATCAGGCCAATATTTTTCCCAATGTATTAGTGACAGGTTGCAAGCCCATCGCCTAACAGTACTACAAGCGCTTATTCCCTTAGTCGCCTCTTACGACATCCACGGGAAGACATGGAGTGGCACTATTCTAACCCGGCAACCACACGGAACTGTCGTACTGTATCAAATAATATGGTTGCAGTTACACTTCAAAAACATTGGCTTTATGTTTTTGACGTTATGTTTAAAGTAATTTATCAGCTGTTGGTTTTCCTATATTAAATAAAAAAATAAATATACCGGGTGTAAAATCCAAAAGGGTCAGTATGGTGAAGTCGGAAACTATGAGAGATAGCGAGATCTGTTCTTAGGAACCATGACGTCGATTTTAAATTTAATAATAATAAAAATAAAAATAAAAATATATATTTAATATATATTTTTAATATTTCAATTTTGTTGTGCTTCTTGCGACTTGCAGAATTTATACACATTGATTTTGACCAGGTTCGATTCCCGGTTATGTATGAGAGTTAATAAAAAAGTTTGAATGTAATTATTATTAAATCTAAAATCGACATCATGGTTCCTAAGAACAGATCTCGCTAACTCTCATAGTTTCCGACTTCTCCATACGGATCGTACACCCGGTATAAGCACGGTAATGGTAGACCGTGTGGTTGCCGGGTTAGAATAGTGCCACTCCATGTCTTCCCGTGGATGTCGTAAGAGGCGACTAAGGGAATAAGGGCTTGTAGTATTGTTAGGCGATGGGCTTGCAACCTGTCACTAGTAAACTTCTTGGCCTGATTGTGCAAAATGTGGTTACAGAATTATTAACAAGCGTGATGTTATGTATGTATGGTAGAATGTTAAGTTGTTGAAATAACACGTTTGTGACAATACATGTCTACTGATATTTAGGAGATAAAATTAACTAAATTCCTCACAAACCTCATGTTTCTTCACGTGAGCATCCATCCACTTCTGTTCCTTGAAACTCTTCAAGCACAGCTCGCACTTGAACCTGCCCTCCCGGTACCCCTCGCCGAGCCTCCGCTGGAGGAACTCCTGCATCTGGGCCTCATCGGTGATGAACGAGGTGATGATGAAGTGGTCCTGCAGGTCCTGGTTGGACTGGTGACGTTTGGCTTGGATCATTTGACGTTTCGTGAGCTTTGGGAGTTTTTCTGAAAAGTTATGACATTAGGTAAATTAATGTCAAGGAAGCTTTGTTCTATTTGGTGTGATCATATTGCCTTTGACTTCTTAGACAGACGGACAGACTGACTGACAGACTCTTAAACCGAACAATGCGTGATCTTGGCGTGATCAGTTTGCTTGGCCTGCCGAGTCCCCAGGTTCTTGCTTAAGGACATAATGCAAAATATAAAAGGGACCCTATTGTTAATACAACAAGGTCGTATTTACGATGTTACTAAAACAGGTATTAGGCAATTCCATGTAGCAAAATAGAAAATGAACCAAATTAAATAAGAAGCAAAATGTCCACTTTGTGAATATGCCTAAATCGTAAAATACACAATTAGCGTACAGTCCACAAAGCGACACGGCTAGATAGCAAGTCTAAGTATGTACAATGACAAATATTTAATAAGTCCAAAACGCAAATCACCTAATGACGACTACAAAGCCGAACACTAGTAGACATTTCTTTTTACATCTTCTGATTAATGGACCATTTTTAAAGACAAGATAAAAAAAACTTTTTTTTAGAAATTGCCCTAGTCCCAAACTAAGGTCTAGGCTTGTACTATGGGTACTAGACAACGATAAACATAGACAACATATAGAGATATAGAGAAATACATACTTGTACAAGACTCAGGAACAAACATTCGCGCTCATCAAGATGGAATGCCTCTATGCTAGTAATTTCACCGGTTGTCTTATCCCCACACCGGAACACAACAATGCGAATGTTGCTTGGCGGGTGGTTAATGGATAAGATGGTGGTAGCGATCCGGACGGACCCTGCACAGGGTCCTACCACCACTAAAAATCTGCCCTTACCGGGATTTGGACCCAGGACCGCTGGCTGCGGAGGCAGGGTCACTCCCAACTAGGCCAACGTGTCGTCAACGCTGTTGGCCATACTTTTTTTTTTTTGTTTTTTGCCCTTACCTTTTTTTTTAGTCCCTTTCTTTCTCTTATCCTTCACAATTTCCTCGTATTTTATGTTTTCTAAATCGTCAAAACTCTCTCTGGCACTTTGCAGTTCATCCTTTATCTCCTGTAATGTCAGGCTATCTGGGTCTCTTTCAGACTTCACTACTATATCTTCTTCTGTTGCATCTACAAGGTTTCTTACATTCTGAAATAGCAGCCAAAATTGGTAATATCAACCTAAGGCGTAGATAGGTAGCCAGTTGGTCCAAGTCCTACTTTAAAAAAGTTATCGGAGAAAAGCAATTTGTAGAAAAAGTAAACCATTGGTGGTCCTAAAACACGTGATCCGATTACACGTTTTTCAACTATTAATAATTATGGTTTTAATTTTTGATTTTAAAATACGTTGCGTGAATATTTATGCGATAATGTTTTTTTCTTTATGGCGGTTTTCCAGAATGTACTGTGACAGAGTGGCCGTTTTCAGAGGAGACTAAATTTTGTATTACCACTCTGTCACGCGATTGTATGAAAAAACTTATAAAAAAAAAACACTGGATAGAGAAAGTGAAAGATTATTTAGTACTAATACATGAATTAATGTTTGGACGTTTATTCGAGCACTAAAACATTAATAATCAATACTCTAACTGATAGATAACATAGGGTAAAATGAGGACAGGCAATTGTCGGTACAAAAGAAGAATGACCCAAGTGCCCTAAACCTAAATCTAAACTGATATAAAGAGAAATAATTTTTTTTTTGTGTGACAAAGAGACAACCAAGAATTTTTAACATAATTAAATAAAGTGAAAAGCGCAGTATCATATTACTTACCGCTCCATCTTCAATCTTCACCTCATCCACTGGAATCACTGGATCCACACTCAACACCGGATCCATACTCATCGCTGGACCCATACTCAACACTGGATCTACAGTCATCACTGGTTCCACGCACATCATTGGGTCTACACTGACCGGGTGCACACTCGTCTCCAGAGGCATATCATCACCCATATCATTAAAGTCATCATCATCATCATTATCGCATGGATAACCGAACCATAAATCATCGGGGTCATATTCAGGTTTTTTTTCCTTTGGTATTGGTAGTTCCGTGTCATCTTTTGGCACTGTAATCATATAATAAAACATAATAGTGGATGTCCGTGTTAAATCAGTTTAGAACTTTGACGACACGGTGGCCTAGTTGGGAGTAACCCTGCCTCCGAAGCCAGCGGTCCTGGGTTCAAATCAACGATTTACCTCCCCCTCTCCGTATGAATATGTCCCAGCTAACGTTTAAACGCCATCTAAAAGCTCAACTCATTGACACACAGTTAAAGATCAAGCAGTAAGTTTAGATTTCCTCAAATTCAATGTTATTTTCGATGTACATACATACTCGTACCTATTTATTCATTAGTTTATTTTATTTGCACAAAAAATTATTTAGCGTATTTTCCATTTTCTTTATGTTTTCTTGTTTCTTCATGTTTTTAAGTTAATAATAATGAGTAGAAGTAGAAAACTCGCCAACTACGGCAGAACTGTATCGCTAGCATGAGACAACAGGAGCGGACTGAAAACCAGCGCTGCCAACTCCCGCGCTCACGCTCGGATGCGCAGCATCTGCTGAGTCCGCTCCTTTTACCACATGTCATCGCTTTCCTTTTTTTTCTTTTTAGTTTATTTGTATATTATTGTTTTTTTTTGTATTGTGGTAATAAATATTTTTTCTTTTTTTTTTCTTTCTTTCTTTCAAATCCGGGTAAGGGCAGATATTTGTGAATTGAGCGCGAATATTTGTTCCTGAGTCTTGGATGTTTTCTATGTATTTAAGTATTTATTTATCTATATAAGTATGTTTATCGTTGTCTAGTACCCATAGTACAAGCCTAGAGCTTAATTTGGGACTAGATCAATTTGTGTGAGATTGTCCCCTGATATTTATAGAACTTCTAATCCCTAGGTAGGTAATGTTTTAATTTGTCACCTTATCCCTTCTAAGGTTGTCTGGAAGGAATCGCTAACTAGCGATAAGACCGCCTGATTGTTTACCTGCGTCGTTTTTTTTATTGTGCTATTTCTCTGTAATGTTTTTGTTTGGTGTACAATAAAGTGTTTTGTATTGTATTGTACAGTCAACAGAAAAATAATCTGATGAAATAGGGTTTCAAAATAGTAGATACGATCAATCGAGCCCTGGGGCTTGTAGTTAGGCGGTGGGCTTGCAACCTGTCACTAATACACTAGTAAACTTCTTGGCCTGATTGTGCAAAATGTGGTTACAGAATTCGTCGTCCCCGGAGAATAAAATCGTAATAGGAAAAAGTTAATTTTACAGGAAAATATAAAAACCAATTTTGTTCCATATCTTGGGTGCTATAAAGAGTTAACCAACATGTCCTATATAAAAAGCATTGTGATTTTTGAATGTTTTATGTATGTATTTTAATGTATTTAATATGAGTTTCGTTTGATTGTAATAAGCCAAAATGTATATTACGGTAAGTTTACCTTAAATAGCTTTCTGTTCTAACTGATTACCACTTTTTTCGTGTAAATGTCGAACAATTGAGGCTATCGTAAGACTACTTAGTGATTATGTTCATCGATTTTTAACAGATTGTCATGTAATGTAATACATTAATACCATTTTATTCTAGTTTTTTGTTTGCTTTCTATTACCGTTACAGACGGAGTACAATTTTATTTCGGATTATAAATCTCATGATTGACAACGGTTAGGAATGATTACAGAGAATAATGGAAAAATACAATTACTGTAATATTTCATATTTATTACTAATTTATTTTAAATATACTTGTAAGGTTACCGTGCGTGAATAAAACGATCAATTTATATAATATATTTATTATGGCATTTAAACCACAGCACAGAATCATCAAAATAACAGTTTAAAACAGCCTGAGATCTGAGTTTAATCTAGTTTCAAATCAAAAATACTTAAAACATCTAATCTAAATTATTTTTACGTACGTGGGGGTAGGTAACTGATAGAAATGCACGAACACACCGATAATTAAGAGCAGACTTTAATTAACACTCTCACTTAATCGTTACAAACAATTATCGCACAATAAACTTAGATGATCGCTCGGTTCACTCGTAGGTACGCACTGTTCGCTCTCCAAGTAAGGAATGTCTCGCCGCGAGGGACCTACGTAGTTAGCCTCTGATGGCTTTGACTACTTCGCCGGAGAGAGGGCGGACTCCTGATGGGAGTCCACGCTAAAAGTGGGTTTTACACTAGCATGCCTAAGGGCGCCTATTGGGCCGACCTCGGACTTAGGACGCTAGGGGAGAATTTCAATCGAATTGGGTCTCGCCGCTCGCGCGAGTTAAGGATGGTGAACCCACTCCTTTTAGATTCGTCAGCTACCCTAAGCATGTCAATGCTGAGTGTGCTGACTAATGTTTAATTTAGTATATAAGGTAGTAATTAATTAGTATAGATTGATTATTGTCGCGACTACAAGCCTAGTGGTAACTCTGTATCTTTTTACCCTTAAATAAAGTTTTTTTAACAACAAGTCCCGGACCAGTTACTTATTTGGCGCAGCCGGTAGGATTCTCGTCGATCCTCCTGCGTCCTGTATCCTGATTTACGTTTCGGGATCGCGTCGCGGAAATCGTGCGTTTTTACGCTTTAACGAGAAGCCATCGAACAAACAAATTTAATAAGTCTTGCACGAGGGACCAGCCACTGCAGAGTTCCAGACAATAATCCAGCACACAGGAATCAATGGGAGTAACGGCGGAGCTGTGAGTAAATCTTTTCACTATCCTTTCTGTTTTCCTTTATTGTCCATTCTTGTAATACAATTACGTGTTTTTGTATTTCACTCTACATAAGCACGACGGTATCGGGGGATCAAATTTCGCCGCGTTACTATTAGGTTTTATTTATTTACACATTTTATTCGTCTTGTTGTGATAATTTGACACATATTTTTTTTGAAAAAAATGGAGGCAATCCAGCGTGTACCTGCGGAGATGATAAAATTCATCCCGGTATTCTCAGGTAGCGCTAGGGGATTAGGGACTTTCATCAAGAAATGTGAATATATATTAACTAATTATAGAGGAAATGGAAATGAACCTCAAATGACGTATTTGTTCCATTTAATAACAAGCAGGCTAGATGGGGAAGCCGCGGATTTAGTAGGTTCACAGGAACAAATTGAATCGTGGGTCGAGCTAAAGCAATTATTATCTCGCCGTTTTGGTGACCATAGGACTGAGGATTGTCTTGTTAAGGAGCTTGAAAAAATAAAACTACAAAGGGGAGAAAGTTATGAAGGACTTTGCAACAGGATTCAGTACGCGAGAAGTGTTTTACTCGCGAAAGTATCAGAAACCATAGGCGAAGCGAGTTTGCGATTAGCAAAGCAGCATATTTATGATAATACTGCATTTAAAGTTTTTATTTCTAATTTACCCATATATTTAAATAGATGGGTGCGTATGCGAAATGTTTCTACCCTGGAAGGAGCCTTAGAAATCGTGTTAGAGGATCAAAATTACCAGATGCCGCCCGACTTCATGGACGCCCCGCGAATAAATAGAAACCCGAGATCGGGACCATTTAATAATAATAATAACAGTAACCATTTTAATGCTCCCAGGACAAACAATTCGCATAGGCCGCAGTATGCACCAGGACCAAGTAACATTAGTAATGACCAAAATTCATTTCCTGCCAACAATAGATTTCCAAATAATTCTATGCAATTTAGGAATCCTAGACCTTATAATAATATTCCTTCAGCGGTATACCGTAATGAGAGTAGGACAAATCAGTTCGGTGCTCCCTCGCAAATGCACCATCAGCAACGCGCGGACAATGCACCGCGAATGTGGCATAATTCCGCAACGCCGCAAGTAGCGTCAGGTTCCAATACTGATGTCACAATGCGCACCGCTAGCGCAAGGCGAGTCAATTACACCGATAGTAACTATTATAATACAGCTGACGGGCATCAAGGAGAGCTAGAGAATGCAGACGCATCAGCTGGTGAAACACTAGAAATTTTTTCGTAAGGGCCTGTACCCTAGAGAACAGATAAAGTTAAATTACAATAAACGTCTAAATCTACCACATATCCGGATACCCGAGTTAGAGGCTGTGTTTATGATTGACACCGGTAGCACCAGGTCATTCATTAGTCCAGAAATAGCAAATAGATATTTTAAAGGATTTAAACAACAGGAATGGTTTGAGGTTATAAGTACCCATGCCGCTAGTAGACACAATGAAGTCGTAAATATCACTTTGCCTAGTATTTTCCGAACTAAGGATAAACATAAGTTTTTTGTTTACAACGTTGACGATAGGTATGACGGATTAATTGGTAGCGACCTATTACAACAATTAGAGGCCAACATAAATATGAAAACAAGGACCTTATTTACAAAGGACACGGCGATACCGATTATTTATACGCCACCGATTAGGGAAACGTATATTTTACCTCCGCGCTGCGAAATTCGAGTTAAAGTTCCTGTCAATCTGTTAGACGGCGAAGGTATATTGAATTTTAAGGAATTTACGAAAGGGATTAGAATGCCCTCTGCCTTGATATCATGTAAAAATGGATTTGCTTACACCATTATACAAAATAGTTCGGATATCAAACACGAAATGGTAGTTACAGCCCCATTTAATGTAGAAAAATATAATAAGTTAGAAACGAATATTATTTTTTACGATAATACTGATGATAACGTAGATAGGATACTCACGAATAACCTAAATAAGCTCAGGTTTGACCACATGAACAAAGAGGAGAGAGAGGTCATAGGAGGTATTTGTATGGAATATAAGGATATCTTCTACTCCGAGGATATCCCTTTGTCCTTTACAAACCAGGTAAAGCACAGGATCCGTACCAAAAACGATGATCCAATACATATTAAAGCTTACCGGTCACCACCCTGTCAAACCACAGAAATAAAAAAGCAGGTCGATAAAATGTTAAGGGATAACGTCATACAGGAATCACATTCTCCATGGAGTGCCCCAGTCCACTTAGTGCCAAAAAAAATGGACGCCTCAGGGGAGAAGAAATGGAGAATGGTTATAGACTATAGACGCCTTAACGAAATCACTGCTGATGACAAATACCCCCTCCCAAACATTAATGATTTATTTGATATGCTAGGGAAAAGTATGTATTTCACCACGCTGGACTTAGCAAGTGGTTATCACCAAATAGAAGTTCAACAGGAAGATAGGGAAAAAACGGCATTTAGTACCCCATTCTGGCATTTTGAATTTAATAGGATGCCGTTTGGTCTAAAGACAGCACCAGCCACGTTCCAACGTGCCATGAATAATGTCCTTAAAGGATTACAAGGCTTACATTGTCTTGTGTACCTTGATGACGTTATCATATTTTCAAAAAGCTTACAGGAACATGCCCAAAAATTAAAAGCTGTCTTTGAAAGGTTTCGGGAAACAAACCTCAAAGTACAACTAGATAAATCACATTTTCTTCGTAAAGAAGTCCTTTATTTAGGACATACCATAACTAGGGAAGGACTTAAGCCAAATACGGACAAAATAGATGCTATTTTAAAATACCCTTTACCTAGAACAACGACTGAAATTAAGAGCTTTTTAGGATTATTAGGATATTATAGAAAATTTATCAGGGATTTTGCTAGAATAACGAAACCCATGACCTTATGCTTGAAAAAGAAAAATAAAATTTTTATTACTGAAGAATACAAGGATTGTTTCGAGACATGTAAAAAGCTCCTTACTAACGCACCACTTTTGCAATACCCCGACTTTAGCAAGGAATTTATTTTAACAACTGATGCATCAAATTGCGCGATAGGCGCCGTATTGTCTCAAGGGACAGTAGGTAGTGATAAGCCAGTTGCCTACGCAAGCCGTACGTTATCCGATACGGAAAGTAGGTATAGCACTATAGAAAGAGAACTTTTAGCCGTGGTGTGGGCAGTTAAGCATTTCAGACCCTACCTTTACGGTAACAAGTTCACTATCTATACGGATCACAGACCCCTAGCCTGGCTCTATTCCTTAAAGGAGCCAAACAGCAAACTCACTAATTGGAGACTAAGATTAGAGGAGTATAATTTTGATATTAAATATAAAAAGGGACCACAGAACACAAACGCAGATGCACTTTCCCGAATAAAAATTAATACTTTAGATAAAACAGGATTAAATATAGATAAAATAAATATTCACACGCTTGATGATGATGAAGTTTCAATGAAAGTTAACGTAGAAAAGGAAAAAGATAGTGAGTTTGATATTGATGAATTCATAAGGGGCGTAGTTGGTGAGCCACTAGGACCGAAAAAGGAGATCAGTAGTGCGGCCTCAGACGTAGACATGATTTCAGAAATAGGTCTAACTAAGGGTACGAATTCAAACCAAGGTAGTTCCCAATTAGAAATAGTAGAAATATCAGACTCTGATGATGGAGCTACCGCCCACTCAATTTCAAATAGGGAACATGAGGGCATCCCTATTCTTAACGAGGCCATTGACACCAAACCTAGACAAATCTTAGTGTTCACTTGGCTACAAAATAAGATAAGCGTACAGGACATAGGTGACAAAAAACAACACATTACTCAAGTACATATGCCTGTAAAAAATGAAAAGTTAGTTAAGGAATTTCTTAAGGAATATAGTAACCCTAAGCATAAATATTTCATATACTTTGAGGATCACTCTTTTAGGAAAACATTTTCTAACGTAATTACAGCATTATTTAAGAAAGAAATTTTAAACATAGTAGAATGCACGGAAAGGGTGGTAAACCTTTCTAATAATGAGGAAGACCAAAGACGAGTAATATCCCAGTATCACGAGGGTAAAACTTGTCACAGGGGGATTCGCGAAACACTAACTAAAATTAGAAGGAATTATTATTGGCAGAACATGAAAGAAACTATCTCCGCTTATATTAATAGTTGCGAGCAATGTAAGAAAATGAAATACGAGAGGAAACCTATTAAACCTCCAATCCAGCTTACACAAACACAAAACGCCCCATTTCAGGAGGTTTTTATGGACCTGCTTTACATAGAAGGTAAATATTATTTAACTGTAGTGGATGCGTTTAGCAAACTAGGACAGGCCATCGGAATTCCTAACAGAAGTACCCCCGAGGTAGTAAGGGCGTTGATTAGGTATTTTAGTATGTATGGAGTCCCAAGTAAAATAAATAGTGATTCCGGGACCGAATTTAACAATGATTTGATTAAGGAAATTATGACCATGTACAAAATCGATCTTCACATTGGTACTCCAAACAATCCCAACTCAATGGGTATTGTAGAGAGATTCCACTCTACAATAATAGAGATTTATCGCTTAGCAAAGTACGATAAAAATGATTTAGATGCAGCATCCGTAATGACATATGCCATCATGGCATACAACAACACCATTCATTCTGCTACCGATTGTACACCATTTGAAGTAGTGTTTGGACAAACGGACTTAGGGAACCCCTTTGATATTGTTGAGTATGCGTTCGTAAGCGCGCCCCTATATTAACGTTGCTTTCTTTATTAAAAGCCAGTGTGCTATAAGCTACCGGTTGTTTCACTTGTTCCTCTCACGAATCTATTAGTGGCGACGACTACCCTACGTGTAAAAAATAAAAAATCAGTTATAATGTCTAGCGCAATTTTCGGCCTTTTGTCTGCGTTTGATCATAACACCCAAACCTGGGAAACGTTCAAGTGTCGGATAACGCAGTGGTACATCGCTAATGACATTAACAAGGACTCTGATCCAGTGGGAGAGAAGAGGCGAGCAATCCTGCTTAGCGCACTCAGCGACGGCACGCACCGGCTTGCCGCGGACCTCGCGCTGCCCAAACAGCTCCACGACGTGCCCTACGAAGACATCCTCACGCTTCTGGACAATCATTTTATTCCAAAGCGGTGCGGGTTCGGCGAGCGCTACAAGTTTTTCGCTGCTATACAGCAGCCGGGGGAAACGCACGCCCAGTGGGCCGCACGACTACGCGGGCTGACGGCGCACTGCGCGTTCAGCGACGTGGGGGAAGCCCTTCGGGACCGATTCGTCATGGGGATGTTATCGGGACCCGAGAGGGACAAGCTCTTCGCACAGGACCTTAAGGACCTGACTCTGGCCAAGGCGGTGGAGTTGGCGGAGAGCGTACGCAGTGCGCGTGACGGGGCTGCCGCCTCGCAGTCCGCGCCGCACCACGATCAGCTGTTCAGGATCTCGCAGGCGCAAGGACGAGCAGATGCGACTCCACCCGGGCCCGTTGTGGACAGGGTGCAGTGTCAAGTGTGCGGGTTTTATAACCATAAGTCGTCACAGTGTCGTTTCGCTAAGTCGAAGTGTAAAAAGTGCAAAGCGTCAGGTCACTTACGCAGGATGTGTAAAAAAGTTAACTACGTAGAATCAGGTGACGTGGATGAGGGTGAAGACGACGACGGTGAGTGTTTTAATATTCGTACATTAAAGGGTGAACCCATGACGGAAACTATACTCATATCAGGAGTACAACTTAAATTTGAAATAGATAGTGGTTCGGCCGTCACTGCGATTTCCGAGGTTACGTACAGAAAGTATTTTAGTCATATACCATTGTCGTTAACTAAAAAACGCTTACATACATACACAGGCAATAACATTTTCTGCTTGGGGGTAGCACAACTACCTGTCCGTTACGCGGAGCGCTCGCACTTGCTCAATGTTTATGTGGTGCGAGACGGTGGCCCGCCAATATTAGGTCGTGACTTCATTTCGCTGTTCAAGTTAGAATTACTGCCCATACAATATTGCGATCAAACGACAGCAGATAATACTTTAAGGCAATTACAATCTCGATATTCGGTCGTATTTTCGGATGAACTCGGGTTATTTAACAAATATAAAGTGAGTTTACAGTTGAAAGAAAATTCAAAACCAGTTTTCATCCGAGCCCGGCCGATAGCTTTCGCCCTTAGAGATAAGATAGAAAAGGAGATCGATCGACTGTTGACACTGGGAGTTTTAAAACCGGTTGATCACGCTCGCTATGCCTCACCCATCGTACCGGTGTTAAAACGAAATGGGTCGATTAGGATTTGCGCTGATTACTCAACCGGTGTAAACAAACAGCTCGTCATCGACCACTATCCCTTACCTACCATTACGGAATTATTTGCGAAGTTGTACGGCGGGCAACAGTTCACTAAATTAGATTTGTCGAATGCGTACAATCAGTTTGCTTTAGATGAAGATTCACAAGAGTTAACGTGTATAAACACGCACCGAGGCCTGTTCAAATATACTCGTATGGTGTTCGGGCTATCGAGCGCGCCGGCCGTGTTCCAGCGCGCCATGGAGGGGGTATTGGCCGGGGTGCCCGGCACGCTGTGCCTCCTGGACGACGTGCTGGTCACGGGCCGCGACCGCGCCGAGCACTTGACCAGGCTCAACGAGGTACTGCAAAGGCTACAGGACGCAGGACTCACCTTGCAAAAGGACAAGTGTGATTTTTTTAAGGACGAAGTAAATTATCTTGGCTACGTTATCAATAAAAATGGCCTTAATAAATCACCTCAAAAAGTAAAAGCTATGATAGACGCGCCGATACCGACAAATGTTAATCAATTACAGTCATTCTTAGGGTTGGTCAATTATTATAGAAATTTTGTGTCTAATGCATCATCCATTTTGAGCCCCTTGTATGAACTTTTAAAAAAAGGAAGCAAGTGGTGCTGGACACCAGAACACGATAAAGCATTTACCAAAATTAAAAAGGAATTAGCGTCGGATCAAGTGCTAGCCCATTTTAATCCAGACGCGACCCTCGTTTTGACGGTGGACGCGTCCCCGACGGGCCTGGCCGCGATCCTAGGCCAGGTGGAGGCTGACGGTTCCGAGCGGCCCATTTCGTTCGCGTCACGAACTCTTAATGCTGCAGAAAAACGATACTCGCAGATTCAAAAGGAAGCGACCGCTATTATTTTTGGTGTAAGGCGCTACCACCAATACTTGTACGGTAGGGCGGTCCCGTTTATACTTAGAACCGATCACAAGCCTTTATTATCGATATTTGGCCCTTACCGTGGCATACCGGAAGTTTCAGCTAATAGGCTTCAGCGGTATGCTCTTTTTTTAAGCGGTTATAATTTTAAAATAGAATACGTACGGAGCGGTGATAATACTGCAGATTTTTTATCTCGCGCTAGCTTGCCCGCTGAGTCGGGGGCGCGGGGCGCGGAGGGGCTGGCGCGCTGCGCAGACGCCGGCGCCGCAATACTTGACCGAGCCTCGTACGTGAACTTTGTTGTTGAAGGAACCCTTCCCGTGACATTAGAACAATTACGCGACGAAACAAAAAAAGATGTCACTTTAGAAAAGGTTAAAAAATATGTTTTAAGCGGTTGGCCCAAAAAAATGCAGGATAGCAGTTTAAAGCCATACCATTTGTGTCGGTCTGATGAGGGGTCACAAAGTTATCATTCCCGAAAAATTAAGAGGTTTAATCTTGTCCGAATTGCATCAGTCTCATTTAGGTATCGTCAAAACGAAAGCAGAGGCACGTTCAAGGTTCTGGTTCCCGGGAGTTGACGCGGCGCTCGAGAACATGATAGGCGCCTGCGACGTGTGCATTCAGCTGCGCCCGACGCCGGCCCGCGCACCCCTCGCTCATTGGCCTTATCCGCCGCAGCCGTTCTATCGGGTGCACATAGATTTTCTAGGGCCAATTATGGGTCATACCTATTTAGTTATAGTCGATGCATATACGAAGTGGGTCGAAACATATACGTGCACAACTTCGACCAGATCCACAATCGAAAAAATGTATGAGTTCATGTCTAGGTTTGGGGTTCCGCATACTTTAGTTAGCGACAATGGTACATCATTCACTTCACGCGAGTTTGAAACCTTTTGCATGATCAACGGAATATCGCATCTGACGTCACCGGCTTACCACCCGGCTAGCAACGGGCAGGCGGAAAGCTACGTCAAGGTTATTAAAAAGGGTATCCGATCAAGTTTACTCAGTGGACACGGGGTACAGAACTCGAATAACAAACTCTTGAAATATATGTTTGATTATAGGAATTCTGTACACACTACGACAGGGTTTTCGCCTGCCGAGCTAGTCTATGGCCGAAAACTAAGAACGCGACTTGATCAAATTAATCCGAAAATGCCCTCCCCCTCATCCACGGATCTTGCTAATGCGGTCAAAAATAATCAGTGTTTGCAGAGTAAGTCATCTGGTGGGCATAATCTACAATGTTTTTCACAAAACGAACGAGTATTGTACAAAAAATATACAATTAACGGTAAATACAGTTGGTGCAAAGGTACTATTGTTAAAAAAATTGGAAAAGTTATGTATGTAGTAAAGGACGATGATACCCTATTAACTTGTAAAAAACATAAAAACCAACTAATGATGTATAAAGGTCACGATGGTTGCACTTCCAACAGTTGGGATGTAGACGTACAGGTCAATGATGGGACTTCAACTGTTACCTGTACCCAGGAGCCTACCAACGTGGAGTCACAATCTGGTGACGGGGAAGAAAGGCAGAACAAGTCTGTGCCAGTTAAAAGTCCCGGACAACTCCAACCACCGACGGATCTCGAACGAAGCATGAGTCCCACAGAAAACGTCCCTCAGAGCCTACCTGCGCTACCGGCGCCTGAGCTGTCTGAAGACGAGGAAGAGTACGAAGAGGCCCAGCCCGGCCCATCCACCGGCCCTGCAGCCGCACCTCAGGTCGAAGAGAAGAGTCCTGTGCCTACTGCCTCTCCTCGGACTAAGCGCAACCGACCTAAAGTTAATTATAGACTGTTCTTTTAGGAAATAACTTTCGTTCATTTGTTAAGAGCTAAATGATTGTACTCAAGCTAAGGGGAGGAATGTTGAGTATGCGTTCGTAAGCGCGCCCCTATATTAACGTTGCTTTCTTTATTAAAAGCCAGTGTGCTATAAGCTACCGGTTGTTTCACTTGTTCCTCTCACGAATCTATTAGATATAAATAAAGAACGTCATATACAACAAAAACTTTTACAGGACCATAGAAAAAGGTTAACGGTTTGGTACGAATATATAGCAGACAAGTTAGTCGAGAATAAGGTTAAGGTAAGGAATAAAAAGGGTGGAGAACCACCCCCGCTCATTAAAGAAGGAGATGTAATATTTATGAAAAACACTAGGACTAGAAAAGCAAAGGAACTACCTCGGTTTGAAAAGGCTCAAGTCATAGGAGAACCTCAGAGAAATATTCTACCAGTCCAGCTAAATAAAAGGAAAACCAGAGTAGCGCTAAAAAATATTAAACGCCCTCCACAGATGGCGCTTAACGATGCTGCTGGCCCTAGCAAGCCAAGGATCCAGTCTGAAAATCCAGAACCTAGAGCGGAATCCAGGAATAGCTCCGATGAGGCTAGGGACAGCTCTGGTGAAGACTAATAAATGGACAATTTTCAAAACAGTAGATTTAGATTCAATAGGGATACAAGTAGAAAATAATCTTGAGGAATATATTAAGTTAAAGGAAATAATATATAAGCAGTCAGAACTAAGAAGGGAATTTGTAGGTATGAACTTGCATATCGAAACATTTATAGAACTAACTAGAGATAGGCTAAGACAAATTTTACCCACTAGTAGAGTAAAAAGGGGAATTTTTAACCCATTAGGTTCATTAATTAAGACTATTTCAGGTAACCTGGACAACGAAGATGCCGTACGGTATAACGATGAAATAAATAGACTAAAACATAAGGAACATTTAATAGAAAGAAAAACTTCCTTAATGCAGAAAGCCTTTGACAAATTGCTAAATATATCCGATACCATTAATTTTAACGTTAATCATTTACACCATAAAACTTTGCTAATCGAAACTCTGATAAAAAATGAAAACAAATTGTCCAATTCCGTCTCTGTATTAAATAGCCTGTATCAAATTCTACATAACTTTCAAACCATATTAAACGTTATCCAAGACTTAGAGTCAGCAATTGCTTTTAGCAAACTTCACACTTTACATCAGTCAATAATAAATTCCACAGAGTTGTATGACATTTTAAAAGTAATCAACAAACATGATCAGCTGTTATACCCCGTTACTATGGGAAATTTAGTTAAGTTAGAACGTAATATTATTCTTAAGTCTTATGTTAATAACTCCACATTAGTGTTTATTCTAGAAATACCGTTAACTGACAAAAACACGTACACGTATTACAAGATCATTCCTATACCTATTTTTAACCCAATTACAAAAATAACATTCATCATCATTCCTCAGTATCCTTTCCTATTGGTGAATAGATTGAAATACAGATCTCTAAGAAGCCCCTGCGAACAAATTGAAGACTACAGGTTCCTGTGCGAAGAGGACGCCGTGGAGCAATATCCCGTGGAGACCTGTATTGAACAACTCATGCTGCTGAACAATAACTACACCGCTTGCAAACAAAACATAGTCCAAATTGAGGAAACTCGGATTCTTAGAATACTTGAAGAAACATGGCTAATATACTCAAGAAATGGTGCCATAATTACAGAAAGCTGCAATAATGAAGTCCACAAACAAGTACTACAAGGCACGTTCATCCTAACACCTAATCCACAATGTGAAGCCCAACTGGGAAAAGTCATCATCAAACCCCCAAAGAACATGACCCTAACAAGAATAACAACACCACCAGTACAGCTGCCGGAAATAGCAAAAAACAACCTAGGAGACAAGCAGAGGGACCTCCGAGGCGTGGATTTCAGCGAAATAAAAGACATTATGCACAGTGTCAGTGACAGTGTTAGTAATGAAAAAATAGATAGTTACGTGGTTAGTGATAAGATTAGTCTAGGGACTTTGTTACTCTATATAGGAATAATTTTAAGTATATTGGGTTTGGGTAGCTATAAACTATATAATAAATTAGTAATAACTAAACGGAATTCTCTGAAGGCTTCATCGTCACCCTCAGATAATTCCTCACTTGGGGAGGGAGGAGTTAAGGATGGTGAACCCACTCCTTTTAGATTCGTCAGCTACCCTAAGCATGTCAATGCTGAGTGTGCTGACTAATGTTTAATTTAGTATATAAGGTAGTAATTAATTAGTATAGATTGATTATTGTCGCGACTACAAGCCTAGTGGTAACTCTGTATCTTTTTACCCTTAAATAAAGTTTTTTTAACAACAAGTCCCGGACCAGTTACTTATTTCGCGCGCCTCACGTTTTATACTCCCAATCGCCGATTGTTCCAGAATGCCTTCTCGAATGATCGATGGGCCTTGACCCGCCGGGAACGTTCGATAATGGAAGGTTCTACTCATTGCGGCCTTGTATTACAATAGCGACGGCCTTGGCCTTGAACTCGATTGTACCCATTAACAATAGACATGTCCTTGAGCCGGCGCGTCGATTCTAATTTACCTATCTACCTAACCATACCAACTCGTAACACTACCCCCTCCCAAGACATGCTCGTCCCGAGCATTATTAGACCCGTAGTATCTGGCCAGTCGGTCAACGTGGACAACCTTACAGGAAGGATCTCAAAACATCACTTATTCTTTTCTTAGGGACAACAACCTGTAAGTGAGCATCCTTCCCATTTGCGGACTCCCATTTTCTGCATAATACGCCATTATGCATAGCCAAACTTTCCCATTGGGCCCAGTAGCTTTTTGTTTGTGTACTCAACGGAGCCACTTCACACCAATTTGGTTTTGGTACGCTTGCTTTAATCCAATCATAAATGGGTTTGATGTCCTTATCTTCTAGCTGCGCTTGTTGCATGACTTCATTACTCCACTCGTCGCTAACAGTGTCAGTTCTCAACATCTTCA
Source organism: Acleris holmiana (assembly GCA_949316455.1). Taxonomy (NCBI): domain Eukaryota; kingdom Metazoa; phylum Arthropoda; class Insecta; order Lepidoptera; family Tortricidae; genus Acleris; species Acleris holmiana. The sequence goes on along the minus strand of OX438790.1, from coordinate 1,034,781 downwards.
CACAATCTTTGCCCTCCTGCCTCAAACAATGTTTACAGTCATCCGGACAAGGTCTTCGGGAAAGGGCGTCAGCGTTGCCGTGTGATTTTCCACTGCGATGTTCTATGATGAAGTCATATTCCTGTAGTTGTTCGATCCAGCGCGCTACTTGACCCTCAGGATTTTTAAACTCCAACAACCATTTTAAAGCAGCGTGATCCGTCCTGATACGGAATTTGCGCCCAAGCAGATATTTACTAAAATGCTGCAACGTCTTGACAACTGCCAGCAATTCCCTCCGAGTGACGCAGTAATTTCTCTCTGGTTTCGATAGTGATTTACTAAAGTAGGCAATTACAACTTCCTGGTCCTCTTTCTTTTGTGACAAGACTCCTCCGATACCAATATTACTCGCGTCCGTGTCAACAATAAAATCAGTATCAGGGACTGGATATCCCAATATAGGAGTTTCACAAAGCCTTTGTTTGAGATTGGCAAAAGCTGTTTCACACTGGTCATTCCAGTCGAATCGACGTTTTTCTTCTGTCAGCTGGTGCAAGGGCTTCGCTATATCTGAGAAGTTTTTCACGAAACGTCGATAGTACGAGCAAAGTCCCAAAAAGGCACGAACTGCGGTCTTGTCCCTCGGTGTCGGCCAATCCTTAACGGCGCTTATCTTCTCAGGATCTGTCTGGATACCATCAGTTGACACTATATGCCCCAAATAATTCACCTTACGCTTAAAAAGTGAGCATTTTTTTGGACTAAGTTTCAGGTTTGCATCTTGCAGCTTAGTCAAAACTTGCTCCAATTTTCCAAGGTGATCATCGAAGTCTCCACCAACAATTATGATGTCATCCAGATAAACCAGGCAAGTATCTCCTAGTAGACCAGCAAGTATTTGTTCCATCAATCTCTCAAAAGTTGCTGGTGCATTACACAGTCCAAATGGCATAACATTGAACTGCCAAAGTCCCTTTCCAGTCGAGAAGGCTGCTTTCTCTTTATCTTGGTCCTTGATTTCCACTTGCCAGTACCCACTTTTCAAATCCAACGTGGAAAACCATTTTATCCCGTTCAAAGTGTCCAGCGTGACGTCGATTCGAGGTAGTGGATAAGAATCCTTCTTTGTCACATCGTTAAGACGGCGGTAGTCAACACAAAATCTCATCGTCCCGTCCTTCTTCTTAACCAGAACTACCGGTGAACACCAAGGACTTGTTGATGGCTCTATAACTCTGTTCTTCCTCATATCTTCAATCATGTCTTCCACTTCCTGTTCGCGAGCTACTGGGACTCGCCGAGGACGTTGTCGGACAGGCATGATTCCACCAGTGTTGATCTCATGTTCTACAACTCCAGTTCTCCCAATATCACCGTCGTGCGCAGAGAAAGCATTGCTATAACGCAGCAATAAATTGCGTGCCTTCAGTATTTCTTCCTTGTTGAAATCATTTTGGCAACCATCTAATAATCCGGTAATGTCTACTCCTGTACTTGCAGATTTTCCGCTTCCATTCGATACCCGGCAACTTCTTATCCAAGAAATTTCTTCGCAAGACCCGATAAGGGTTCCTTTACTAAGGGCGAATTTAGTATCGCCTAAGTTTAGGACCCTTACACACGCTGCAGATGATGTTGTCACAACCGTGCGAGCTGTTATCCACGGTTGACTACCCTCAATTTTGTCAACTAATACGCAGCGATGAGATCCCCGTCCCGTATAGTGCGGTAATTTCACAGGAACAAGGGCTTGCGATCTTGGTTGGAGAATGGTCCTTCTAGCACAGTAGACTTGTCCACTCACTCCACCTTCCATGGGGACTTCATCAACCCCGAATTTCAGGACTCCACCTTTCAAGTCGATTTTGCAGCCATGTTTTCTCATAAAATCTAGTCCAATAATGCAATCGTCGATGATGTTAGCGACGATGACTTTGTGCCAGTAGTACTTTTCACCAATTTGCACCGCCACTTCTTGCTCCCCCAGGACGGAAATGAACTGGCCCGTAGCCGTTTGCAGCTGAAGATGCTTAGGTCGGACTAGATGATCCCTGGTTAAGTGCTTCAGTAGCCGAGAACTGATCACAGTCCGAGAAGCTCCGGTGTCGATAGTAAGGTGACATGGTATTCCACCAATTTCTCCTTTGACGACCAGACTATTCCCATCATTCACCTGTGAGATCATAACTGGGACATTTTGACCACCAGCCAGCACTCGTCCCTTAGTCCTGGCTCCTAATCGTTTCCCTGGTGCTGTTCTGACGCGTCAGAGCTTGCTGGCCTCTCCGTTGGGCCTGGATCTCGGTGCGGTCTATTTCTCTTCGGGCAACTGGATTGCAAGTGGCCGCGTTCTCCACACCAGTAGCACCTTGGTCCAAATTCACGGCGAGGAGCAGTCGAATCTCTGGTCAAAACTTCTCGCACCCTAAAAGGCCTCTTGTCCTGGCGTACAGCTTCCACTTCCAAGGCGTGGGCAACTGCATGTTTCAGGCTCCCGTGATGTCCTAGTCGCACAGCAGCTCTGACTTCCAAATCACGGATCCCATCGATGAAGGCCTGTACTAGCATGCTGTCCACAAATGAAGCCGACGCGCTTTGGTACGCTTTTCTGACCAATTTTTCTATTTCTAGGGCCCACTGTTGTAATGACTCATTACGTCCCTGGGATCGATCCTAAACGTTAATAAATCTCAGAAGCATCCGCACACCTCCACCTCGCGACGCCGAATGAAAGTAAAATAGCATTATTACTCGAATTGAGAAGCATAACGTTGAAAAGAGAAAGCAGTAGGGAGTAACGACTACTCAAAAAATGATACTTAAAACGGTAAAGTATCGATGTTGTTATTAAACATTAAGGTTTTAGTATCGTTTCATATCATTGCCTGACGTAATTTATTGTGTAATAGTAATTGATTACAACAAAATAATAGTTATTTTCCATTGCAATATTTAACTTTTCAAAAACATTTCATAAAGTACGAATGCGATCGGCTACGTTTTGTATTTTTACTATAAATATATGTTAAATGATGGTTACAGGAATAACACAAATACTTTTAAATAGTTAAGATTTTTACTGATGTCATTGTAATTAAATTTCAGACGAATAAAATCGTAAAGGTTGTTACGAAAGGTCGCGAGCCTTTTTGTATCCGTGACAGTGTCGCAAACGGTCTTTACCAAAATGAAGATTATGTTTTGCTTAACCAAAGTATTCTTACAGTATTATTTCCGGAAAGAAAATGGAAAATATTACCAACGAATAAAAATGAAAAATCGCATAACTTCGTAAAAATAATAAGGAAAAATATATAACTATGGCTATATCGCATTGCGATTTTATTCTCCGGGGACGACGAATTATTAACAAGCTGTTTTAGAGTTGTTGGTGTTTCTGTAGCCCTGCCTACCCCACTCTGGGAATAAAGGCGTGATGTTATGTATGTATGTAAACAAAAACATTACAAAGAATCCAGAAGTTATTGTATTTAAGCATTATTAAGTTAACTTGTAATGTGTCAGAAGTAAGTTGACGACACGCTAGCCTAGTTGGTAGTGACCCTGCCTTCGAAGCTAGGGGTCCTTGGTTCAAATTCTGGTAATGGCAGATATTTGTGTGATGACCAAGTAGGCTAGCGTGTCGTCAACACTAATCCCTAATAAACACTAATTTCATTCCACTAAAATTACCTGCCAAATGCTTGACATAAAAGTCCTCATTCTTCTGTTTAGGCTTATACCTCTTCGGTGTATGAGTGCAATCTATAACAGTTGTATGCTGCGCTGTCCAGTTCTTGAGGTAAAGGCGGTGACCAGTCCATTCTGCGTTCTGATTAACAAATTGATGCGTCATCTGAGAATGAAAACAGTAAAATCTTAGTTTTATCTGCGATTGGTATTGGACCTGTGTGGTTGTCGGGTTAGAATAGTGCCACTCCATGTCTACCCGTGGATGTCGTAAGAGGCGACTAAGGGAACAAGGGCTTGTAGTACTGTTAGGCGATGGGCTTGCAACCTGTCACTAATACACTAGTAAACAGCTTAGCCTGATTGTGCTAAATCAACAACAGAATTATCAACAAGAGTTGTTGGTAATTCTGTATTTCTGCCTGCATGTTATGTATGTATTTATGGGGTATTTATGGGTGATTCTTGAGCGTTTTAACCACCGCTATTGTTCTTTCCACATTATTCCAGATATAATTAACACGTGTTTCATTAATTTACAAGAAATAGAAACTATCCCCCCTATACTGCTTCTACTTTCATCAAAATTTGCTCGAAGTTATCATTATTTTTGTCAATATATTAAAGAATGTTTGGCGGTTGAAACACCAAAGAATCGCCCTTCTAATAATTTTCAGGAGCTCGGATACCTAGGCAAATTTTTTGATATATTTTTCTATCCATTCTATGTTTTAAATTGAAATATAAAAAACTAGTCAGTGGGTAGTTTTAGGGCTCTATTTCCATACATCGAAAGGAGAAAACGGATCCCTTATAGGATCACTTTGTTGTTCGTCCGTCCGACAAGACCCTTTATCTCAGGAACGTGTGGAAGTTGAAGCTGTGATAGAATCAAACTTCTAAGTTAACGTAAAAAAAGACACGGTCATGTATGCCGCAAAAAAAATAAGATTTCGACACTCAAGGGAATCCTGAAATTTGGCAAGACGGAAGGTCCTACAGCACAAGTAAATTACTCCAAAAGCTGTTAATTTGTTGCTCAAAATTAAAATAAAAACATTTTTTTGCATTTTCAGTCTGATGTATGGACACAATTCTTCAATGGCATTGTAAATTATTAAATATCTTAACACACATTACTATACAAGTTTTGCTTAACTTTGACAGTCTAGAACAGAACCATCGGTGCACGAGTCCAACTTGCATTTGAGAAGCCTTTTTGTCCGGCCTACAAGAAGTAAAGATTATCTGAAACTCCTATACTCTACCTTTCTCCCAGTATTCAAATGGTCTATTATGAAGTTATAACTGGAACGGCAGTGTTTGCGTAAACGGTGGTACTTCTTGAGTAGTGTGGCACAAGATGAACAGAACTTGGTGATATACTGAATGTCATCAAACTGGAATTATAAAAAAATACTCATAATATAATTTAAAAAAAAGGCTACTTAATAAAATAGTTTATGGTCCGGAAACGGACATAGGATAGCTACTTGTATTTATTTGTTTTATTTCATCTGTTTTCAAGAAACAATTTATGTAAGTATAAGGCCTAGGGACTTGTGTCTAGCAGCGAGAGAAAAACCCGTCGACTATATTAAATACCTTAATAAAATTATATACATCGATAATAAATTGGTTGTTTTTTTTCCTCTTGTTGTTAAAAGTTTAATAACTTATGATTTCAAATCAGATTTGTATAAGACACGCAAACTAAATTTAAAATATAATTTAATGAAATAACGGCATAAAATTTAAATATTTTTTGCACTTACAGGACATCCGCTTAAATCTTCATAAGCTTGTTTATAAAATTCATCTTCTGTGTAGTTTTTCACCTTTCCCTCGACTTTAAAACAAATGCGACAGGCAATGAACGGCGGTGCCATGTTAAGAGACTATTAGATAACATTAAGCATAACAAAGACTTAAGTTATTTAGTTTTCTTTTAAGGATATGGGATTTTTTTAAAGAAAAGCAGTAATTCGACAAGCATTGCCAAAAACGGTATATAAGATTGAAGCGTTTTTCCACTACTGTTAACTTAATTGGAAGAAACGACTATGTTCTCTAAACATGGATATCATTTAATTTGAGATGTGAAGACTATTTAACTAAACTTAAGAGTAAAATATAATCTCCCTTTATTAAGTAACTAGGAGAAGTGTAAATATGATAAACAGCCACTCTTTTTAATCTTTGTAAGTTTTATTACTTTATAAGCAAGCTATTTAATGACCAATTTCCTAAAAAACGCTTCAAAGCTCTGACATTATCCTTGACGTTTACGAAGTATTTATCAGATATATTTTTGTTGTCACATTTAGTTTATGCAAAATGAAAATAAATACACTAGTTAAATAAATGTAATAAAAATAATTATTTTACACTAAATACCAGTAAGACCTACAATGTAAAACATAAATAAAACTAAATCAAAGCCAGTTTCGCGAAAGCTAGTCTGATTAAGTGACAGAAAACAACAATAACATAACCTTAAACGATTGTAATTTGTGCTTAAAAAAGTAATAACACTTGTGCTTTTGGTAAGAAAAAAGATTTTAGGCCGTTTATTCGTCCAGTTAGCTTCAAAATTAGTTTTAAGGTAGTGTGACAATATAGTTTTATTGAACTTTTTACTACCTTACCAACAATTGGAAAATCGTAATTTAAAATTGGGATGAATTGCCTAAATTATAACATTAACAAGTTGTTACCCGCGACTGTCGCAGTATGAAATTGGTGCAGCAATTTAGCTGTTAAAGCGTAACAAACAAACAGCACACATTTATTTGTACTATTTGGTTGTATAGGTTAGTTTTTGTTGGTACACAGAGGTTTTAGTATTTTAGAGAGGCTTTATACTTATACTAGAGGAGGCCCGCGACTTCGTACGCGTAGTATTAGATTCCCGCTTCGGTTACGAAAGCATAAGCTAGATAAGACTTTTATTAAATCTCGAGTAATATGTATGTATAAAAATACATGCAGTTTTTGTTATTCATATATCAGTAAGTGCATAACACCTCTAACCTCCATAGTACATAATTAGTATATTTCGAAAGTACTGGCCACTTGTAAATTATCACCTCATGAGAGTCTTAAGACTAACATTAACATTACGCCTTTATTCCCAAAGTGTAGGCAGAGCTACAGAAATACCAAACAACTCTAAAAAGACTTGCTTATAATTCTGTTACCACATTTTGCACAATCAGGCCAAGAAGTTAACTAGTGTATTATCTTAAGACTATTAAGTGTTTATATCTATTACACCTTAGGCATGATACGTTTTCACTTGGGATTTTGTGTGCGTTTATGTTCCTCATAAATATGAAGTATCAGTTTACGAATACACACCACTAACAACTGTAGATGTAGAGAGTAACCGTTAAAGGAATGGATTGAAAATATGTAACACAGAAATAAATATTACTATTTACTACAATAATAAAATGATCAGTGTGTGGTTGCCGGGTTAGAATAGTGCCACTACATATCTACCGACGACTTCTTGGCGACTAAAGGAATGAGGGCTTCTAGTACTGTTAGGCGATGGGGTTGCAACCTGTCACTAATACTCTGATAAACAACTTAGCCTGAGTGCAAAATGTGGTTACAGAATTACCACCAGCTATTTTTCAGTTGTTGGTATTTCAAGCTCTGCCTACCCCACTCTGGGAATAAAGGCGTGATAGTATGTATGTATGTAATAAAATGATATAACTATTTTGTAAATTATGTTTTTTTTTAAACCACTTGTAATCATCCATGTATGTTGTTGACAAGATTTTGATGTAATTTGCATGACTCGTCCACCCATTACTTATTTTATTTAAATATCACGGGACAATGTCACACAAATTGACCTAGTCCCAAACTAAGCTCTAGTGTACTATGGGTACTAGACAACGATAAACATTTCTCTATATAAGTATGTATGCCCGCAATCGAACGATGGTTTTTTGTTTTACAAATGAATACACGATGTATAATGTGTATGACGAAGTTTAATAACCTTTAGTTAGCATTTGTGTAGTCAATGTAATGGAAAATGGTGGCCACTTTTTTCTATTAAGTTGCTCACGCATAGGTCAATTGTTAATAAAGTAATGTCACATAGCCTATTAATTGTGTATTCATTTGTTCAACCAAAAACCATTAATTGTTTTTTTTTTTTTTTATGGCATTGTGAGAAATACGAGGACACAGGCCACCTAATGGTAAATGAAAACTGTGACCCATAGACATTTGCATTTACAAGACTGCAATCCTAAGACTGCAAATACGTTGCCAACCCTGAGGACTAAGATGGAATGCCTCTATGCTAGTTATTTCACCGGCTGTCTTATCTTAGGTTTTTTTTTTTTAATAATAATAGTAGAGTATGTCAAACAAAAGCTGTCCAAGAGAACCAGCGGGAATTTCGAAAAACCTGCAGCTGTTTACAGTAACTGTACTGTACACTGAATAAACGGAGTTAATACCATTTGATTTCCTGAACTTGGCACATCAGTGTTGGAGTATCAACTCCGTTTATTCAGTGTACAGTTACTGTAAACAGCTGCAGGTTTTTTGAAATTCCCGCTGGTTCTCTGGGAGAGCTTTCGTTTGACAGACTCTATTGAGGGCGCTAACAGAATCTTATCAGGACTAAGGCTCTTTTGATCAAGCAATTTATTGCCAGCTGATTCTTTTAAAGATTGTATTTAACATGGTCAACTTTTTTTACAGATAATTTAAAATGACAGACACTTTGAAACTTAATTTACAATTTGGTGGCGGAGCGGAATTGCTATTTGATAAAATTAAGAAAAGAGAAGTGGAGTTGCCATCACTGAAAAAGTTATTCCCGGATTGCCAGAATGAAAAATGGACCATAAAGGAATTGCTGGTGTGGATCAAAGATAATTTATTGAGGGAAAGGCCTGAATTATTCTTACAGGTAATTTTAGTTTATGTATAATAACCAAGGATGGGACAAACACCCGTCATTATCAAAACATAACCTTTCTCCGTACAGCAGAGACTTCCTTATGATGTTACTATGTTATATTTTTATTATTTATTTATTAACACGTTTACACAATATCCAGTAAGTGTAGCTAAATAGAAATCCTGATAATGTTACTGTAAAAGGAATTCAGAAGAAAATTAATGTCAACCATAGACTGAACGAACTTTTTCAACTCATCAATGGGTCCTAAATTCATTGGTCATTCATTATTATTGGCGAAACTGATTTCTTCTCGAACACAGACACAAAATCAATCAATAATAAAATTGTCGTTGAATAAATTATAGTATAATAAATCTATAAAATATCTAAAATTATTTACATACATACATAACATCACGCCTTCATTCCCAGAGTGGGGTAGGCAGAGCTACAGAAATACCAACAACTCTAAAGACTTACTGATATTTCTGTAACCACATTTTGCACTAACAGGCTAAGAGGTTTACTAGTGTATTAGTGACAGGTTGCAAGCCCATCGCCTAACAGTACTACAAGCCCTTATTCCCTTAGTCGCCTCTTACGACATCCACGGGAAGACATGGAGTGGCACTATTCTAACCCGGCAACCACACGGGGGTCGTATTGTTAGGCGATGGGCTTGCAACCTGTCACTAATACACTAGTAAACTTCTTGGCCTACTTGTGCAAAATGTGGTTACAGAATTATCAACAAGTCTTTTTAGAGTTGTTGGTATATCTGTAGATCTGCCTACCCCACTCTGGGAATGAAGGCGTGATGTTATGTATGTATGTATTTATATCAATTTTAGTGTTCTGTACTGAAAGGGTGGAACTACCCTTTGCTGGCGGGCTGCATCTCATGAACAGTAATAGGTAGACGGACGGACGCATGGTCCGACATGCTCTTGCCCATTTTTTATCTATTCAATATTAATACAAACAAAATGGTTTCCAAAAACGATTTATTACGAAAAACATTATAATATATTATTATAATAATAATAATAATAATAATAATTTTATTTCAAACCGAAGTCCATATTTTATTAGTAACATTTTCTTAAAACTATGTTAGTAAGTACTACACTGATAAAACTACTACAACATTAAAACAATACAATTCTATGGCCCGCATGACAGGAATTCCAGTGTTTCACGACTGGGCAGTCGAACCTATGCACAATCGTATTGAGGAGGCTGTTGGGACTATCTCGCACACGTCGCATCAGGGAGGCGACTCTCTTGCGAATAATGGCCTGGAAACTATCGACGCGAGCCTCGGCGCACATCCCTGATGCGCTACAGAAACGAGGCAGTCCCAGCAACATCCTCAAACCATTGTTATATTGAACACGTAGGGCGTTAAAAGATCGGAGCGTATATTTAACCCACAGGCCGCACGAGTAAAAAGTCTGACAGAATGCTTTAAAAAGAGTTATTTTAACTTCTTGTGTGCAACGTGCGAACCTGCGAGCCAACATATTACTTCTCACTGCCAACGCCCTACGCTCTCGCTCAATGTCGGCATCATCGGAGAGATCTTCGGTGACCCAGTGACCTAAGTACTTGAACCTAGTGACTCTAGTCATGGCTACACCATCGAGTATAACTGGGGGCACAAACCTAGGCTGTTTGTTGCCCGCCTTAAAAATGAGTAGCTCGCTTTTTTTTGTGTTGTACTTAAGGCCATGTGACTCCGCGTATCCCTCGCATATTTTAATCAGTATCTCAAGGGCACTAATCGATGGACTCAGCAAAACCATGTCATCTGCATAGCTAATATTATTGACCAGACTACCGTCTATTGAGCATCCGACACCGGCTGCGCCAAGTTCACCGATCAGGCCATTGACATAAAGATTAAAAAGTCCCGGAGAGGTTAGGCCGCCCTGCCTGACCCCGCACTCCAAAGTATATTCGCTCGAGCATTCACCCGCCCACCTCACACAATTTGTTTGATTCTGATACCAGTACTTCAGAATCCTTACATATTCTCCAGGTGTTGTAACTAACCACAGTGAGGCAACACTGTTGTTTAGTATACAAACTCTATTTGTAATAAGTAATAAAGTAGCATTCTAAAGGCTATCGTAATGGGGGAGCATCTGTATCTTATACACAAAGGGTAACATCATAGAGATTTGGTTGCAGCGCAATCTAGCGGTTATATCTAGAACTAATTACAATACATTGTTGCGAAGGAAGGATTTAAGTAAGCTACGTATTGAACATAGGCTAATAGTTGACACAGATAGCGTTAGATGGCGTTTATATTAGTAATCATTAGTAAGTGAAAAGCGACACATATCAACATGTCGAGTAGTTCACATTAGTACGCTACGCACCGATAGATTGCACTGGAGATGATAGGCCTTCGGGGACACAATTAGGGCTCCTGGATAATCTAGGTATTATGTTAAAACCATTTAATGTTAGTTAGGTGTGATTTCGAGAAAGAAAACTCATGTTCTGCGTTCAGTAGGTATAGTTCGAAATCTCGAAAAACACACTTTAGAAGATAAAAACTGCATAAAAAATAGTATAAATAAGAGAGGCTCGACCTAAGGTACCGACCAGAGGAATTTGCAGAACAAAAACAACGTTATTACTAATAAAGCGGACAAAAGAAAGTGGGCGGAAGTTCTTCTGTCAACAATCCATTTCCGGGATCTAGAATATTCGCGTGGTTCTAAAATATTCACCGCTATTAACAATACCATCTGTTGTCAAATAGAGTACAACTTCGTGTTTTCCATATGTTAGTGGCGCACTGTTATTTGGCGGCGAGTGGCGTTACTTGTCGTTACAACGTTAGTTAGAAGTTCAGCTACTTCGCAACAGGGCGCGCTACTTTTTGTTTTTGAGCTTTACGGTTAAAGATATATAGTTCACTTTCGAATGCAAATTCGTGCTTTTTGGAGACTTAACTTTGATATCGTATGCTTGCCTATATAAGGCAATTTCTATTATTGTTGCGCAATAACAGGTACGGATGAAAAAAGGTAATCTTGTGGAATTTCTGGATTTTTCCACAATTACGAAGGTTATAAAAGGGGATGTCAGTCGCAAATCGGGGTCCAGAAGATCAGCAACTGTCGTCAGAGAAGGGCTTCCTCACGTTCGCTTAAATCGATACTTAGGTATTTTGCTGTTCGTTTACGTGCTTATTATTTACGTTGTGTTAAATTCGCGTTTGTTTTTATTATCGTGTTACGTAGATTCATTTGATCATAGTTTATAATTATCTTGTGTAGGGATACATAGTCACGGTATTTAACGGAAATAGAAGTGCGTTACGTTTACGGTTTAATTTATAACGTCGGTCGTTATAGTGCTTATTGTAAGGATACATAGCCGCGGTAATGAACGGATAATAGAAACAAGTTACGTTTACGGTTTAACTTTAACGTTGTTTATAGTGTTCATACCTAGTGAGATTCGGGGTCTATTTTCCTACAGCTGACGTCGGAGAAGGGTTCTGTCGTGTTAGGGTCGGCGTCGCGTAGTTTATAGTTATTTATCTAGGTATTTACGGTTCGGTTACGTGCTTACTTTTTTATGTTGTGCTAAATTCATGTTTGCATTTAATATCGTGTTGCATCGATTAATTGATTATAATTCAGTATAAGGTTGCATAGACACTGTATTTAACGGGTAAAACTCATTCATTTTGTAGTGAAATTTTATATTGTAAATAATAATGTTTTCTCACGGTTTTGTGCGTGCGGGTTATTAAAATAGGATTCTTTTCGGGTTATGTTTGATACATAATTAACTTCATTATTATATTATTCAAAGGTTGAGTTTCATACATTTAGTTGCGGTTTTAACGATTTGTGTCGATTTTATTTTAGTTTAGTTGGAATACCTACAATAAAATACGGCTAGTTCAAAGCATTTATGGTTAAAGTTAATTGTTCAAGTTGTTTTAAAATACGGTTTCTTAGTTTCGAAATTAATAGGGATCGTATCGTATATCCTCGGTTTATTATATGAGGAAATAGGTAGTTTTGCGTTGCATTTGAGTTATAGTCGCGAAGATTTTGTTTATTCGTTTTATTTAATTGTTAAAAAAAATTAGGAAGTTTATTAGGAGGGAGCCTAACTTTGGAGTTGCGGGTGGACTAATTCTTGGTTGTCATTAGTGTCTAGCGCGTTGCAAAATTAATAAATTAGTGTGGGATTAATGTGACAATTTCTTGTGGGGAGGTTGTTTTGCTATTTGTATTAAGCTAGATTAGCATTATTCGCGCTAGAACTATGACTAGACAAACAGTGTGTCTGACGAACTATATCTAACTTATAACGGTGACAAACGGGTCTGGTTCGGAACTATTAAATTCTAAAAGAGCCTCGGGCAAGCCCAGATGATCTTTTTACCAACACAGACATCTGTATAAGAGCCCACCATTCTCATTCGCCAGCCTGGAGTGGGATCGGGGTCCACAGGTTGGGCATGCAATTGCACCCGTGAAAGCTCTGGGAAGTTTGAGGATTGGTTCCTTAAAACTCTATATATTTATATACACTAAACCACACAATAGGGCGTCATACTCTCACCGTCTTGGACTTCGGTCTGTGTGAGGGGGGTGGCAATCACACGGGTGTTAGGTTGCTTTCTCAGCAGACCCGGCTGAACTTTACAGTTTACCTAGGGAACTAGCTAATTACGAGGATAAGGTAAGCCTCTAGGATGTAGTTCTTTGTAGAATAGGCCTTATAAGTAGAGTTAGGGTAGAATCAATTGTCTAGGGTATTAGGGATTTAGGTATTTAATCAGTAGGATTTTATTTAGGAATAGTTTAGGATGCGCTAAAAAATTAGCCTTTAAACTTGTTAACGTTTGGTTTTGTACTGCCACTGCATATAAATAGAAGTTCAATTTAATCTAATAATCGCCATAAATATAGATTTCGGGAATTTAACTATATTTTCATAGGATTTTATTCTGAGAAGTTCTCAGATTATCATGTTTTATTTGACCATTTGTGTTCATATAAGTTTGACAGGAAGTAATTATTTCCAGTTCTAGACTTTCTGCATTTAGTAAAATTCAGGTAATATTTATGGGTTGGACTGTCTTCTTCTTCTACGGCTGTTGTTTTCTCCGTCTTAATACTGGGTTACGTACTCAGCCGTCACTGTCTAAGGGCATCGGCTAGTGTTTTGCGGTTGAAACATCACGCCATTCCCAAGGGAATCTAAGGTGTAAAAAAATATACACGTAACGTTGACAGAGGTCTCCCCGTCTATATTAAAGTACTTACTTGTATTAATTAAATGGTTAAATGACTGGAAAACTTTACTGTAATAAATTAGAAATTGTTATTTAAATATAACTAGGAAAACTACCGAGTCACGTACTCAGCCGTCACTGTCTAAGGGCATCAGCTAGTGTTTAGGGGTTGAAACATCACGCTATTCCCAAGGGAATCTAAAGTGTAAAAATATACACATAACACTGTCATAGGTCGTTTTAGAGAGGCCAGACCCCATCCAAAGAAAGGACTAATTTGATTTTAGATTTCAGTTCAAATAACTATTAAATACCATAGTACCATACCATACCATACCATACCATAGTAGTAATAAACCTAAGATCAAATAGGTTCTCGCTGTAACCGGCCTCATTTCAAGGTAGGGGTTTAGGTAGGGCAAATATATTTATATTGTTTCTCTTAAACACATAGGTAGGGAATAATATTACATGTTAGGTATTCGGGTAACAGTTAGGTTAATTAGGAGTGAGGTTAATAAAGGAACGGTAGTCATAATTATATTTTATAAATATAGGAGAATCATTAGGGCTTGTAGAATTAGAAGAATTCCAAATCTGACTATGCTCCATATGAAAGACATGGGTGCTGCGGTGCAATGTGGGATTCTGACACTAGACGATCAAAAGGCCAAATAAATATTTCAAATTAGAATATTCTATTCATTAAGATTCATTAAGAGTTTAAATTAAATAATATTAAGATTAGTATTAAAGTATTATAAAGTATTAAATTAATAATTAGTAGGCAGAAGGGGGGTGGTTACAGTGTCCTGGTCTCTCTCATTAGCTTATCCCATAGCAAGTTGTATGAGACGAGGTCGATTATGTAGAGAACAGATTGCCGCCAAAAAACTTTGAGTTTTATCTGTCAAACGCAATAGGGATGCGTTCCGAAATTAGTGATGTTCCCAATCGATATTTTCCCGACATATTTTTTTTTCAGGGCGATTCTGTTCGGCCTGGCATCTTGGTTCTAATAAACGATGCGGATTGGGAGCTCTTTGGAGAATTGAACTACGAGTTACAGCCAAATGACGCCATTATGTTTATTTCTACGCTGCATGGCGGATAGGTTAAGAAATAAAGTGTAATTTATTTTTAACTCGGGTGTTTTATTTATAACTAGCTTCAGCCCGCAATTTTCTCCGCGTAGATTGCGATTATCGTTATTCCCTCGGGACTAATAAATTTTCCGGACTAAAAAAAAAAAAAAGTAGCCTGTGTTAATCGAGTTTTTTTTAATGATAACGTTTTTGCACACGACCACTCAGGCCACCTGACGGTAAGTGGAATCTGAGACCCATCGACATTTGAATTCTCAAGATTGCGAACCTAAGAACGCAAATGCGTTGCCAACCCTGAGGACTAAGGTGGAATGCCTCTATGCTAGTTGTTTCACCGGTTGTCTTATCCCGGGTGTCTATCATTTCATCGAAAAACCTTTCATCGAACGCTATTTTCTGCTGAAACCATAATGTTTTCAGGGTATCTTAAACATCTAACCTAATCTTCGATGAAGTGATGAGTTGCCTTTAACACAGCAAACTCCATCCTAGCGCAGACTCCAGACCATTCGAGCGCATTCAACAAGACACCAAGTTGCAACTTTTTTTTTTATTACTTTCTTAGGATGATTGTTTACCGTCGCACGCAAACTAGGGATCCACTGAAAGTCAGCGTTGCAGCACATGTGCCGCAACACATGCTGCAGGGCCCCTATTGGCGTCAGGGTGCAATACCACCAATGTTCTGTAAAATTTCTTATGTTTAAGTTAATTAAGTTGGTGGAGGTGCGCTTTTTTTTTTTTCTATTTTTCTTGTTAAGTATGATGGTCCCTACCTAAACATTATCCCAAATGTAAAGAAAAAGTTAATCGGGTGTTTTTTTTCAACTCCCTTTGGCGTGTTGGTGACGTCTTTTGTATTTGACATAGCGTTGAAAAGGTTGAAAAAACAACCGAGTTCTACACGGTAAAAACTATATCGCCTTTGAAGTGTTCCGTATTGTCAGCACTTTTGTAACTCTTATGTCATCGTCAATAATGGTGACCGAGTCAAAAACGATTCTAAAACACGTCAAACGCGATATCGTTATAACGCAGTAGAATAGAGGGTCATAGACACTCTTAAAACAAAAGTTGTCTGTGGTCAATACTTAAAAGCTTATGTGCAAGTAAGTTATGTTTCTAAATGATAGGTCTAAAGCCGTCCGTTTAAGCGGGAATGGGCTAAGCCAGAAAATTAGGTCTTAACAATGTTAACTTCCAGCGTCTCCACAGGGAAGACGCTAACCTAAATCTGTGTATGACCCAGAGGCCGAAACTTTGTTCTTGAAGTCGGTTAACAACAAAATAAGTCGTGTTATCATTACTTACATACAAATAGAAAACCCATATTTACTAATTGAGCCTGATGCAGGGATTTTTTATTAAACATACCCCTGTCTTGTCACTCATCTTTGCAAAGGGTTGGACCCCTTTTTTGGCGCCCCCTTTATTAGGCTTAAAAGCGTTGAATTATTAAATTTAACAAGTTGTTATTTTGTAGTAACATCACTAGAGTCTAACAAAAATTAGCGCTTTAAAGCTTAATATTTCATAAACGGATTACTTAATTAAAAAACTATTTTCTTAAACCCATAATATTTTTGAAAGACCTATCCAATGACACCCCTTACTATAGGGTAGACGGGAAAAAAAACATCCCCACGTTACGTGTAGGGGAGGTACACTAAACAATATTTTTTTTATTGTACCACTTTGTTGGCGTGACTTATATGCATATTCATGCCAAATTGCAGCTTTCTAGTACTAAGAGTCTCTGCGCTAGGCTGCGGACGGACGGACGGACGGACATGGCGAAACTATAAGGGTTCCTAGTTTGACTACGGAACCCTAAAACTCGCTGACGAGAAATCGTGTAAACATTAAGTATACCGACCCTCTTTGAGTAAGGAGTCGACGAAACAGCCTAAAGTAATTTTTACCTTTGTCCCTTTGATGTGTTATTGTATTTAAATAAAAAATGCACCCTAAAAGCAAACTTACCCTTTACCAATTAGTGAGGTACTTCACAAGTTAAATGTCACATGAGGGACTCAAAATTAAAAGGATGTTTTTTATTAAGTGTACTTTAAGATATTCCTTTTTAGGGTTCCGTACCCAAAGGGTAAAAACGGGACCCTAGTACTAAGACTTCGCTGTCTGTCCGTCCGTCTGTCTGTCAACAGGCTGTATCTCAAGAACCGCGATAGCGAGACAGTTGAAATTTTCACAAATTATGTATTTATGTTGCCGCTATAACAACAAATACTAAAAACTAAATAAAATAAACATTTAAGGGGGCTCCCATACAACAAACGTGATTTTTTGCCGTTTTTTGCTCGATCTTACAATACAATACAATACAAATACTCTTTATTGAACACCAAAAATAAAAAATAAAAAAACAGAACATGGAACAGTACATTTAAATCATAGGTATACACAACAGGCGGTCTTACCGCTAAATAGCGATCTCTTCCAGACAACCTTGTAAGAGAAATAACTGAGGACACAAATTCATGGCAGGGGGTGTAAACTAATTCGTTTAGAACTCAAACTAAATAACTACAAGAAACAATTAAATTATTTCAATTTTGAAATTAGAACTATTTATAAATAGATTAAATATAAATACGTAAAGTAAATAATTGAATAAATACATACTAAATACATATAATTATACATCTATATAATATATACATACATACATCCTCCAAAACAGACACAGACACCGTGTTTGTATAGATAATGGTACGGAACCCTTCGTGCACGAGTGCGACTCGCACGTGGCCGGTTTTTTAAATTCCCGCAAGGATTAACGGTGAAAGAAAGAAAGTACGTTACATTTATTACGCTAGAATACAATTAGAGTTAAATTAAAATAACAAAGCACCTCACAGTTATGAAACAATAACAAAGATAAATACACTAATATAGCCGAAAAGTCTCACCAGTTCAGCGTGTGCAGTGTGCTCTTTCATAGACAGTGTTAGACATTTTTTTGGCAATTTTGCAAGATAATTTATATAAAACAATCCCCCGTGTGGTTGCCGGGTTAGAATAGTGCCACTCCATGTCTTCCCGCGGATGTCGTAAGAGGCGACTAAGGCAATAAGGGCTTGTAGTACTGTTAGGCGATGGGCTTGCAACCTGTCACTAATACACTGGTAAACATCTTAGCCTGACTATGCAAAATGTGGTTACAGAATTATCGACAAGTTTAGAGTTGTTGGTATTCTGTAGCTCTGCCTACCCCACTCTGGGAATAAAGGCGTGACGTTATGTATGTATGTATGTAATTTATATAAAACAACAAAAGAATAAATTAACATACTACGTCACTATTTCGTCCCAATTTTTGTTTCGCATTTCTCTCAAAAAGACGGGTTTTTTTTTTGTGTAATCCTGGCGATATCTCAAAACTTAAAACACTTTTCACCATCGTAATGACAAACTAACCCACTAATTTGTTAATAAAAAAGCTTTTAAGCTCCCCTCCCGTCCATGATCGAAAATCACACAACAGCAGGGTGTTGAGCTTTCAATTTAAATTCGAGTCAGCCTGCAGCCCTCCGCATGTCATCATGCTGACAAGATTAGAATACGGCTCCGAATAAATAAAATAAATCACAGGACATTGTCACACAAATTGACCTAGTCCCAAACTAAGCTCTAGGCTTGTTGTTACTATGGGTACTAGACAACGACAAACTTACTTATATAGAGAAATATATACTTAAATACATAGAAAACATCCAAGACTCAGGAACAAATACTCGTGCTCATCACACGAATATCTGCCCTTACCGGGATTTGAACCCAGGACCCCTAGCTTCGGAGGCAGGGTCACTCCCAACTAGGCTAGCGTGTCGTCAACCCCTGGAACCCCTGGAATCCCTGGAACATCCATGTCAAAAGAACTAAAGGCATAGATGGAATGTGATCGCCTACATTTTTGAATTTTATTTATTGATTACATTACGATATTGACGACACGCTAGCCTAGTTGGTAGTGACCCTGCCTCCGAAGCTAGGGGTCCTGGGTTCAAATCCCGGTAAGGGCAGATATTCGTGTGATGAGCACGAGTATTTGCTCCTGAGTCTTGAATGTTTTCTATATATTTAAGTATATATGTCTCTAATAAGTATGTTTATCGTTGTGTAGTACCCATAGTACAAGCCTAGAGCTTAGTTTGGGACTAGGTCAATTTGTGTGAGAGCGTCCTCTGATATTTATTTATTTATTTACATACATACATAAAGTCACGCCTTCATTCCCAGAATGGGGTAGGCAGAGCAACAGAATCACCAACAACTCTAAAAAAAAGCGGCCAAGTGCGAGTCGGACTCGCCCATGAAGGGTTCCGTAGCAGCAAGTAACATAATATAAAAGTTCGTTGTAGCTTTGATCAATGTTTTTATGACGTATTAAAAAAAAACTACTTACTAGATCTCGTTCAAACCAATTTTCGGTGGAAGTTTGCATGGTAATGTACATCATATATTATTTTTACATTTATCATTCCCTTATTTTAGAAGTTACGGGGGGGGGGGACACACATTTTTCCACTTTGGAAGCGTCTCTCGCGCAAACTATTCAGTTTAGAAAAAAATTATAATAGAAACCTCAATATCATTTTTGAATACCTATCCATAGATACCCCACACGTATGAGTTTGATGAAAAAAAAATTTTTGAGTTTCAGTTCTAAGTATGGGGAACCCCAAAAATTTATTGTTCTTTTTCTATTTTTGTATGAAAATCTTAATGCGGTTCACCGAATACATCTACTTACCAAGTTTCCACAGTATAGCTCTTATAGTTACGGAATAAAGTGGCTGTGACATACGGACGGACAGACGGACAGACATGACGAATCTATAAGGGTTCCGTTTTTTGCCATTTGGCTACGGAACCCTAAAAACTTGTTGATAATTGTGGAACCACATTTTGCACAATCAGGCTAAGATGTTTACTAGTGTATTAGTGACAGGTTGCAAGCCCATCGCCTAACAATACTACAAGCCCTTATTCCCTTAGTCGCCTCTCACGACATCCACGGGAAGGTATGGAGTGGCACTATTCTAACCCGGCAACCACATGGGGTATTTATTTATAACTGTCAAATTGAATTGTATTTTTTAGAATTCCGTAGTTAACAAGGAACCCTATTGTTTAGGAATTAATACTTAAATACACAGAAAACATCAAAGACTTAGGAACAAATACTCGCGCTCTAACACAAATATTTGCCCGTACCACGGGAATCGAACCCGGGACCGCTAGCTTCGTAGGCAGGGTCACTACTACTATAGGGTGCCTACCTAGGACGTTGCGATAAATAATAAGTCCAGTATATTGGGGCACACTATAATAAATGTTTATAACTTATTAGCATTCACATGAAGCAGTTCAAAGCCCAAGCACCGTATGTTATAGAGGAGATAGGAAGGCGAGAGTAAAACAACGAGTATGAAGGAATACTTAAGGAACATAAAATAGGCTATATGAGCGTCACTCGCGTAAGCGGATTCGGGAGCAATAATGCGCGTGCATTCGCCGCCAGAGATGAAGTCGCACTGGTGGATCGGCGCGGGCGCAGCGCTCTCGCTCTGAACGGACGCCGCCCGCGGTCCCGTTATTCGGCTGTTGCATTGCATCTCCGTGCGCTAAGATTATTTTAACCGACTGCGGCTGTGTTAGGAGAGTGATGTTATGTATGGTCGCCACACTACTACAAACACTACCAAATAACATGCCAAAAGCAATGTGGATTTATCTGATACTGCCCTGCTAACACAAAAGGCAGTATCTCAGACAAACATCCTGTAGCAAATGCAACCTTATTACCAACAGGAAAGGATTGAATCTGATTTGACCATAGAATTTGAGATACTGCCTTTTCCGTTAGCAGGGCAGGATAGATCAGAGCTCCTAATGGATAAGTTTCTTATGCGCTACCATTCTACCCTCACAAGCCAAAAGGCCGTATCTTAAATTAAATAGCCAAAGCAGATTCAATCCTATTGCGTTAGTAATAAGGTTGCATTTGCTACAAGAGTTTTGTTTGAGATACTGCGGACCAACACCAACACGCTTTGATACAAACAGCGACCAGTTTTGATACTTGAGGATACAACCCTAATAGTTTCGCCATGTCCGTCCGTCCGTCCGTCCGCAGCCTAGCGCAGAGACTCTTAGTACTAGAAAGCTGTAATATGCATATTAGTCACGCCAACAAAGTGGTACAAGACAATGTAAAAAAAAAATGGTTCCTCCCCTACACGTAACGTGGGGATGTATTTTTTTTCTCGTGTACCCTATAGTGTGCGGTGTCGTTGGATAGGTCTTTCAAAAACATTGCGGGTTGTGAAAAGAATTTATTGATTAATTTATCCGTTTTTGAAATATTAAGCTTTAAAGCGCAATTTTTTGTTAGTTTCAAGTGTCCCCCCCCCTTACAGCCAAAAATACAAATACAAAATATCTGAAAAAAACTTGAATGCAGGAGCATATAACCAATTTCAAAGAAAAACTATCACGACTAAGTTGACATCATTGGTTCCTGAGATACAGGCGATTAAAGTGTTTATACCTACTAAAAACATCTAAGACGGCAGCAATTGACTTTAAATAGAAAATTTGTTATTATTTTTGTATTTGTAGTTCTTAATTATTTATTTAAACTTTATTACACAATACACAAAGTAGGTACAAATGGCGGACTTAATGCCTTAAGGCATTCTCTACCAGTCAACCAATGGGCCAAACAGAAACAAAAGAAGGTTGGTACTGAGAAGGATACAACAAAAATAAAATTTTAGTAGATAAATATTGCATGCAATAATACATACTTATACATAAAATTAATGGCTTCGGAACCCTACACTGAGCATGGGCCGACATGCTCTTGCCCGATTTTTTTATAGGCTTTGAGAAGGCACGCGAGCAGACGGCCACCTGATGGTAAGTGGAATCCGAGTTCCATAGGCATTCGAATTCTGATGACTGCAATCCTTAGACCTCTAATGCGTTGCCAGCACTGAGGACTAAGATGGAATGCGTCTATGCTAGTAATTCCACTGGTTGTGTAATCCTCACACCGGAACACAACAGTGCGAATGCTGCTTGGGGTAGGTTAATGGATAAGATATTGGTAGCGATTCGGACGAACCCTGTACAGGATCTTACCACCTAACAACTTTAAGTAAAAAAGTTTAAAAGATTTGGATAGTTACTACCTTATCGTTTAACCTGCAAAGCAGCAGTGTTCGCATTGTTCCGGTGAAAATGAAATAACTAGAAACTTGCATTTTTTGTTTATGATAAGAACATTTTTTGTTTGTTTATGGAATCTGAGACCCATCATTTGATTTTTCAAGACTGTAATCTTAAGATTGTAATCCTAAGATCTCAAATGCGTTGCCAACCCTGAGGTCTAACATGAAATGCTTCTATTCTAGTAATTTCAGCGGTTGTCTTATCCCTACATCAGAAATTAATAATGCGAACACTGTTGCTTGGCCGCGTATTCAAACAGCTGAGTGAGTAAGAATGTGATTATGCAAAAAAATCCATCCATCTGTAGCAATAAGATATAAAATTAGGACAAAATTAGAAATAGAGATACTCAAAATTTCACCAGATATCAAAAGTATATTTTCTTCAAGTATCAAAATAAATAAAGCGCGCTACACGAATCGATATCCGAAGACGCCCGAACTTTCCCGACGTTTCCCGAACGTAAACGTTCATACGTTTCCTATATAGTAATTATATTACAATTAACAACTGTTGTAACTTGGCATGATTTCAATTAAAGCGACGTCTACGGCGTAGCGGGTCTACGGATTTACGTAGCAACTTGTCTACTTAAATCGTAATACAGGGTGACTTCAAATTGGTAATACAAAATCAATGTTTTACACACATTTCCCCTAAACTTAGCCCCTCAATTAAGTCTCATACTTTTAAAATAATCAGAAGTATTTTTTTTTTAATTTTTAAATTATCCCATTTTTGTTGGCTTAACATGGTTATCCTACCATAATAATTAACAAAGAAGTTTAAAGAATTTCAAATGAACACTTTCCTCTTTGGTTATCCGTCACCTGTCGCAATTTATGAAGAAAACGTGTTTTGATTAGTAATTGTCACTTATCAAAGAAAATAAGATTGTATTGTAAATGTAGTGTAACCACACTTTGGGACTTTAATTATTTGTTTTGTTCGAAAATTAGCATTAATTAAATACTTACAGTTAATTTTAACAAAGGGGTATTATACTGTGTGGCATTAACTAAGCCACAATCAAGTATTTTGTATTACCAATTTAAAGTCACCCTGTATAAGGATAAAAGAAGTTATTTTAGGCGTTTTTGAAGGCGTTTTTTTTGTTTTATAATTTTTAATGATCATTGTTCATTCCGTAGTCCCACTTACTAGTTGATATCAAACTTTAAGTTTCCAGCGCGCCGCGAGCAACGTCATATTTCAATAAGTAAATATTCTTCGTTGTAGTCGCTCAACTATCTTAATCGAGATATGTTATCGCTGCCCTTGAAATAGGTACCGTTGAGGAGTTCCGGTGGTCTTCATCAGTTCCACTTCACCAAGTGATACTTTCTGAATGTAAATGCTAGATTTGTTACTATTAATACTAAAATCGCTGTATGTTTGCCTACAATATTTGAGGAGTTCCCTCAATTCCTCACTGATCCCCTCGGAAGTATACTCTATCAAAACAAAATAAAATTTTCTAAATCGGTCCACACTTGACGGAGTAATCACAACAAAAAAAAACTCAATTCAACGTATAACCTTCTCCTTTTTGGAAGTTGATTAATAATATTTAAGGCTTGTAGTACTGTTAGGCGATGGGCTTGCAACCTGTCACTAATACACAAAACATCACAACACAACTAGTAAACAAAACATCTAGGTCAGTATTGTCAAAGTTTTGATAACTCTTATGTCATTTACAATAATGGCGACCGAGTCAAGAATGATGCTAAAACACGTCAAAAACGATATCGTTATACAGTTGAATAGAGGCCCTGATTGTGCAAAATGTGGTTACAGAATTATCTAGAGTTTAGAGTTGTTGGTATTTCTTTAGCTCTGCCTAACCCACTCTGGGAATGCAGGCGTGATGTTATATGTATTAATCTGTTAATACAATTAATACAGACACGTTGAACATAGAAGTTTTTGTGGTAGGAACGTCAATTAACTAGGGACTTCCTTACGATATTAAAATTATCGATAGTTGTTCCACTTCACATACTTATTTCAATGTGACATTTCATAGTAGAGGCACAAGACTGGTCTAAGTGGAGAGCCTTGGGAGAGGCCTATGTCCAGCAGTGGACGTCTTTCGGCTGATATGATGAGGTATCGTTCACCGGATAAAATAGAGAGTAACTAAAATGCTGATCACTACCCATCGATGGGTTTCTTATACAATGTATGTATGTATGTATGTATGTAAACTCTTTATTGCACAAAAATATAAATATTACAATTAACACTAAATTAATGTACAAAGGCGAACTTATCCCTAATTGGGATCTCTTCCAGCTAACCCTGAAGCAAATGAGTAAGGACAATGCATGGGGTTGGACACATACAAGTTTGCACGAAAAGTAATAATAAATGATAATACTTATAAATAAATAAATAAATTTTAAACAAATTAGCAAGTACATAAACTAATATAAACGTACATGTATAATACACACATATATACATATACATATATACCTACATAAATATATAAATAACAACTCTAATCATTATAGGAACCTGACTTCACGACTCATTCAGCCACAAAGTTTTTAAATTCCTCTTTAGAGAGACTACAGAAGCGGACTGCCTTAAGGACAACGGAAGTTCATTCCACAGTTGGACACCACGGACTGTGAAGGATTTGGCATAGAAACGTGTTTTATTAGACGGAACCGCAAGGGAAAGATTTCCAAACTTCTTTTAATCGATTTCCATACAAAATTAACTGAAACCCAATATAAAATGCCAATTTAGGTAAATTGTATGAGTTTGTGTAGCATTATACTAAACTCTATATAGTCTCTATACTCTGATTATCATTTTATTTACACTCATCAAGTTGGTTTCACTTAGTATTAAGTATTGCACGACGCCACTCATCTCAAGCATTCAATTAACCTGGAATTATCCCAAATCCCGCGTAAACCCCCGTTATTAACTATTCAAATACCTCCTCTAGTAACTTTGGCACTAGTTACATCCTGTGAATTCTCATAACAATGAATAGATATAGCTGATTTAAAGATTAATTAAATAATTAATTAATTAATTAATTAATTAATTAATTAATTTTCTGATTTATTAAATGACCGGAGTGGAAGCGCTAATAATGAAGCAGCAACTGAGATGGTGTGGTCATGTTTTGCGCATGGACGACAGTAGACTGCCGAAGGCGGTGTTTTACTCCGAACTCTCGTGCGGTAAACGCAGGCAGGGCGGACAGTATCTGCGGTACAAGGACGTCTTAAAGCGCAACATCGCTAGTGATAGATGGGAGGAGCTTGCCAGTCACAGACCGGAATGGCGTCGGAACGTTCACACAAAGGTGAACGCATTCGAACAAAAGCGTCTTGAAGACCTTGATGCAAAGCGCCATGTACGGAAGACTCAAACTAAACCCTCCTATAACTATACCTATAACTCGGCCGGCCAACTCTTTTGTGCACCCTGTAACCGCACTTTCAAAGCAAAATTTGGTTTTGCCAGCCACATTAGAGCACATCACCCGGACTAGACCTATTGCAGGATTCGCCGTTACCGGACTCGGTATGGAGGACATGATGATGATGATGATGATGATGATGATGATAGCTGATTTACACAAAACACAACTTATATTTACAAAAATTGGGCAAGAGCATGTCGGACCATGCTCAGTGTAGGGTTCCGAAGCCGTTAAGTACTACAAACATGAAATTCAACAAGTAATAACTAATTTTCTATTTAAAGTCAATTGGTGCCGTCTTAGATGATGTTAGTAGGTATAAACACTTTAATCGCCTGTATCTCAAGAACCAATGATGTCTACGCAGTCGTGATAGTTTTCCTTTAAAATTCGTTGTATGTGCTTTCATATAAGTTGCACTTGAGTCTAACAAAAATTTGCGCTTTAAAGCTTAATATTTCCATAAACGGATTACTTAATCGAAAAACTGTTTTCACAAACCCGTAATATTTTCGAAAGTCCTATCCATCTTAGTGGTCAGGGTTGGCAACGCATTTGAGGTGTTGGGATTATAGTCTTGAGAATTCAAATGTGTATGGGTCTCAGATCCCACTTACCATCAGGTGGCCTGAGTGCTCGTGTGCCTTCTCCTTAACATAAAAAAAACTACGTATCCCCAAATAAAGACATAACTGAAACATTGACACATATTAATATTATTTTGCGATTATGTGACATGTGATATTCTGTAAAACATTTTGAATGAATGAGTATATGTACTGTTACCCTAAATCGTAGAGAGATTGGGTTATTTCCGGTCTGTGATGGCGTCAAAAAAACAATCGAAGCCACTTCCGGCTCCAAGAAAGCAATTAGTTCAAATAACAATCCGTATCCTCACTAATACAACTAAAGCGAGGTATGTTTGTGTGTTTAATCAGTATTGAGATATAGATAACTTCACTTTCCGAACAGGAGATAAAAACATTTTAATCAAACAAATGATTTTTCAATGATTTGCGATATTGTTCCGAGATATTATAATATTTAAAACTATTAATGTAAAATTGTGTTACTGACAATTAAATCTCAATTGTAGATGGATACCTACATACAGACATAACAAAAAAATTAATAAGTGAGTCTGACGACACGTTGGCCTAGTTGGAAGTGACCCTGCCTCTGAAGCCAGCGGTCCTGGGTTCATATCCCAGTAAGGGCAGATATTTGTGTGATGAGCGCGAATATTTGTTCCTGAGTCTTGGATGTTTTCTATTTATTTAAGTATTTCTTTCTCTATATAAGTATGTTTATCGTTGTCTAGTTAGTTCCCATAGTACAAGCCTAGAGCTTAGTTTGGGACTAGGTCAATTTGTGTGAGATTGTCCCGTGATATTTATTTATTTATTTATTATTAGTTAGCGTGGCCAACTTTATGGTCCTTACCGACTGTACTTTTATTTGCAAAGTCATTTATCAAGACCAACCTGTCCAAACTCTATGGGTCTACGATAAGTATAGAGGAGATTGTCAACAGCTTCCGGCTCCATTAGAACAGATCATTGATGCCATCGAGGTTACGTAGGTATACCAAATTCAGCTCACTCGGTCCCCGGGAAATTCAAATCTTCCTTGTATACACACACATACATTGGCAAATTGATGAAAGGATTGTATCATTTAAATTCAAATTCTATTCAATTACTTATTCAGTAAATTAGCGGGTGGTAGGACCTTGTGCAGGGTCCGTCCGGATCGCTACCTCCATCTTATCCATTAACCTACCGCCAAACAGCAGTGTTCGCATTGTTGTGTTCCGGTTTGGGGATAAGACAGCCGGTGAAATAACTAGCATAGAGGCATTCCATCTTAGTCCTCAGGGTTGGCAACGCATTTGCAGTCTTAGGATTGCAGTCTTGTGAATGCGAATGTCTATGGGTCACAGTTTCCACTTACCATCAGGTGGCCTGTGTGCTCGTTTCCCACAAATTTTAGACCAATATCCATACTACCCACTTTCAGTAAAATATTTGAGAAATTGATTTTGTCACAGTTAGCGGAACATTTTCGGTATAATAATTTATTACACAATAAACAATTTGGTTTTACTCGGGGTCGCTCGACAACCGAAGCTGGTGTTGAGTTGATTAAAACCATTTTTAATGCCTGGGAAGGGTCACAGGATGCTTTAGGTATTTTTTGTGATCTGTCCAAGGCCTTCGATTGCGTTAACCATGACACATTGATCAGGAAACTACACCACTATGGAG
Organism: Acleris holmiana; assembly: GCA_949316455.1. Classification (NCBI taxonomy): domain Eukaryota; kingdom Metazoa; phylum Arthropoda; class Insecta; order Lepidoptera; family Tortricidae; genus Acleris; species Acleris holmiana. Next base: position 1,006,805 of record OX438790.1, on the reverse strand, counting down.
TTAGAGGTACTGCGCTAAACTTAATAAAAACGTACTTATACGGGAGAATACAAAGGGTAGACGTGAATGGAGTACGATCACCTGGGTCATTGGTCTCAATGGGCGTACCACAGGGCTCAATATTGGGTCCATTTTTATTCCTCATCTACATAAATGACTTACCTTACCTTATAAAGGACAACCATGATATAGTCTTGTTTGCTGATGATACGTCACTTGTGTTCAAAGTTAAACGACAACAGCAGTTTAATGTCAATGTAAACAATGCTATATCAAAAGTAGTCGATTGGTTTAGTGTTAATAATTTATTACTGAATGAGAAAAAGACGAAATGTATAAAGTTCATGACTACTAATGTGAAAAATAGTCAAACTACTGTAACTATTAAAAATAACAAACTAGACCTAGTTAATGATACAGTGTTTCTTGGTATAACGTTAGACTCCAAGCTCCAATGGGGTCCTCATCTTGCTGGATTGGCGGGTAGACTCAGTTCTGCAGTTTTTGCAGTTAATAAGATTCGGCAATTAATAGACTTAGATACCGCTCGATTAGTTTATTTTAGTTACTTCCATAGTATTATGTCATATGGTATTTTACTGTGGGGTAGTGCTGCTGATGTAAATAGCATCTTTGTTCTGCAGAAGAGGGCTATTCGTGCTGTCTACAAGATGGGCCAGAGAGACTCGCTTAGAGATAAGTTTAAAGAAATTAACATATTGACCATGCACAGTCAATACATTTATGAAAACATTATGTATGTTCATAAAAACATCGCTAAATTTAGAAAGAACTGTGACATACATAATGTTAATACCAGAAATAAATATAAGCTTGCAGTGCCCTTCACGCGGCTCCATAAAATAAAAAACTCTTTTATGGGTAATTGTATTAGGTTCTATAATAAGCTCCCAAGTAATGTTACTGAACTATCAGTAAATAAATTTAAGAGTTACGTTAAGCGTAAACTAATTTCTAAAGCATATTATAGTATTAAAGACTATATTAATGATAACAATGCTTGGGACTGAATTGCTTGTAATAAAATGTTTAGTCCTTACGACAAAAGGTTGCGAACGTCGAAAAAAAAAGACATCCGACAGAGTTTCTTACAGGTTCTTCTCTGATCGGTCGCGATTTGAACCTGCAGTCAATTTAGGCTAAGTCGCTACTATGACGTTTCAAAAGAGTTTATTATTTGTAAACCTACTTGAATAAAGATTATTCTGATTCTGATTCTGATTCAATGCCATTAAAAAAAAAAAAAAAAAAACATTGCCCTCATGCTTTAACACGTCGGTAATATGCAGTGAATCTACTAGCGCTTCGGACAAGACGCCATCTTTGCGAAGATGAAGCGCCGAAAGAAGCTCACTACATAGTATTAAACAAAGTCACTTCCCGCTGTCTATCCCTATGTATGCTTAGATCTTTTAACTAAGCAACGGATTTTGAAGCGGTTTTTTACGGTTCCGTAGTCAAACTAGGAACCCTTATAGTTTCGCTATGTCCATCCGTCCCTCCGTCCGCAGCCTAGCGCAGAGACTCTTAGTACTAGAAAGCTGTAATTTGGCATGAATATACGTCAACAACAATAACATATTAGTCACGAGAGATAATGATTCAAGAGGAAGGTTTATATGTATAATACCTTAACCCGGAGCAAAGCGAGGGCAGGTCGCTAGTGAGTAATAAAGAAAGGTTATAGAGGCTAATATTTAGCTTGAGTAGTTAATATAACTACTAGGTACAGCTATTATGTCAAGTTATCACAAAGAGGTTATATTCCATTGTTAAACTCTAGTGCCTGAAAGCCAAACTTTCGGTTAGGTAGTTAAGATTGGGTTACCTGCGCTTAAGAGGCAGTTATACGGAGCCTCTTTTCAATGTTTAACCCGCGACAAAAATAGAGGGGTGATATACATACATACATAAATCACGCCTGTTTCCCAGAGGGGTAGGCAGAGACCACTTCTTTCCACCTGCTACGATCCTGACAAAGCTCTTTCGCTTCTTCCACATTCATACATCGAGTCATGCATGCAGGGGTGATATAATTTGTAATTTTCACTCCTCACGCTTTTAAATGGTTCAGAATAGTCTTGTATAGGCGGACTAAAGTGACATGATAAAAACGACGGGTTGCACTCCGGGAGTGCCGGCAGAAGTGAAAACTTGAATATTAACGTTGTGCATTTACAAACGTTGCCCTGCGCAGCCTAAACGAAGCAGCAGGCGCAGGCATACAGGGTCGCCGCACCGTAGAAAGAGGGGATACTTCCTCTCCTATGCCGCGCCGGCTGTCTACTCTCCATCCGTCTTACGAATGTTCGGTCAGGTCACGTGTCCTGACGCGAGTTTAACATTTTTAACCCATTACAAAAATAGTGTACAACGCCGCTAAAGAAGTTTCACTTCAAAAAGATGAAATTGGTTTATTCTGTAAGTAGGTCGCACGGGCACTTACATACATACATAACATCACGCCTTCATTCCCAGACTGGGGTAGGCAGAGCTACAGAAACACCAACAACTCTAAAACAGCTTGTTAATAATTCTGTAACCACATTTTGCATAATCAGGCCAAGAAGTTGACTAGTGTATTAGTGACAGGTTGCAAGCCCATCGCCTAACAGTACTACAAGCCCTTATTCCCTTAGTCACCTCTTACGACATCCACGGGAAGACATGGAGCACGGGCACTTTACACGCCAAAATTCAACTAGCGCTTCCCAAGAGGAGAGCGCTGCTGAGAAGAAACGCCGCAAGAAACTCGATGGTCAATAATTTTTAAAAATAAATATAGCTTATGACAATGATAGATCTTAACCTAGCAATATAAAACAATAAATAAAAAATGAAAATTTAAATATGTCATGGAAAATAAACTCAAAGCCAAATAAATAAAATAATAATGTTGTTACCTACCCATGAAGTTGCAAGACTACATGAAATAAAAACATATAAATGCTTCAATACGGTCTCCTACAGAAACCGTGTCCCCTAGGCTAGATAGGTACAGTTCTCAGATGTACATACTTTTGCACCTTATCTCATTGAAGTAAGGTGCTAAAGTGTACACATATTTAAGAACTCGACTATACTATAATAGCTTACTATTACGTTAGGTATCTTAGACCATGTTACTCCATTTCCTTATATTTACCTTGGACAACCACAAACTAGGCCGCAAAGACGTTATCGATTAGCATTACCAAATAATAAACTAGTACTCAGGAACAAAAGCGCATATAATATGTGTATAAAAGTTTATAATAAAATCCCGCCTGCATTAAAGACATGGTGCCATAGTGAATTCAAAATAAAATTATACAGAATCTTAAGTGACAATTGTTTTTATAGCATAAATGATTTTTTAATGTTTAAGTTTTAAATACTGACATGTTATTACATTTAGTTAACTTGACTTGAGATATATTGATAGACATGTATTTAATATAATTCTAATTTTATTTTATATGACATCATTTTTTTTTTTTGTATAATTTTAATCTATTTTTACTTATAACATTACAATTTCCTCTTTACAATTTTATATTATTATGTTTAATTTAACTTTCACATGCCTGACTCGGCTGAATATATCTTGGGAAGCTATGTATACCAATTTTAAGATCTGTATTACTTACCATATGTTCTTGTGAATAAACGATTCATTCATTCATTCATTCAAACAGCCAGACACATGTTGGGTTGAGGCACGCATGGCTCACCTATTTTGCTCAAATTCGTTGGCGGAGCGGCACGCGGCGAGCCGCCGAGAGTCGGTCTTTTGACCGTGATCAAATGCGCCTCGGTGTGCGTGCCTCGCGTAATTTGGACGTGTATCCCAGTGTGCCGCGGGCAGAACGAACAGTTCAAACTTGTCTGTGGGCGAAACGCGTACAAATTTGATAATGTTGCTGAGCCGTTCCACCACCGAAGCGAATTCTTTCTTTTTTTAATAATTGTCCGACGCCATTTTGAAATGTCGGCTTGCGGCGAGCATGCTGTCTCACCCGCGCATGTTTATGTGCAACAATTTGGCTCGCGAGCAGCTTGCCGCGCGGGGCGAGCATGCCTCAGGCAGAGCCGCTCAGATTCCTACCTAGCTTTACCCTTGTCATCGAAGTGCGCGGTGAATGGTCACCTGGGCATACAACCTTCACCACCGAGGTCTTCCTACATACGTCTTTTGATTATTTGTTATTTCCTATTCCCAAAAATAACTTAATTGTTGTCTATTTCTGCATTACAGTGACAAGTCTCGAGACTAAAAAGCCATAATGACACTCGACCTTCATCCACCTTTGCTCGGGTGGATAAAAATCTCATGTCATAATGTCTTACTTTACTCCCTTGCTGAACGATCTACTATTAATTTATTACTAACGTAATTTATATAACGACACGTTAGCCTAGTTGGGAGTGACCCTGCCGATGCAAGCGGTCCTGTGTTCATTTCCCGGTTAAGGCAGATATATCTGAGTCTTGGATGTTTTATATGTATTCAAGCATATTCTCTATCTAAGTATGTTTATCGTTGTCTAGTACCCATAGTACAAGCCTAGAGCTTAGTTCGGGTCTCTATCAACTTGTGTGAGATTGTCCCCTGATATTTATTTATTACAGGACAGGGCCTCTATTCTACTGAGTTATAACAATATCGCGTTTAACGTGCTTTAGAATCGTTTATGTCAGAGTCACCATTATTGTCAATGACATTAGGGTTATCAGTACGTTGACAATACGGAAACACGTCAAAAGCGATATCGTTATAATGCAGTAGAATAGAGGCCCAGTAGATTTAACTCCATGAGAATAAACTAAAGAAAAGTATTATAAAAGAGGCACTACCACTAAAGCTGTCCCTTAACAGGTTCCCAAAGCTTTGTACACTATGCTAACCCCGCGGCGTTCCCCAACATTCAACATTCATTCATTTTGTTATTTCATTATTAAAATCCAATACCGCACAATGAAGCTTTAAGAATGACACTTTTAACTAGAATATATAATTTAACGGACTAGTTTGACATATGAATTGTTGGCATATGAAAAAACTTGCACGGAAATGTTTTTTAGGGTTCCGTAATTCAAAAGAAAAACACACAATCCTTATAGGATCACTTTGTTGTCCGTCCGTCCATCCATCCGTCCGCCTTTATCTCGGGAACGCGTGAAGGTATCAAGTTGAAGTTTCAACCATATACTTATAGTCTGTAATTTTTGGTATTTAAAAAAGTGTAAACAAAAAAACCACGTGACATTGACAGATGACAGTTTGTCAGCCAATAGGAGCAGAACACTGACACGTCAAAGCTCGACCAAACAGCTTGGATTGGTTGATGAGCAGAGCCACGTGGTTTGGTTTGTTTACACTTTTTTAAATACCTAAAAGTACAGACTATAGGTCTGCATTCCTTTGAAACTAAGAAAAGAAATCATGCTTCTAAGTTAATTTAAAAAAAGATACGGCCATTTATGCTTTAATTTAGGTTACTTCCGATAGACCTAGAATCCTACTCGCCAATTTGTATAAAATATTCCTTTCCCAAACATATCATTTGACAAACTGCGTGTTTTTCGAAACTGTAAATCAGGTAGAACCTTGTAGGTTAGGTTGGTTTTATAAAAAAAACAACTGGACACGTAAAAGTCTGTTTGAATTTATTCCAATTAATAACTTTTTGTTTTTATCGCTACCACCATCTTATCCATTAACCACCCGCCAAGCAACAGTGTTCGCATTGTTCCGGTGTGGAGATAAGACAACCGGTGAAATTACTAGCATAGAGGCATTCCATCTTAGTCCTCAGGGTTGGCAACGCATTTGAGGTCTTAGGATTATAGTCTTGAGAATTCAAATGTCTATGGATCTCAGATTCCACTTACCATCAGGTGTCATGAGTGCTCGAGTGCCTACTCCTTAATATAAAATAAAAACTAGGTGTCAAATTCAAATTGTTTATTGCATGACTATAGGTACAAAGGTAAGATGTTAAGTAATAATGTCAAATTCGTAAGTCTTTAGCCTACTATTATCTATGGTGTACAATGTCGCGCACAGAGGGTTCCGTAACATTATCCCACCACACACTCACATCCACACACACACACATCAACCACGGTGTCTGTATTAGGATCGAGCAAAAAACGGCAAAAAAGTCACGTTTGTTGTATGGGAGCCCCCTTAAATATTAATTTAATTATTTATTTTTAAAGTGAATACCCGGTGTCCCAAAAATCGACGTTAAGCCGAAAATAAGTGATAGGGCAGCTCATAAGCTATCGATTTAACCCCCATGTATGTTCAGCAATTTTTAGTTTGGAAGTTTGTTTTTCCATACTAGATGAAAAGGGTTCACTTAGTATGGATAAAGTAACTTCGTGTAATTACTCAAAAAAATATTGACAAGTAGCTTTAAAAATGTGCTAAGTTCATAATGATTCTATCGAAGTAAGAAACTACTGGAAAAAACTTGAAATAATGCTTGAACTCAAGGGTTTTTCGTAACCTAACATAAGGAAAAAACACAATAATTCCGATTAAAATGATAAATAACTCCGAAAGTACTAAAAATCGCTGAACACACATGGGGGTTAAATCGATAGCTTATGAGCTGCCCCATCACTTACATACACACATAGCATCACGCCTTCATTCCCAGAGCGGGGTAGGCAGAGCTACAGAAATATCAACAACTCTAAAAAGACTTGTTTATAATTCTGTAACCACATTTTGCACAATCAGGCCAAGAAGTTTACTAGTGTATTAGTGACAGGTTGCAAGCCCATCGCCTAACAGTACTATAAGCCCTTATTCCCTTAGTCGCCTCTTACGACATCCACAGGAAGACATGGAGTGGCACTATTCTAACCCGGCAACCTCACGGGTCACTTCTTTCCGGCTTAATGTCGATTTTTGGGACACCGGGTATACAACTAAATATTTCAAGTGTTTACCAGTTGCCGTTATTAATATCGAGCAAAAAACTACAAAAAAAAAACACATTTTGTTGTATGGGAGCCCCCTTAAATATTTATTTTATTTAGTTTTTAGTATTTGTTGTTATAGCGGCAACATAAACACATAATTTGTGAAAATTTCAACTGTCTAGCTATCGCGGTTCTTGAGATGCAGCCTGGTGATAGACAGACGGACAGAGCGAAGTCTTAGTAATAGGGTCCCGTTTTTACCCTTTGGGTACGGAACTCTAAAAGCAGCGTAACTTAATTTTCATATAATTGATTGTGTGTGTGATTAAAATATAGTGAGGTACCAAAACCGATCCCCTTGTGATGTAAAGGTAAGCAAAGTCCCGCGGAAAACGAACGAAACTACAATATAATACACTAGCGACCCGCCAGCGGCTTCGCCCACTGCAATTGTTTTTACATCACATTTACCAATTTTAAGACTCATTTTTCTACACCTTCGGTTACATTGTTCAAATTTTACCAAGGATTCCTAATTTTTTTCAAAATGAAATGTAGCCTATGTCAAATTGGAAGAATGTAGCATTCTATTGGTGAAAGATTTTTTTAAATCGGCCCAGTACTTTTTGATTTTATTCATTACAAACATACAAACATACAAAAATAGGTACAAATCTTTCCTCTTTATAATATTAGTATAGATATAAAACCATCTTGATTATCCAAAACTAATCCTACACTGCATTATCTATATTTGATTCACGTATCAACAACCTACAAATTACGATGCCCGTGAAACCTTCTTTTGTCTCGCTCGCTTCTCTTTCTAACGTAGTTTCATGATATCGAACCGTTCTTTAGTACTGAAACGGGAGCGGACCCAGCCGCGCGTGTCGCACCCAAAACAGTAAAATTACAAAGAAATTAGGGAAAAAAACAATTAAATAACATTCGTTTACCATTGTTAATTACATTTGTGACGTTTTTAGGTCAATTTGCGTGTTTGCACATTGGTTTTTGTCGTGTTTTTGAGTAAAGGAAATTTCAAGATGGCGTGTTAACAAATTTTTGGATTTTTTGTGCTTTTTCGCCAGTTAAAACAGCTGATAAAGGTGAGTTTTGGATGTATTATCTATTTATGTTACTGTTTTTGACAAGTAACTGGCTCTTTTGCTGTTTTGATCGAAATAATTACAATAAAAGAGGGATGGGATTTACGTAGTCATTTGTTGTATTGAACTACATTTGTTTTATTATGTAATTATTTTGAAAATGCATCTTATATACTTAGTCATTGACATACCTGGGATAACTCGGGGCAAGTTTTACTGATTTGATATCGATAATAAAGATGTCGATGTAATTAAATACTGTTTATGACACCACGAACAAAAGTAAACAGTCTTATAAAAGGTGAGGTAATTTCAATAACCAACATGAACGAGAAATTGGCTTTGAGTCATTATAAATATTTAAAGAATGCCCCGTTAACCACCGTGGACGTTGAGAGAACGTTTAGCAGGTCAAAGTGGATATTTTAATCTCGACGGCAATCATTAATACTGACGAATATGGAAAAAATATAGTCATAGTCATATATTTTATTGCCTTATGTTGTAGTTACAAAGATCTTAAATACTATTACATGGATCAACATAAACCCTGTGAGGGCACTGCAATTACTCTCCTTAACTAAACTTACAATACTTACAATACTAGCTTTCTTATATTGACTAGTTACAAATAGTTATTTAGGTACATAGAGAGAGAGTTACAAATACAATTTACAGCTTACTATTAAATACCGAGTCTTTCACAACCTGTTTAATTGTTAGAGGTAACTTATTATATATTTTCACAGCCATATTATGCTGTGTTCTGTCTCTAACTATTTTAAGATTAGTAAATAACTAATTAATTTATTGCGTTTTCTAAGGTTGGTCCGACTACTGCTACTGTTAATATCTCTATCCTTTGCAAATTGACCTTTATTTGTTCTCACTAGTCTACAGATTTCATAGATGTATATTGATGTCAATGTCAATATCTTTAAGGAAGTAAAATTTGGTCTACATGTCTCCGTTGACTATATTGTATTGTATTGATTGTACATGATAAATAAACGTTTTAATTTGTTTAAAATGAGGAGAAAATAAGTAATATTTATTTGTGTCGAATAACATTTAGATTTGGGCAGTAACATCGATATATTTTTTGTCGATAACATATTTTGCAACATCACTTTCGTATAGATGGCCCAAGTTATCCCAGGTATGCTAATTGCTAATTGGTATGATATTAATTAGATGTATGCCTTATATATCAGCGGTTGCAGAACCATGTAAAGTGTACGTCCGTAAAGATACGGTGTTATCTTTAAACACCTAAGCAGCATAGTTCTCATTTCAATATCTGAGTATTACGTGTAGTAAGACCACTAATGAAACTACTAGCATAGATTCTCAGGCGACTAAGGGAATAAGGGCTTGTAGTACTGTTAGGCGATGGGCTTGCAACCTGTCACTAATACACTAGTAAACTTGTTAGCCTATTTGTGCAAAATGTGGTTACAGAATTATAAACAATTATTTTTACAGTTGTTGGTATTTCTGTAGCTCTGCCTACCCCACTCTGGGAATAAAGGCGTGATGTTATGTATGTATGTATGTATGTTTTGCGTCAAACGTAAATAATTATCTTTAAGCCATTTTTGTAATTTTTTATTATAAATCAAATAGTACGCCACGGAAAATTATATGAAATAAATTTATATGACATACCGTTTGCTATAATCAAATCACTTTCATTTCAAATATTTAGATTAATATTCTCTTACTAAAAACATGCGCGTGAGCAAGTTATAAGATATGCCAAATTTCAAGTTCATAGCTTCTATAGTTTCAGAGAAAAACTGCTGTGACATACAGACAGACACCGATGTCTCACAGGGGTTCCTTTTTACCATTTTGACACGGAACCCTAAAAAAAAATGCACGAAAGGAGAAGAAATACTCAAAAGTGTTTTTTTAAACATGCTTTACATACATACATACATCACGCCTTCATTCCCGGGGTGGGGTAGGTAACAGAAAAAACGCAATATATCGTTTTAACGCTTTGTAATAGATGCCGTAGCATACAAGTCGTAGCCGTGCTACGTGCTACGAATGTGTTGCTACGCCCGTAGCAAAGTTAGTTAAAAGAACTTTTAACTACTTTATTATAAGATTTTTTCGGCAAATGTTAATAGAATTTAAGTCTTTAGTCCATGTTTTTAAAGTTTTTATTCTTCTGTATAGTTCTTTTATTGAATAGTTGTTTTCGTAAACCACTTAAATAAGGACTTCACAACTTCCAAGAAATGAAGTAAACTTTTTCAGTTGAAAATAGTTTTTATTTAAGGTTTTTATAATGTTAAAAAGTTTATGTAAGGACAATCAATTAGCCCAAAAAAACCACAAGTTTTATTGAAAAACATTTGTTAGAAACATTAAGAAATTATACGTACCTCTATCTACTATACCAGTTGATCAATATTGCTTTGACATATTTCCGTATTTTAAATGATAGTATAGCTATTATTTAATTGACATTAATGGACGTGTAAGCCATTAAAATAAAATACATACATACATACATCACGCCTTCATTCCCAGAGTGGGGTAGGCACAGCTACAGAAATACCAACAACTCTATAAAGACTTGTTTATTCTGTAACCACATTTTCCACAAGCAGGCGTAGAAGTTTATTAGTGTATTAGTGACAGGTTGCAAGCCCATCGCCTAACAGTACTACAAGCCCTTATTCCCTTAGTCGCCTCTTACGACATCCACGGGAAGACATGGAGTGGCACTATTCTAACCCGGCAACCACACGTACCTCCTCCATTTTTGAAGCCTGAAATAAAAACTATACGCAATCACCACTTTTATCTTAAAATGGACAGTTTTCCCACAATTCTTAAACACCAAGCTTAATATTAAATTTCGCATCCCTTTCGTACCCTTTTCCAAGATTCGTCCTTAATGCGTTTTTAATGGTAATTCCTCGCAGGTGAGCGGAGAGGTAATTATCCCACGGGAAAATCTATTCATTCTTTATAATAACAGGATTATGGGATAAAATGACTAATATTTTCCCGTCAAATCCGGTGACATTGACTGAGTCGTTGGATCCTCAACCTCGAGGGATGTCGGTTTGAATCTAGTTTACCAACTTCAGTCATTACATACTTTAAAACAAAGTTTAATTGACAAGGTGGTGGTTAGTGGTGGTAGGACCCTGTGCTGGGTCCGTCCGGATCGCTACCACCATCTTATACATTAACCACCCGCTAAGCAACAGTGTTCGCATTGTTGTTCCAATGTGGGGATAAGACAACCGGTGAAATTACTACATTGACGACACGCTAGCCTCGTTGGTAGTGACCCTGCCTTCGAAACTAGAAGTCCTGGGTTCAAATATTTGTGTGATGAGCATGAGTATTTGTTCCTGAGTCTTGGATGTTTTCTATGTATTTAAGTATGTATTTCTCTATCTAAGTATGTTTATCGTTGTCTAGTACCCATAGTACAAGCCTAGAGCTTAGTTTGGGACTAGGTCAATTTGTGTGACATTGTCCTGTGATATTATTATTATTATTATTATTATTCCATCTTAGTCCTCAGGGTTGGCAACGCATTTGAGGTCTTAGGATTATGGTCTGGAGAATTCTAATGTCTAAGGGTCTCAGATTCCACTTACCATCAGGTGGCTTGAGTGCTCGTGTGCCTTCTCCTTAACATAAAAAAATGGTTTTTGTATATGACACATGCAAATTACTGTTATGAATCGAAAACATGTACCTCCTGATCACTAAAAATGAAATAAGCGAAAGTAGACAAGTATCTTCGTCGTAGAAAACCAAATAACAATTTTCTACGAAGAAAAACATAATCTCGTTTGATAACCGAGTTAACTAGGAAGAAAAGTGTCTTCGTCGTAGAAAACCAAACAAAATAACTGTTTTCTACGAGGAAAAAAATATTATATATATTTGATAACCGAGTTGTTTTTTTATTATTTTTTTTATGTTAAAGAGAAGGCACCCGAACACTCAGACCGCCTGATGGTAAGTGTAAGTGCAACCCTGAGGACTAAGTTGGAATGCTTCTATGCTAGTTATTTCACCGGCTGACTTATCCTCACACCGGAACAACAATGCAAACACTGTTGCTTGGCGGGTGGTTAATGGATAAGATGGTGGTAGCGATCCGGACGGACCCTGCACAGGGTCCTACCACCGCTAAAACTAGAAGCTAACTAACTAGCTAGCTAGTTAACTAGAAGGAATTATTTTTCCTAGTAGAATACATACATATATAAAGTCACGCCTTTATTCCCAGAGCGGGGTAGGCAGAGCTACAGAATTACCAACAACTCTAAAAAACTTGTTGATAATTCTGTAACCACATTTTGCACAATCAGGCTAACATGTTTACCAGTGAATTAGTGACAGGTTGCAAGCCCATCGCCTAACAGTACTACAAGCCCCTATTCCCTTAGTCGCCTCTTACGACATCCACGGGAAGACGTGGAGTGGCACTATTCTAACCCGGCAACCACACGGAAAATACCAGTAGAATACCAGTTATCAAACTTGATTATCTAAGAGGAACAAGGGTTAATTTGTTACCGTGCCATGCTGCAACGGTAGGATTTAGATGGAAATTGGAATAGAGTTAATACCCCGGATTAACGAAGGGTACTTTTCATCAGAAGATATAGGAATTCCCGAGGGAATAACGGTAAGAGAGGCAGAGGCTAATCCGAATTCAAATCATTTACCGCGCCTCATATTTCATTATTATAGGTTGGAGTTGAAAGTAGATAGAAATGTAATGTTTAAAAAATAATAAACTTATTTTCAAATGGTAATAGTCCAGGGCCTCTATTCTTTTTTTTTTATGTTAAGGTGAAGGCACACGAGCACTCAGGCCACCTGATGGTCAATGGAATCTGAGACCCATATACATTTGAATTCTCAAGACTATAATCCTAAGACCTCAAATGCGATGCCAACCCTGAGGACCAAGATGGAATGCCTCTATGCTAGTAATTTCACCGGTTGTCTTATCCCCACACCGGAACACAACAATGCGAATGCTGCTTGGCGGGTGGTTAATGGATAAGATGGTGGTAGCGATCCGGACGGACCCTGCACAGGGTCCTACCACCGCTAAATTATTCAGTGGTGCCAGACAAGTTGCATTCGACACTCGCTAGCGATTATGTTTCGATTGAAAAATATATGGAATTGACGTAAGTGTCACGTTACTATCTCGCTGGCTTACGTCAATTCCATACATTTATCAATCGAAACATAATCGCTAACGATTATCGAATGCAACTTGTCTAGCATCACAGGTGCGTTAAAACGTTATCGTGTTTGACACGTTTAAGAATCGTGTATGTCACAGTCGCCATTATTGTAAATGACATAAGAGTTATCAAAACATTGACAATACGGAAACAGGTCAAAAACGATATCGTTATTACCTTGTACAATTCCAGCCCTGCTGGAGTTGGCTTTTGTTTAAAATGTTGTGGAGTAGACTTTAGTTTTCAGCTGGTTTTTAGGGTTCCGTAGTCAAACTAGGAACTCTTATAGTTTCGCTATGTCCGTCCGTCCGTCCGCAGCCTAGCTCAATGACTCTTAGTACTAGAAAGCTGCAATTTGGCATGGATATACATATTAGTCACGCCAACAAAGTGGTTAAAATAAAATCTTGAAAATTCTTTTAGGGGGATGTATTTTCTTTCTCGTCTACCCTATAGTGTGGGGTATAGTTGGATAGGTCTTTCAAAAATATTGGGTTTGTGGAAACAGTTTTTCGATTAACGGACCCGTTTATGAAATATTAAGCTTTAAAGCGCGAATTTTTGTTATAGTCATGTGCCTTACTGACTTACGAAGTATTTTGCGACTTATTCAATTTGCCAAAATTACTATATGAATCGAAGGGATTGAGCCTCCTGAACAAGGAAGTAAAAAAAAATACAAGGAACTGGGCTGGAATTCTACAAGTTAATAACGAATGATATCGTTTTTGACCAGGGCCTCTATTCAACTGCGTTATAACGATATCATTTTTGACCTGTTTCCGTATTGTCAACGTTTTGATAACTCTTATGTCATTTACAATAATGACGACTGTGACATAAACGATTCTTAAACGTATCAAACACGATATCGTTTTAACGCACCTGAATAGAGGCCCTGTTTCCGTATTGTCAACGTTTTGATAACTCTAACGTCATTTACAATAATAGCGAATGTGACCATAAACGATTCTTAAACGTGTCAAACACGATATCGTTTTAACGCATCTGAATAGAGGCCCTGGGCTGGGATTCTACACGGTAATAACGATATCGTATTTGTCATGTTTCCGAATTGTCAACGTTTTGATAACTCCTTTGTCATTTACAATAATGGCGACCGAGTCTTAAACGATTCTAAAACACGTCAAACGCGATGTCGTTATAACGCAGTAGAATAGTGGCTCTGATATAAATAATATACGCTCGTATAAAAACCTAAAGTGTCATTCTATGGAACTTGCTAACTATGTAAACAAGCCGCCATACTAAAATTGACATTAGATGTCAATTTCAATATATTGTATGTTTACATATTTAGCAAGTTCCATAGAATTACAGTATAGCCCTTTTCACGAGAGAAGCTGTCATAATTTCGAATTTGACATTGACAGATAGATACTCAAATGTACAAAAAATCCTTTCCCATCGTATTTTCTCGGAAATGATCGTGATTATCATGCTACTTCACCAGACGGTGGGGGAAGCATTAATTAGTAATCGATACATGTTATTTTTCTCAAACATGCTCGGAAAAAAACATTTTTTCATTATACTCCTAGGAGTAAAAAACCATATGAAATCACTTTTCGTCCATGTCCATATGTTATTTAAAAATTATCTCTTTCGCCTGTAAAATCAAATTGCCCAAGAACAAAATCCCATACACCCAATTGAATATAACTTCTTTCAAAATTTTAGGCATCTACCTAATACCTATAGGTTAGTCCAACTGAAGTCGGCTTTTTTGGTAAAAACATTGTGGTCGCCGACTTTAGTTCGACCAACCTATTAGGTAGGTGCCTACAATTTTAAAAGAAGTTATTTCTTGCGTTTTTGAATACATAGAAAACGTCCAAGACTCAGAAAGAAATACTCGTGCTCATCATACAAATATCTGCCCTTACTGGGATTTTAACCCAGGACCCCTAGCTTCGAAGTCATGGTCACTACTGTTGTGATTCTTAATAATAGGTTGTGTTATTAGATTTTAAAGTTAATAAGTATATTGGATTAACTCCACCGGTGTGATTAATTTTGATTAAAGGTGATATTATTATCTACTTATATATGTCTCAATAGTGCTTAACTTACTTCTAAGAATTAATATAGTAATTGTGAAGTTAACAATATTGTATACGTAAACATTTAACTTTAATTAGATGTTGTATTGATTGTCATGATATCACCGAATGGTTGAAAAATTGCAAGTAGGATATATGACGGTGGAGCAGTCTATCCCTCTGCGACTGACGTGACGTCTATCAGGCACCGCCAAAAAAATCGCTTTACAGCGTGAAATAGGTCTGTATCGCTCAGCAACCTCTCCTAAAGACTCCGGGCATCATAACATACCTACCATACCTATGTTAAAAA
This sequence comes from Acleris holmiana, assembly GCA_949316455.1. Classification (NCBI taxonomy): domain Eukaryota; kingdom Metazoa; phylum Arthropoda; class Insecta; order Lepidoptera; family Tortricidae; genus Acleris; species Acleris holmiana. Next base: position 991,129 of record OX438790.1, on the reverse strand, counting down.
ATCTCCAGATATTTTTACCTTGTTCAAGTTAATGTCATTTTTTTTTATTTAGAAGCCTATATACATGCTTATTATAAATTCCACATGAAAATTAAATAATCATGCTATACACTTAATAAACAATACTTATCATTGACCTATTAGTATTTTTTCTATGTTTTATCAAAAATGACGTCTGACAGTCTTCACCTCAGTAGAATGTTTCTAAAAAAGTCACCACAGAGTTGCAGAGGGCTATTTTAATTAAATTAGAAATTTAAAAAACCCCCGACCGCTAAGTTAATGAAATAACATAAAATACCCCAGCTACTTAGCGGTTCCCCGCCGTGTCACTTTAGTTAGTGTCAGTGTTCAGTTAACTATCTACTTATCAAACAATCAGCCCTTAGGGCCACTACTTATTATTTTTAACTTTTTAGCGGTTTTTTTACGGACTATTTATTTAGTCGGGGGTTTTTAAATTTCTAATTTAATTTTTTATTTTCGGCTTTTTAAACTTCTGGGCTGGGCCCGGTTTCAGCAAGGTGTAATGTGAATTCACCTTAATACACAACCATCTAATCATTCGTAATACTAATTCAGATTCAGCCATCTTGATGAGAGCTGTTTTTTTTTAATATTACCTAGATACATTATATGTGTGTATGTATGTATGTATTTGATTTTAATATTTTAAATTATATTACCTATTATAGTCTCAATGCTAAATGACGTAATCAAAAAGTGGTTGAACATGCAAACTCTTTGGTTGGATGCACGGCTTGGAAGTTGAAACAAAACTAATATCCAACTTTCCGCACGATATACAGCAACGAAAAGTAGCACTTTTTGAGCAAATGTGTTAAAACATATTAATTTACCCCGTGGAACCGTACCTTACTGACGTTAGAGGAAATAACATACCAGGCATACAGGATGTGTGACACGTGCACGACGTTCGCGACGTCATATACAGGTGATACGAAACGGGCGGGAATGGCAGCTGACGTATAACTTGATATTTAGACGAAGTGCAAGCAAAACCGTATGTATTTTTAGTTAAATGTAGCATTAATAATAATTATTTATTACTTAATTAAGTACTTGTAATGTTACTTACTTTTAAGTATTACTGTACTTTATGTTTGAAAAAATGACCTTCTGCTGGAGTTTCTTGGCGTTTCTCCGCAATGACGGTCTTGTCCGAAGCGCTAGTAAATTCACTGCATATTACCGACGTGTAAAAGAGCCCTATGGTGGCCTATTTAGTAAATAAACATTTTGATATGTCCATTTATCTACGAGTACGTATGTACACAAACTTAAATAAAGATTAACGTGTATAATGGCGAATGGTTTTAGTGGTGACCCTGCACAGGGTCCTACCACCACACTTCGTACTGTCGTTGTTTTCTTTTATTTATACCTATTTTTGTGTCTTCTGTGTAGTGAATAAGTATCTATCTTTCTTTCTTTCTTAACATTATTATAGGCTCGCTGGATAATTTTAATATATAATTTTGATGTTTTTCACAGGTATCGGGGAACACAGGATCTATTTAAACAGGTAGGTAAGGCATATTATTTTGTTGAGAAATTATAAAAATCTCCTTTTTAGGGTTCCGTAGTCAAACTAGGAACCCTTATAGATTTGCCATGTCTGTCCGCAGCCTAGCGCAGAGACTCTTAGTACTAGAAAGCTGTAATTTGGCATGAATATGCATATTTATTTATTATAACAGTCACAATATATAGAGTTTGTTTTTTTTAATGTTCTAAAGAACACACACAACTACACACACACACACTGTACACTTGCTTATTTGACCACAACCTTTCACTTTTCTCCATCTTTCAAGGGTTGGCTAAAAGAGATCCCTTAAAGGGATAAGTTCGCCTTTGTACATCATTGTTATAATAGTATTGTTTTGGTTTTTCTCTTGTATAATAAAGTGTTTGCATACATACACATAAGTAACTCCACACTTTAGTACCATGTCGCTTTGACGCATTTAAATGATTAGTACAGCTGTTCAAACATGACGTTAGGGTGACAGAGCACCAAAATGTGCAGCTATTTATAAAGCCAAACATACATCCGGAAATGTATGGAAAAAAGTCGCGACACGTGTGCAAGACGGATGGGCGATGAGATGCGATATTCCAGTGATTTATAAGCCACATTACTATTCAGTTTGGGTCCAGATTGGTTTCGGGAAGTGTGATCGGGAATCGAACTTTGGTAACTTTTTAAAACACACTTTAGTTTTACATTTACATTATAAGAGACGGAAATGATAATCAAACACAACTATAAAAATAATATTTTAAATATTGGGTCTTTTTAGGGTTCCGTAGCCAACTAGGAACCCTTATAGTTTCGCCATGTCTGTCCGCAGCCTAGCGCAGAGACTCTTAGTACTAGAAAGCTGTAATTTGGCATGAATATGCATATCAGTCACGCTAACAAAGTGGTACAATAAAAAGTAAAAAAAATTTTTTTTCTTGTCTTCCTTATGGTGTGGGGTGTCATTGGATAGGTCTTTCAAAAATATTATGGGTTTGTGAAGACAGATTTTTGATTAAGTAATCCGTTTATGAAATATTAAGCTTTAAAGCGCTAATTTTTGTTAGACTCAAGTGTCCCTCCTACAGCCAAAACTACAAATACTAAAAATCGGAAAAAAACATGAATGAAAGCGCATATCACGAATTTACAAGGAAAACTGTCACGACTAAGTAGACATCATTGGTTCTTGAGATACAGGCGATTAAAGTGTTTATACCTACTAAAATCATCTAAGACGGCACCAATTGGCTTTAAATAGAAAATTAGTTATTACTTGTTAATTTATATGTTTGTAGTACTTAACGGCTTCGGAACCCTACACTGAGCATGGTCCGATATGCTCTTGCCCGGTTTTAAATATTGGGTACTTAAATTTATTTTTTTATGTTGTGTAATTTAGAATTACTTTACATTATTAATGTAAATATTAAAATAAATATCAGAGGACAGTCTTACACTGAACTAGTCCAAAACTAATCTGTAGGCTTATACTATGCGTACTTGACAACGATAAGCATATGTACTTAAGTACTATATAGAGAAATATATGCTTTATATACCCAGAACATATCCAACTCACAGTATTCACATTGTTGTGTTCCGTTGTGGGGATAAGACAACCGGTAAAATTACTAGCATAGAGGCATTCCATCTTAGTCCTCAGGGTTGGCAACGCATTTGAGGTCTTAGGATAGTTTTGAGAATTCAAATGTCTATGGGTCTCAGATTCCACTTACAATCAGGTGGCCTGAGTGCTCGTGTGCCTACTCCTTAACATACATACATACATAACATCACGCCTTCATTCCCAGAGTAGGGTAGGCAGAGCTGCAGAAATACCAACAACTCTCTACCCGACTCCGACTCTATACTCTTTCCGAGTATGTTTGAGAAAAAATATTTACCAGGCTTAAAGAGTTGTAACTACTCAACTATTGAATCAAAATTCATCGTTAAATACCGAAGGGTTTTGAAGATACAACCAAAAACATACGAAAGAACATGTCATGTTTGAAAAATAACACATACATACATACATACATACATAAATCACGCCTGTTTCCCAGAGGGGTAGGCAGAGACCACTTCTTTCCACCTGCTACGATCCTGACAAAGCTCTTTCGCTTCTTCCACATTCATACATCGAGTCATGCATGCACGTCGGTTTCGGGTACTTAAGATTCGGCCCTTTTCCAGTATTTCCCCGATTTGATTCAAAAAAGTACGCCTAGGCCGCCTCCTTCCGACCCTTCCACTCACTTTAGCACTGTATATTTCTTTCGTCAATCTTTTTTCATCCATCATTTCTAAATGACCGAACCATCGAAGCATGCCCTTTTCAATTTTAGTCACCACATCTTCTTTCAGACCACACTTCTCTCTGATGTTTTCATTCCTTACTCTATCACACAGTTTCACACCACAAACGCAACAAACGAAACAACTATAAAGAATTTTGTTTCTTGTCGTGTTTTCACGTTTAACAGTCTATATGAAATATAACCATGTTTAATATGTGTCATCAGAGGACAGCCGGGGCGGGAAACTGGGCGCTTTCAGGGACATCGGACATAGCGATAGGTTATTTGACTAAGAGAGGAAAGAAACACTATTCGCACAATCACTGTCTTTTATTTACAACCATTTACAACCACTGTATTAATAATTCTATGCTAAAAATAACTTATGGCAGCACGGAAACACACAAGTCTCTTGGCGGAGATGTTTACTTGTTCACGAACCAAAGTAAAAGTGTTTAAAAACTAAATCCAACTCGATCACGTGGAGTACAAATCCCGCCAAGGGCCATGTCCAAGCGAGGGGGAAGAGCTGTCAGCCAATCGCTTGCGTTTCCAGTCTACCAACCTAACAAATTAGATTACAACCAACCACAAAAATAGAACGAACGGAAATCATACATAGGTTGGCCAACATTACCAATTAAATGTAACCAGTAAAATCTAATCAAAAGTGTCATATGGTGTCGCCATCTGTTGGCAGCTTTAACAAGAAATAAAGAGAATTCTCAATGCACGGTGATACCCGCTTTTAAAAAAAAGACGTGTGGCACTCGGGGACTGCCGCGGTAAAGCTATTGCATAGCATTTTGTATCAACTTATGCAATTATAATTTTTTTATTTTATTTTATTCATGTAGTATTTCTTTTTCTTTGATATTAATTCAAGTTACTCTTTTTGAGCGTGGTGACCGATAAGAAAACAATTTTTTCTATTATTAAATAAATAAAAAAGTTAATATTGTTTAAAATATTTTTATTATTTTACAATACATGTGGGTTTTATTATCTTACAGTAGCTGTTGGTTATTCAGGAATATTTATCATTGAATATTTATCCGATTTCGGAGCAGCTCGTCTCGATTCGTGCGAGTTTCGTAGAGTCGTACAATACGTCTAATCGCACACAACGCCGTGTCGAAGACTGCCGAACTGAAACGACGTTAGACGATGCACGGCCTTCAAGCCACACCTCCTTGCCCGTCGGAGTGGGGAGCGTGAGGTTTTTTCGTTACGGAATTTCTGGATTCGGTCCTTGCGCTCAAGGCCCGCGATAGAAGCTATGCAATAGCTTAAAAGAATAATCAAAATATTAAATAGTTGCCGACTGGTGGCGCCACACATATCCAAAGAACAGACATATAGGCGTTATGGAAAATAAGATGCAAATCGCGGAGCACTAGACTTTATCATATGTGATTTCTCAAGTATCTAATTCACACGAGGCTCGCACGGCGACTATTGTCGTATTTTGAGTGATTTATTCGACGCATTAGGGTTAAGTTTGGGTTCAGAGAGGTTTAGGAAAGGTGGCAAGGAGATTGGTACCTTTGTTGAATTTGAAAGGGATAAGTTAAAGAAAAACTGGGCAAGAGCGTGTCGGACCATGCTCAGTGTAGGGTTCCGAAGCCGTTACTACAAAAGAAACAAAAAACTGTCTCGAAAAACAAGTATGGACTAATATTTATTTAGTGCTGTCTTTTTTTATGTTAATGAGAAGGCACACGAGCACTCAGGCCACCTGATGGTAAGTGAAATCTGAAACCCATAGACAATTGAATTCTCAAGATTATAATCCTAAGACCTCAAATGCGCTGCCAACCCTGAGGACTAAGATGGAAAGCCTCTATGCTATTAATTTCACCGGTTGTCTTATCCCCACGCAGGAACACAACAATGCGAACACTGTTGCTTGGCGGATGGTTAATGGATAAGATGGTGGTAGCGATCCGGACGGACCCTGCACAGGGTCCTACCACCACTACCACCACTGTCTTAGATAATTTTAAGTAGGTATAAACACTTTAATTGCCTGCATCTCAAGAACCAATCAAGTCTACTTAGTCTAAATAGTTTTCATTTAAAGTTCGTTAAATGTGCTTTCATTTAAGATATTTTTATTTTTTTTAGTGTTTGTAGTTTTGGCTGTATTCGGGGGAAATTATTTAATAAATTGATCCATTACTTGAAAAAACGTCTCCATAAACCCACAATGTTTTTGAACGATGCCCCACACTATTGGGTAGACGAGAAAAAAAAGCGTGTAGAGGAGGTACACGAAACAAAAATATTTTTTTTCCTTTACATAACTTCACGCCGGGAGCTACATAATTACCAACAACTTAAAAAACTTGGTCATAATTATGATATCACATTTTGTACAATCAGGCCAAGAAGTTAACTCGTGTATTAATGACAGGTTGCAAGCCCATCGCCTAACAATACTACAAGCCCTTATTCCCTTAGTCGCCTCTTACGACATCCACGGGAAGACATGGAGTGGCACTATTATCACTACCTTACATAGTATAAAACTAAGTCGCTTTCTCTGTCCCTATGTCCCTTTGTATGCTTAAATCTTTAAAACTACGCAACGGATTTTGATGCGGTTTTTTTTATAGATAGAGTGATTCAAGAGGAAGGTTTATGTGTATAATACTTTAATCCGGAGCGAAGCGAAATTATAATTAAGATAAAATACAAAAAGTAATTGAAATTAAGGTTTACTGCATCTGTTCAAAGTCTTCCTTCTATCGTGATATGTTTGTCAGACACCGGAAGGTTTCATTAATTGTGATTTATACACAGCGCGGCTACATTCGATAGTAGAATGTAGCCGCGGTCCTGGATTCATTCGGGGTCATTGCCGTAACCTGTGGGAAATTGGAACCGTTTGCGGATTTAGTTTCGATGTGAAATAACTTTTAGGTTTGTTTTGGGTATGAAACCCTAAAGAAAGGTTACGATTTCAGTTGTTGGTAAGATTATGTTTTGTTTTTTTTCTTTAGAAGTACACAATATTATAAAAGTCCAGTGTATTCAGCCTGGCGTGCAAATATTAATAAAATGTCAAGTAAAATTCAAAGATACAAATATAAAATTGGCAAAAATAATAAAAATAAAATTCAATTATAATCGAATGTCAACAAAAATTTACAAATTAAACACCAATGTTACGCTCGAGAAAATCCTTAACGCTGTAATAGCACTTATGATAAAGCCAGTTTGTCAACTTATTCCTAAACATATATTTTTTTTTTATGTTAAGGAGAAGGCACACGAGCACTCAGGCCACCTGATGGTAAGTGGAATCTGAGACCCATAGACATTTGAATTCTCAAGACTATAATCCTAAGACCTCAAATGCGTTGCCAACCCTGAGGACTAAGATGGAATCCCTCTAAACAAGTAATTTCAAATGGAAAATTATAGGTACATTTGCCGAAAAATTATTTGGCCAAACGGCAAAAATTCCATATTGTTTAAAAAATACTTACTATTTTTTATACTGGAAACAAAGTGTCCTTGAACAGAAAAGTGCCACTTTGATCCCTCCTAGGAGGGAAGAAAAGTCCTCTTTCTGGGTAGGTGATGTGAAAAGAGTTTTTTCTTGTAGACTAAACAGTAAACAGTTTAGTGGTGGTAGAACCCTGTGCAGGGTCCGTCCGGATTGCTACCACCATCTTATCCATTAACCACCCGCCAAGCAGCGGTGTTCGCATTGTTGTGTTCCGGCGTGGGGATAAGACAACCGGTGAAATTACTAGCATGGAGGCATTCCATCTTAGTCCTCATGGTTGCCAACGCATTTCAGGTCTTAGGATTGTAGTCTTGAGAAATCAAATGTCTATGGGTCTCAGATTCCACTTACCATCAGGTGGGCTGAGTGCTCGCGTGCCTTCTCCTTAACATAAAAAAAAAAAACATAAGCACATGGGGTGCGTTCCACGCGTTTCTGTCAAGCCCTCAGACGCACTTTAAATTACGTAATATTTTGACATTTCCTCATAGATTTGACATTTCCTTTGACATTTGGCTTCAGTTAAGTATGCAATAACACTAGGCTGGCATTTAAGTTGCGACAACAGAAGTACTTTTGATAGTAGTAAAGTTATGTTAACGTTTGGCTGACTGTACTAATTAATTTTAGTAATAATTTACCAATAAAACAATTGTTATGTAAAAAATGTACTTAATAAAAACTTTAAATAATAAAATATTGTACTTTTTGTAAATTTACCTACAATTGGGAGCATGCGTGAAAAACAGAATTGAATTTCATTGATAGATGCAGGAGAAAACATAAAAAAGCGGCCAAGTGCGAGACGGACTCGCCCATGAAGGGTTCCGTAGCAGCAAGTAACATAATATAAAAGTTCGTTGTAGCTTTGATCAATGTTTTTATGACGTATTAAAAAAAAACTACTTACTAGATCTCGTTCAAACCAATTTTCGGTGGAAGTTTGCATGGTAATACATTTTTTTTTTTTAGTTCTATCATTCTCTTATTTTAGAAGTTACAGGGGGGGGGGGGACACACATTTCAACACTTTGGAAGTGTCTCTCGCGCAAACTGTTCAGTTTAGAAAAAAATGATGTTAGTAACCTCAATATAATTTTTGAAGACCTAACCATAAATACCCCACACGTATGGGTTTGATGAAAAATTTTTTTTGAGTTTCAGTTCTAAGTATGGGGAACCCCCAAAATTTATGGTTTTTTTTCTATTTTTGTGTGAAAATCTTAATGCGGTTCACAGAATACATCTTCTTACCAAGTTTCAACAGTGTAGTTCTTATAGTTTCGGAAAAAAGTGACTGTGACATACGGACGGACAGACAGACAGACATGACGAATCTATAAGGGTTCCGTTTTTTGCCATTTGGCTACGGAACCCTAAAAAGACCCGATTCTTATAGTTGATATATTTGAATGTATTTGTGTATATGTCTATTTATATGCCTCACTCAGTCATGCACCCTTTGGTTGTTGTATCTCCATTAGGGATAAACTGTTACCATAGTTTTGCTGATGAACGGAATTGTATTCTTGCTGTATTACGAGGGTGACATTGAAAGTTTTTAGAACTGGCCACTTGTAAACAAAACAATGAAAAAACAGTTTAAATTTTGAAAATGGAACTCTTTGCCAATATTATTGAGTATGAATTTTATTCATTTGTCATTTGTTTAACGATTTGGCGGCAAATTGAAAATTGTCTGTGTCACGTAAGCATGAATTTAACGCGAGAAAATTTTCGTGCAATGATTTTTTATGAATTTTGATATCATTTAAGTCAACAAGAAAGTTATAACAGACTACGATTGGCCTTTCCCGATGAAGCCCCATCTTGTGCCGCTGTTTACAACTGGTTTAATGAGTTTAAACGTGGTCGCACTAATCTCACCGATGATCTGCGTAAGGGACGGCCTTCTACGGCGTCGACTGAAGATAACATCAGTGTTGTGCGGCGTATGATAGAGACTGGCAAACGAGTGACCTATCAGCAGATTCGGACAAGCTGAGGCATCGGTATGAGTCAAGTGCACAAAATCCTACATGAACATTTAGCGGTCAGGAAGCTTTGTCTCCGGTGGATACCTCATAATTTGACCGAGGCTCAAAAACTCCATCGTGTTGATTGGTGCCGTGAAATGATTGAAAGATTTAACGCAGGTGACTCAAATGTTGTGTTCGACATACTTACGGGTGACGAAAGCTGGATTAACTGTTAAGATCCCGAAACCAAAAGACAATCTGCTCAGTGGGTGTTTCCTTCCGAGGAGTTGCCAACTAAAGTGAAGAGAGGTCGAAGCGTGGGAAAAAAGATGGTGGCCTCGTTCTTCGGAAGGACAGGTCATTACGCGAGAATTGTTTTAGAGGATCGAAAAACAGTTACTGCAGAGTGGTACACTAACAATTGTTTGCCACTCGTCTTGGAAAAAGTTTGGGAGAAACGACCTCGCAGTAGAATCCTGCTTCACCACGACAATGCCTCGTCGCACACCGCCAGGCGAACGATCGCCTATTGGGCGACGTTAGACGTGGAATTACTGGGTCACCCGCCGCATAGCCCCGACCTCACACCTTGCGATTTTTATTTATTCCCGAAAATAAAAGAAAAACTTCGAGGAAAACGTTTTGTGGACGCCGAGGAAGCTGTGGCTGCGTTTCAAAAGGCCGTCGAAGAGACCCCTAAGGACGAGTGGGCAAAGTGCTTTTCTCAGTGGTTCCATCGGATGCAGCGATGCATTGCCATGAATGGACACTATTTTGAAAGATATAATAAAACTAATAACTTGCTAGTTTACTCAGTTTTTGATTTTCTAAGAACTTTCTATTTGACCCTCGTAGTTCACTGGGTCCTGTAACACGGGGCATCCTAGCTAAGGGCACAAAACCGCTGTTTCGTGTAAATAATGTGTTTTATGAAATAAACATTATCATTTTCATATTTAATTAAGACTAGATTGATTACGTGTGGTTGCCGGGTTAGAATAGTGCCACTCCATGTCTTCCCGTGGATGTCGTAAGAGGCGACTAAGGGAATAAGGGCTTGTAGTACTGTTAGGCGATGGGCTTGCAACCTGTCACTAATACACTAGTAAACTTCTTGGCCTGATTGTGCAAAATGTGGTTACAGAATTATCAACAAGTTTTTTAGAGTTGTTGGTAATTCTGTAGCTCTGCCTACCCCACTCTGGGAATGAAGGCGTGACTTTATGTATGTATGTATGTACTAGATTGAAATCTGTTCAAAAAAATAAACTTCTTTTAAGGTTTAGATTGTTTTTTCGGCATCCTCATTTTATTTACGTGATGTTTTAATTCAATTATATTGGCTTAAACATAGTAATTTCTGAAAAAATGCAAATTTCTTTACATACATACATAACATCACGCCTTCATTTCCAGAGTGGGGGAGGCAGAGCTACAGAAATACCAACAACTCTAAAAAGACTTGTTGATAATTCTGTAACCACATTTTGCACAATCAGGCCAAGAAGTTTACTAGTGTATTAGTGACGGGTTGCAAGCCCATCGCCTAACAATACTACAAGCCCTTATTCCCTGAGTCGCCTCTTACGACATCCACGGGAAGATATGGAGTGGCACTATTCTAACCCGGCAACCACACGGGCAAATTTCTTTATAGTATCTTATCCACCATCTTATCCATTAACCACCCGCAAAGCAACAGTGTTCGCATTGTTGTGTTCCGGTGTGGGGATAAGACAACCGGTGAAATTACTAGCATAGAGGCATTCCATCTTAGTCCTCAGGGTTGGCATCGCATTTGAGGTCTTAGGATTATAGTCTTGAGAATTCAAATGTCTATGGGTCTCAGATTCCACTAACCAGATGGCCTGAGTGCTCGTGTGCCTTCTCATTACCAAAAAAAAAAAAAAAAAAAGAGTGTTTTTGCAAGAGATCTGACTTTTAAAGCAGATCTTTTGAAAAAATATCACAATAACTATTTCGTATATACACTTATCCTTCTCTTTTATAGCACTTTATAGAGATCGTAAGAGAAAAAATGACACGTGCTCCCTATTCTAAAAAAAAAAAACACTAGACGATAAATTTGTATTTTCCCGCGTTTTTTACAGCATACATTCTGGCAACACTGACCTCGTTCGTGACAATTTCTTTTTGTTAAGGCCGCGTGTTGTTCATGTAATTTAAAAATGTAATATTTATTACATACATACATACGTACGCAACATCACGCCTTCATTCCCAGAGTGAGGTAGGCAGAGCTACAGAAATACCAATAACTCTAAAAAGACTTGTTTATAATTCTGTAACCACATGTTGCTCAATCAGGCGAAGATGTTTACCTACCAGTGTATTAGTGACAGGTTGCAAGCCCATCGCCTAACAGTACTACATGCCCTTATTCCCGCTTACGACATCCACGGGAAGACATGGAGTGGCACTATTCCAGCCCGGCAACCTCACGGGGTCAATTTATATAAGTATTTTAATTATAAAGCAAATAAAATGCACGCTGAATTCAAGTGCAATAATTATGTATGTACCTACTTAAGAAACAAAATAAAACTTCGGAACCCTAAATAGGGATTCCCTAGGAAAATAATTATAGCTTTAACATTCTAACTTCAAATTACAGTCAAACCAATACATCACGTCAACCGATATTGCTACAATTATGATTTTTCATTTTAAACCGTTCCAAGCCCACGACTCTCGTAACGTATTAATGTAACATGTCAGTGCGGTTCTGTGGCATGTAACTAGCCTTTCAGTAAAGGTAACCAGTATTTATATTTCAATATGCAGTCACGAACGCGTTTAAAAAAGTTGTGAAAAATAACTGTGAGGCCATGTAGTTAATATACGGTTTTAATGAGAGTAGGGTGAACATGGTTTGTAGTTTTTTACTTCTCACGCTCTAAAATGACTCATATCGTTAATATAATATACTACGACAATAAAACGAGTTCAAAATAAAAATCAAAATGGCGTCGGCGATGGCGTTTATCATAAATCACCGAATTATTCACAAAAAGTAGAAGAAATCGCCTCGGTGGTGGAACGTCTCAGCAACTTTATCAAATTTGTACGCGCCTCGCACACAGACAAGTTAAAACTTGTCGTTCTGCTCGCGGCTCGCTCGATACACGTCCAAATTACGCGAGGCACGACTTTGAGTACGGTCAAAAGACCGACTCTTGACGGCTCGCCTCGCGCCGCTCGCCCGCTGCTCGCGCACAGCGCGTGTGCGCGTACGAATTTGAGCAAAATAGATGAGCCGTGCGTGCCTCAACCCGAGGCTGCTCTAATTCGTACCCACCTTTACGACATCCACATCTTATGATATGATATTAGCTTTGAAATAAGTGGCCGCCATAATTTCGGAGGCAGCTAACTTTAAAAGAAAAGGCATTTTTGGAAGGTTTCTCAGTTAATTCAATTGTTTGCTTTGCTACCACTCTTCATACTTAACTAAGGGCTACAACACTTCGTGTGGCGTTGTATCTCCACTTGCCATCTGACATGCAACACTGGCAAAAACATCGGCTCAATACATTTCAAACCTTAATAACACGGTTTCAGACTCCATTGAAATTAAAATTTACAGCTTTGAAAGTAAAATAGAAAATTTAAAAGTCAGTATTGGTTGTTATGCCCCTTTTGCGTTTGCCCGTACGCTATAATTACGTGAAATACTGACCCCTTTGGGTGTCAGTTAGTTTAATAGTTTTACAAGTGGGAAAATAATTAGTGGAATAATTGCTTGGGTTTTTAGGGTTCCGTAGCCAAATGGCAAAAAACGGAACCCTTATAGATTCGTCATGTCTGTCTGTCTGTCCGTCCGTATGTCACAGTCACTTTTTTCCGAAACTATAAGAACTACACTGTTGAAACTTGGTAAGAGGATGTATTCTGTGAACCGCATTAAGATTTTCACACAAAAATAGAAAAAAAAACATAAACTTTGGGGGTTCCCCATACTTAGAACTGAAACTCAATTTGTTTTTTCATCAAACGCATACGTGTGTGGTATCTATGGATAGGTCTTCAAAAATGATATTGAGGTTACTAACATCATTTTTTTCTAAACTGAACAGTTTGCGCGAGAGACACTTCCAAAGTGTTGAAATGTGTGTCCCCCCCCTGTAACTTCCAAAATAAGAGAATGATAGAACTAAAAAAAATATATGATGTACATTACCATGCAAACTTCCACCAAAAATTGGTTTGAACGAGATCTAGTAAGTAGTTTTTTTTTTAATACGTCATAAAAACATTGATCAAAGCTACAACGAACTTTTATATTATGTTACTTGCTGCTACGGAACCCTTCATGGGCGAGTCCGACTCGCACTTGGCCGCTTTTTTTAATGGATTTAGTTAGTGTTGCTAGTTAAAACTAGGGTCAGTACAAATCTATTTTAGATCGGCAACCGATAGTTTCCTTTGCATATACTTACGTACGTATATGCCTTTGAGCTTGGAGCTTTCAATTTACATATCGCTTAAAAACCAGCTAAGTGCGAGTAGGAATCGCGCACGGAGCGTTCCGTGTCATTATCTATACAACATTAGACACTATACTACAACGCTTTTTAAGGGTTCCGTAGTCAAACTAGGAACCCGGGTAGCACCAAGTAATACGGGATAAATGTTGTTTGGCATAAGTGTATTATTAGTCATAATTTTCGCAAGTTTCAGGTCAATTCAATTAAAGCATTTAAACAACATCTATTGTGTAGATTTATTAGAATAGATAGGTTAGGTTAATTTTTTAAAAATCCTGAACTAGATACGCTCCGATGTATGAATGTAATTATTAATTAAAATAAATACTCAAAGTATTTTTAAGCCCGTGTGGTTGCCGGGTTAGAATAGTGCCACTCTATGTCGTCCCGTGGATGTCGTAAGAGGCGACTCAGGGAATAAGGGCTTGTAGTATTGTTAGGCGATGGGCTTGCAACCTGTCACTAATACACTAGTAAACTTCTTGGCCTGATTGTGCAAAATGTGGTTACAGAATTATCAACAAGTCTTTTTAGAGTTGTTGGTATTTCTATAGCTCTGCCTACCCCACTCTGGGAATGAAGGCGTGATGTTATGTATGTATCTAAATACTCAAAGTATTTTTTTGTGTGTGATCATAACTTCTTTCAGGCCGAAATTAAAGGAATAAAAAACATCTAACCTGTAGATTACGAGTAGTTAGAATAGGTTAGGTTAGTTTATAAAAATCCTAAAACAAAATAACGATGACGTGAAAAAAATGCATTATGACTAATAATACATTTATGCCAAACAACATGTACGCGACCCAACCCTTTTTATTACGTACATACATACATACATAAATACATAAATAACATCACGCTTTAATCCCAGAGTGGGGTAGGCAGAGCCACAGAAATACCAGCAACTCAAAAATGATTTGTTGGTAATTCTGTAACCACATTTAGCACAATCAGGCTAAGATGTTTACCAGTGTATTTATTAGTGACATGTTGCAAGCCCATTTACACTGATTTTAGTAGGAAAGTTTAATCACGTATAACTTCTCAAATTTTTTGTTATTTTCAAAGTCTTAGAAGAACAGAAGTGGCATTAAAAAATTAGTAGAAATTGAAACCGTCCTTCGAAGTTCGCGGGCCCGGATTCCAATCCCGGTAAAAGCACAGAGATTGTGTGATGAGCGCGAATACTTTTTTTTTATGTTAAAGAGAAGGCACACGAGCACTCAGGCCACCCTGAGGGTAAGTGGAATCTGCGACCCATAGACATTTAAATTCTCAAGCCTACAATCCTAAGACGTCAAATGCGTCGCCAACCCTGAGGACTAAGATGGAATGCCTATATGCTAATAATTTCACCGGTTGTCTTATCCCCACACCGGAACACAACAATGCGAACACTATTGCTTGGCGGGTGGTTAATGGATAAGATGGTGGTAACGATCCGGACGGACGGTACGTTGACGTTACTAATATTCTAAATATTCGTGACCATACGGTGGCCTAGTTGGTAGAGACCCTGCCTTTGAAGCCAGTGGTCCTGGGTTCAAATCCGGTAAGGGCAGATATTTGTGTGATGAGCACGAATATTTGTTCCTGAGTCTTGGATGTTTTCTATGTATTTCAGAATGTATTTCTTTACATAAGTATGTTTATCGTTGTCTAGTACCTATAGTACAAGCCTAGAGCTTAGTTTGGGACTAGGTCAATTTGTGTGAGATTGTCCCCTGATATTCATGTATTATTATGTTTCTGAAATAAACTGAACTTAAATGAATTGACACAAGTATTATTGTACTTACTATGAGGCGTCAATTGTACGTACAAAATAGTGAAATTAATAATAAATAAATATCACGGGACAATCTCACACAAATTGACCTAGTCCCAAACTAAGCTCTAGGCTTGTTCTATGGGTACTAGACAACGATCAACATACTTATATAGAGAAATACATTCTTAAATACATAGAAAACATCCAAAACTCAGGAACAAATACTCGTGCTTATCACACAAATATCTGCCCTTACCCGGATTTGAACCCAGGACCGCTGGCTTCGAAGGCAGAGTAACTACCAACTAGGCCACCGTGTCGTCACGAATATTTAAAATATTATTAACGAGCCAAAAAATGAAGCCGTATCTGTTACAATTACAAAACATTTGTAAAAGTAATGATACGAATGAACCTAATATGGCCGCCGCACGCAATTCAGTAATAAACATTTTGTGTTTGTTATGTTGTTCACACAACAGTAGTTGTCGTGTTAGAAGTTCATTTAATTAAAAGAAAGGCTAATTTAGGTAAAAAGTCTGGCGATAATTATTTCACCATGTCCCCTAATTAATAATAATAATAATAGGGAATTGTCGACCTCATCGCCCACTGGTACTTCCAGTGCAGTCAGTCACCTCAGGGCAGCTAGTGGCGAGCTGTTGGTGAGTAGCGACACCACGGCCCTGAGTGCTCCCGAGGGAAGGTTCTGTTCCTCACCTCACGCTTGCCTTCACTGGCCAGCTGGAGTGTATGATGACGAGGAACAGACCCTCACCTCTGGCTTGCCTTGATTTGGCTTTGCCTTGGCCGGTCAGAGGTCGGAGTCGCTAGAGCTTTACGCTCGAAGGGTAGATGTGTTGCATAAGTGGCGAGGCACCTTATGGTCGTTTAAAGTCCAGAAGCACCTCTCCATCCTTAGCCCCTCTGGAACTGTTGCCTCTCTGCTGCTATGTATTTGCGGCTATTTTGGGAGGTCCATTCCTTTGAGTTGGCGAGTCACCGTCTGCCTTTTTAACCAAAGTAATTAGCACTGGCCAGGCAGACGCCATAGTTTCATCAATAGCCTAGTTCACCAATCCATATCATTAATATAAACTGTTTTTAATGTTCCCATCCTTCTTAAATAGTCTTACACTAACCAGAGGTTGTCAGCGGGAGCTTACTTCTATAGTGTGAATTCGGGGACAATCGCCGGGTGGTGTCCCACCACTTTACTAAATTAAAGTTGTCTAAAGGGCCTCTGCGTGTTGGCTTCGGCTCCATGTACGCCTCCCAAAGGCCCGGGACTCCCATAGTCCCGTGTTTGGCAAAGACATACAAATAATAATAAATCACAGGACATTGTCACACAAATTGACTTAGTCCCAAACTAAGCTCTAGGCTTGTACTATGGGTACTAGACAATGATAAACTTATTTATATATGGAAATATATCCTTAAATACATAGAAAACATCCAAGACTCAGAAACAAATACTCGTGCTCATCACACAAACATCTGCCCTTACCGGGATTTGAACCCAGGACCCCTAGCTTCGAAGGCAGGGTCACTACCAACTAGGCTATCGCGTCAGTCAATGTTGTTTGTCAATTGCAATCATTAATTTGTATACACAGATTTAGGTTACCGTCTTTCCTGTGGACACACCGAAAGTTAATGTTTTTAAGGCCTCATTCTCTGGCTAAGCCCATTCCCGCAAAAAGGCCGTCAGGACTGCTTTAGACCTGTCATATAAAAACATAAATTATATGCACATAAGCTTTTACCTATTGACCACAGGAAAGACAACTTTTGTTTGACGACACGGTGGCCTAGTTGGTAGTGACCCTGCCTCCGAAGCCAGCGGTCCTGGGTTCAAATCCCGGTAAGGGCAGATATTTGTGTGATGAGCGCGAATATTGGTTGTTTTCTATGTATTTAAGTATTTATTTCTCTATATAAGTATGTTTATCGTTGTTTAGTACCCATAGTACAAGCCTAGAGCTTAGTTTGGGACTAGGTCAATTGGTGTGAGATTGTCCCCTGAAATTTATTTATTTATATATTTTTATTTAAATAAAATGACTGAGACTTAAAACTTGGGTTTCGGCGAAAAAATGTTTTTTTATTTTTTTTTATACGTTTGTCGGCAACTTTACAGTGTATGCCACTATGCCAAATAAAACAGACGGACGGACATGGCGAAACTATAAGTGTTCATGAAACCTTAAAACTCGGTCCATTTATACATTTGTTTGAAGTTACGATGCCACAAACAAGCACAAAGATAAAAAGCGGCCAAGTGCGAGTCGGACTCGCCCATGAAGGGTTCCGTAGCAGCAAGTAACATAATATAAATGTTCGTTGTAGCTTTGATCAATGTTTTTATGACGTATTAAAAAAAACTACTAACTAGATCTCGTTCAAACCAATTTTCGGTGGAAGTTTGCATGGTAATGTACATCATTTATTTTTTTTAGTTCTATCATTCTCTTATTTTAGAAGTTACAAGGGGGGACACACATTTCAACACTTTGGAAGTGTCTCTCGCGCAAACTGTTCAGTTTAGAAAAAAAATGATGTTAGTAACCTCATTATCATTTTTGAAGACCTATCCATAAATACCCCACACTTATGGGTTTGATGAAAAAAAAAAAAGAGTTTCAGTTCTAAGTATGGGGAACCCCCAAAATTTATGTTTTTTTTCTATTTTTGTGTGAAAATCTTAATGCGGTTCACAGAATAAATCTACTTACCAAGTTTCAACAGTGTAGTTCTTATAGTTTCATACACTTATAACCATACACTTATAACCGGTTTAAAAATAGGGTATATAGTTCATATAATTCCTATTTTCCATCATCACAATCAAAGCCAGTGACGCCATTACATGACATCGCCGAATACGGGATCAATTCATGATAATAATACATTTATTATCCCGAAGAGCATTTTTATGGTGTTTTTTACACGGAAATGCCATTAGGGAGACGCATTATCGGCGATGAAGGGATGATTTTTTACGTATTTATTAGATGATATTGTGCTGAATTGATATATCATTTTATTTTTGTAAATAAACATAATTATTCCGTGTGGTTGCTGGGTTAGAATAGTGCCACTCCATGTCTTGTGGATGTCGTAAGAGGCAACTAAGGGAATAAGGGCTTGTAGTACTGTTAGGCGATGGGTTTGCAACCTGTCACTAATACACTGGTAAACTTCTTGGCATCATTGTGCAAAATGTGGTTACAGAATTTTAAACAAGTCTTTCTAGAGTTGTTGGTATTTCTGTAGCTCTGCCTACCCCACTCTGGGAATGAAGGGGTGATGTTATGTCACTACATAGTATAAAACAAAGTCGCTTTCTCTGTCCCTATGTCCCTTTGTATGCTTAAATCTTTAAAACTACGCAACGGATTTTGATGCGGTTTTTTTAAATAGATAGAGTGATTCAAGAGGAAGGTTTATATGTATAATACTTTAATCCGGAGCGAAGCGAGGGCGGGTCGCTAGTATGTATAAAATTTCAGGGAACCGCGCTAAAATTGTCCCTATTCCCAAACTAAGCTCTAGGCTTTAAATATGGGGTACTAGGCAACGATAAACATACTTATATAGAGAAATACACACTTTTAAATACAGAAAACATCCAAGACTCAGGAACAAATACTCGCGCTCGTGACACGATTTTAGTGTTGGTGCGCGGTCTGACTGTATCGCTACCACCATCTTACCTTTAACCTGCCGCCAAGCAGCATTCGCATTGTGTTCCGGTGTGGGGATAAGACAACCGGGGAAACTACTAGCATAGAGGCATTCCATCTCAGTCCTCAGGGTTGGCAGCGCATTTGAAATTTTACGAAAGATTTTTTTTTTGGGTTACAGATCCCTCTTACCATCAGGTGGCCTGCGTGTTTCTCTCTGCTATCAAAAAAAAAACTAGCCATGTGCGAGTCGGACAGAAAGACAGACGGACGGGTGGACCGACTGACGGACGGACGGACAGACGGATGGACGGTCAGACGGACAGACCGACAGACGGACGGACGGACTGACGGACAGACGGATAGACGGTCAGACGGACGGACGGACGGACCGACAGACGGACGGACGAACGGACTGACTGACAGACGGATAGACGGTCAGACGGACGGACCGACAGACGGACGGACGGACTGACGGACAGACGCATGGACGGTCAGACGGACAAACCGATGGACGGATAGACGGACAACGAAGTGATCCTATTATGGTTCCATTCTTCCTTTTGAGGTCCGAAAGCCTAAAAACAATTATTTACCGGGAATCAAACTCAGGACCGCTAGCTTCGTAGGCAGGGTCACTACCAACTAAGCTATCCGCGTCTTCACAATAACGAAGAATATATCTAAAGCAAAATGGAATAACAAAGCCGCTATCAAACTCATTCAGAAATAATAGAGGACTTTGAGAGTTGAATGCGCGGTAAAGTTTAAAATTAAATTGGAGAGCTACGGAATAAATTGGCTGATTCTTATCTTGCAGTAAACATAAACCGAGCCTCTGTTCTATTGGACAAAACCCTTGCGTTTGACGTTTTTGCATGAATCAGAATCAGAATCAGAATAATCTTTATTCAAGTAGGTTTACAAATAATAAACTCTTTTGAAACGTCATAGTAGCGACTTAGCCTAAATTGACTGCAGGTTCAATGCTACATGGTCGTTAAATATCAGGGAACCATCTTACACAAATTGACCTAGTCCCAAACTAAGCTCTAGGCTTGTACTATGGGAACTAGACAACGATAAACATACTTATATAGAGAAATACATACTTAAATACATAGAAAACATCCAAAACTCAGGAACAAATATTCGCGCTTCACACAAATATCTGCCCTTACCGGTATTTGAACCCAGGCCCGCTGGCTTCGGAGGCAGGGTCACTCCCAACTAGGCCAACGTGTCGTCAATTATAATAAGCTCTTATTTTGTTGGACGCCAAGTTAAAAACAATACGGTAACCATGCCAAAAGCAAATATTGTAGTATATTAATCGCTACTTATGTAGATGAAAATACAACAGGGCTAGAGGCCCGCGTCAGCGTTAAAACGATATCGTGTTTGACACGTTTAAGAATCGTTTATGTCACGGTCGCCATTGTTGTAAATGACATAAGAGTTATCAAAACGTTGACAATACAAAAACAGGTCAAAAACGATACCTTGTAGAATTCCAGCCCAGTTTATATACACCAATAGACATAGATGGAAATTTCAAGTTTGTACGGAACCCTTGGTTATTTCACATAACTCGTCTGAATTCTAATGCCCAGCACATTTTGATCTCTGTTTGCACACAATTACTACCGCGCTAAGGGTCAAACATGTCGAGCTCGTCAGCTGACGCCCAACCCGATAAGTGCCACCCTTTCAAAGTAACAAAAAGTAAAGTAAGAACATAGTTAGTTTTAAATACATAGATGTTTGTTTACTGGAGGAGACATTTTACCCTTCGGCCGCGTACGTAACTAAGTTTTGTAGCTGGCTACGAACTAGGATATTTTTTTATTCAATTTTGATTGCTTTGTTTGCCTATGTAACTTGGTTACAAACAAATTAATTTTATTTCCTTCTTTCGTAACTAAGTGCCGTCTTCGGCCGCGTACGTAACTAAGTTTTGTAACTGGCTACGAACTAGGACTTTTTTTCGTGGTTTGTAATCAGGTTACAAACCAATTCAATTTTGATTGTTTTGTTTGCCTATGTAACTTGGTTACAAACAAATGAATTTTATTTCCTTGTTTCGTAACTAAGTGCCGTCTTCAGCCGCGTACGTAACTAAGTTTTGTAACTGGCTACGAACTAGGACTTTTTTCGTGGTTTGTAATCAGGTTACAAACCAATTCAATTTTGATTGTTTTGTTTGCCTATGTAACTTGGTTACAAACAAATGAATTTTGTTTCCTTCTTTCGTAAGTTGCTGGATTTTGAACAAATAAATATTTTACCTGACATCCAGCCTTCTAATAGTCGATAGGTGCTAGGATGATGGAGCTTTTTTTTTTTTATGTTTAGGACAAGGCATACTAGCACTCAGGCCACCTGATGGTAAGTGAATCTGAGACCCATAGATATTTGAATTCTCTTGACTATAATCCTAAGACCTCAAATACGTTGCTAACCCTGAGGACTAAGATGGAATGCCTCTATTCTAGTAATTTCACCGGTTGTCTTATCCCAACAATGCGACCACTGTTGCTTGGCGGGTGGTTAACGGATAAGATGGTGGTAGCGATCCAGAAAGACCCTGCACAAGGTCCTACCATCACTAAAACATGTTTCAATACAACCATACAAACCACGAAAAGTAAATCCTAGTACGTAACTACATACACGACTTAGTTACGTACGCGGCCGAAGAGACATTGTTATTGTTCGTTAAGCAAAGGGTGCTAACGGGACCCTGTTCTAGACGTCACCTTAAAATTCCGAACTATGTTTTACCGAATACTCATTTGTCCGAATTTTAATTTTTCCGTATTTATGTTACGTTGAGCTATTTTAAATAAAATGCATTATTTTAGGGTGCAGACTCGTGGTCACCCCAGTTTGTCACCCCAGTGCCTTTCGACGGAGCCCTGCCTATGGCAGGGCTCCTATTTCTGAGCGATTTGCCCTTCGGGCATCTTAAGATACCTAACGAACCTAACCTACCTACTTTTGCGGAATAAAAATTATTTCTGACGAATAACCGACTAAAGCGAATAGCACTGGGGTGACAAACTGGTGTGACCACGAGTCATCCGCTATATTTTAGTTGCTATGCAATTTAGTGGTGGCAGGACCCTGTGTGGGGTCCGTCCGGATCGCTACCACCATCTTATCCATTAACCACCCGCCAAGCAACATTCGCATTGTTGTGTTCCGATGAAATTATAAATAAATAAATTTGTACACCTGTTTACTCGATGCACAACCTTTCTCTTTTATCAATCTCTCCAGGGTTAGCTGGAAGGGATCCCTTAAAGGGATAACTTCGCCTTTGTACATATTATTTTAAATTATTATTCATTGTATTATTTTGCTTTTTCTTTTGTACAATAAAGTGTTTACATTCATACATACAACTTACACAAAGAACTGGTTACCACTGACACATCTAGTGACCTTATAAAAGTAAGAGTTGGTAAACCACCCTGAATTTTACAACACCGAAGAGTGTAAAGTTGGTTTGAACCTTTCTATTCAGTGGCAAACATTCGTTATTTTTGTAATGACGTTATCCGGGGACGTCACATCTAAGTGTACGAATACTGATAGGCTTTTTCGAGAACTTAACCCTTTCATTGCTAAGCGTCCTCTACCGCACTATGTCGTGATGCCGACGCTTCGTCAAGCATGACGCTAATGGGCGTCTACGGCATCCGGGCTAAGCTAAATGTGACGCTGATCGGCGTCCTCTGCATCCGAGGTTTCTTTAAATTGTGACGCCGATAAGCGTCAGCCGCACCCAGCTAAAGCTAAATGTGATCGCGATCGGCGTCTGTGGCGTCCAGACCAAGTAAAATTTTGGTAACAGGTGATATTTCAGTGTACATGGCGTAGCTTATATGAAACCCCGTGATGTATCAGCATGTTAACTTAGCAATGTATAAATAATAATAATAATAATAATCACAGGACAATCTTACACAAATTGACCTAGTCCCAATCTAAGCTCTAGGCTTGTACTATGGGTACTAGACAACGATAAACATACTTATATAGAGAAATATATACTAAAATACATAGAAAACATCCAAGACTCAGGAACAAATACTCGTGCTCATCACACAAATATCTGCCCTTACCGGGATTTGAAGGCAGGGTCACTCCCAACAAGGCTCAATTTCAAATGAAAGGCTATATTGAAAAAAGTTGAGTTGACATGTTGACAATCTCTTTTAGCGAGTTGCGGGCCATTCATTTTTTTATTCTTGTTTTCTTTAATAGTCTATTTTTTATTTTTTTGCAAATGTGATGAAAAACATTGTGTCTATCACGGGCAGTAAGGTGATATGATAACAATCTCGAGTCATTAAAAGCCCTCCGTCCACGGCATCGGGCTTCTAATCCTGTCGTTGGTTATCGCATTCTTACTTTGTTAGTAACTTTATTGGTTAATGTTATAGTATCGTTTTTAACTTGTTAGCGACATCTACGATAAAGAACACAAAATATAAACTTTAGTGGTGGCGCCATCTGTCGTCATGACGTGAAGCTACTCTTCAGTGATGAAGGAGCGGCAAGTCCCGCCATCACTACGTCACCTCCGCCCCCTGCTTGGTGCTTCCGGACCAAGATGATAAAAAGAGCAGCCACCAGACTGTAGCCCTCTTTATCCTCGTTCCGTTCTCCGATGTCCCCGCTAAGAATAGTACCTGGTGGTTTGGTATCGTTTCCTATTGTTTCCCCGTTTTATACAGTATAGTGACCCGCCAGCGGCTTCGCCCGCTGCAATTTTTTTAGACGTGCACGCCCCATTCCTGTATTTCAGTGCCCCCTCCACCCCGCCCGCCGCGATGCCCGGCGCGCTTTTCAGACTGCATCGCAAACAACGGCCACGGCGCTATGGCGGTTTTGTTTACTGTTTGAATTTTTTAATTCGTAATATCTTTTGAATGGAAAGTCCAATTTAAATAATTTAAAAACTATTTTATAGGTAGTTAAATGGTCTTGACCATAAAATAATTTATTTGGATAAGGATTAATATAAACACATAAATAGCATGGTTTGAATTTGGTTAGCATTTTCATTAATGTTTAAAATGAAAAAAGTTGTTGTAGTGACATAACTACAATAGTTGGACATATGCTACCGCGGAGTTTTTTGTAGACATTATGATGTTCTTCAATATTGTTGTACATTATTTTGTTCTATCGCTAATAGTTTCGGCAGCGCATTCGATGAAAGACATTTTAAGACTCATTTTTCTACACCTTCGGTTACATTGTTCAAATTTTACCAAGGATCCCTAATTTTTTTCAAAATGAAATGTAGCCTATGTCAAATTGGAAGAATGTAGCATTATATTGGTGAAAGAATTTTTTAAATCGGCCCAGTACTTTTTGAACCTATTCATTACAAACATACAAACATACAAAAATAGGTACAAATCTTTCCTCTTTATAATATTAGTGTAGACTTAACGTTCTTCTTAAAACTTCAGTGTTGGAATAATAATTCTAATTTGTATAAAGATCTTTACTTATATTACACATTTAGCAAAGGTTATCAATAAATGTTATAGTATTGCGTGTTTAATGTTTTATTCTCTCCCAGATATAGAAGAAAGATTACAAACTATAAGTTGAATTGTGCCATTTGTTACCATAACAAACATTAAAACATTGTAATACTCAGGTTTGGCAATGAGATTGTAGTCTTAAAAATAGGTCTCAGATCCCACTCAACATCATACATACATACATAAAATCACGCCCACACAATCAGGCCCAAGAAGTTTACTAGTGTATTAGTGACAGGTTGCAAGCCCATCGCCTAACAGTACTACAAGCCTTTAATCCCTTAACTCAACATCAGGTGGCCAAAAAACAATTCAAGGCATTTCAAAGGAGAGAAAAGGAATAAAATGCAATCGTTATAGTTAATATATCTATTTATTTTAATTTACATCACTTTTCACTATCTTATATTTATCCACACATATCATAACTTCTCTATTTCAGCGTTCAGTACCCGTTGGTAATCAAATGACCGGCATTACATTCGATTTTGATATCTACGGTGTTGTGGTCATGGTGGGTTTGCTGGCGGCTGTAATCTGTTCTTACGACGTTTTCCAAAAAACACATATAGTCAAGGACAAAAATTAACAACGGTAAGTTTTCCATTACGTCATGAAAATTAACTAATACTGCTTTAAGAGAAATAGTGGCATCAATTTGCTAATCTATGCCAAAAACATTCGCAACCGGCTTTCTGGCAGCCACAGTCACAAAAAGTTGGCCAAAGTATTAAACGACCATTAAATTTATTATCAAAATTGTTTACCAATGCATAAGGGTTATCTAATGAATAAACTCCTTCAATTTCTATTGGTTCACCATATTTTCTTCTAATAGCCTCTTTACATATATCTTGAATTTCTTTTGGAGTATATCTACTTTTATTATTAGCTATAGGTAGAAAGTTGAGTACTTCGGTTTCTTCTTCGTCAAAAGTTAATTTAACTTTTACAGTTTTGAGTTTAGAATACCAAGCTTTTAAATTAATATCGTTACTATTTGTTTCGACATTGAAATATGTTTCATGTTCTATGGGATTATATTTAGCAACACCAATGCTACCAAGTGGTATTGTAAGTTTAGGATTATTGTACAGATTCTGTTTAATATCATCTCTATTTAAGTAATTTAATAAATCATATGTTAAAGATTTTGTATCTGTTGATAGATTGGTTACTTGTGGTATTAAGAAACCGTTTTGTAAATATGATCTTTCAATAGATGGTAAACATTTATACGGATTTAACGTGTTTGTTTTGACCTTTAAATATTGTTCATTTTCTTTAGGATTTAATTTAGCAATTTCAAAGGTGCCAATTGGCAATGTTATTTCAGGATTATTGTTCAAGTTATAATAATTGTAATTAGTATCTACCTTGTTCAGTAAACCAGAAGTTCCCGTAACCATTGAAGTTTTTATCATTGATGGTATTGAGAAAACGCTAGGTGGATTAGATCTTTCATCCGATGATAATAAGGTTGCATAAGGATTTAATGTATTTGATGACTCGGATGATGTATAAGAATTAGGTGTTGCTAAATATTCGTAATTATAACTTGGCGATGTGGAAGCAAACTCAGTTTTAGGCGTGTTATATGATGTCAAATCAGCTGATCTATACGGAGATGGCATTACATTATAGGATAATGGCGAAGAAATCATTTTTGAAGATGCAACTGTAGGTAAACTTACAATATAGGGAGGAATATTGCTATTACCTTCAGTCAGCTGTAATTTTTTTATGTAATAGGGTTTCGAAGAATCTGTTTGAGAAGCTTGGTTATTTAAATAGGTACAGAACCGCGGTTCGGTTTTGATAATATTGTATTTACCGAATAAATTAGGTCGTTGAACGATATTTTTCAGCGGAGTATTATTGTATGAATTTAGAGAGTTCATAATTATATCATTAAATTGATAGGGACTTTCACTGTAATCTGATGTTTTGATATAATTTGGTTTTGCACTCTCCATAACGTTATTACATTCAACAGGTTCAAATGTAGATAAATTATTATTATATGTTTCTTCTTTAGGTATTTCAAATTTAAAACTATCGTCCATTTCGAACTGTGTAGTTACCATTGGTCTAGTTTCACTATATAAAGCATTAGGTTGTAGATATGGAAATATAGGTTTTATTGTTGCTTTTTGAGCCATTGTTTTCCCAGATACACTGTAATTATCGTCTGGAACATATAATCCATTACATTGTTGTTTAGCATATCCATTATTACCATGTGTATTAAATTTATAAAGATCATTATCAATATCTTGGTATCCTGACACATCAAAATGGATTGGATTTGCGCTAATTAAAGAACTCGCCGTTGAAATATCTTGAATGTTTTGTTTTGCTGCCTCTTTATCTACACCATTCACTGGCTTCATATTAATGATATTGACCTTATACATTTCAGGGTTATTAGGAAGGAATTTACCAATGTAAAAATTGGCTTGTGGAACATTTCCTTTTTTGTTAAGTTGTTCTTTTGGTTTTTCATTTATATTTGAAAATATATAAGGCAGAGACTTGGTGTTTTCCTTGGGATACATATAATCTGGTTTTTTTAAATAATTCTGTGTTTCTTGAATGTTATTACTTATTCTGTTACCTGGTATTTTGTTATAACTATTAGGCTCATGTGTTTCTTCTCCATTTTTTAAATAAAGTATGTTCTTATTGGCAGCAGGTAGATATGTGACGTAGTTCAAAGGTTTCCAAAATGATCCTATTTTATTATTTTCACTTTTAGCTTGGTTATTATTCCTTTGAGAAATTTGTGTAACTTTTTGTGCGAAAGGGTTCACTGGCCTAAATTCTTTATATATAACGGGTCTCATAGCAGCTTCTTCAGCTTTCTTATCATTGGAAATACCGTATTTACTTAAAGTTACTACTCCAAATTCATATTCGTTAGGACTAATAGAATTAAATTGACCATTTCCGTTTAGTTGAGGTTGGGTTGCACTATTATAATCAAGTATTGCGTTGTCTCTCGTCATAGTATGATCTGACTCCTTTGTAAAGATAGACTTAAAAGGTTCAGTTTTAGGTTGAGTTGTATAATAATACGGATTTTTAAATTTAACATTATTATTAAATATTCTTTGAGTATTACTAAACGGCTCGGATGATTGTTTAAGATATGCTGCATTGTTGTCTGGTCGAAATCCTGCGTTTTCATATTGTACGTTATTAAATTTGTTATTTGTATTCCAGTTATTATTATTCTGAAGATTATTACCTGGGTATATTAAAATATCTTGCAGGTTGTTCGTGTTTTTACTTGGCACAAGTGAAAAAGGGATTTCGTTTATATTGTTAGCGGCATAATTATTTTGAGCGGTTTGGTAAATATCGTTCGGTTTATAGTGGTAGCATGAACCAATCCCAGGATCTCCTTTAGTATCGATATTTTTAGAATCACATTCATTGTATATTCCAACTGTTGCTACTGAACTTGTTCTGAATAAGTTGGTTACAGCTTTTGCAGATTCATCATTATTTGTGATACTATTTTCAAAACTGTTAGGATTGTTTTCTACTTCGTTTATTTTCCATTGGTTCTTATAAGAATCTTTCGGTAAGTCTGTTTTATCTATATTATAGTACGTAGCCTCATCAATATTGTTTGAAAACATATCATATTCAGGCTTATAGTTAGACTTTACCGAATCATTTCCATCATATATCTCAGTCGTTGTTATAAGAGGGTTTTCAAATCTTTTCAAGGGAGTAACGTTATTAACGTCATTTTGTTCTATGCATGCCTGTTCTGCTACTATTGATGCTCTAGGGTTATACAATTCTGGTGCAACTGGACAAGCATTATCTGATCGAATTATCTCTGTGTTGTACGGTAGGAAATAATCTTTAAAAGGAACTGATTTATCTGCACTTCCTCTTAGTTTATATAATTCAGATATTGGATTATAATTTTTAGGTTCATTGATCCTTCTATAATAAGCAATGTTAAAAGGTAATCTAGTATTGTAATCAATTGCATTAGTTAAAGGATATTGCATTTGGTAACATCGTGGTATGTTGCAATTTAAAATCTCGTTATATTTTGGTATTGTATCTACATTGTTTAAATAATTTGACTTTAATAGTGACTTTTCTTTTAATAAATTTGGAGCCTGTTCATAATTAACAGGGACATTTAAATAGATTGAGTTTACTGGTGTTCCATCACTTCGTTGCATGTCTAGTCTTCGTGGAAAAGCAACTGGATCACTTGTTTTAACATCGTTTGTTTTATCATTTCTTAAATTAGGATATGGTCTGACATTTATTGTTTCAATTATATTTGGCTCGATAACGTTCATCATTAAATTCTCGGGAAGAGTTTCTAACAATGCTTGCATTGGTTTCACTGTGTTTTTATATATTGTTTTTGTTTTATCAGGTTGTATTTTATGAACGTTTAAGTATATATATCTTTCTGGAATTTTAGTACCCATATTGTAATCATAGGCAGGCTGATGTACAGTATAGGGATACATATTATCCACAGAGGGACTATCTACTTTCATGTTCGTTACTTCATAAGTTGGTAGCTTGTTTCTGGACCAGAAATTGCCTGGTACATCGTTTTCAGTAAGTTGTTCATTGTTACATGCGTTATCAATATATTTTGTACCTTTATCCATTTTTTTAGTTCGTGGATAGTAATTAAAAGTATTTGTGTCACTTGCGCTTACATCAGCTTTATGTAGAAGTTCAATGGAACCTGGTACTTCTCTTAAATGTTTCCGTAGTGGCATATACGCTCTAGAATAGAGATTATTATTTTTTATCCGTCCTAGATAGTATGAATGCTTGTCGCCATCATTAGAGTAATAATTATTTACTTTTTGTTTCGCACTGTTTGGTGTATTTAGAACTTTAACCACAGGGTTTTCTTGATTTGAATTAAATGCTTTGCCATTTAAAGTATCGTAATAAGGTTTGAATAAATATTGGATATTAGACATTGGGGCCTTGCTATTCAGAAAAATATCTTTGTCAAACATGTAGTCATTATTTTTCATTAGTTTATCTATAGGTGTTACAGATTTTTCGTAGTCTACATCATAAGGTTTTGGCTTTAATGCTTCTGCGTATGGGTTTATTTGTATAATATGACCATCTTCATTTGGATCAGAGATTGATACAGCACCATCTAAAGAATTGTCTACTGCATATTCATTATTTGGGTATTTAGACATTAAATCGTTTTTCAATAATACAGGTGCATTAGTTGTTAGTCTTTGATTTATATTATCAGGCCTGTAGTATGATAGACCATATAGAGCGTTTTGCCGTGGAAAGGGATGTTGATCATAGAGATCAACTAATTTATTATTATAAAACAATTTTTGAACATTTTTAGTCTTGTCTGTGTTTGATTCTTGATTATATTTTACGTGAAATATGTCAGCTGGAGATTGGTAGTAATTGCCATCGAACTGGCTTATCGGTTCATGTATAAACCTTTGAGTATCATCCTTATTCTGGGAAAATATTAATCCTTGACCATTAAATGGCCAATTCAAAGTTTGTGCTCTCCATGGCCCTATGTTAACAATGTCTGGTTCTGGATTTACAAGTTTATTTTCTCGTATTTCATACACTTGTTTTTTATTATCTACCTGTTTATAATTAGGCATCATGTATGCGTAGTATTTATCAGTGTCCGTTTTAACAGGTTCCTCAAAAAAATCCTGTTGAATTCGTGCAGTTTCTTCTACACCGTTGTTAAGACTCATGACTCTATCTTTGGGTATTTCTTCGCTAAAATCAGGTTGTAGAGGCATGGGATTATTATTATTTTTCGTCATATATGGATAGTCTCCAAAATTTGGAAAGTTGATGGTGGCAAATCGTGATGGCTGAGTATAAATGGTAGCCTTTGTTATAATAGGTTTCGTGGGTTTGGCCGCAGTACTCTGATATAATTGAGAATAGTATTGTAAAGGTTTATTTGTGATAACTTTATTATTTGTATCGTCATTGTTCCCAACAAACACCAAAGGTGTTGTAGACTGGTAGAAAGAATATGGTTGGTTATTTTGTGTATATGTATCAGAAGCTTTAACTTTACATAGTTTAACTGGTTCAATTGACTTGTAATGAAACATTGGCTTATAATAATAGTAATTAAATGAATTTACATCGACCAAGGTTGGTTTAATTTCGATGTAACGAGGTGTAATTGATTTATATGTAAATTTAAAATTGGTAGTATCATTGGCGTTTTTTACATATTCAACTGGTGATGGCTGATTCAGTTTATTATTTAGAATATTAATGTGACCATATTTAACTGGTTTGTATTCACAGTCATGTATATTTTGGCCAACATTATGGTCTGGAATGTAGAAAAAGTGTTTATTTGTTAAAGATGGGATATTCCGTTGATAATTGTTTGTTAATGGGATATTTCTGGATGTAACATCATATTGAGGTGTTACTTCAGGCAAAAAATAATGTTCGTAAAAGGGTTTTGTGTTTGTAAAATTTATGAATTGATATTGGGGTATATTTGGATGTATTTTAATTTCCTGCTCTATGTATGGATTTTTAGTTAGTTTGGCATATGTATTGACTGGCTTGTAGTTTGGGATATATTGAGTTTCTTTAGCATCATTAACTATGTTATCTTTGCAAAGTTTTCCATTGTCAGATGAACTAAAAATATTCAATGTTTCATCTGAGCTATTATCGAGATTATAGTATGTTACAAACGGTACGTTTTCTTTATCCAATGGTTGACTATTATCACTTACATCTACTTGCATTGCATCACTATTAAGATTTAGATCATTGTTATCATCACCAAGGATAAATTTATCATTGGTATCTTTAAAGAAAATCGACAAATCTCCCACACCCTTTGGAATTACAATGAGCTTATTGATCATCCATATTCTACCCTTGTCATCGTACAAATGATGAAAATTTCTAAGCACATAGTTTTGATATTTCACCAGTTGATCCATAAAAAGTTCGCTTTTAGTCTTAAAGGTACCAACATAATGCAATTCATGATCGTTAAACGTATAAAAAGCTATAGTTATGTCTGTATCTTCGTTGATGTATATGCTGTTGATGATTTTGTATATTTCCTCGTCGGAGCCAGCTACATGGAGAAAGTTAGCATCAGCTATTACGTTATCATTTTGCATTATTTCTTTTAAGCACTTGACTTCCACCTGAAAGCAAAATGTTAATAGATGTAAAGGTAATCCTACCAAGAAAATAAATCTCAAAATAAGGACGAGTTCTCGTGTGCCACAGAAAGTAGAAGTACCTTAAAAGCTGCCACGTTCGACAGTGTTGTCTCAGTCACAAAATCATAGACGACCTCTCCGTCATTTGTTAAAAAAATTACATGCGGCATGGTTACTTTGAAATGTCTGACGTCGTAACTTTTTTTTACCAAAATCTGGCATATATTTAAAACTAACGAAAGAACTTACAAACTATACGTATCTAACAGACCGCTACCAGTGGGCAACGTTCCCAAAATGCTGGCAGTATTGCCACGTTGAATGGCGATGCTTAATATTTGTGCCAAGTAAAGCCCAGCATTTTAGTTACGAGTTTTTGAGTGTGCTCCTGGCCCCCGCGGTCCTAAGGTTTCGACCACAAAAGGCTCAAATACGTATCTTCGATTGACAGTATTTTTGCGTTTTGAGGGTTTCCGCTGACTCCGCCGCGAAACCAGCCCTTATACTTGTTCCGGGAAGGTGTGACGACGCAAGGGTGTCCACGCAAGCGGCATCCCAAATCAACTTTTTAGTGCGAAGTAGTTTGTCAGAAATCAGAGAGATGGCGCTTTCGATGTCACGACCCGATCTAGTTTTTAAAGCAATGGCTTAATTATGTTAATTTGATACATACGGGTCGTGAAAGAGTCTGGTATTCCGTAGGCCAAGACCACGACGGCGGCGAACTCTGCGCTTCGACATAGCTTAAGAAAAGCAACAGAATATCTGTAAAAAAACAATCTGAGATAGGGTAGGGTGGAATAAGATTGCGCGGGCGATATTTTTTTTTTTTTTTTTTTTTTTTTTATGTTAAGGAGAACGCACACTAGCACTCAGACCACCTGATGGTAAGTGGAATCTGAGACCCATAGACATTTGAATTCTCAAGACTATAATCCCAAGACCTCAAATGCGTTGCCAACCCTGAGGACTAAGATGGAATGCCTCTATGCTAGTAATTTCACCGGCTGTCTTATCCCCACACCGGAACACAACAATGCGATCACTGTTGCTTGGCGGGTGGTTAATGGATAAGATGGTGGTAGCGATCCGGACGGACCCTGCACGGGGTCCTACCACCACTCAACAATAATTGCGCATACGTCATAGCAGGACAACGAAGTGAGCTTCGTAGCCAACTTCAGTTGTGTTTTGTTAGCGGCCGCACTGGCATGTGCTCCCAAAAAAATCGTATATGGGTGGAAAACAAAAAAAAGATACTTAAGTACAAAGTTTTTATTCAACTTTGATCTAGTTTTTTGATAAAATGAATGCATTAGGTACTCTCGGTACGAGAATCTACGTATTTTTAGTAATTTGCCATTATTTTGTTGTGGCAGTATCACTCAATGTTTCGGCCTCACTGGAAGTATTTCTATTAAGAGATGGCAGTGAAATCGCGATGTTTAGAGTGGTATCGTAATCAACTAAAAAATCGGACGTGTAAAATTGCGCGCGCATTTTAGTTGATAAATATAAATATTTTCGTATTATCCAGCCAGGTTTTTTTTCTTTTCAATTTCGATCGATTATGTACACAATTCAATTTTTGTTTTTTAGAATGTCGAAAAGAGAAAGGAAAACCGTTCGCCAAGTTTGTAACAAATAAAGCTTCGTAGTGTTGACATCAAACTTCCGAAGGTAAAACGTACCAAATTTCAGTTCAATTAAATAAATTAATATCAGGGGACAATGTCACACAAATTGTAGTCCCAAACTAAGCTCTAGGCTTGTACTATGGGTACTAGACAACGATAAACATACTTATATAGAGAAATAGATACTTAAATACATAGAAAAAACCTAAGACTCAGAAATAAATAGGTTCTGTTTCCCCTAAAATTCCAAGGTTGATTGCTAATTTCCTGCTTCTTTCGAAATCCATCAGAAAAATCGCATATTCAATTTATGACTACAGAAAACGGGTACTTTCGTGTAAAATAGCAAATTTCGCGAAACAACTTACGACACGAAATTAACCTCTTTCAGAGTTGAAATACGCAAAAACTTAAACGTAGAATGCAGGTAATGAATAATGATTTAGCGCAGGGAAACTTGGCGCCAAATTTATACTCAAAATGGCCGCCAAGATGGCGTTTAAAGGTGTCTTTACACGTCACTTTCACGCGTTGGAATTTATATTAAAAGTTGAAATCGTTGTCTAAGTTTGGTAGTAAATTAAAAGTTCGTGGCGACGTTTGAGGGTGTGGTTTTATAATGTGATACGAAAGGAAACCTGTATTGTTCAAAAAACCATTTTTGCATACGTTTGTATGACCATCCATCAGGTGGCCTGAGTGCTCGTGTGCCTTCTCCATAACATAAAAAAAAACTATGCTCCTCCGGTTCCAAAGCCGTTAAGTACTACAAACATAAAAACCAACAACTAATAACTAATTTTCGATTTAAAGTCATTTATAAATAAAAATTAAAATAAATATCACGGGACAATGTCATACAAATTGACCTAGTCCCAAACTAAGCTCTAGGCTTGTACTATGGGTACTAGACAACGATAAACATACTTAGATAGAGAAATAAATAATTAAATACATATAAAACATCCAAGAATCGGGAACAACTACTCATGCTCATCACACAAATCAGCTGTCAGGTTGTGGAATCGGCTACCAGCGGGTATTAGGCAATCACAATCGGTAGATTCCCTGAAAGGCAAATTAAAAAAGTTCTGGCTTGACTCTATTTCCTAAATATTGTATCAATTATCCAAATGTTGATATATACATATATTTAGTTTATGTAAGTTTAAGTACGTTTATTTATGTATAATTACATATCTTTCTATCTATTTATGTAAGTATTTGAATGTATTAGTTTTGTTTTTATTCTATGGTTCTTTTTTTTGTTTTTATAGTCTTTTTGGTTAGTTTTTGTTTTTTGGGTGCTCTAAATAAATTTGTACACCTGTTTACTCGATGCACAACCTTTCACTTCTCTCAATCTCTCAAGGGTTAGCTGGAAGAGATCCCTTAAAGGGATAAGTTCGCCTTTGTACATCTTTTTATTTTTATTCTTTGTATTGTTTTAGTTTTTCTTTTGTACAATAAAGTGTTTACATACATACATACATACAAATATCTGCCCTTACCGGGAATTGAACCCGGGACCGCTGGCTTCGGAGGCAGGGTCACTCCCAACTAGACCAACGTGTCGTCAATTTGGTGCCGTTTCACATGTTTTTGAGGTCTCATTAGTCGTGATTCCTTTTAAATTCGTAATATGCCCTTTCGTTTAAGTTTTTTTCAGATTTTTAGTGTTTAGGTATAGTTTTGGCTGCAGACACTTGACTCGAACAAAGCTTGATATTTCATAAACGGATCCCTCAAAACAACGGTTTGTTCAAACCCGCAATATTTTTTAAAGACCTATCCAACGACACCCCACACTATTGGGTAAACGAAAACAAATATCATCATATTTGTGAAGTCGGCTAAAAAAAGTAAAACTATTTGATACACTTTTATTTTCTATACTTACCCCTGATGTCTTAGATACGGAACCTCCTTGCGCTTAACCGACTTCAACAATTAAACTACTTAGTATTCGAAAGCTGTAATGATTTCAAAAGAACAAAAGAAATACCGTTCTGCCAAGAATAATCTTAAATACCATTTTTCACGGCAGAAAATTTAAAGGCTGCTATAAATTGTGAAGAAAAATACACCTGCGTTTATTTATATAAGAGATTTATATGGAACCCAGATAGCTTCAGTGTGGCCAGTGTGAAATAAAAACGCGCAGTAATTTGCGTAGTTTTATTATTTGTCGCAAAATGTTCTTAATGGCGGACTACTCTAATATAGTGGTGGACCTTTTGCAGAGTCCGTCCGGATCGCTACCACCATCTTTTTCTTTAAACTGCCGCCAAGCAGCATTTGCATTGTTCCGGTGTACTTAGGGATAAGACTACCGGCGAAATTACTAACATAGAAGCATTCCTTCTTAGTTCTCAGGGTTGTTTTTTTTAACACTCAAACTCAAATTCAAATGTTCACTTTCCAATCTATAATGAAGGTGAGAAGAAAACAAGGGTATTGAGGTATATAAAATATTGAATGGACACTATAACATTGGCAATCTTAAAGACATGTACTCATTAAGCCAGAGCACTCGGTTGCGAGGGAGCCCCGTGAAACTAGTCAAGCGGCAAGTCTCTGCGTGCTGGCAACCCTAGGAGATACTGCTTGTCGAATCGCTAAAAACTGAGGGACACTACCAGGAACTGTTATTAGTGCACCCTCAGTTAAGTAAGTCTTTGAAAAATAGACAAGATAATTTTTTTTAACTTTATATACAAAACCGGGCAAGAGCATGTCAGACTATGCTTAATGTAGGGTTCCGAAGCCGATAAGTACTACAAACATAAATAATCATTAAGTAATCACTATTTTAGTAGGTATAAACACTTTAATCGCCTGTATCTCAAGAACCAATGATGTCTATTAATTTATTTTAGATTTTTAGTATTTGTAGGCTGTAGGAGGGGGGGACAATAGAGTCTAACAAAAATTAGCGCTATAAAGCTTAATATTTTTGAAAGACCTATCAACAATACCCCACACTATAGCGTAGACGAGAAAAAAAAAACATCTCCACGTTACGTGTAGGGAAGGTACATTAAAAAAATAATTGTAACTTTTTATTGTACCACTTTGTTGGTGTGACTAATATGCATATTCATGCCAAATTACAGCTTTCTAGTACTTATAGTCTCTGCGCTAGGCTGCGGACGGACGGACATGGCGAAACTATAAGGGTTCCTAGTTTGACTACGGAACACTACAAACAAATACTCGTACACTTTTCAGGGGGGCTATTTTAAAAGCTCACCGACGAAAAATGACTAACTTTAAAATCAATTTGTGCAGCGATGTAATTTTCGACCTGGATCACCTTCATAACGCCTTTATCATATCAAATCCAAAATGTGAGCCCGCTCGTAGATTATATCGCTGCACAAATTGATTTTAAAGTTAGTCTTTGTTCGTTAGTAAGGCTTAAAAAAAAGCCCCCGAGGTTAAACAGCTGCTAGTGTATTATTATCCTTCATAGCTTAAGAGCTATGCTCTTGGGGGTGATTCTTTCAACACAGCGCTGCGTCGATCTCAAAGATATAGTTTTATCCGGCAAGTTTAAGAATTCCCGTCGGAGCGTACAAAAAACATTATAGCGCGTGCCTTCTCAATTAGGCAGCAGGCAGGTGAGTCGAGTTCTGTATTGTATAAAGCTGTCTAATTAAGAAGGCACTCGCTAAAATGTGTTTTGTACGCTCCGACGGGACTTCTTATTCTTGCCGGATAAAACTTCATCTTTGAGATCGACGCAGCGCTGTGTTGAGAGAATCACCCCCCTTGTCGGTGGAATTTGGTTCTTGACATCTTGTATTATAATAAATAATAATAAAATATTAATTATAATAATACCGAAGTGCGGCAGTACGGAACCCTTGGTGCGCGAATTTGACTCGCACTTGATAGGTTTTTTCGAGATGCACGTTTATTCTTGTTCAGTGAACAGGCTGTTTTTTCTATATACATACCCTTTAGAATTTTAATTGTTAATTATGGGACACATTTCTAAACGGACGGGGAAAGAAAGCTGTGCTTAATACTGCCCTGCTAACACAAAAGGCAGTATCTCAGATAAAACTCCTTTAGAAAATACAACCTTATTACTAGCAGGATAGGATTGAATCTGCTTTGGCCATTGAATTTGAGATACTGCCTTTTGTGTTAGCAGGGCAGAATAGGTAGGGAATTAACTTCTTTTTAAGAATTTCTGATGTCAACTTTGCGCTTTAGGTTTTTATTGTCAGTTGATAGAATAGAATTGAATAAACTATTCTATTCCAAATTGCTTCATATCGTACGCATAAGCGTAAGCGAGACAGATACATCTGTCCTATCGTGCTACTCCGAGTAACGGCTAGGTACGCGACCGCGGGTAAAACCGGACATTCGCATTGTTGTGTTCCGGTGTGGGGATAAGACAACCGGTGAAATTACTAACATAGAGGCATTCCATCTTAGTCCTCAGGGTTGGCAACGCATTTGAGGTCTTAGGATTATAGTCTGGAGAATTCAAATGTCTATGGGTCTCAGATTCCACTTACCATCAGGTGGCCTGAGTGCTCGTGTGCCTTCTCCTTAACATTAAAAAAAAAAACACAGTTTTCTACAATAGTAAATTTAACATAAGTACTTAGTTTGTAAAAGTTATAGTAAATACAGAAAAATAAACGTTGACGAGATTTGAGTTATTTTATGTATTATACTCTGAAAGTAGGGTATCGTTTATCTTAAAAGCGGGTTGAAAGAGCTGCATATCTACCCTAGGGAAATAATTTGAATTCTGTCTAAAATTGAATTTTTGGGACAATCATTTGTACTTTTTTAGGGTTCCGTAGTCAATCTAGGAACCCTTATAGTTTCGCCATGTCCGTCCACCCGCAGCCTAGCGCAGAGACTCTTAGTACTAGAAAGCTGCAATTTGGCATGAATATACATATTAGTCACGCCAACAAAGTGGAACAATAAAATGTTAAATAAATAATCTCGTCTACCCTATAGAGTGGGGTGTCGTTGGATAGGTCTTTCAAAAATATTATGGGTTTTGTGAAAACAGTTTTTTAATTAACTAATCCGTTTATGAAATATTAAGCTGAAAGCGCAAATTTTTGTTACACTCAAATGTGTATAAATCAGAAAA
This sequence comes from Acleris holmiana, assembly GCA_949316455.1. Classification (NCBI taxonomy): domain Eukaryota; kingdom Metazoa; phylum Arthropoda; class Insecta; order Lepidoptera; family Tortricidae; genus Acleris; species Acleris holmiana. The sequence continues at coordinate 952,258 of OX438790.1, read as the reverse complement.
AAAACTTAAATGAAAGAGCATATAACCAATTCTAAAGGAAAACTATCACGACTAAGTAGACATCGTTGGTTCTTGAGATACAGGCGATTAAAGTGTTTATACCTACTAAAATCATCTACTTATAGAAAATTAGTGATTACGTGATGATGTTTTATGTTTGTAGTACTTAACGGCTTCGGAACCGTACATTTTACTATTAACCTGTCACTGTAATGCAGAACGAGACAGCAAGAAGGTTGTTTTTGGGCTAAGAACATTACAAATAATCCATAGACAACATTTTCGAAACGAAGAGGCGGTGGAGGTTGTATGCCAACCCCAGGGGGGTGATTCTCTCAACACAGTGCTGCGTCGATCTCAAAGGTGGAGTTTTATCCGGCAAGTTTAAGAAGTCCCGTCGGAGCGTACAAAACACATTTTAGCGCGTGCCTACTCAATTAGACAGGCAGGTGAGTCGAGTTCAGTGTGGTATAAAGCTGCCTAATTGAGAAGGCACGCGCTAAAATGTGTTTTGTCGGACGGTACTTCTTAAACTTGCCGGATAAAACTTGACCTTTGAGATCGACGCAGCGCTGTGTTGAGAGAATCACCCCCAGCCTGCCCTCCGCCAGCTCCACCGCGCACTCCGACGTCAAGGGCGACATCATCAAATGGCAACATGTATCTGGCTGTTTGTGGTTTTCCAAGGCTTTATATAAGGAAATTAAAAACAAAAAGTACTTTAGTCTCTAGGGATTAAAATGTCACTTTAGTCCACCTATACATGGCTAATACGAGTCATTTTAGAGCGAGAGAAGTAAAAACATATTTATAAACAGTAATACAATTCGATTCTTTCATATATAAAACGAAATCTTTTACAAAAACCCTTGACAAAAAACACGATGAAAGCGATACTAAGTCAATTTAAAAGTTCAAAGTAAGCCGAAGTGTTGCTAAAAACATCCAAACTTGTTAAAAACATTCAATGCCGTACCGTCTAATTTTCAAACGAATTTGTCTACTTTTGGAGTCGATGTTCTTAGCCGTTGCATGCCGATGGCCCTGAGTTTTGAAACAAAGTTGGCTCCGTTGGGAGACACTTGGCGTTGATTAAGGTGAAGTCTCGGGTGTTCTAAACGTCGCTAAAGTGATAAAAAACGAATGAATTTCAATGTGCTCGACGGAAATGGCGTAGGGTGACAAGAGGAAGAATAAAGACGTAGGGAATACAAAAAGTAAACTCTAGTAATTAAAACCAATGAAAAATAACTAACTAACTTCGCGTTGTTGTGTTCCGGTGTGAGGATAAGACAACCGGTGAAATTACTAGCATAGAGGCATTCCATCTTAGTCCTCAGGGTTGGCAGCGCATTTGAGGACTTAAGCTTATAGTCTTGAGAATTCAAATGTCTATGGGTCTCAGATTCCACTTACCATCAGGTGGCCTGAGTGCTCGTCTTTTCCTAAACATAAAAAAGCGGCCAAGTGCGAGTCGGACTCGCCCATGAAGGGTTCCGTAGCAGCAAGTAACATAATATAAAAGTTCGTTGTAGCTTTGATCAATGTTTTATGACGTATTAAAAAAAAACTACTTACTAGATCTCGTTCAAACCAATTTTCGGTGGAAGTTTGCATGGTAATGTACATCATATATTATTTTTACATTTATCATTCCCTTATTTTAGAAGTTACGGGGGGGGGGACACACATTTTTCTACTTTGGAAGCGTCTCTCGCGCAAACTATTCAGTTTAGAAAAAAATTATAATAGAAACCTCAATATCATTTTTGAATACCTATCCATAGATACCCCACACGTATGAGTTTGATGAAAAAAAAATTTTTGAGTTTCAGTTCTAAGTATGGGGAACCCCAAAAATTTATTGTTTTTTTTCTATTTTTGTATGAAAATCTTAATGCGGTTCACCGAATACATCTACTTACCAAGTTTCCACAGTATAGCTCTTATAGTTACGGAATAAAGTGGCTGTGACATACGGACGGACAGACGGACAGACATGACGAATCTATAAGGGTTCCGTTTTTTGCCATTTGGCTACGGAACCCTAAAAAAGAGAGTCCCGGAGGCGGAGGGCTTTTAATGACTTGAGTTTGTTCTTCCCTTACTGCCCGTGATACACACGATGATTTTCATCACATTTGCTTGAAAATAAAAAAAACTTACACTATTAAAGAAAGCAACAATAAAAAAAAACGAATGGCACTCGACTTGCTAAAAGAGATTGTCAACATGACAACTCAACTTTTTTCAATGTTGTGTTCCGCAGATAATGCTAAGAACTGCCATTAGTTTTCAAGCTTGACAGGCCATACTGCCAGATTGTACCGATTTTCAATATAAACTTTAATAAAAATATTTGCATATGTCTCTGAAATTATAGTAAAATATAAATATAATGCAGTTAAATGTACCGTATAAGTTTTATATACAGTTAAATTGGTTTGTAGCCAAGTTTTGAATATAGGAAATAAACCTTGGCTGATTTTACACCTCCTTAGTCTGAAATGATGGGGTTCTATATTTTAAAACTAAACCCATTACTCCCTTGGGAGGTAAATATGCTATAAATGCCCTACAAGCCTGCGTGTTATAACACCCTTTCCGTGCATGTGTAATGAATTTCCTTTTTTCATGTAGGTACAGTCAAGGACTTTAATTGTTATGCCACTATGGTGCTCTGTCATAATGACAGCGTCAAACCACATGAAAGAAAGCTAAAATTAATGATTTACACTGTCATCGTGACAGGGTTCTATAGTGGCATAACAATTAAAGTCCTTAACTGCCTACTAAGAAATTAAGAGCTGCGAAACCTATTTCATTTAGGTATTTCTTTATTGGGAAACAAACAGGCAAAAACAGTACACATTTAAAAGTAACTGGCTGTTTTCCGCGACTCCGTCTGCGTAGAAGTCGTTTCTCGCTATTCCCTCAAAAACCGTTAAATTTTTCGGGATAAAAAGTAGTCCATGGTACTCCCCCCGGTACTTAAACTATCAAATTTAACATACCAAATTTTATCTCAATTGGTTCAGCGGTTTATCCGTGAAAGCGTTACAGACAGAGTTACTATATTAAGTATAGATTTAGAAAATTCATAAGCCAAAGAGTGTCCACTTATAAACGACTAGAGGGCGCCCGCGACTGCATACTCGTAGAATTAGTTTCCCTATTTTAACACATTAGGGGATGAATTTGCAAAAATACCATCTTCGTTCACCCCTAAGATATCCAAGGAATATTCCCTCCAAATTTCAAGTCCTTAGGTCCAGCGGTTTCAGCTGTGCGTTGTCGACATTCACTTAGTCACGGCACAGTAGTACCACAAATATAAGTTACAACGATGTCGCTGCGCAGAAAGCATTGTTTTAGAAGGCGCGAAAACGTTTTGGCCAATTATAAGGCAGTGCGTTTGCGCGGGTAAAACTTCGACGGCTATTGGTCAAATATTTGGCAGCCATTGCAGCGACGCCGTCGACCGCCATTTTATTTAGCGTCGCGTCAGTTGTCATTCGTACACAAGCTGAGACGCTCGAGCGCTAAGCGTTAATCGCTAATCGCTAATCGCCATGAGCGAGAAAGCACGAGTTTAACTGTCATGTCATATTCTACCTTACGCGTAACACGACAAGGTTTGTATTGAATTGATATTTACGTTCGTTTATGTTCGGCATTAGTGAGCACCTTTTTGCGTGGACGAAGACTGCCGGCGTAACTAATATTTGTGGTCTTACTGTACTGCGCAAATCCGTCCGCGTAGAGAAGTAAAACATAGCTTATGTTACTCAGTGATAATATAGCATTCTACTGGTGAAAGCCGGTCCAGTCGTTCTTGAATTTATTCGTTCCAAACATATAAATCTTTCCTCGTTATAATATTAGTGTGGATGGATTACATATTTCTTAGTCAAGTCAAGAATTTGTTCAAATATAAATATAATGCAACGCAAAGTTTAGTTATACTTAGTATTATTTCAAAATATAATTACTGTTTGTTTTTCTTAAAACATACCGAAACTTGTAAAACATGGCAACCCTAAGCCGTAGGCGCGAAGAACAAAATGGCGGCGCGTAAAAAGCAAATGGCCGCTTTGCAATTGTAATGCGCTAGGCATCGCTCAGGGTTCCGTGCACGAATTGGCTATTGATTTGACATTTAAATAAGGGTTTTCCTCTACTTTAGGTGCGATTCCACCGAGAAACTTCCTTCAAAAGGAATGACATATCTTAAATAAATAGGTCTTTTTCAAAAAAAAAACATAGTTAAAGGCTTAATGAAAAACAATTCACGATCGCTTCCTTTGTGTTTGAAAGTTAGTCATACAAACTATATGGGTGTAACTTTCGTTACACAAAGGAATCAAATAAGTTTTGTTTTAATGAAAGCCCTTAAGTATGTTTTTTTTTTTAAAACATCATAAAAATCAGGGGACAATCTCACACAAATAATTGACCTTGGCTTATACATAAGTACTATGGGTATTAGTAAATGGTAAACCTACGGGTGTATATCATATCATCGAACCATCTTTCATCGAATGTAGGTATCATTTCATCGAATGTATCATTTCATCGAATTTCAATTCGTCGAACGCTACTTTCTGCTTTCTCTTAAACATCTAACCTAACCTACGTAATTAATGTTTAAGATTGAAAACGTTATGGTTTCGCAAAAAATAGTGTTCGATGAAATGAAATTCGATGAAATGATAAATTGTATGAAGTGAAATTCGATAAAATTATAAGTTATCGTAAACCTACTAATATATCTAGAGAAGTATATACTTAAATACATAGAAAACTGCAAAGACTCAGATTCAAATACTCGTGCTCATAACTCTAATATTTACGTGTCTCCTAATTAACAAGGCAATTAGGCAAATGAAAAGGTGCCTTTTGCGTTTTTGCCATAATCACATAATAATAAAGATAAGTATTATGAGTTATAATTTTTGGTAGCACTATTAGGTTATCTATAGTATGACATTTGTATTAAAATTTCCTCTTCCTCTAACGTTTTTGATCCTAAAATTGCTTTGTCCTAATTATAACTTGACATAATACTTAATGACCTAATGTTGCTTGCCAAATTTTGTCAGTAGACATAGTATTAAAGCCGGTTAACACTCCAATGGCCCTAGCCAAGATGCAAACGCTCTTAACGATTTTCTTTTCTATCGCTCAAAATGTGTAGGATGACAGTTGACCACGCGGTTCATCGAAACGCACAAGAATGTCATCCCACATTTTTAATGATAGAAAAGAAAAACGTTAATAGCGATTGCATCTTGGCTAGGGCCTCTGGTGTGTCAACGCAATTCTTGCCGCTCACACCAACAAGCAGCAGTGTTCTCACTGTTGTGTAGGGGAGAGAAAGCCACTAAAATAACTAGAATAGATGCATTCGACCTAGGTCCCCACGTTTGGTAACAGTCTTAAATTGCGTATGTCCTAGGCCCCGAAAACCCTAACGGGGGTTACCTGATAGTAAGCCATCAGCTGATCTGAATGCTCGTTTACCTTTCCACATTATTGATAAAATCTCTACTAAAATAAAGTCTCAAGTTGCAGATAACTTCGTCCGTGTGGACTTCCATTATCGTTATTCCCTCGGGGTTTGTCAGATTCTCCAGGATAAAAAGTAGTCTATGTGGTAGCCCAGGGTATAAACTATATTAAATCTAAATTTTATCAGTTGCAGTGTAACCGAGTAACAAAACACAAACTATCGCATTTACCTAAACAATATTAGTGTGATAATTGCTCGCCCCAGTACGGGCGTCTCATTACACCAAATTGGAGTAAGACAGCTATCGTTAACGGGCAATTATTGCTTGAAAATTGCCTGTGTATGTTACAGTTTATAGGAGGTACGCAATCAAGGCAATTTAGTTAAAACTATGTTTTATGAGCATTAAGTTTCCACTGTGACCGGTTACCGGGTTAGAATAGTGCCACTCCATGTCTTCCCGTGGATGTCGTAAGAGGCGACTAAGGGAATAAGGGTTTGTAGTACTGTTAGGCGATGGGCTTGCAACCTGTCACTAATACACTAGTTAAATTCTTGGCGTGATTGTGCAAAATGTGGTTACAGAATTATCAACAAGTCTTTCTAGAGTTGTTGGTATTTCTGTAGCTCTGCCTACCCCACCCTGGGAATGCAGGCGTGATGTTATGTATGTATGTAAGTTTCGACTTACAAAAATCTCCCTGTTTGTCCTGCATCGGGCTGACGCCGTTTATGCGGAACCCTAACCGATTAAACTTTAAGCTTTCTTTAAGTACGTTTTAATGCTGAATGTCTTCAAGTCTGAGTGTTGCCAACGTTTTAAACTTGTGTAAGTGACACTTTATTTTTAACGATGTCTACAAAATGGCGGCTAAAAGGAATTTATAGTCTATGCTCAGTGTTAACCCCATGTTACACCTAGGGGGGCGAAAAAAGACTTACTTTAAAATCTATTTGTGCAGCGATTTCTACGTGGGGTTCCACCTTTTGGATTTGATATGATAAAGGCGTTATGATATCAAATCCAAAAGGTGGGTCCGCTCGTATATTAAATCGCTAAACAAATTGATTTCAATAAAAGTTAGTAATTTTACGTCGGTGAGCTTAAAAAGTTCTACCCCTGTTTTTTTCAGTCTGTTTTAGATATAAAGCGCTACCTAATTTAATAGCTGTAGAACAATGTATACTAATATTATAAATGTGAAATTAACCCTGTCTGTCTGTCAGTCTGTTTATTACGCTTTCACGGATAAACTGCTAAACTGTTAGGTTAAAGAATAAGTTATAGATAACAAAAAACGTCAATAAAAACCGTTTGTATGGAAGCTGCCTTTATAACGTCACAATCAAGCAGCTTCCTTTTGTATTGTTCATAAAATAAAATATACAGGGTGTCCGGGAGATAGTGGTCAACCTTACACGGCTGGATAACTCTTTTTATGTTGAGGAGTAGGCACACGAGCACTCAGGCCACCTGATGGTAAATGAAATCTGAGACCCATAGACATTTGAATTGTCAAGACTATGATCCTAAGACCTCAAATGCGTTGCCAACCCTGAGGACTAAGATGGAATGCCTCTATGCTAGTAAAGTCACCGGTTGTCTTATCCCCACACCGGAACACAACAATGCGAATAATGTTGCTCAAACTCAATTCAACTGGGGAGTGGTCAAAATACGAGTATGATAAATCATGTTAAGTATAAGTCGCACCATTTTCAATGCTATGATTACAGTTATTAGAATTGTTTAGTTTCGTTTGCTGTTAAAGAAAGCTGATAAAATTTTCTTCAAGGCCTTTTTAACATCATACATAACGTCACGCCTTCATTCCCAGAGTGGGGTAGGCAGAGCTAGAGAATACCAACAACTCTAAACTTGTTGATAATTCTGTAACCACATTTTGCACAGTCAGGCTAAGATGTTTACTAGTGACAGGTTGCAAGCCCATACAATCAATTTTAAAGAAAAACCATCACGACTAAGTAGACATCATTGGTTCTTGAGATACAGGCAATTAAAGTGTTTATACCTACTAAAATCATCAACGATGGCACCAATTGACTTTAAATAGAAAATTAGTGATTACTTGTTGATTTTTTATGTTCGTAGTACTTAACGGCTTCGGAACACTGACACACTGAGCATGGTCCGAAATGCTCTTGCCCGGTTTTTACATTTATGTTTTTGGTGGGATATTCATTTTCTAATCTGTTCTATTCTAAATAAATAAAACTGGCATTCCAGCCTAATATTTAAAGTCATGATCAATACGTTAAAAATTCAGTGGGTAACCTTTAAAATCGATTTGACGAGCTTGAAGAAATGGAAATTCGTTCGTGTTGAATAATTCCATCGTGTATTTTTACAATTTATTCTTCATTGTTATTCTGAAACGTGTCTCAAGACTTACTTAGTTAGGATGCTGTATTTTTGAGATTTCTTTTTTACATTGAGTACAAGTTTCTTTTAAGGAGGTTTCTTTCTGCTAAGTTGAAGTATAAGAGGCCTAGCGTAGCCTGTAAGATAGTTTGATAGAATTTAGTCTTTGTTGGACAAACTTAATACTAACTTCGCTGCTAAATTAATAAGGGTCATAAGTTCATAACTCGCTGCTAAATTAATAAAAGTTGTCTTCCCTGTGGTCAATAGTTAAGAACTTGTGTGCATATAAGTTTTGTTTTTATATGATAGGTCTAAAGAAATCCTGACGGCGTTTTTGCGGGAATGGGCTTAGCCACATAATTAGGCCCTAAAAACGTTAACTTCCGGCGTGTCCACAGGAAAGCCGCTAACCTAAATCTGTGTATGACCCATAAACTCAATTGTTATATCACTTAAAAAATTCTATTAAATGGGTAAACATTTTGATAAAGCAGCACTATAGGTTTTTATACATATTTTTTAACGATTCAGATTCCTAAACTTTAAATTTGACTAGAAAAATTAAACAGTGCTAATTACATACATAACATCACGCCTTCATTCCCAGAGTGGGGTAGGCAACAACAACTCTAAAAAGACTTATTGGTGATTCTGTAACCACATTTCGCACATGTAGGCTGATTACCAGTGTATTAGTGACAGGTTGCAAGCCCATCGCCTATTACTACAAGCCCTTATTCCCTTAGTCGCCTCTCACGACATCCACGGGAGACATGGAGTGGCGTTATTCTAACCCGGCAACCATACAGAGTACATATGTATGTAGAAATAATTAAAAAAAAATGCAAGTAAAATAACACATTAAAGATGGCGTTCAAAAGCAGCAAACTGCGGCAAAGGTTTTCAGAGGGACCCTGATTTAAATCTAGCTTAAATAACTATAAGAAAAAAAAAAAGACAGACATCAACGACAATCAGTTTTATACATACATACATAACATCACGCCTTCATTCCCAGAGTGGGGTAGGCAGAGCTACAGAAATACCAACAACTTTAAAAAGACATGTTAATAATTCATAATCAGTTTTATGAAAAACAATAATTTAAAAAAATGCGACGTTAGTGGTGGTAGGAGGTACCTATCCTATCGCAAACACTAAAAACGTTTGCCAGCTGTTTCATTTGCCATAATTTTCATTTCCCATAATTTTCATTTTATTCTGAACCCAATACTTAACTTTAAAAAAAAAAATGAGATAGTTACAGAACGTGTAGGTTAGGTTAGGTTTATTTTATAACAATTCAGGAAAGTTAAACGGTTTCAGAGAAAATTGACTTTCGGACAAATGAAAATTATTGCAAATGAAACAGCTGGCAAAGGTTTTTAGTGTTTCAGATAGGTAAACGTGGTAGGACCCTGTGCAGGATCTGTCCGAATCGCTACCACCATCTTTGGGCCCAGCGCGCTGCCACGGGACTTAGTGTCAAATGACGTCAAACGGGAACTAGTGTCAAATATTATTATGAAATTATTCAAATGACAGCCACCACACACTTTTATTTCAAACCTTAGTTCTTTATATTTACGTTGGAATATGGAATAGACGAAATAAAGTCCCGACTCTATGTCAAAAATTGTGGCAGCGTGGTTGTGGTTGAGGAAAGTAAGAAAGCAAAAAATGCCAACGAGTAGACATGAGTACAAAACAATGTTCTGCATTGCTAGCACATGTTGTCGGCGACTTGTTTGTCGCTTGGACCAACCTTTCTATCTTGTCTGTAACGATAGAGACGCACTGAGCGACAAGAAAGAAAATACAAGTGATCTAACCAGTAATGAACAAGGTCCAATGACGGACACTTGGCTCTTATTTCACAGAAGATAAAGGTTATTCATTTGTTTTGCAACAATCAATTTATAACCTTATGATCTTTGAATTAAGGGTAAAGTTTCCATTATTGGTGCCTGTCAGCTTAAAGTGTAGTGCCATCACCCTAGTCGTACGTGTGGGGATAAGAAATTACCAGCATAGAGGCATTCCACCTTGGTCCTCAGGGTTCACAACGCATTTTTAGTCTTTGGATTGCAGTCCACCTTTTACCACCAGACTGCCTGTATCCTTGTTCATCTTCTATGTACCATAAAAATATTATTATACTTACAGATAAATTGAGCGCGCTCGCCTTTCCCAGAATGGCGGGAAGTGGAAACCATTTAGGATTCATTTAAAATTAACGGCATCTGTAAATACGTTGAACTCAATAACTATTTATTAATACGTACACAACATCACGCCTTCATTTCCAGAGTACCAACAACTCTAAAGAAACTTGTTGATAATTCTGTAACCACATTTTGCACAATCAAGCTAAGATATTTACCAGTGTAAAGTGATTGCAAGCCCATCGCCTAACAGTACTACAAGCCCTTATTCCCTTAGTTATTAAAATGTATGGGATGACAGTCGACCACGTGGTTTATCGAAACGCACGAGAATGTCATCCCATACATTTTGAGCGATAGAAAAGAAAAACGTTAGGAGCGTTTGCATCTTGGCTAGGGCCCCTGGGCCTCTATTCAACTGCGTTATAACGATATCGTGTTTGACGTGTTTTAGAATCGTTTATGTCACAGTCGCCATTATTGTAAATGACATAAGAGTTATGAAAGGGTCTCCCTCGCGATCCCTAACATCGTTTGTCCTAAAATCACTTGCCCGAACTGTTTTGCTCTAATGGGCATTAGCCCTAATGATCAATTGCCATAACAATCATTTTTCATAATGTAATGATTGCCCTAAAACTCATTTGCCCGAGTATTTTTTACCATAAGTATTAATATTCCTAATGTTATTTGGCATATTCCTCAACATCCCTTATATTGTATGAGCGAGCAAGACCTTCCTGGGCAGAACCGACTCGGCAAGGTTAGGTTAGAAGGCTATGGCGGGAGCGAAGCGCAGCGAGCTCCCGCCTTAGCCTTCGAGGTTATTGTTTTTTGACATCCCTTGAAAAAACTATGCTGATCATTATGCTTACCGATAATTATGACACATGACTATTATGGCACATAACGTTAGGATGAAGAATCAATATGGCAAGTGATGTTAGGAAATAAAACATTATGGAAAAAAAATCATCCATACGATGTTAGGAATCCTAAAGATAGGCCATGTGAGCGTTAGGACAAGTGATCATTATGACATACAACGTTAGGGAATATAAAAATAGGTTAAAAAACTTTAGGGATTCAGATATAGATCCGTTATGAAAACGTTGACAATACGGAAACACGTCAAATACGATATCGTTATTACCGTGTAGAATCCCAGCCCTGAGCTCCTTTCGCGTTTAAAATATTAAAATGGATTGATTTACGTACCCATATCATAACTCTATATTGTTTAAACAGATTACTATGAGAATATAATTAAAAAATATAAAAATATCAAGTGTACATGGCACTTGGAGAGTGTCTATTCAGCACTATGGAGTTATACAGTGAGATTAAAAAATGTGTAACTAAAATCTATAACTAATTCACATTATGTCCGGTTGACATGAACTTAGTGAAATTAATATTTATCATTAGTACATTTGTACATCAACCTATGTCTTACACGATATACTATCACTTGATCAACAAAATGTACCTATAAAGCTCAACAACGATTAACGATAAACCTTTTTTTTTATGTTAAGGAGAAGGCACACGAGCACTCAAGCCACCTGATGGTAAGTGGAATCTGAGACCCATAGACATTTGAATTCACTAGACTATAATCCTAACACCTCAAATGCGTTGCCAACCCTGAGGACAAGGATGGAATGCCTCTTGTCTCTCTCAAATTTCACCGGTTGTCTTATCCCCACAAAAATGCGAACTCTGTTGCTTGGCGGGTGGTACTTTCTTATACATACACACATACATAAAATCGCGCTTTCATTCAACAACAACTCTAAAAAGACTTGTTTATAATTGTGTAACCACATTATGCATCCGACTAACATGTTTACCAGCGTACTTATTAGTGACAGGTTGCAAGCCCATCGCCTAACAGTACTACAAGCCCTTATTCCCTTAGTCGCCTCTCACGACATCCAAGGGAAGACATGGAGTGGCACTATTCTAACCCGGCAACCACACGAGCAACATACTTATATAGAGAAACTAGCGACCCGCCAGCGGCTTCGCCCGCTGCAATCTTTTTTTCGGGTCACTTAGTGGTATAAAAAATAGATAGTAGCCGATTCTCAGACCTACTGAATGCATATAAAATTTCATAAACATCGCTCAAGCCGTTTCGGAGGAGTGTGGTAACTAACACTGTGACACGAGAATTTTATATATTAGATTAGATATATACTTAAATACATAGAAAACATCCAAGACTGAGGAACGAAAACTCACGCTAATCACACAAATACTTGCCCATACTTGGAATTTAACCTGGGACCTTGGGATTTAATGCGTAATCAGCCGGAACAAAACAACGCGAATGCTGCTTGGCGGTTGGTTAAAGGATAAGATGGTGGTAGCGATGGTGGTGGTGGCAATCCGGATGGATCCTGCACAATGTCCTACGACCACTGAAATAATACATACATACATTAAATTACGCCAGTTTCCCAGAGTGGGGTAGGCAGAGCTACAGAAATACCAACAACTCTAAAAAGACTTGTTGATAATTCTGTAACCACATTTTGCAGAACTTGGCTAAGATGTTTACCAGTGTATTAGTGACAGGTTGCAAGCCCATCGCCTAACAGTACTACAAGCCCTTATTCCCTTAGTCGCCTCTTACGACATCCACGGGAAGACATGGAGTGGCACTATTCTAACCCAGCAACTACACGGGCTACGATCCTGACAAATCTACCACATTCTTCCACATTCATACATCGAGTCATGCATGCACTAAAATAATAATTTTTGGTTCTGTAATTATAATAGAAAGTGAGTGTTACATCAAATGATTTTATAATTTGTGAATGTTAGAGAGTTTCAAATAATAGATTATGTTAGTTACGTGAATTGAATTAACCTTAGATAATTTGAACCGCGGAAAAGGACTAAGGTTATTTCCCCCGGAAAAATGGACAGTTTCATAGGGAATAGCGATAAACGACTACTGCGGACAAAGTCACGGCCAACCGCTAGATTATATTGTTAGGTTACAACTAATAACAAAATCTGTTTTATTATTTTCCTGATTGTAATAGCAATAACCAATTAAAAACATTTTAAATTACAATTTTACGGACTTAGTATTTTAAAAATATTTATTCAATATTTAGAATGAATTCTTTACGGATTTTGCTCGTGTTTCAAGTTGTCAACGTTTCTTGTTATTAAATGATTTTCTTCGCCTTTGAATAACTTTTCTTTTCTGTGACCTTGCGTTGATTTAAAAAACCGGGCAGGAGCATGTCGGACCATGCTCAGTGTAGGGTTCCGAAATCGTTAAGTACTACAAACATAAAAATCAACAAGTAATAAGTAATTTTGTAATTAAAGTCATTTGGTGCTGTTTTAGATGATTTTAGTAGGTAAAAACACTTTAATCGCCTGTAATCTCAAGAACCAATAATGTCTACTTAAGTTTCGCCTTGTCTGTCCGTCCGTCCGCAGCCTAGCGCAAAGACTCGTAGTAGGTACTAGAAAGCTGTAATTTGGCATGAATATACATTAGTCACGCCAACAAAGTGGTACAGTAAAATGTAAAAATATTTTTTTTAGGGTTCCTCCCTTACAGGGTTCCTACGTTACGCGTAGGGATGTATTTTTTTTCTCGTCTACCCTATAGTGTGGGGTGTCGTTGGATAGGTCTTTCTTAGGGTTTGTAAAAACAGTTTTTCGATTAAGTAATCCGATTATGAAATACATACATATCTTCACGCCTGTCTCCCAATGGGGTAGGCAGAGACTATGGAACGCCAGGTGCACCGATCCAAACATACAACCTTCGCTTCCTCCACATTTATGAAATATTAAGCTTTAAAGCGCTATTTTTTGTTAGACTCAAGTGTCCCCCCCTACAGCCAAAACTACGAATACTAAAAATCTTAAATGTAAGAGCATATAACGAATTTTAAAGGAAAACTATCACGACTAAGAAGACATCATTGGTTTTTGAGATACAGGCGATTAAATTGTTTATACCTACTAAAATCATCTAAGACGGCACCAATTGACTTTAAATAGAAAACTAGTTATTACTTGTTGTTTTTATGTTTGTAGTATCTCACGGCTTCGGAACCCTACACTGAGCATGGTCCGACATGCTCTTGCTAGGTTTTTTTTTAAAGAATCCCAATAAAATCTGGATTTGAAAGTTTGGTGTCCAGGGCCTCTATTCAACTGCGTTATAACGATATCGTCTTTGACGTGTTTCCGTATTGTCAACGTTTTGATAACTCTTATGTCATTTACAATAATGGCGACTGTGACATAAACGATTCTTAAACGTGTCAAACACGATATCGTTTTAACGCACCTGAATACAGGCCCAGTATTTACTAACATCAAGCAATCAGAATAGAGTTTATAGTGAACATGCCATGCATCTTTGGAAAGCTGTTAAGTGGCGAGCTATCCTGCGCCGTAAGGTTGGCTACAATCTCCTGACACCCTGTTCATCATCAACACTCATGGTGCAATTAGGTGAGGGAACTTTCTTCGTTAGGTATTTCTTCGGGTCGCCACTTTCCCGAACACATGGTCGAGAGAGGTGATGGCTGAGATACGCGTCATACTCGTGAACGGGTGCTGTTTGTGGGGTCCGGTCTGTTCACGTTTGCAAGGACTGGTTCTTCAGTTTATTATTCTAGTTACGGCTTTTGACGTAGAGACCTCGTCGTGTTGTTCTCTTAGGGTCCGTCCGGATCGCTACCACCATCTTATCCATTAACCACCCGCCAAGGTGTGGGGAATAGTGGGGATAAGACAACCGGTGAAATTACTAGCATAGAGGCATTCCATCTTAGTCCTCCGGGTTGGCAACGCATTTGAGGTCTTAGGATTATAGTCTTGAGAGTTCTAATGTCTATGGGTCTCAGATTCCACTTACCATCAGGTGGCATGTGTCGTGCTTGTGTGCCTTCTTTTTAACATATAAAAAAAAAACAATTTATTGTGCGATTAATAATGCAGGAGTTACGGCGTCGGAACCCTACACTGAACTTGGTCTAACATGGCCCAAAAAACAAAGCCATTACCCGATACTACATACATACATACATAAAATCACGCCTGTATTCCCAGAGTGGGGTAGGCAGAGCTACAGAAATACCAACAACTCTAAAAAGACTTGTTAATAATTCTGTAACCACATATTGCATAATAAGGCAAAGATGTTTATCAGTGTACCTAATAGTGACAGGTTGCAATCGCCTAACAGTACTACAAGCCTTTATTCCCTTAGTCGCCTCTTACGATATCCATGGAAAGACTTGGAGTGGCACTATTCTAACCCGGCAACCACTCGGTCAACTCAATAATACACGGTCGGTATTACCCAATACTATCACTAAATAGTATAAAACAAAGTCGCTTTTTCTGTCCCTATATCCATATGTATGCTTAAATCTTTAAAACTACGCAACGGATTTTGATGCGGTTTTTTTTAATAGGTAGAGTGATTGAAGAGGAAGGTTTATATGTATAATACTTTAATCCGGAGCGAAGCGAGGGTGGGTCGCTAGTATTTAATAAATCCCTAAAATCAATACGGATCATTTTTGAAACCTTCGGCGCATAATTGGGGATGGAGTTTTAGCGATAATGGCCCCCAAAGGGAAAACAACGAAAAGTTTTCCCATTTTATTTATTCTGAGCTGAGGGAATTATGTTTTTACATTGTAATATTTGAGTTCGTGAGTGGATGTTGCCTTACTCGTACGGGGAAATTATTATATCTAAATCAGGGATTGTAAAACCGGTTTTATTGAATACCTGTATTCACATTGTCAAATTATTACCGCTAAAAAATAATCATCATACATCATCATATCAGCCGAAAGACGTCCACTGCTGGACATAGGCCCCCCCAAAGCTCTCCATTCAGACCGGTCCTGTGCTTTTCGCATCCACCGCGTTCCCGCGATTTTTACAAGGTCGTCGCTCCATCTTGTTGGCCTACCTACAGCTCGTCTCCCGGTCCGTGGACGCCACTCAAGAACCTTCTGACCCCATCGGCCATCAGTCCTGCGAGCAATGTGCCCCGCCCACTGCCACTTAAGTTTAGCTATTCTTCGGGCTATGTCGGTAACCTTAGTTCTACTGCGGATATCATCATTTCTGATTCTATCACGCAGAGAAACCCCGAGCATAGCTCTCTCCATAGCCCTCTGAGCGACTTTGAGCTTGCTTATAAGGCCCATTGTTAGCGCCCACGGTCTCAGATCCATAAGTCAATACCTATATTCAAATTAGAGGTATTGTTGTCATTCCGCTTTTGTTTTTACCGCTATGTACACACTATTAACAGTATTAAATACCTGTATTCAATACCGCTATTCATTGCACCTGATAAGTGAGATGTCAATTAGACTTCAATTAACTTCAATTTCATACTTGTCTAAGGCGAGTCTGTTTTTTGTAAGAACACCGAAAACATTTACATATACGAATAAACGAGAATATTGACACTGACAGGTATTAGTGCTAATGGTTTTTAGAGGTAAAGTATCAAAAAGAGGTATTGTTCTCAATGGGCTAAACCGATAATATACTTGAATACCGGTATACATTATACCGGTAATCAGAGCTTTAGCGGTATAAATAACGAAATGCAATTATAACCGGTTATACCTCATTTAAAACCGGTAGTCAGAATACCGGTAACGATCCCTGATCTAAATGATTGAGTTATAGTTACACATCGCTAAATCGTGGCATTTAGGTAGCACTTGACAGATTAGTGATGAGACAAGTTTTCGAAGTGTCAAGATAAAACAATAAATTAATATTACCTACATGGTCTTAATATATGGACGACACGATGGCAAGACACATGGACGACACGTTGGCCTAATTGGTTCAAATCCCGGTAAGGGCAGATATTTGTGTGATGAGCACGAGTATTTGTTCTCGAGTCGTTCGAGAGTATTTAAGTATTTATTTCTCTATCTAAGTATGTTTATCGTTGTCTAGTACCCATAGTACAAGCGTAGAGCTTAGTTTGGGACTAGGTCAATTTGTGTCACAGTCTCCTTTGTTTTTTTTCTCCTGTGATATTATATATGACGTAGTAGGTTTGATCACTGGTTTAAAAACATCATTGTCAATATCAATGAAATTACCATTCAGTTATTCGAAATAATTATTACGAGACGCGTTGCGAAACAGATTGTTTCCAAATAATGGAGGATATCATTAGAGAGCATTCAGAACTCTTTACAAGGTGACAAGGTAAAATGCACCCGTTGCGATGTTTTTATAGTTTGCAAGATATTTAATATGTACAAGCACGATATTGAATCATGGATGTTTTAATTTTAACTAGGAATAGTACACCGTGTTTTTTTTGATTTACGATAACTTTAAGGGCACGCTCTTCAAGTCAAATTAAGCTAATTTCCCGAAGACAGACATATGATAACTCGTACGGTTATAAAGATATTCAATTATTAAAAATAATCAGTTAATCACGATAAACTAATGTAAAAGGCTCTTAATTGATACCTAACAATTTTCTTTTAATTACCTATTATGAGTAAAGAGTTTTCAATTGTTAGGCCGTGCACCTGTCAAGTGTTATCTTTACTTGTGTGTGTGTATGTCACGCTGACTTGACGTATTTGACACTAACTATGAGTTAACTCTAAAGACCCTTTTAGAATGATTGAAGACACAACATTTAATTACTTTGTTCTAAACAATTTTTTTTTTTTTGCAATATTTTAAAATCTAATGTACCACGTAGTTTCTATACGTGTACCTAACAATATGCCGAAGTTATCGTAAATCAAAAAAAACACGGTGTTTATTGTATTTTGTATGTGGTATGCCTAGCACTCATTTGTATTCCTAATGGCAAAATATAGAGATCTAGTTTTAAACTGTACCATCTGTAACGAAACCTATGTTTACAAAATGAATAAATGAAAATGAAAAAAATGAAGTCGAAAAAACACATCACAGAATTTGCTTTGGAAGATTTAGGTTTAAATTGAAAGGAGCTTGAATTAAAGGACGGTAAGTGTTTTTGCACTAAATGTCAATTATACTGGTATTTAGTGGTGGTAGGACCCTGTGCGGGGTCCGTCCGGATCGCTACCACCATCTTATCCATTAACCACCCGCCAAGCAGCATTCGCATTGTGTTCCGGTGTGGGGATAAGACCACCGGTGAAATTACTAGCATAGAGGCATTCCATCTTAGTCCTCAGGGTTGGCAGCGCATTTGAGGTCTTAGGATTATAGTGTTGAGAATTCAAATGTCTATGGGTCTCAGATTCCACTTACCATCAGGTGGCCTGAGTGCTCGTGTGCTCGTGTGCTCGTGTGCTCCTTAACATAAAAAAAAAACTTGAAATCTAAAAAATATAATTTATTAAAACATTTCGACTTAGACACTCATAAAAATAAAATCATGCAAACATTGTCACATCAATAGTTTGTTAGAAACTGTCAAGTGCTACCTAAATGCCACGAGTTAGCGATGTAAAGTTATATTGTTGTATAATATTAATAAATTAGCTGCTTTAAATCACGGTTGTTGTATGGAAGCCCCTTAAATACGTATTTTATTTTTAATTTACTTATTTTAAATACCTATACAAATAAATATTCTGTAAAATATTTCAAGTTCCTACGGCGAGCGGTTCCAAGAGCAAAAAACGGCAATAAATCACGTTTGTTGTATGACAGCCCCCTTTAATAATTATTTTATTTAGTTTTTAGTATTTGTTGTTATAGCGGCAACAGTAATACATCATCTGTAAAAATTTCAACTGTCTAGCTATCACGGTTCACGAGATGCAGCCTGGTGACAGACAGACAGACAGACCTACTAAAAACTAGATCATCGTCATCTCTGTCCCTTTAGAAGTTTCTGTTACCTATTACCTTTCGGGAACTGCGTCGATGTGTGTCGCTCGATACGTGATACGTAAGCAACCAAACGCAGCCACATATCAAATGCAGGGATACATAATGTGTGTTACAAATCGCGGCACCGACGTTGGTAATCCTTATTTCACTTGCCATAATTTTTGTAGTGCTAATTTTCCGTTGTTCTAATGAAAACTTTACATAATATTGACCTAATCGCTGCTACCCGCGACTCCCTGCACGTAGAAGTTTATCAGTATTTCCGCGAGAACTGTTAAATTTTCCGGGATATAAAGTAATCTTCCGTTCAGGACCTATCCTATATGTGTGCCAAGTTTTATCCCAATTCTTTCAATGGTGGGTCGATGCGTGATTGAGTAACAAACATTCAATCATCCAAACTTTCTCATTCTTTTATTAGGAGAATTTTCTCTTGATATAATTATATTTGCCCCGTGGGGTTGCCGGGTTAGAATAGTGCCACTCCA
Organism: Acleris holmiana; assembly: GCA_949316455.1. NCBI lineage: Eukaryota > Metazoa > Arthropoda > Insecta > Lepidoptera > Tortricidae > Acleris > Acleris holmiana. The sequence continues at coordinate 932,815 of OX438790.1, read as the reverse complement.
TGTCTTCGACTAAGGAAATAAATAAATAAAATAAATATCAAGGGACAATCTCACACAAATTGACCTAATCCCAAACTAAGCTCTAGGCTTGTACTAAGGGTACTAGACAACGATAAAAATACTTAAATAGAGAAATACATACTTAAATATAGAAAACAACCACGACTCAGAAACAAATAATAAGGGCTAATAAGCTAAAATAATAATTATTAAGGGCTATAATTAAGGGCTCGTAGTACTGTTAGGCGATGGGCTTGCAACCTGTCACGAATTACACTATGTAGTAAACTTTTGGCCTGATTGTGCAAAATATCGTTACAGAATTATAAACAAGTCATTTTAAAGTTGTTGGTTTTTCTGTGGCACTGCCTACCCCACTCTGAGAATGAAGAATATGTATAATTATATTTATCCTAATTATCGTTTGTCCTAATGATAATGTTATTTGATCATCGCCGTTTGATAAAGCCGTTGCCTGGCAACAATCCGGATTCTGGAATGTTAGCAGCAGGTCCGTCCTGGTGTAAATTATATTATTTCCAAGTAGCATTCCGCACGCTTTGCTCGTCGTTTAATGTTACTTTCTTATGTTATTTCACAGTCGACATTATGATAAATAGAAAATGAGGGTAAAAAAACTGTATTAAAATAAATGTATTTGACTTATGACACAAGCATGACTAGATTTTTAAATTGTGGCTATTAAAATTATGACAGTAAATATCAGGGGACACTCACGCAAATTGATCTAGTCCCAAACTAAGCTCTAGGGTACTAGACAACGATAAACATACTTATATAGACAAATATATACTAAAATACATGGAAAAAATCCAAGACTCGGGAACATAATATTCGCGCTCATCACACAGCTTCGGACTCAGGGCACTCACAACTAGGCTAACGTGTCGTCAATTATTTTTAACTAGCGCAGTATTATACATATAAACCTTCTTCTACAATCACTCTATCTATTAAAAAAAACCGCATCAAAATCCGTTGCGTAGTTTTAAAGATTTAAGCATACATAGGGATATAGGGACAGAAAAAGCGACTTTGTTTTATACTATGTAGTGATTTCCAATATAATATTCAATTACCGCAATGCATTGAATGTCCATTCAATGCATGGTGGTAGTTGAATATTATCAAAATAGAATATTATTAAATAAGTTATGAAAAAAGTATACTCGATATAGAAAATGCCTTTATGATAAACGACACTATCGCAAATAAGGAACGTGGGTATCACTATCCCTCCGAGCGGGTGCTGCGGGCAGCGGGGCAGGGCTCAAGCTACCGGTGGTTAGAGCTGCAAAGAGAGGAACCTCCTCACAATACGTGCCGTGTCGAGGAGTACTGCTTTCTGTATCTACCCTGGATCCAGCCACCTAGCGGTAGTCTCTTAACACGTTCACGGACACAGCACCATTCTCAAAATTGCATGATATGGCACAAATTATTTTCATACAATATTTTCGACGGCCTTGGACGAACTGTCACATTTAACAATGTGTCAAACATTGTGCCAGCGTATGACGGAAAATTTGTATGTAATTTCATACATAAAAAATCTTACCGAAAGTGGCAGCTCGTCCACGGCCGTTACGTCCACAGCCGTTGTGTCACAACACGCGTCGTTCCCCTTTTAGGGTAGTGCATGAGGTTGAGGTTGCCCTAAAGCTTTGTTGCTGTGGCGCTAGCGTCTTGTGTTAAAGCCTAAAACGGCACAGGTGTCCGTGCTTTCTATAAGTGCTATGGGGAATAGCCGGCCGTGGACGGAGTACCGATTTTGGTGTAATTAAAAACACCGGCCACAGCCGTAGTGCCATAACACGAGGGTTTTAGTTTACGTCTCGCGACGTACTGTCCGTGAACGTGTTAAGGTGTTGATCGAGGCTCTTCGCTATAAGACCGTTCGCCGAAACAACTATCGGGACAATTGTCGAGTCAATATTATAACGTAAGGAGGAAGGGTTTAGTAAGGATAAAAAGCAAAATTTTTTTTTTTTTTTTTTTTTAATTTAACATCTCAAAAACAAAGTTGGTAGATTCAATCCAAACGTGATAAATAAGTGTTTTTTGTTTCTTAAAATCTTTGCGGTCCTCTAGTATCCAACTCCATAACCTGTTGAAAAAAAGGAAGTTATTAATAGATGAATGGACAAACTCACACATATTGACTTAGTCCCTAACTAAGCTCTTGTACCTACAAACGACGTCATAAATATGTTTACACTTTAGTACCTCGTCACTTTCATTCACTGAGACAATTTCACAAATACAGGGTGACTTCAAATTGGTAATACAAAATCAATGTTTTACACACCTTTCTCCTAAACTTAGCCCCTCAATTAAGTCTCATACTTTTAAAATAATCAGAAGTATTTTTTTATTTTTTTAAATTATCCCATTTATGTTGGCTTAACATGGTTATCCTACCATAATAATTAACAAAGAAGTTTAAAGAATTTCAAATGAACACTTTCCTCTTTGGTTATCCGTCACCTGTCACAATTTATGAAGAAAACGTGTTTTGATTAGTAATTGTCACTTATCAAAGAAAATAAGATTGTATTGTAAATGTAGTGTAACCACACTTTGGGACTTTAATTATTTGTTTTGTTCGAAAATTAGCAATAATTAAATACAGTTAATTTTAACAAAGGGGTTAATGTATTATACTCTGTGGCATTAACTAAGCCACAATCAAGTGTTTTGTATTACCAATTTGAAGTCACCCTGTATGTAAGTAATTGTCTCAGTGAATGAAAGTGACATGGTACTAAACTGTAAATATCTTTATTATTTCGACTGTACTATGGGTACTTTCACATGGTGTCTTTAAAACTTTATTTCATAAACGAATCGCTTGATCGAAAATTGTTTTCACTAACCCGTAATATTTTTGAAAGACCTATCCAACAACACCCCACATTATGAAGTAGACGAGAAAAAAAAACATCCCCACGTTACGTGTAGGGGAGGTGCCGTAAAAAAAATGTACCTTTTATTGCACCACTTCGTTGACGTGACTAATATGCATATTCATGCCAAATTACAGCTTTCTAGTACTAAGAGTCTCTGCGCTAGGCTGCGGACGGACCGACATGGCGAAACTATAAGGGTTCCTAGTTTGACTACGGAACCCTAAAAAGATAACATCGTAAAAATAAAACGACTTCCTCCAGCCGCGTGTGCGCCGCACCACGACCAGCTTTATATTGTGGACAAAAATTAAAAAGTTACTTTGTCTCACGCTTGCAGCAAAATCCAATTATGCTCACTGTCTTGAAACAGCAAGAGTGTGCTTTTTGAGGTGCTGATATGAAAAAATAAATGTTTTAAAAAACAAAAAATAACTTATTTTAAAATTGTAGGCACCTACATAATAGGTTAGTTCCTACTGAACTCGGCTTTTTTGTTGAAAATATTGTGGTCGCCGACTTCAGTTGGACTAACCAATTAGGTAGGTGCCTACAATTTTAAAAGAAGCTACTTTTTGCGTTTTTGAAGACGGTTTTTTGTTTTTTTTTTTAATTTATATTATTTTATACTTTTTATTGATCATAATGCACGTTCCGTAGTCCCACTTATAAGTTAATATGAAACTAAGTTTCAAGCTCACTGCGAGCATCGCCGCCGGAAAGTCATAGTCATATTTCAACAAGTAAATATTCTTCGTTGTAGTCGCTCAACTATCTTAATCGAGATATCTTATCACCACCCTTGAAATAGGTACCGTTGAGAAGTTCCGATGGCCATCTATGGTCTTCATCATCAGTTCCACGTCCTTAGGTGATACTTTCTGAATGCAAATGCACGATTTGTTATTCAAAATACTAAAACAACTATATGTTTGCCTATAATATTTGAGGAGTTCCCTCAATTCCTCACTGATCCCTCGTCAGATACTACCAAATCAAAAAATATATTACATAATCGGTCCAAAATAGACGGAAAAATTGAATGAAACGTGTAACCTCCTTTTTTTTTTTTTTTTTTTTTTTATGTTAAGGAGAAGGCACACGAGCACTCAGGCCACCTGATGGTAAGTGGAAACTGAGACCCATAGACATTTGAATTCTCAAGACTATAATCCTAAGACCTCAAATGCGTTGCCAACCCTGAGGACTAAGATGGAATGCCTCTATGCTAGTAATTTCACCGGTTGTCTTATCCCCACACAACAATGTGAACACTGTTTTCTCCTTTTTTGAAGTCGGTTAAAAATGTGATGTATTGATTTCCACTTACTTGATACGCACGGGTAGGTATTGCAACGGTAGCAAGGAGCAGGAGTACAGGAGATAACAGGAGGATAGCAGGGGGGAGGGCTACAGGGGATGGCAGGGGGATAGCAGGGGGGGTAGCAGGGGGGGTAGCAAGGTGCACAGCACGGACAGCACTTCGGAGGATCGCAGAGACAGTTGCTGATGCATTTTGATATTAAACAGGGCTTGGCGTTCACAATGGGAGCTGAAACAAAGGTTACTTCCATTTATCATTTTAGATATCTCTTTATTTTTCTGTAGATTAAATATTTAAACATAAAAGTACATACATCACGCCGTCATTACCAGAGTGGGGTAGGCAGAGCTACAGAAATACCAACAACTCTAAAAAAGGCTTGTTGATAATTTAGTAACTACATTTTGCACAATCAGGCTAATATGTTAACTTAGTGTATTAGTGACAGGTTGCAAGCCCATCGCCTAACTGTCTACTAGCACTTATTCCCTTAGTCGCCTCTTACGACTTCCACGTGAAGACATGGAGTGGCACTATTCTAACCCGGCAACCACACGGAACAATTTTCATCTTGAATGCAATAATAAAACTTACCCAACAGAACAAAACTTAGCAAACCTACAACTAAGGTAACTTTGATGTCTGGAATGTTTTTGGACGACATATTCAGCGATGTCTCGATGACTTATGGAATCGCGAATCGTTTCGACTTTATATCTACTTTACTAATGGTTGATTTCCGATTAAAAAAACATAGATTATAGAAATATATATTTGACTGTGATAGTCATGGTGTGTAAGAAAACCAGTGAAGTGCGAGTCGGACTTGCGCACCGAGGGTTACGTACCGCCGCGCAGTAGGAATCTATTCTATCCTTACTAATATTATAAATGTGAAAGCGTGGATGTTTGTTACGCTTTCACGCAAAAACTACTTGACGAATCATCATGAAACTTTGTACACATATTCTGGGAGGTACTAGAAGTAACATAGGATAATTTTTATTAAAAAAATTAATGTATTTTACAAAATAAAAAAAAAAGTTGTCAAGAAAAAAAATGCAGCGGGCGAAGCCGCTGGCGGGTCGCTAGTAGGTACTAGCTGAAGAGTTTGTTTGTTTGTTTGCTTGAACGCGCTAATATTAGGAAGTACTGAACCGATTTAGATAAAATTTGGTCTGGAGATAACTAAGGTCCCGGGGAAGGACACATGATACTTTTTAACCCGGAAAATTTAACAGTTTTCGAAGGAATAGCGATAAACGAGGTATTTGACATTATATGGACGACACTATCAAATTGTGATTTAATAGTGTCGTCTACACATAGGGGGAGTGGCGGAAAACTAATTCGACGCGTACGAAGCCGCGGGCGTCTTCTAGTTATTAAATGTATTCCGTTTTTAATTCGATTTGGAATCGAATTAGTGCGAGAACAACTCGCACCTGACTGGTTTTTTCTTCAAGCGTTTTTTAGGGTTCCGTAGTCAAACTAGGAACCCTTATAGTTTCGCCATGTCCGTCCGTCCGTCCGGCCGCATCCTAGCGCAGAGACTCTTAGTAATAGAAAGCTGTAATTTGGCATGAATATGCATATTAGTCACACCAACAAAGTGTTACAATATAAATTGGTAACTTTCCCTACACGTAACGTGGGGATTTATTTATTTTTCTCGTCTACCCTATAGTGCGGGGTGTCGTTGGTCTTTTAAAAATACTACGGGTTTGTGAAAACAGTTTTTCGATTAAGTGACGCGTTTATGAAATATTAAGTTTTAAAGCGCTAATTTTTGTTACACTCAAGTGCTATCACAGCTAAGTAGACATCATTGGTTCTTGAGATACAGGCGATTAAAGTGTTTATACCTACTAAAATCATCTAAGACTTGATTTTAAATAGAAAAATAGGTTATTGCTTGTGGATTTTTTATGTTTGTAATACTTAATGGCTCGGGACCCTACACTGAGCATGGTCCGACATGCTCTTACCCGGTTTTTTTGTGTGTTTGTTACGCGATTACTCTGTCAATTGTGGATCGATGTTGAAGATTTCTTTTTTTTTTGATAGGTTGCACTCCCGTGGTGGTCCCATTGCCACCAAGTTGGTATCTGATGTATATAGGCATACATATAGCGATTTTGGTATTTTCAGTAACAAGTCTGGCATTTGCATGCAGAAAGTATGATTAATGATGAAATAAAACTGATGATGAAGACCACAGAAGGTCACCGGTACTCCTCAATTGTACCATTTTCAAGGGCCCTACCACTTACCCCCACCCCTTATGCAAATTGCGCAGTGAGTCAAGGTGCAGGCTGAAAATCAGCGCTGTGGTTGTTAGAAATCGTGGCACAGCTGAGCCTGAGCCTTTTGCCACCTCAATGTTCTGTCTCTGTTTTGTTTTTTTTTTATTGTGTGGATGTTACTTTATTTGTTGTGAATGTCTAGAACTGTAATGTAACTGTGATGTATCTATGTAATGTCGCAATAAATGTTTTTTGAATTTGTATTTGAATTTAGATGGTTGAGTGACTATGACGAAGCATATATTTGAATGGTTCCAATATAATTATGCACTTTGGGAGTTAAGTGGGATTATAATCACTAAAAAGTACAAAATACTATTTAACTGACCTTATTATTTGAAAAGAAGGTTACTTTTTTATGTTAAGGGGAAGGCACACGAGTACTCAGGCCACCTAATGGTAAGTGGAATCTAAGACCCATAGACATTTGACATTTGATTTGTTTTTTTTTACTTTTTGTATGGCAATTCTGTATGGCTTATGGTTTCCTCTATGTTTAAGGTAAATTGATCATCTCAACCATCGTGTCGTAAGTAAAACTCTGGAATCTAATAATTAATATTGATGACGCCACCAGCTTATATACCCTCCGAATCAAACCTTCAATCAATTTCTATAAGCTAGCAGAAAGCGTCTTCATGCGGTGCCCTGGTTCGATTAAAAACAAAACAAGATTTCGAAAAAAGACCAGCGAGTAATGCCAACTCTCCTGAAGATCCTTGCTGTATTTCAGACCACACCCTGGCCAGGAATAATTAGAAGGAAAGGAACGAGTTACGATGATTCCGTCGCGGTGGATTATCTTAGACTAGAGGGCGACGCATCTTAGGCAAGACGTTGGATTACCAACATTACGAACAGTTAAATACCTGATCATATTGAGACAATCAACGAGCGCGGGAAACAATACAAAAAATAATAATTTAATATTACGCTCTCTACTAGTTGTGGCGTATCCAAATAATATATTCAAATTAACATAACCACTAACGAGGCTAACCTTGCGGTTTAGGTATGCAGTAGGTACCCCTACAGCATTAGGATCTAAGGTTCAAAGGTTTAAATAGCTACAGTGTATGGGTTCGTCATCACCATGCCTTCCCCAAGGACTGGAACCGGAACACCACACACATAATCAGGGCCTCTATTCAGGTGCGTTAAAACGATATCGTGTTTGACTCGTTTAAGAATTGTTTATGTCACAGTCGCCATTATTGTAAATGACATAAGAGTTATCAAAACATTGACAATACGGAAACACGTCAAAGACGATATCGTTATTAGGTTATTACCTTGTAGAATTCCAGCCCAGACCCCATACATTTGGTGCCGTTGACACAAAGTCGACGTCACTGCATATATGCTGATTCAAATTAGTTTTATCATAGTAATTTGTTACATAATAACCTCTTTAGTTAATCTTTATCGTAATTAAAAATAAACGAAGATAAGATATAAAACGTCTTTGATTGTCATTCACTTAGAAAATTAGATACATACATACATAACATCACGCCTTCATTCCCAGAGTGGGGTAAGCAGAGCTACAGAAATACCAACAACTCTAAAAACACTTGTTTATAATTCTGTAACCACATTTTGCACAATCAGGCCAAGAAGTTTACTAGTGTATTAGTGACAGGTTGCAAGCCCATCGCCTAACAATACTACAAGCCCTTATTACTTAGAAAATTAAATAATATAAACTAAAATAGTTACTGAAATGCAACACAAAATATATATTTTTATTTAAGTGGATTTTTTATGCATTCATACGTTTTAGAATATAACAATTAGGTAACTTAAATTACCGCTAGTGTTATAATGTTTTATATTTGAAATTACATCACTTTTGCGTCAGCGGCACCAAATGTGCGAGGTGTACACATAACAAATAACCGGCTGCGCAAATGTTACGTCAATAAAAGTCCAAGATACCAAGCAGACTTTTTAATTATAGAAATGTACAACTATCCGTTATCATATAGATATAATCTCATATGTATTCCCTACATAACAGTTTCATCAGGAAAAGCCTTTCAAAGGGCTTCCCCTTGAAATAGCTAGCCCAGTGGACATCCTCACCTATTCCAATTGACATCCCATACGATTGACTTTCCCTTATCGAATGAAGAACCAAGGTTAAAAAAAAAAAGGTGGAAAGAAGTGGTGTCTGCCTTCCCCTCTGGGAAACAGGCGTGATTTAATGTATATATATATGTAATTCTCCTGTAACTTAAATTTCAATTATAAAATCATAGTTATAAAAAAACAAGGCTAGTCCTTTAAAATTGGTAACTGGTATGGTAACTAATTGACCTTGATGCCCCTATAAAAAGGTTTACCTAATCATATTAGCGCTTTTTATAAAGCTTTCCCGCTTTTTATATGTGACGAGGAAAAAATCTCTCGCGTGCAAATTAGCCAATCACAAACGTTTGCTATTGCAAAGTGCTGGATCTTTTGTCGCTCCACGCGGTAACTTTCAACGATACGCCGTCGGCAACAAGTATACTAAAACCCCTAACTAATAAACGTTAAATAAGCTTCGAATAGTTATACCATTCTTTGTCCTTATCTGTCGAATTCAAATGTCACATAAACAGAGACAATGCATGGTATAACTAACAGTTTAAGGGTATTGGGTTAGTTGAATTTGAATCGTCTTCTGTTTTCTGGCTATAACGGGATGCAAGATAACGTATATGTAAGTATACAATAGGTTTCAGATTGCGTATATAGATACTTGTAAGCTTTTTAAAGGGTTTTCTAAGGGTATTAATTAGCGCTTAATAAAGTGGGGTATCTTTTGATAATAGCGCTTTAAAAGCGTATTTAAAAGGTTTTGACAGGTCGAAGGTTTGGTAAGTTAAGCCTTACGAAAAACCCATCCAAAACCCTTTGAAAGGGATAGCGGGCCGATCCCTCCCCAAGGATCTCCATGGCGGCTAGTTTTGTGCTACTCTCATCCATCGGCTTTCCGCGATCTTTACCAGGTCTTCTCCACCTTGTGGATGGCCTGCCAACACTTCGCTTTACGGTCCGCGGCCGCCACTTTATAACCTTTCCGCCCCAACAGCCATCAGTTCTACGAACAATGTGCCGCGCCCACTGCCACTTAAGGTTCACAATTCGTTGGGCTATGTCGGTGATTTTGGTTCTCATGCGGATATCCCAATTTCTGATTAGATCACCCAAATTATTGTTTAAGGTTAATAAATTTAAAAAATATTCTCCTGCTCTCTTTGCGTGGTGTGAAACTGATTGATAGAGGAAGAAATGGAGGTTGAAGAATGCCTGGACTCCTAGAAAATAACCGAAAATGGTTATCCTACTCGTACAGGGAAATGGTTAAAAATGCGACACCGAAGTCAAAGCGGTTGAAACGCTGGAAGAAATACCCTGGTATAAACTGTCTGAAAGCTAGAAGTTCCGTAGGTCCTGACAGCTTTCCGGCATTTGTTTTGAAAGGATGCAAGGAGTGGCTATTACCACCACTTCTCCATATTTTTAACCTAGCCCTCGATACTGGCGAGTACCCTTACCAATGGAAAGTTACCCGGGTGAGGCCTATTCCCAAATCTGCCAATACCGGTAAAGTGGAAGAACATCGGCCTATAGCAATCTTATCCTCGATAGCCAAACTTTTCGAGTCTATCATAAATAAAATTGTGGCTCCACAATTAAAACCGTTACTTAGTGATGCTCAGCATGGTTTTAGGTATCAGCGTTCAGTGGAGACAAACCTTTTAACCCTGGTTGATTCCATTTCGGATCATTTGGATAATGGAATTCAGGTAGACGTGCTGTACTTTGACTTTAAAAAAGCCTTTGATCGCGTAGATAACGATGTCCTTTTGAGTAAGTTGTGTCAAGTTGGTCTTTCACCAAAACTGCTAAGGTTCTTTGCTAGCTATCTACGTGATAGGCAGCAGTACGTGCAGCACGGATGCTTTATTTCTAAAGCTTACCATACACGTTCTGGAGTCAGCCAGGGTTCGATATTGGGCCCGTTGCTCTTTGGAGTCATGGTCAATGATCTGGCTTCCGTTCCTAAGTGCGCCAGATGCTTGCTTTATGCCGATGACCTGAAGCTAATTTATGGCGTGCAGGATATGTCGGATTGCGTGTCGCTGCAGAACGATATTGATCGAGTATACCAGTGGAGCATTAATAATAGGCTTCTTTTTAATACTGAGAAGTGTGCGCTCATAACGTTTTGTAGGGCCCGTAATCCTTTATTTAATAATTACCTCCTGGGCTCTGAATCAATTGCCAGGGTGGACTCTATTCGAGATTTGGGAGTTATTCTGGACGCGAACCTTAACTTTCACGAGCATATGAACGCGCTGGCTCTTAATTGTTATAGACGGCTGGGGTTTGTCATTCGGAACACTAGGGATTTTGTTGATGCCGGGTCTATAAGGCTGGTTTACACCGCTCTAGTCAGGAGTAAACTCGAAGCAGCCAGTGTTGTTTGGAACCCCCACGAAACGACCTATATCTTGCTTCTGGAGAGAGTACAAAAAGTGTTTCTCCGTTTTCTGTACAAAAAAATGGGTATTTTTTATATCCAACTAAATTCTTGTTAGGCATCTTGGGTTTTAACTCACTTGAGGTGAGGCGAGATTACAGACTGCTTACTGTAGCTAGCAGTGTGTTGCGTGGGGATTCCGACTGTCCTGAATTGGTAGCTCAGTTGCTGCGTCTGTATGTTCCCTCTCCAACTAGATTTGTTTTTCGACCGCGTTGTCGCCATCTGCAGCGCCTGTTGCGCGTACTGTGTCCCGCCGAAAATCTCCGCTAGTACGGGCTTTGCATCTGATAAACTCGCTCCTCGAATCAGCCACAAGCTGTGATGTGTTTGCAAGTAGATGGTCTAACGTGTGTGACGAATGTCTGAAGTTCTGCGAGAAGATGGATGTACGCCCTTCTTCTGTGATATTTTAAATACCTCTTTCCTAACCTGTATTCGGTGTATTAAATTGTATTTTAGTTTCATAGTGCTTTGGTTAAACTGTTATGCTGTGAAATTTAATTTAATAATAAATAAATAAATAAATAAAAATGTATGTATATATGTAATTCTCCTGTAACTTAAATTTCAATTATAAAATCAATTATTGCATTGGTGACTACGCATTTGAAGAAAATTTAAAGCAGGCTTAGTAAAAAGAAGACTAAGCAGCTGAAAATCTCAATTCTTAAAAGGTTTGATTGTCCCTGTGTTTGTATCACAATATAGGTAACTGAAGCATGTCAAAATTGAGTGGTTTATTGATTCGAATTTCATAATTATATCCAATTTGTTTGAAAATGCTTGAACTACAGATATTGTACGCTTGCATATGACACAAGTAAAAGTAATCACGAAAGAGCTGAAAAATAACTTACACTTTTTTATATCAAAGCGGGAGGCAAACGAACATGCGGGTTACCTGACGTGAACTATGAAGTTCATAGTTGTTTATTTAAATTTAACAATAAATACATTGTGTTTGAGGTATAGCTATAATATAGCTGAAATATAGTTAAAGTCTATGACAAATAGCAACATCTTTAAGAATAAACTTCGTGCTTTTTTGTTGGAAAAGTGTTTCTACTCTGTCGAGGATTTTGTCGCTGAATGTACTGAGTAATGTTATTTGTAATGTAATTTTTATTTATTATTTATTTGACACCTGAATGTTCTTAGTCTTATTTTTAATCTTTTATTGTTTTTAATTTTCATTTTATTTTTAATCTTATTTTATTTTCTGAAATATTGTGATAATTCCTATAGAGAAATTTTATTATTTTCAACGAAAAAAATGTACCGACATATAAATATTTTTTAAACATCTAATTGGCAGAAATTGTTACGTGTCTACCTAAGTAATTTAATTTGTTTCAAACACAATGTAAATTGTTAATTGAATAAATTGAAGTTGAAAAAAAAAACAACCATATACTTATGACTATTTTAGGTAGATACATGACAAATTTCTGCCATTTATTACACTTATATCATACATTAATATTTCAGCCAAGTTCAATTTCGTTGCCTACATAAAGTGTCAATATAATAAAAAAAACTGATGTCATGTTAATTAAAATTATTACAGGTTCATAAAATAATCACTAAAATTTATTAATCCTAAATTCGTAACTAACATCTGTCCTTGCTCTATAAAGTCATCAACAGAGTAAAAACAGTTTTTCAGCAAAAAAGTTTTTGTTTTTTAAGATGTTTCTTTTTGTAATAGCCTTAAACTCTAGGGCGAGTTTATTAAACAGGGATACTCCCTGATATGCAGAGGAGTGCTCCTACGTTCAGTCTGGGAGTCAGGAGCCGCGGCAGGTCTTTACGCCTCGGCAGCAATGATGGGAAGTAATCACCTTCTAATCTGTGGTTGTACTTCACTTTGACCACAGATTATACGGTCAAGTCAACCCTTATACTTTGACTTGACAGCCCGTAGACAATCGTAATTTTTATTTTTATTTTTTCACTTACATATTATTATTATATTTGTTGTTTAAATTTTATGATAACCCAAGTTGTTTTTCTTTTTGCGCTGTCTTGTTTTAAGTGTCAATTTCCGTCTCTTCACCAAGCGGTTCCAACGGAAGACCAGCGCTGGCTTTACGGCTAGCTAATGCTGAGTTGGGACCATTTCGCAACAGTTTCTCTGTTCTTTTGTATGTGTGAAATGTAATTTTGTACTTATTGTTGCGAATAAATGTCTCTTTATCTTTATCTTTTTAATCACCACCGCCCATGAACACCAGCAACTTTAAGAAAACGGCCTTTAAGAAAATTAAAAGGTCTTTTCTTGAAGGACCCCATGTCATAACTGGCTGGAAATACCGCCGAAGAGAGTTCGTTCCACAGTTTCACCGTACGAGGTAAGGAATGCCTAGAGAAACGCACGGTGGAAGAACGCCATTCATGGTGATGTAGATGGAACTTGGCCTTACGACGTGTGGTTAGATGATGGAATTCGGCGGCCGGTAACAATGCAAGCAATTTTTTTCATGTTAAGGACACGAGCACTCAGGCCACCTGATGGTAAGTGGAATCTGAGACCCATAGACATTTGAATTCTCAAGACTATAATACTAAGACCTCACATGCGTTGCCAATCCTGAGGACTAAGATGGAATGCCTCTATGCTAGTAATTTCACCGGTTGTCTTATCCCCACACCGGAACACAACAATGCTCTGTTGCTTGGCGGGTGGTTAATGGATAAGATGGTGGTAGTGATCCGGACGGACCCTGCACAGGGTCCTACCACCACTAAAACATACTCTTAGAAACACTCCCCGTTATAAAGCCTATACAGCAGGCAAAGTGAGCTGATATCCCTCCGGATAGAGAGAGGATTCAATCGAACAGAGATCACTGGGTCGTTGATGATTCGAGCCGCAAAGAATTGATGATTCAAAAAAAAGTGATGGTAGGACCTTGTGCAGGATCTGTTCGGATTGCTACCACTATCTTATACATGAACCAACGGCCAAATTGTTCGCATTGTTGTTTCGGTGTGGGGATAAGACCACCGGTGAAATTACTAGCATAAAGGCATTCCATCTTGGGATTGCAGTGTTAGTTATAGTGTTAAGAATTAAAATTTTGAATTATTATTCCCTGACAGAATTCTTAAATGATAATTTAAAGTAATTTACTCCGATTTGACATCTTTGTGACAAAAAATATAATGTAGAATATACATTTTCATTTATGTTAAGGTGACATATTTTTATTTGACATCTTTGTAAATCTAAATTGTAATTTGTAGGTATTAAATTTATTAATTATTACTAAATTACGAGCATTCCATCTTAGTACTCAGGGTTGGCAACACATTTGAGGTCTTAGGATTATAGTCTTGAGAATTCAAATGTCTATGGGTCTCAGATTCCACTTACCATCAGGTGGCCTGAGTGCTCGTGTGCCTTCTCATTGTCATAAAAATAAAAATAATTATTTATCGGAGTCCCGACGTATTTTTGCGTAAATGCTAGACATTTTCATACAAAACTTTGTCTTGCCTCGCGTCAAAATTGCAAAACAAAACATTTTCAGAAGTTAAAATTACAGAAGCAGTTTTAAGATCGTGTTAATGTTAATACTAATGCTTCTCGAAGCGCATTATACGGATACATTTGCATAATATGAAAAGTTTCCTGTTTATTGGAGATTTAACCAGGAACTAACTATTTAACAGTGAAGACTGTACTTGTTCTTGAGTCGTGGATGTTTTTTTTATGTTAAGGAGAAGGCACACGAGCATACAGGCCTCCTGGTGGTAAGTGAAATCTGAGACCCATAGGCATAGGCATTTGAATTCTCAAGACTTTGATGGAATGCCTCTGTGGCCGGTGTTATGCCTGGGGACTGAAGTCCGTTTTGGATGAAGTTGAAAGTTGTATACCGGGTGTACAATCCAAATGGGTCAGTATGGTGAAGTCGGAAACTATGAGAGATAGCGAGATCTGTTCTTAGGAATCATGACGTCGATTTTAGATTTAATAATAATAAAAATAAAAATATATATTTAATATACAGGGTGTTTGGTACATCGTTTGCCAAATTGAAATGGCGGTTACGTGGGGTCATTTTCTATCTCGTGACGCCCTTTAAAAAAATCTAGGGTCCATGTGTAATTTATTTTAGCCTTTTTTGGTATTTTTGAAATGTCAGTAATTTTGACTTTCACAAAGCCGTGCAACGTTACACATCGCGATGCACTAGAAATTGTATCACTCTACTACTTTTTTTTATTTTTATTTAAGTTTAAACGAGTTGGCCTTGATAATTTTTCAAAAATACCAAAAAAGGCAAAAAATTACACATGGACCCTAGATTTTTTAAAGGGCGTCACGGGATAGAAAATGACCCCACGTAACCGCCATTTCAATTTGGCAAACGATGTACCAAACACCCTGTATATTTTTAATATTTCAATTTTGTTGTGCTTCTTGCGACTTGCAAAATTTATACACATTGATTTTGACCAGGGCCTCTATTCAGGTGCGTTAAAACAATATCGTGTTTGACACGTTTAAGAATCGTTTATGTCACAGTCGCCATTATTGTAAATGACATAAGAGTTATCAAAACGTTGACAATACGGAAACAGCTAAAAAACGATATCGTTATAACGCAGTTGAATAGAGGCACTGGTTCGATTCCCGGTTATGTATGAGAGTTAATAAAAAAGTTTGAATGTAATTATTATTAAATCTAAAATCGACGTCATGGTTCCTAAGAACAGATCTCGCTAACTCTCATAGTTTCCGACTTCTCCATACTGACCCATTTGGATTGTACACCCGGTATCAGTCAACCGACTGAAGAAACTTCGTTAGCGCGATGTAGCGCACTGTCAGAATTAGTTGCGCTGTCTGCCGCTGGCGGCGCTGGCGAGTTGTTTGTTACAAGTTGTCACTAGATGTCGCTAGGTCGCCACACTTCTATGCTCGTAATATGCCGAAGGAGGAAGTTATGTATAGTACATAAATTATTTGTGTTGGTCAACGCATTCGTTTCTGTAAAAAATTTAGCATTTCAAAATTACCTACTTGAAAAAGTCGTTGATGTCTATTGCTTAGGCTAAACCTGATACCTAAATAACAAAAACTTAGATATGAAAGCACGTAAATATTGTATCTTGTTTACGGGACACGGTTAGGTTAGGTTAGATTTGTGATCAAATTAGTAGGAGTCAAAGACGTTAGAATGGTCTTGGTTTTTAGGGTTCCGTAGTATATTGTTTTTTGGTTACCGAAAATATTTTACACTCGTAACGTGGGGATGTTTTTTTTTCTCGTTTACTCCATAGTGTAAGGTGTCGTTGGATAGGTCTTTCAAAAATGAAAACTTTTTTTCGATTAAGGGATTCGTTTATGAAATATTAAGCTTTAAAGCGCTAATTTTTGTTAGACTCAAGTGTCTCACCTACAGCCAAAACTACAAATACAAAAAATCAGAAAAAAATCTTAAATGAAAGCACATATAACGAATTTAAAAGGAAAACTATCACGACTCAGTAGACATCGTTGTTCTTGTGATACGGGCGATTAAAGTGTTTATACCTACTAAAATCATCTAAGACGGCACCAAATGACTTTAAATAGAAAATTTGTTATTACTTGTTGATTTTTATGTTAGTAGTACTTAACGGCTTCGGAACCCACACTGAGCATGGTCCGACATGCTCTTGAGAAAACAGATGAACATATACACGACACGGTGGACTAAGCCAGCGGTCCTGGGTTCAAATCGCGGTAAGGGCAGATGTTTGTGTGATGAGCGCGAATATTTGTTAGAGTCTTAGATGTTTTCTATGTACCCATAGTACAAGCCTAGAGCTTAGTTTGGGACTAGGTCAATTTGTGTGAGATTGACCCGTAATATTTATTTATTAATTTTTCATTTATATACATACACTAGCGACCCGCCCTCGCTTCGCTCCGGATTAAAGTATTATACATATAAACCTTCCTCTTCAATCACTATCTATTAAAAAAAACCGCATCAAAATCCGTTGCGCAGTTTTAAAGATTTAAGCATACATAGGCATATAGGGACAGTAAAAGCGACTTTGTTTTATACTACGAGTATGTAGTGAAACCGGGCAGGCATGCATTTTAAGGTCCTATAGCCCATTATGTTTTAAGCAATTATGCAATTCGTTCTATGCAAAATGGAAATTAGTACATTTGTTTTATGTAAATCATTACACACTTCCTAATTATGTGGCTACAATCAGGCAAACAGGTAATAAATAGGGAATAGACTTACTAAGTAATAAAATGCGGAGCTTGACTTAAGTCAGGCTACACCAATTCTGAATAAAACTTCTATACGAGTGCTTAAATGCATTTTAGTCTTATAATTTCATCTGTAACGGTTCGCTTATTATGAAAATACGTGAACAGTATTTTTTAATTAAATTTTGTTTTGTAAAATTTAGCAACAGTACTTAATGATTTTCAGGTTAGGTACATACTGTTACGTACTTCCCGTGGATGTCGTAAGAGGCGACTAAGGGAATAAGGGCTTGTAGTACTGTAAGGCGATGGGCTTGCAACCTGTCACTAATACACTGGTAAACTTCTTGGCCTGATTGTGAAAAATGTGGTTACAGAATTATCAACAACTTGTTTTACAGTTGTTGGTATTTTTGTAGCTCTGCCTACCCCACTCTGGGAATGAAGGTGTAATGTTATGTATTTATATACGTTACGCAAGTTGGGGTAGGTAACTGATAGAAAGGCACAAATGCACTGACAATTTAAGAGCTAGAATTTAACGCAATTCACTTAACCTTTATAAAAAACTAGCGGCCCGCCAGCGCCTTCGCCCCGCTGCAAATTTCTGATTTTCCCGGTGAACTTTTCAATTATTTTCGCATTTCACAACCTTCCCTGGACTATGACAAACATTTTAAGACCAAAATCAGCCAAATCGGCCCAGCCGTTCTCGAGTTTTAGCGAGACAAACGAACAGCAATTGATTTTTAGGGTTCCGTAGCCAAATGGCAAAAAACGGAACCCTTATAGATTCGTCATGTCTGTCTGTCTGTCCGTTCGTATGTCACAGTCACTTTTTTCCGAAACTATAAGAACTACACTGTTGAAACTTGGTAAGTAGATGTATTCTGTGAACCGCATTGAGATTTTCACACAAAAATAGAAAAAAAACCATGAATTTTGTGGGGTCCCATACTTAGAACTGAAATTCAAAAAAAAAAATTCATCAAACCCGTACGTGTGGGGTATCTATGGATAGGTCTTCAAAAATGATATTGAGGTTACTAACATCATTTTTTTCTAAACTGAACAGTTTGCGCGAGAGACACTTACAAAGTGTTGAAATGTGTCCCCCCCCCCCTGTAACTTCTAAAATAAGAGAATGATAGAACTAAAAAAATATATGATGTACATTACCATGCAAACTTCCACCGAAAATTGGTTTGAACGAGATCTAGTAAGTAGTTTTTTTTAATACGTCATAAAAAAATTGATCAAAGCTACAACGAACTTTTATATTATGTTACTTGCTGCTACGGAACCCTTCATGGGCGAGTCCGACTCGCACTTGGCCGCTTTTTATATATTTAGACTATCGCAAAATAAACTTCGAATACTCAGATGTTCGCTCGGTTCGCTCTTGTTCGCACTGTTCGCTCTCCAAGTGAAGAATGAATAACGCCGCGAGCGCTTCGCCTTTTATACTCCCAATCCCCCGAATGTTCCAGAATGCCTTCTCGAATGACCGATGAACTTTGAACCACCGAGGACTTTCTAGAGAGTTCGATTCTAGAAGGTTCTACACGTTACGGCCTTGTTATAATAGCGATGGCCTTGGCCTTGAACTCCATTGATCCCTTCTACAATAGCGACGTCCTTGGCTCACGGGTCTCTTTTCTAATCTACTCACCTAACCTAACTTATTAGTATTAATACATTCATGTACACACATGCCAAAAATCATTTTTCGCTGAGTTGGGTAAAAAGGTCACTGGCACATCGTAGAACAAGGTCAAGGTCAATGTCAAATATAATGAGTTAACCTTGAAAAAAATTTAAGTTTTAAATCAATTTATTCGTTTAATTAAAAGTTACAATCTTAAAAATAATCACCAGCAGTGTTTACGTTATTGTGTTCAGGGCCTCTATTCAGGTGCGTTAAAACGATATCGTGTTTGACACGTTTAAGAATCGTTTATGTCACAGTCGCCATTATTGTAAATGACATAAGAGTTATCAAAACGTTGACAATACGGAAACAGGTCAAAAACGATATCGTTATTACCTTGTAGAATTCCAGCCCAGGTCAAAAACAATATCGTTATTTTCTTGTTGAATTCCAGGTGTGGGGAAACAATCGGTGCAATTACTAGCATATATGCATTCCATCTCAACCTACGGCCTCAATTCTATATTAACTTTGACGTATTGTAGACTATAGTATTGTTTTTAACTCTAAAATAAGAGTTATCAAAACGTTAATACTATTAACCTACCTCTAAGCAACAGTGTTCGCATTGTTGTGTTCCGGTGTGGCTATAAACAACCGGTGAAATTACTAGCATAGAGGCAATCTATCTTAGTCCTCAGGGTTGGCAACGCGACGTCTGAGGATTGCAGTCTTACGATTAGTCTTGAGAATTCAGGTGTCTATCTGTTTCAGATTCCACTTTTTCATCAGGTGGCCTGAGTGCTCGTGTGCGTCATTATCATAGAACATTATTTAAAAAACAAATTTTAATTAATCCACATTTATCAAATATTGTTGTAATCATTAACCCATGACATCGTATCACTCATAACAGACTTAATTAAGTTTTTTAGTATATATAGCGTTCAGTTTGGAGTATTGGCACAGATACCTACACGATGAGTTCTAAGACCACCTTTCTACTTCTTGGTAAGTCTTTCAAATGGTATATTTAATAACGCCTATAGAAAAAACAAAATTAAAATGATACATACATAACATCACGCCTTCATTCCCAGAGTGGAGTAGGCAGAGCTACAGAAACACCAACAACTCTAAAAACTTTTGTTCGGTTTTTTTTTTGCCTGTGTGGTTGCCGGGTTAGAATAGTGCCACTCCATGTCTTCCCGTGGATGTCGTAAGAGGCGACTAAGGGAATAAGGGCTTATAGTACTGTTAGGCGATGGGCTTGCAACCTGTCACTAATACACTAGTAAACTTCTTGGCCTGATTGTGCAAAATGTGGTTACAGAATTATCAACAAGTTTTTTAAAGTTGTTGGTATTTCTGTGGCTCTGCCTACCCCACTCTGGGAATGAAGGCGTGATGTTATGTATGTATGTATTTACGTTTTTTTTCAGATTTTTAGTTTATGAGTTTTGGCTCTAGGGGGGGAGGGGACACTTGAGTCTAACAAAAAATAGCGTTTTAAAGTTACTTAATGACATTTTTTACAATAAGGGCATTTTCAAAATAAAATGTACACTAGTTAAGAAAAATTAAGATACGTTAATTTTTTTCAGTTTTGTGACGTAATTAGCTCTAAATGTATGGCAAATCGTCACAAAACTGACAAAGTTAACATCTCTTAATTTTCCTTAACTAGGGCACACTTTATTTTGAAAATGCCCTTATAGCTTATTTCTACAGAACTAATTCAGTCAGTTTTTAGTGTCAGTCAAACTAATTTAATTTTTATTTAATTTTATTATTTTTCCTTAGGTCTCCTGTGCTTCACCCGTGGGAACCCGCTCTTCCCTGGAACCACAGTATGCGAGTCCTTACCCAATATCGGAACATCCACTGTATGCGAATCCACCCCTAACCTAGGCCTAGGCTTCGGTCTAGGAGGTCTGGGAGGTTTAGGTGGACTGGGCGGTCTAGGCGGTCTAAGCGGTCTCGGTCTTGGTACTGCTACAGTCTGCGAATCAGTACCGAACATGGGCTTGGGTCTTGGGTACGGCCTAGGAGGTCTCGGTCTACTCGGAGGACTTGGTGGCTTAGGAGGCTTAGGAGGCCTAGGAGGCCTAGGAGGGTTGGGATATATGGGTGGTTTAGGAGGCCTGGGTGTTGGTACTGTCTGTGAATCCACACCCAATATGTTAGGTTTTGGTTTAGGGGGGCTAGGCGGTCTGGGCGGTTACGGAGGCCTTGGTATGGGTTTAGGAGGCCTTGGCATGGGTGGTTTGGGAGGGATAGGCACTGTCTGTGAATCTATGCCTAATATTGGTTTAGGTTATGGATTAGGTCTAGGAGGTCTAGGCGGGCTTGGTGGGTTGGGAGGACTCAGCACTTTAGGAGGACTAGGGGGTCTAGGAGGACTGGGGCTTGGTTTAGGAGGCCTCGGTGGTCTTGGAGGTGCCGCCACTGTATGCGAATCGACTCCTAACCTAATAGGTGGGCTAGGTTATGGCTTAGGGAGCCTGGGGGCTATAGGAGGTCTAGGAGGACTCGGAATGGGCTTACCAGGAGTCATGGGTCCTTTTTTATAAACTCCTCGACCAGCTCACACACATCTAATGGAGGAGTTGGGTCGGCCATCTTGGGTCTGAACTACAACCATCAATCTACTACTTCTAACGATTTCAAATGTTTATTAAGGTGAACTGGTCTCAGTATTTGTTTTGGAAGATTATTAGAAAAAACGTTATTCTCTTCTTCCAAAATTTAATATTAAAGTATTAAGTGGCATGTAAAAAAAACTTCGGGTGTATAAAGTAGTAAGTTACTATTATTGGTCGCATTTAATTTCCTATTCATTGTAAATTAATTTTCGCATTAACGTAAAATAATTGTTTTTAAAATTAACTATTTTCCGAACAAAACTGCCTATACACCTGGATTGAAAAAAAATGTAAACACCTAAATTTTATTATTGGTATATATTTGTTTGAATAAATTATATATTGGCTTATTTTTTGTTTTATTACTGTTTTTACCGGCTTTTTAGTTTTTTTTAAATGGAGATGGCAAACGTGCGCTCCGTCCACCTCAAGATAAGTGAGGTGAGTGTTTAGTGGTGGTAGGACCCTGTGCAGGGTCCGTCTTGATCGCTACCACCATCTTATCCATTAACCACCCGCCAAGCAGCATTCGCATTGTTGTGTTCCGGTGTGGGGATAACACAACCGGTGAAATTACTAGCACGGAGGCATTCCATCTCAGTCCTCAGGGTTGGCAACGCATTTGAGGTCTCAGGATTAAAATCTTGAGAATTCAAATGTCTAGGGGTCTCAGATTCCACTTACCATCAGGTAGACTGAGTTCTCGTGAGCCTTCTCATTAACATAAAAAAAATAAAAATAAAAGTGGGATCTGTGACCCATACACATTAAATTTGCATTCTCAAGAATACAATCTTAAGACTGCTAATATAAGACCGCATGTTAACGCCGCGATCGCTACGTTTACGGTCAAATGGCCTTTAACTTAGTATAAACTAGAGTCAAAGTTGTAATGTAAAATTTCTCACCAACTAAAACACTCGCATATCACGCGATACATTCACTCACCCAATCACAGACCCTCACAGACATACGTCATGCACTTGTCACACATTACACGCACTCACTACGACACTTGCTTTCAATACGCTAAACTAGCAACCCAAATTTGTATTTGTTTATTGTAATAAACCAAAATCTGAGACATTGAAGTTTTAACTTATCTCCTCTAGTTCCTGTAAGGAACACCGCATATGCGTTTCCAACCCTGAAGGCTAAGATGGAATTCTTCTATGCTTGTAATATCACCGGTTGTGCTATCCCCACACCGGAACACAATGCTCTGCAGATTGACAGGTTAAAGGATAAGATGGTGGTAGTGATGGACGGACCCTGCACAGGGTCTTACCACCAGTTTTTATATTTTCGTCTATTTCGAAGCATATTTATTATTTATTCACATGCATACATACATGACATGACGCCTTCATTCCCAGAGTAGGGTAGTCAGAGCTACAGAAATACCAACAACTCTAGAAAGCCTTGTTTATAATTGTGTAACCGGGTTAAACACAGATTTAGGTTACCGTCTTTCCTGTGGACACACCGAAACTTAACGTTTTTAAGGCCTAATTCTCTGGCTAAGCCCATTCCCGCAAAAACACCGTCAGGACTGCTTTAGACCTATCATATAAAAACATAACTTATATGCACACAAGCTGGTAACTATTGACCACAGGAGAGACACACAACCACATTTTGCAAATTTTGCCAAGAAGTTTACTAGTGTATTCGTGACAGGTTGCAAGCCCATCGCCTAACAGTACCTACTACAAGCCCGTATTCCCTTAGTCGCCTCTCACGACATCCACGGGAAGACATGAAGTGGCACTTTTCTAACCCGGCAACCTCACGGGGTATTATATATTTGGGGTTATAAAGAAATACAGATTTCGTTGCTAGTATACCCGTGTAATATTAAAATAGATTTACTTACATACAAAAGTAGCCTTAACAATAATATATACAAAGCAAATACATAGAAAAAATGTCGAAACAAATATGTGGAAGACAGCGCATCAAAACCTTTAATACTTCGTTTTAGAAAATTACAGAACGTAGGATTTATGAAGTTTACGACCAAAAGCATCCTTGTGTAAGTACACTTAAGATAGACTTTTGAGGAAAGTGTCAATGACGCGACGTTAGTAGCTAGGGTATATTTCTACTGTCGCTCTGTCGCAGCGACATCAAGGGCCCTACCCAAGATGCAAACGCTCCCAACGTTTTTCTTTTCTATCGCTCAAAATGTATGGGAAGACAGTCGACCACGTGCTTTATCGAAACGCACGAGAATGTCATCCCATATATTTTGAGCGATAGAAAAGAAAAACGTTAGGAGCGTTTGCATCTTGGCTAGGGCCTCTGAATCGCTTAGTTCGGAATTACATTTACGTAAGCATTCATCGAAATAGCTCTTTTACCTCATTCAAGGAGAATGGTTTTAACCAACCTAGAAGCGACCATTTTTGGTTGTCTGAAAATAAGTTATCGTTGTCAAAGAATACATATGCCCGGATGCCATAGGATAAATAAACAGCAAGTTTTTCCGTGCGTTTTAAATGACAAATTTATCCAGTTCCTAGATGTTTCTGTGTAACACAGGCCACCTGATGGTAAGTGAGATCTATGGCTCATAGACATTCGCATTCCCAAGACTACAATTGTAAGACCACAAATGCGTCGCCAACCCTGAATGCCTCTGGAATGCCTCTGAAGTAAATTCACACTGCAAACGCTGCTTCTTGGTGGTAGGTTGAGGATAAGACGGAATTGCAAACGCGATCCTCAGTTGAGGAAACAAAAGAGGAATCAATGCATGTAGTGTCCAGAGCAACGAAAGAGTTCTAACCAGTACAATTAAGCTTCAAAAATCCTAGTCATGAATTCGCCACATCCATGCTAAAGTCGCGAATCTGCACTTCGATTCAAAATAGCAGATTCGCTATTTTACCAAGTGGAGTTTCCTTCATTGTCTTTTGAAGTCCAATTGCAGATTTGCGACTTTGGCATGGTGACGAATTTTCTGTTCTCGATCTTGTATATGGATTAGTTACAAGGTTGAGGGCAGGGTGGGGGACAAGGAGGGCAGGGTGGGAGACAAGGAGGGCAGGGGGGAGGGCAGGGGTCGGGCAGTCTCTTCACCGAGGCGCAACCGCACGTCTTGAAGTTCTGTGGGGGGTCTGGCTGGAAGACTATGGTAGGAGGAGCTGGAACCATGATCTTAGGGGGAGTGATTACTAGTGGTGTTGGTAGTTGCGGTGTCACCGGGTTCGGCTGGATCTGGAAGTGGAAAAAGATGTTTAAAGTTCACACGGCATGACTCTCGTACAATGGGAGGACACTTGTGTGGGATGCTGTCTGTTTCATCTCGCTGGCTCCGCCCACGTTCCTCCTCCGAATCGGGAGCTGCAGCTGCTTCGGCAGAGCAAATAAAATGGCGCAAATATGCTGCTTTTTATGTTAAGGAGAAGGCACACGAGCACTCAGGCCGCCTGATGGTAAGTGGAATCTGAGACCCATACACATTTTAATTATCAAGACTACAACCCAAAACCTCAAATGCATTGCCAACCCTGAGGACTAAAATGGAATGCCTCTAGGCTAGTAATTTCACCGGTTGTCTTATCCCCACACCGGAACACAACAATGCGAACACTGTTGGCGGGTGGTTAATGGATAAGATGGTGGTAGCGATCCTCCATCTATGTCCTTTTGGGAGTTGAAACTCTTGAGCCTTGGAGATCAGGCGTGAAAGAACTCTTTAAGGAGATTTCCTCGCATCTCAATGACGTTTCTTGCTGTCAGCTAAATACTACGGCTAAAGGATAATCCTTGCTGTTCAATGAGGCAATGCTGCCAGCCTCCTGGGGACCATCAGCGGCGACACCGATTTGGTCCACATTTTTTACCTATAGTTTAGTAATTTAATTTAATTTCGTTAGTTTAGTGTTAATTTTAGGTAGATTAGTTTCTTTTCGACGACACGTTGGCCTACGAAGCTAATGGTCCCGGGTTCAAATATTTGTGTGATGAGCACGAGTATTTGTTCCTGAGTCTTGGATGTTTTCTATGTAATTAAGTATACATTTCTCTATATAAGTATGTTTATCGTTGTCTAGTGCCCATAGTACAAGCCTAGTGCTTAGTTTGGGACTAGGTCAATTTGTGCGACATTATTTTTTTATCATAGTTTTTTCAATTCTTGTATTTCTGTTGCCACTATGACAAAAAACACAAAAACAAAATAAAATAGATATTTAATGGGAGCTCGCGTACCACAAACGTGATTTTTTTGTCGTTTTTTTGCTCGATATTAATAACGGCATCAGGTAGACACTTGAAATATTCACAGAATATTTAGGTGTGTGTTCAATTTAAGAATAAATAATTAAAATAATATTTAAGTGGGCCATACAACAATTTTTTTTTTTTTTTTTTTTTTTTTTATGTTAATGAGAAGGCACACGAGCGCTCATGCCACCTGATGGTAAGTGGAATCTGAGACCCATAGACATTTGAATTCTCAAGACTATAATCCCAAGACCTCAAATGCGTTGCCAACCCTGAGGACTAAGATGGAATGCCTCTATGCTAGTAATTTCACCGGTTGTCTTATCCCCACACCGGAACACAACAATGCCAACACTGTTGCTTGGCGGGTGGTTCTTTTGCCGTTTTATGCTCAATCTTAATACAGATACAGTGGTTGTTTAGATAATGTTACGGAACCCATCGTGCGCGAGTACGACTCGCACTTGGCTGGTTTTTTAACTTATCGATCATTCATTTGAAATTTTCGAGACAAGTATAGATTTGAACTTTTCTTTTAAGATTTCTTTTATGCCTTTAGTGCTTATTCTATTCGTTTAATTTTAACCCAGTGAATTAGAGGCTTATATACAATTCAAAACATTACCTTCCTTCTTCAGCAGTCGGTTGGACGAAACTCTTGAGGTATATCCATAAGACTTTTTGTATGACGATGATAATAAATATCAGGGGACAATCTCACACAAATTGACCTAGTCCCAAAATAAGCTCTAGGCTTGTACTATGGGTACTAGACAACGATAAACATACTTATATAGAGAAATATATACTTAAATACATAGAAAAAATCCAAGAGTCAGGAACAATTCGCGCTCATCACACAAATATCTGGGGATTTGAACCCAGACTGCTGACTTCGGAGGCAGGGTCACTCCCAACTAGGCCAGCGTGTCGTCAGACTGTTGGAAGAACATACCTTAAGCGGAGCCGGTCTTGGCACTGGAACTGGTGGTGGCCTGACCATGATTGGGGGTGGTAGTGGCGGCGTCACTGGTGGTGGTCTCACGGTGATGGGAGCTGGTACCACGGGCTGGACTGGTGGCGGCCTGACGTATATAGCGGCTGGCTGCGGAGGTTGCACTGGGCGGGGCTTGACCCATATCGGACGAGGGGCGGGGAGGGTTATCTGTCCAGGGCGAATGACGATGGGAGGCTGTTGAGGGAAGCGGATCTGGCCTGGTTTGACGATGAAGTTGCCTGTGGATGTGAGATTTAAATGATGTATTACGAAGCACATGGATGCTGTCACGCAAAAATGTTTTATCCCACAATTATTTAGCAGAAAAAATGTCGAGCCATAATTATCTCACTGAGGGTCGATTCATACATACATCCATAACGTCACGCCTTCATTCCCAGACTGGGGTAGGCAGAGCTACAGAATACCAACAACTATAAACTTGTTGATATTTCTACACATTTTGCACAATCTGCCTAAGATGTTTAATAGTGTATTAGTGACAGGTTGCAAGCCCATCGCCTAACAGTACTACAAGAGGGTTGATTCTTTATTGCTAAATGGGTCATACAGAGGTTTAGGTTACTGTCTTTCCTGTGGACACACCTAAAGTTAACGTTTTTAAGGTCTAATTTTCTGGCTAAGCCCATTCCCGCAAAAACGCCGTCAGGAC
This sequence comes from Acleris holmiana, assembly GCA_949316455.1. Lineage (NCBI taxonomy): Eukaryota > Metazoa > Arthropoda > Insecta > Lepidoptera > Tortricidae > Acleris > Acleris holmiana. The sequence goes on along the minus strand of OX438790.1, from coordinate 905,299 downwards.
TGCTTTAGACCTATCATATAAAAACATAACTTATATGCACACAAGTTCTTAACTATTGACTACAGGAGAGACAACTTTTGTTTTTAAGAGTGTGTATGACCCAAATAGTTGAGGATTGACCCATTATTGCGTTACACCATCCACATAACATCACGCCTTCATTCCCAGAGTGGGGTAGGCAGAGCAACACAGATATACCAACAACTGATTCAGTTGTTAGTAATTCTGTAACCACATTTTGCACACTCGGGCTAAGATGTTTACCAGGGTCCATCCGGATCGCTACCACCATCTTATCCATTAAACACCCACCAAGCAACAGTGTTTGCATTATTGTGTTCCGGTATGGGATAACACAACTGGTGAAATTACTAGCATAGAGGCATTCCAGCTTAGTCCTCAGGGTTGGCTACGGTCTCAGATTCCACTTACCAACCGGTGGCCTTAACTACTACAAACATAAAAATAAACAAGTAATAACTAATTTTCTATTTAAAGTCAATAAGTGCCGTCTTAGATGATTTTAGTAGGTATAAACAGTTTAATCGCCTGTATCTCAAAAACCAATGATGTCTTCTTAGTCGTGATAGTTTTCCTTTAAAATTCGTTATATGCCCTTACATTTAAGATTTTTAGTATTCGTAGTTTTGGCTGTAGGGGGGGACACTTGAGTCTAACAAAAATTAGCGCTTTAAAGCTTAATATTTTATAAACGGTTTGCTTAATCAAAAAACTGTTTTTACAGTCCCGTAATATTTTTAAAAGACCTATCTAATGATACCCGACATGATGGGGTAGAAGTGAGTTTTAGAAAATCTTTGAACGCAGTTTTGTTTCTTTTTAATAAGGGAATGTCTCCTTTAAGTATAATGAGCCAACTTAATGATTTAAGGTGGTTTTCCTCCAGGGCCCGACTTATTTTTCCACACTTAAACACAATCCCACCTGGCGGCGCCTGCCCGTATCCATAGTTGACTTGGGGCGCGCACGGATTCGCGGGTCTGAGATCAACCATGCACGGGTCGCACTGGCTGCACGGGTCGCATGGGGCGGGTCTGGTCGGGTCGCACGGGGCGAGCTGGGGGCTGGGTCCGGGAGAGGGCTCCGGCACTGGCTGCGCCAGCGCAGAGCCGAGGACGAGAACTGCGAATAAAAAACGTGTTGTTGGTTGGTTCGATTATTTCAAGGGTTCCGTAACCAAAGGGCAAACCCGGGCAAGAGCATGTCGGACCATTCTCAGTGTAGGGTTCCGAAGCCGCTAAGTACCTATTACAAACATAATTCCTTTAAAAAGAAAGTTCGCGAATTTCTTAGCAGGTAGAATTGTCATCATCTTGATATTACGATTGCTTTATCTGAATATTTTTTGTTTATCCTCATATTATTATATATTATACATTTATATTAGGTACATATGTTTGTGTTATTATTTTATTAGCGCAATATATGTATTTATGTTATTATAGCTTATTGATATGTAAGTGTATGTGTATTAGTTAGGTACACCTTATGTTGCACCGTCACTACAATCTCTGCTTTGCCCAAAGGTCAACTGGTAGAGAATGCCTTACGGCATTAAGTTCGCCTTTTGTATACTAAGTGTAATCTTTTGTGCAATAAAGATTAAATAAATAAATAAATAAAATAACATTAATAAATATCACGGGACAATGTCACACAAACTGTCCTAGTCCCAAACTAAGCTCTAGGCTTGTACTATGGGTACTAGACAACGGTAAACTTACTTATGTAGAGAAATACATACTTAAATACATAGAAAACATCCAAGATTCTGGAACGAGTACTCGTGCTCATTACACAAACATCTGCCCTTACCGGGATTTGAACCCGGAAATAAAAGTATATACATTTTCTCAACATTTTGAATATTTTTGGTCTTGTTTTGGGGTTAGAAAACATCACTATTATCACTACACTATACCGGGTGTACAATCCAAATGGGTCAGTATGGTGAAGTCGGAAACTATGAGAGATAGCGAGATCTGTTCTTAGGAACCATGACGTTGATTTTAGATTCCTAGAAAACCTTTTCATTTCGGTTTCGTTCGCATTAACCGGTTTTTTAACTGGTTTTTGGAGAAACCTTTATATAAAGTAATTTTTGAATTAACCGGTTTCTAGCTAAAAAAACGGGTAATCTAGACGCACGTCACGCACCATAAACAAGCTCCTTTTGGTTTTCGACTCGCCGCTCGTGGAATAAACCGGTTAATTAAGGTTAAAATAAAGTTCTCAAAACGTTCGCAATCCATAGAAAAGTTCGACGCAAAACCGAAATAAACCGGTTCCGAGCCCTAGTATTAATGACACTAAAACTACAACGACGAGAAAATTAGCGACCAAGATATTTTATTTAACTGTGCCTCTTTTCCACTGCGTTACAACGATATCGCATTTGACGTGTTTTAAAGTATGTAAAAAAAATGATTTCTAATAAAATTTGCTACTTAAGACCTACACGATCGATATCTAAATAGAAATAGTGTATTTTTTTTTTTCAAATCAACCGGGTTCAAGTCCCGAGCTGAGTACAGGTTTTTTTGAATGTATGAATGCAGTTTTTCTTCTCATTAAAATGGATGACTTGGTTCCTAAGAACAGATCTTCGTATGTCTCATACTGACCGATATAAATGAGCCACGCTGAATATGACACTTGGCCTCTACAGGTGCGTTAAAACGATATCGCGTTTGACGTGTTTTAGAGTCGTTCATGTCACAGTCGCCATTATTGTAAATGACATAAGAGTTATCAAAACGTTGACGATACGGCAACACGTCAAAGACGATATCGTTATTACCGTGTAGAATCTTAGCCCTGGTAAATTTTCTTTCGAAGCATTGAAGTCTAATTATTAATATCAATATCCCGATATGAATTACTTTAAATATTAAGTGGCTTTGATATTAAGTACAAATATTTGATTTATATAATTCAATTCGTAACTTGCGTAGCTCTAGTTTATATGTAAAACTGACGCTATTTAGAAATGTTAATATTGAAATAGACGGGTCGTGTAAACTGATAAAATAAACTGGAGACTTAATTTATTAGTCAAGTAAGTAAGAATACAATTTTCAGAGAACTTTAAGGATAATATTACAGTAAAATATTAGTTTAAGATCCGAGTATAAAACGACCTTTACCGAACTGGGCTGGGATTCTACAAGGTAATAACGATATCGTTTTTGACCTGTTTCCGTATTGTCAAGAGCTACAGAAATACCAACAACTCTAAAGACCTGTTGATAATTCTGTAACCACATTTTGCACAATCAGGCCAAGAAGTCACTCCATGTCTTCCCGTGGATGTCGTAAAAGGCGACTAAGGGAATAAGGACTTAAAGTACTGTTAGGCGACGGGCTTGCAACCTGTCACTAATACACTGGTCAAAATCTTAGCCTGAATATGCGTAATGTGGTTACAGAATTACGAACAAGTCTTTTTTAGAGTTGTTTGTGTTTCTGTAGCTCTGCCTACCCCACTCTGGAAATAAAGGCGTGATGTTATGTATGTATGTATGTAGTTTATTTTTGTACACTTGACTTGGGGAGTAAGCTGATGAATGCATGACGAGAGCGTTGCAAAAAGTGTGATCGGGCGAGGCGAACGGAAGGTGAGAGGGAAATCTTCAGAAAAAGAGAGAGTTACGTTTCATTACCTACTGTAGGGGCAAAAGAGAGAGGTGCGCGTGAACAAATTCTTTCTATCTTCCTGTAATAGCCAGTTCTCATCCATTAACCAGTTCGGTGAAGGTCTTTTTATACTTGGATCTTAGACTATCAGCATAAAGTGTACAACCGGTGCCATCACCTGTCTACGAATCGGCAAACAAACGTAAAGTATGGATTCCCTTCATCCGTCATAACTTCTTTGGCATAGTCATCATTTGGCATAATTACATTATTTATTTCTAAAACCGTATACTTTTCAGGATTATTTAAAATGTCATTGCATAGACCTTATTAGGTTAGGTAATGTTTAATTTTTAACAATCCAGGGCCTCTATTCAGGTGCGTTAAACGATATCGTGTTTGACACGTTTAAGAATCGTTTATGTCACAGTCGCCATTATTGTAAATGACATAAGAGTTATCAAAACGTTGACAATACGGAAACAGGTCAAAAATGATATCGTTATTACCTTGTAGAATTCCACCCCTGTGGTGCGAGACACGTTGCATTCGACAATCGTTAGCGATTATGTTTCGATTGAAAAATATATGGAATTGACGTAAGTGTCACTTTACTATCTCGGTGGCTTACGTCAATTCCATACATTTATCAATCGAAACATAATCGCTAACGATTGTCGAATGCAACTTGTCTAGCACCACTGAAAAGTATACGGTTTCAGAAAAAAAAACTATGCCAAATGATGATTATGCCAACAATAGTTATGCCAGGTGAATGTACACCATAAAGTATATCTGCACCCTTCAAGTTGCTTCGTTTGACGACCATCGACTATCCCGCGGACCGGTAAAAGACCACAGAGTAAATAAACGTGACAAGTTCCGTGTTAACATCGTGGACAGGCCTAGCCTAGTGTAGGTAAAACAGGAAAAATAAATTATACTTGTAAATTTTGTGCAGTATTTAGTACTTAACTACTTGTATTTCAATTTAAATATGTAAACTGAGTCACTATAATAATAAATATATTTGATTTGTTTTGATTTGATTTGATTTTGATATTATTTGATATTATCAAAATTAATCTAATCATGTGGTCTGAAAGAAGATGTAGTGACTAAAATTGAAAAGGGCATGCTTCGATGGTTCGGTCATTTGGAAAGGATGGATGAAAAACGATTGACGAAAGAAATATACAGTGCTAAAGTGAGTGGAAGGATCGGAAGGGGGAGCCCTGGGCGTACTTTTTTGAATCAATTCGGGGAAATACTGGAAAAGGGCCGAATCTTAAGTACCCGAAACCGACGTGCATGCATGACTCGATGTATGAATGTGGAGGAAGCGAAAGAGCTTTGTCAGGATCGTAGCAGGTGGAAAGAAGTGGTCTCTGCCTACCCCTCTGGGAAACAGGCGTGATTTATGTATGTATGTATGTATCTAATCATTTAAAATCAATGAGTTCTTATCAATATATATAATAATAACTATAACTTTACTTACCAGATAACCATATGACTTTCCCCTTCGCCATCCTCCTTTCGTCTAATAACTAGAAAAAAAAAACTTTCTTATATACCTTAAGAAAAATACAATAAACCTTATGTTACATCATAACTAGAAACAACTCTATACACACCTCAAAGAGTTTTAAATGCCATGACTAGATTATCTGTGGAAATTGTGTTTTAAAAACATAAAAGTTTGGTCACAGACAAAAAATTTGATTGTTAAATATTTGTTTGATTGCAAATGCTTGATTTATTGAATTTAAAAAACTATTTTATAATGTTTTATGCAAAAAGGTAATATTTTTTATCGGTTAGGATCGCTTTGCGGTATTCATTATAGAAACAATTATAATTCAGCATATTTATTCTAATTCTCGTAAGTTTGGATTTACGCAATAGCGTCGTCGTCCTAAACCAATAAAAAATAAAAACTTAAAATACAATAAACCGTCTTCAAAAACCCAAAAAAAAAACAAATAGTAATAGGTCAGGCAACTTAAGTGATTTGTTAGTGGGCTTTTTAAGGGTTCCGTAGTCAAACCCTTATAGTTTCACCATGTCCGTCCGTCCGTCAGTCCGTCCGCAGCCTAGCTCAAAGGCTCTTAGTACTAGAAAGCAGTAATTTTGGTATGAATATACATAATTATTTAGTCATGCCAACAAATGCTGCGTTCCGAATTACGCTCACGGTGCTCACAACGCTCTCAGTGCTTACGGCCGGTCCGATTCAGTTAGCGCGCTCAAGGCTGTGTAGTGTGTGTGTTTCGGACCGCTCGTTAGCGCGCTAAAATGTTTATAACCTAAAAATGGTCAACTGTCAAGTCAAAATAGGAAAGTTTGAAATTATTCTGTATTGTGTCTGGCATAAGTCAATGAGGTAACAAACATGTATGATGCTTTATACGACATCTTGAATCTCTTATCCAAACAGTAAGTCAAACGTCAACTTGACGTTTGTGCTCACGGTGCCCATGCCTGGAAGTGTGAGCACCGTGAGCGCCATCCATGACGTCATCAATGACGTCGTGACATTTCTTGTAATTGCCGTAAGCGTTGGTGAGCGTGATTCGGTCCGATCGTGAGCGCGCTCTGAGCACTTTAAGCGTAATTCGGAACGCAGCCAGTGGTAAAAAAAAAACGTAACGTGGGGTTGTTTTTTTTTCTTGTATACCTACTCCGTAATGTGGGGTGTCGTTGGATACGTCTCTTAAAAGTTAAAACAATTTTTCGATTAAGGATTTTTTTGTTTATGAAATATTAAGCTATAAAACGCAATTTTTTGTTAGAGTTAAGTGTGCATACAGCCACACTTACAAATACTAAAATAAATAATTAAATAAATAAATATCAGGGGACAATCTCACACAAATTGCCCTAGTCCCAAACTAAGCTCTAGGCTTGTAGGTACTATGGGTACTAGACAACGATAAACATACTTATATATATAGAAATAAATACTTAAATACACAGAAAACATCCAAGACTCAGGAACAAATATTCGCGCTCATCACACAAATATCTGCCCTTACCGGGATTTGAACCCAGGACCGCTGGCTTCAAAGGCAGGGTCACTCCCAACTAGGCCACCGTATCGTCAAAAATCCGAAAAAAAACTTAAATAACTTATAAGCGCATATAACGAATTTAAAAGGAAAACTATCACGACAAGACATCATTGGTTCTTGAGATACAGGCAATTAAAGTGTACTAAAATTATCTAAGACGGCATCAAATGACTTTCGAAAATAGTAAGTACTTAACGGCTTCGGAAGCCTATACTAAGCATGGTTCGACATGCTCTTGCCCGGTTTTGTTAAAAGACACCTCAATCTTAGTCTTCTTCCCATATCATTTCAAACTATTTCCAGAAACATTGTTATTTGTAAGAGGACAAGCAAACAATCGTGGATGTCGGACGGGTCTCTTACTATGTACTCGCTAGAAGTGCGCTTTTGTATGGCTTATTTTTCCTTGCATGAGACTACTATTTAACTTTGGGAACCGGGTTATGTTTCTCCTCACATAAACTGCAGTTTCGTAAATATACGTGGGTCATACACAGATTTAGGTTACCGTCTTTCCTGTGGACACACCGAAAGTTAACGTTTTAAACGCCTATTTTTCTGGCTAAGCCCATTCCCGCAAAAACGCCGTCAGAACTGCTTTAGACCTATCATCTTCTTCTTCTTCTTTTTTAATTAATGGCGGTCCACACAGTGATTTCGCCAATGTCAAGTGAATAGAGTAAATCAGTAAACAGAATAAATCAAAAGTAAAAGCCGGGCATTTTTCAATCGGCCATCTTCCCTCCCCGAAGGTTACTGGCAATCCATTAGACCTACGAGTATCATATAAAAACAACTTATAATGCACACAAGCTCTTAACTATTGACCGGAGAGACAACTTTTGTTTTTAGGAGTGTGTAGTTTATCGCGGTTGATAAAACATCCATCACTCTCGCACTGTACTCGTCAGAAAGTGACGGATATTTTTTTATTTCGCTGATTTACGTGATTTTACAGTTGAAATACTTAACTTCTACAAATTTTAATGCATAACACGAAGGATAATTTCAATTTTCAACGAATGTATGAGCTACTTTTTTGTTTTTATTATTTTATTTTGATTAATCGCCCTGAAACCGGCGACTGTTTTGTGAATTTTGCTATAAGAGGCTTAGAATATCGCATATTCACGAATCGTTTTGACGCCTAATAGGTTTGAAAAAATTACAATTTATTGCTGTAAAAGTCGTCTAAGAATGTATGAATAACTTTATACCACCTTGATATATTTTTTTTATGTAAAAAATAATATGCTTGGTAAAATTTTATAGAAGATGGGTATAAAATTGTTTTTGATTTCGGTTTTTTCAGATTCTCGTTCATAAAATTAAAACAACAGTAATAAACTTCAGTTCAAAATCAATCCATTACCTTAAAATACCATCCAAAACATTAAAAAAAAATGCAATACATAATGTTTTTTTTTTTTTTTTTTTTTTTTTTAATGTTAAGGAGAAGGCACACGAGCACTCAGGCCACCTGATGGTAAGTGAAATCTGAGACCCATAGACATTTGAATTCTCAAGATTATAATCCTAAGACCTCAAATGCGCTGCCAACCCTGAGGACTAAGATGGAATGCCTCTATGCTAGTAATTTCACCGGTTGTCTTATCCCCACACCGGAACACAACAATGCGAACACTGTTGCTTGGCGGATGGTTAATGGATAAGATGGTGGTAGCGATCCGGACGGACCCTGCACAGGGTCCTACCACCACTAAAACAACCTAAAAATAAAAAAACAGCTCATTCATTCGTAACTCATTTATTCGATTATAACTAAATTTTACTTCATGCTGTGCATTAAAACTGATATAAAAGCAGTATTTTAACTGTAAATTCTCGAAAAGAAGTAAAACCGGCAAAATTTCGTATACTGCCTATTAAGCCACGCGATAAACACGGCGTTTTACTGTCATGTTGTGTTTTATTTTAATATAAATAAATAAAAACCCCGGTCGTATCCATTTTCAAAACTTAATCTCTGTTTATAGACTTGGGAGCGACCACAACGGAGCTTAAATTGACGCCATATATGTACGTAAACTTGACGCCATATATAAGTACGTAAACTTGACCCCATATATGTACGTAAACTTGACGCCATATATAAGTACGTAAACTTGGCGCCATATATAAGTACGTAAACTTGACGCCATATATGTACGTAAACTTGACGCCATATATAAGTACGTAAACTTGACACCATATATAATTATGTAAACTTGACGCCATATATGTACGTAAACTTGACACCATATATAAGTACGTAAACTTGACGCCATATATAAGTACGTAAACTTGACGCCATATATGTACGTAAACTTGACGCCATATATAAGTACGTAAACTTGACGCCATATATAAGTACGTAAACTTGACGCCATATATGTACGTAAGCTTGACGCCATATATGTACGTAAACTTGACGCTATATATGTACGTAAACTTGACGCCATCGTACGTAAACACTTTATTGTACAAAATAAAACAGAAACAATACAATGAAGATACAAGAAAATAATGTACAAAGGCGAACTTATCCCTTTAAGGGATCTCTTCCAGCTAACCCTTGAGAGATTGAGAAAAGTGAAAGGTTGTGCATCGAGTAGGCAAGTTTACAAATTTCTTTAGGATAAGAGCGTACAAATAAGTCCTAAGTATAAAAATAAAGTTAACTACATTCAAATACGTACATAAATATGATAGCCACAGAAATATATATTTATAAATCAATATACATACTTAAACTTACATAAACTACATTTATGTAAAGGACAGCTGATACCAGTTTGACGACACGCTAGCCTCGTTGGAAGTGACCCTGCCTTCAAAGGGGTCCTGGGTTCAAATCCCGGTAAGGGTAGATGAGCACGAGTATCTGTTCCTGAGTCTTGGATGTTTTCTATGTATTTAAGTATATATTTCTCTACATAAGTATGTTTATCGTTGTCTAGTACCCATAGTACAAGCCTAAAGCTTAGTTTGGGACTAGGTCAATTTGTGAGAGATTGTCCCCTGAATTTTATTATTTATTTATTATTTATCACCGGGATTTGAATACAGCACCGTTGGCTTTGGAGGCAGGGTACCCAACTAGGCCAACGTGTCATCGAATAACCGTCGAATTAACTACGTTAGTTTGTCTGTAACAGCCCTAATGGCGTCATAACAGCTATCTCGGCGGCAAGCCAACTGTTGTAAAAGAAACAATGCTTTCAAGATGGCTGCCATTTCCGTTGCTGCCAAATTGAGATTTTATTTACATTTAAATAGCTGTTAACCTAGTTGTAGTGACCCTGCCTGCGAACCGGTGGTCCCGGGTTTGTTTTCCGGTATGGAAGCGTTTATATATCTATTTACATACATACATAATCACGCCTTTCCCAGAGTGGGGTAGGCAGAGCTACAGACATACCAACAACTCCCAAAAGACCAGTTGATAATTCTGTAACCACATTTTGCACAATCAGGCCAAGATGTTTACCAGTGTATTAGTGACAGGTTGCAAGCCCATCGCCTAACAGTACTACAAGCCCTTATTCCCTTAGTCGCCTCTTACATCCTCGGGAAGACATGGAGTGGCGCTATTCTAACCCAGCAACCACACGGGTTTTTTTAAATATATTTATTAATATATAAAAAAACCGCCTTCAAAAACGCAAAAAAAAACTTCTTTTTAAATTGTAGGCACCTACCCAATAGGCTAGTCCCACTGAAGTCGGCTTTTTTGTGAAAATATTGTGGTCACCGACTTCAGTGGGACTTATTCTGTAAATATTTCAATTTTTTAGTGTACCTTCCCTATACGTAACGTAGGGATGTATTTTTTTGTGGTCTACTCCATCGTGTGAGATATGGGTTGATAGGTCTTTCAAAAATATTTTGGGTGTGTGAATCCAATTTTTTGATCAAAGGATCCGTTTATGGAATATTAAGCTTTAAAGCGCTAATTTTTGTCATAAAAAAAAACTGAAATGAAAGCGCTAAATTTAAAAGGAAAACTATGACGACTAACTAGATATCATTGGTTCTTGAGATACAGACGATTAAAGTGTTTATACCAACTAAAATCATCTAAGACGGCACCAAATGACTTTAAATAGAAAGTTGATTTTTATGTTTGTGGTACCTAAGTACTTAACGGCTTCGAGCCCTACCCTTTGGGTACGGAACCCTGAAAAATAACGAGATTTCAAAAGGGTTCCGTCGCTTAAAATGTTGAATCGCTACTCTATAGTATAAATTCAAGCCACGCTCTCTTCCCAGTTCGTTAGTTTCCCGCTCCCCAAATAACCAGTCGCATTGAATTCGTTTTCAAATTGTATAGACAAAAAAAACAAGGTGATATTTTATATGTAGACAAATGATCGTATCTTTTTTAAATCTTGTTATACATTCATATTTTTTTGAAATAAAGAAATACGTAAATATCAATCGGGAAGATGGCTTTAAGTTATTCTTGACGTGGAATCCAGTGATCGAGAAAGTAAACAGCGTTAAGGGCTGTCGGAAAACTCAATATAAACATACAAGTCTAAAAAGCCTTGAAATACAAAAAAGAAAATCATGGTTTTTCGGGCTAAAAAATCCGGTTCCAACGTTATCGACATATACAGTGTATGAATGGTATACGGGCGTTCCTTTTAACTGTGGTTAGTACAACTCCTACTGAGCACATTTAGGCAGCTCTTGTTAAAATTAAATTAAAAAAAAATAACCATACAAAATAATTTAACACGCAATGTATAACGAAAAATGCAATTAATTAAAAACGAAAATATCACCTGACGGATGGACTTCGACGTACATTGCGGGTCGATAGTATGTTCAAAAATTAATAACGGTGTATACGTTAGCGTAATCAAAATAATTATTTCTGTTAATGATTAGTAGAGTCTTAATCTATTTCCAGTTTTAATAAACGCCCGTATACCATTTACACACTGTATAGAAGACACTTTACACTTGTAAACATCTTAGGCCCGTATTAATAAACTGATCTTAGTTTAAATGCCCGTCTCAAGATACGTCAAAAATGACTGTTTTCTTCTTCTTCTTTCTTTGCCCCCGTGGCGACTTGAACAGCTACTACCGCGGGGATATGGCGTTTCCACGTGAAGTGATTTCGCCAGTGTCAAGTAAGTATATATAATTATAAATCAATATAGCAATAAAACACAATCCAATCTTCTCTAGGAAGATTGGGGGCAACGTTGTACGGTGATTTGTAGGTCAGAGGTCAAGATAGTTTTAACCTCTGCACCACTGCGAGTCCACTTGAAACGAGAAGAAAGATGCCAGATACACGAAATAAGTCCAAGTCTTCAATCACTGTGCGACACAAAGGCATAAAAAGTACAAATCACTATCAGAAAAGAACTTTGAACACCTAATTACCCAAAAATTAAAGTCTAAAACAAATCACACGTCCGCCATCTTTTAACGTTGCAAATGGCCCCAATGACTGTTTTCTATGGTTTGACGTTTACTTTGACGTATCTTGAGATGGGCAATTAAACTGAGACGAGTTTATTAATACGGCCTTTAGTTTACTTGTGCAAAATATGATTACAGTATTATCAACAAGTGTGTGGGGCAAGACAAGTTGCTTTCGACAATCCTTAGCGATTATGTTTCGATTGAAAAATATATGCAATTGGCGTAAGCCAACCGAGATAGTACCACGTGACTATCTCGGTGGCTTACGTCAATTCCATATATATTAGTCTAGCTCCACTGTTTACAGTTGTTGGTATTTCTTTAGCTCTGCCTACCCCGCTCTGGGAATGAAGGCGTGAATTTGATGTGTGTATGAATGTAGAAGACAGTATCAAATTTAATAGTGTCGTCTACATACACCGTATTAGAGCTCGGTCGCCCAGTGGGGGAGTGCCCCCGCCAAGTCGAGAAAAACAAAGAAGCAGGGCATTACCGCCCTTTTCTCCTAGCCATTAAGCTCATTTTCAGCATCCTGTAATACCTTACAATATACAGCAATGAAACACAATAAAATAAGATATATAATTTTATTTATCGGATATATATTGACACATATAAAATATATAAAATATAGGCTACATTTGTAATTATAATATCACATTTAAATACACACGGGCAACTGTAAAAACTAAATCAGAATCACAAAACAGAGCTAGATTACCCTAATAGAGATCCATATTTTATTAAAACGCATTTAAAAATACATTGAAATTAGCAGTTTTCCTTCGCAAGTTAGTAAAACGATCCTATAAGAGATTTTAATACTATTTTCACTCTTACAAACTTGCGTTAATCTCTGTTACTCATTTCATGCTTAACTTACTACATTTGGGTATTTAAGATAATTTAAATACAGTTTTACACTAAAAATAACTTCTTTCGGCTTTCCATTCGCATAGAACAATACTAAACTATATTCACAACTGCAATTGGCAGAACTTTGCTTGCTGTGAATAGGTATGTTCAGCAAGATGGCGCCTGATGTTGATCAAAGATGGCGTCCAATTTTCCAAAGACAAACTAGAATTTACATAGAGCGTACGGTATGCTTTTTCGGTTGTAATAGTCTTCTAGCTGACTTTTTATCGGTAAAACTATTCAAAGAAGTATTTTGGGCATGAAATTCGAGGTTATCGTGAGGTCTTAACTAACATGACACTTCAATGCATCCTTAACATGTTTTTTTGGGGCTGAAATTACGCATACGAGCAAGGATCACATGGTTGGGGAGGACACGGACATGGACACGGACATGGGCACGGACAGGGGACTCCCTGGGACCTGGATAGCAAACAAGCTGGTATAACGATCTGAGGGGGTTGGAGTGTGGGTTGACTTGGTGGCTTGATCACAATAGGTGGGGGGACGATTGGTGGTATGCATGGGGGTTGGACGCTTATTGCGTCTGGTTGAATAGGGCTTGGGAGGGGGGGCCTCACGATGATGGTAGGGGGGTATATCGGTAGCTGCTGTGGTGGTCTCACAGTTATTGGTGGCGGGTTAATTGGGGCTAGGGGGGGAGGACGGACTAAGATCGGTGGTGGTATTACTGGAGGTTGGGTGGGTGGTTGGACGAGGAGCGCAGGGACTGCCATTGGGGGTAGTGCTGGAGGTCTCACAAGGATGTTTGGTGGCTGGATCAGGAGACTTGGAGACGGTTTGATGTAGAAGGTGCCTCCTGGGACCCTGAGGGAGCGGAAGCCAGCTGCTTGGAGCTGGTAACCTATGTTGTTGGTTGGAATGTTCACCAGTGGCGTGCCGTCTCCGCATTCAGCTGGAAAATTAAGCATGGTTATAATAAACGCGACTAGCATAGTGGTAGTGACCCGGGTAAAGCCGGTGATATAAGCCGATTCGTTTACATATTTATTTACATATATTATATTTATATTTACACGGCCTTACAGTAACAACCAATACACTGAGAAATCAGTACTTGCAGCTGGACATAGGCCTCTTCCATTGCACGCCAACGAGCACGATTCGTGGGCACTCTCGTCCAGCCACCTTGCGAAGATCGTACTTACGGTACGGTTTTCGGTACTTAGCATTACTTGCACGCAACCATGAAATACCCAAAAATATATAATAAAATACCACTTGAATTCTCAAGACCCTAACACCTCAAATGCGTTGCCAACCCTGAGGACTAAGATGGAATGCCTCTATGCTAGTAATTTCACCGGTTGTCTTATCCCCACACCGGAACACAACAATGCGAATGTTGCTTGGCGGCAGGTTAATGGATAAGATGGTGGTAGCGATCCGGACGGACCCTGCACAGGGTCCTACCACCACTAAAATAGATAATAAATAGATTAATAGATTTAGATAATAGTTTTTACACGTTGCAGGAATTCTTAGACTTTAAGTATTAGGCGATGGGCTTCCAACCTGTCACTAATACACTGGCAAACATCTTAGCCTGATTGTGCAAAATGTGGTTACAGAATTATCAACAAGTTTTTTAGAGTTGTTGGTAATTCTGTAGCTCTGCCTACCCCACTCTGGGAATAAAGGCGTGACTTTATGTATGTATGTATGTAAGTATTAATCGATAAGATATGATATTGAATAAAAATTAATAATTATAATTATGACCAATTTGGCTCACGGCGCCATCTTTAATTTAAAACGTTCCACACGTACGCTAACGTGATAATGTTTGACAATAACCACGACTTTCATAAATGTCACTTAAAATTAAATTAACAACGTTAATTTTATTTGAAAAGGGTCAGTGAAAATGGCGGAGCTCGGGGTGTGGCAAGATGTGGTCATAAATGTCATAATTTCGAGATTCTAATTATTCTTTGTCATCCCACATCTCACTATTCCGCTAATGTTATACATTGTGTGATATCCATACGAACAGTTAATATGCATCCTAATTACCTAACATAAAAACATGTGTATTGTTAACATAATGTGTACTTTTTTTTCATACTAACTAATTCGCCACGCAATGTATCGTTAACAAAGCTAACAACTGACACTAACTGTACCTAACTCGTTTGCCTCTTTGCATTACATTGCTGCTGGAGAAAATTTAAAACGTTAATAACTCTCCATTAGGAAAGGGAGCCCGTGTGGTTGCCGGGTTAGAATAGTGCCACTCCATGTCTTCCCGTGGATGTCGTAAGAGGAGACTCAGGGAATAAGGGCTTGTAGTATTGTTAGGCGATGGGCTTGCAACCTGTCACTAATACACTAGTAAACTTCTTGGCCTGATTGTGCAAAATGTGGTTACAGAATTATCAACCAGTCTTTTTAGAATTGTTGGTATTTCTGTAGCTCTGCCTACCCTACTCTGGGAATGAAGGCGGGATGTTATGTATGTATGTAGAAAAGGTAATTGTTATATTCTTTCGATAAAACCGTTCACAGCATCTAAAGCTATTGTTATTTACAATTTGTGTTCTTATGGATGTCACACTGTATAACGAAAGATTGTATGGAAGGAAGGATTGTATGGATTGTGTGGATGTTTGTTCCTTTTTTTTATGATAAGGAGAAGGCATACGTGCATTCAGGCCACCTGATGGTAAGTGGAATCTGAGACCCATAGACATTTGAATTCTCAAGACTATAATCCTAAGACCTCAAATGCTTTGCCAACCCTGAGGACTAAGATGGAATGCCTCTATGCTAGTAATTTTTCACGCTGCAAAAGGTGCATGGATTTGGATAAAATTTGTAGTAGAGATAGCATACACCCTGGATTAACAGATTAACTTTTTTTTCCAGCTTAACTACGCATGATTGTTTTATTTTATACTAGCGGCCCACCAGCGGCTTCGCCCCGCTGCAAATTTCTGACTTCCCCGGTGGATTTTCCAATTATTTTCGCACGTTTCAAACCTTTCCTGGACTATGACAAACATTTTAAAACCAAAATCAAACAAATCGGCCCAGCCGTTCTCGAGTTTTAGCGAGACAAACGAACAGCAATTGATATTTATATATATAGATTAATTGTTTTAGACTGGGTGATTTTGGGGTCATGATCCGGAATGGCCAAAAGTGAATAAGATGCTCATACTGAACAACTTTTCCCATAGGACCAATCACGAAATCGCCAAAAAAAGCAGCTGTTCCATACATTAACGGTGAATCAATTGAGAGTTAATGTATGGAACAGCCGGTTTTTTTTTTCGCGATTTCGTGGTTGACCCCATCGGAAAGGTTGTTCAGTACCATCTTATTCACTTTTGGCCATTCCGGATCATGACCCCAAAATCGCCCAGTATAATGCTAGTTTGTATCTAAAGCTACTGAGCTACGTCAGCGATTTGGGCCTTGGAGCGTAGTATTGTATTACGGACACGATCTGTAAGCTTAACGCTCAGGATACTCTATGGCTCTCCGTCAAACCAAAAGGGCGGACTTCTGAATCTCTGTCAAAGACTAAGTCTGTGCACCACTGAGGATCGCAAGAAAGAAAGCGGGGAAGGACGAGAGAGAGAGGCCTTTTCCCAGCAGTGGGACACTTTAGGCTAGAAATAATAATAATAATCAGGGCCCGTAATTTTCATGCCGCTGACGCAAAAATGACGTCACGCTTCATAGAGTATGATTCCAATTAGTATTTCTTCATAATCATTATTTATTAAATGCCTTTTTATATATTATATATTGATTTTTGCGTCAGCGGCATGAAAAGTACGGGCCCTGATAATAATATTTACTGAGAAAAATGCTATTGAAGAATATGAGTGTTTGCTACGCCGGCTTTAGTCTATGGTGGGAATGACGTCATCCTGTTTACAACCGCGTTTTGATTGCTGTGACGTAGAAAACACCACGTGGCGTCTAAGCTCTTTAGTCATTTAGCAGATTTTTTTATTTTTCTCAGTAAATTGGAAAAAAAACCGGTTCGCTTCAGAGACAAACGTTCCGGTTTTGAATTGCTAATAATTTCCCTATGTTGTTGAGAAAATTCAATGCTTTTTGTTTTTAAAAAACACATGGTTAAAAAAAGGTGTTATAAAAATTGCTACTTACTTGCAGGGGGTCCATAATATACCGGTGGTAGCGCTGGCGGGGTCGGATTGCACGCATTAGGATTGCACGGGTCGTTGTTCTGGTTCTGCCACGGGTCTGGGATCGCGCATGGGTCGCATGGGTTCTGGTTTTGAGTGGGAGGAGCGGCGTTTGGGTCACAAGGCTGCTGGCAAGGATCAAAAGCCTGTTGGCACGGATCATAGGCCTGTTGGCACGGATCATACGCCTGTTGGCACGGATTATACGCCTGTTGGCACGGATCAAATTGCTGCTGGCACGGATCAAATTGCTGTTGGCACGGATCAAATTGCTGTTGGCAGGGATCAAATTGCTGCTGACAGGGATCAAATTGCTGCTGGTTCTGGCATGGGTCGCATGGGTCGACGGGGGGTAGGGGGGGTAAACATGGGTCGCATGGGTTCTGGAATGGCAGGCAGTTCTGTGGAGTGGGGAGAGCGTGAGTGGACGCTATCAGCGCTGTAAAGAGAATTGAAAATTATTAGCGATGATTGTTGTTACGAAATGTAAACCGGTTAACCGGAACCGATTAACCGGTTTACCGGTTAATATTCCGTAGTGAATGTCGGTAAAATTAGATAATTTATTTTGAAACCGATTTTTGATCAAATTTATTATTCGTTTTTGATTGATTTTATATTGGAAATGAAATTTTAACATTTATTCGTAACACGCACAAAAAAAACACAAAATTGTCACCACTGCAAGTTTCATTTTAGAAAAAAATTACAACTGTTTCAGATTAACTTTCTTTAAATTTTTTATTTTTGTTATAAAAGAGTCAACAAACTTATTTTAAAATATATTTATTTTATAAATAGATGACCACAAGATAGACTTTACCTAAAATGCCTAAAGCCGATATGCGCCCCATTTCGCCCGTTACTAAAAAATAGAAACCAAATCCCACATATATACGAATTAATATTAAATATTATTGTAATGGCTGTTATTTTCTATTTCTGATAAAAAAAATGTATCTCCTATGCTACATCGAGCGTTAAAATCATGTTTTAAGCACGAATAATTCGTGATTTTATAACATTTTTACATTTAAATTAAATAATTAAATCATGTATCGATTTATCGACGTTAATTAACGCCTGAATAGAATTTCGTAAAACATTTTGGCCTTTCTCTATTATTATGCAAATAGTCATAGGTATTATATAACATTAAACATCAATTTATACGTTGGACGCTTTAAACATTTTATTTAAAGTCTGTGTCAATAGGGTCATTCTTCTTTTTTACCGACAATTGCCTGTCCTAATTTTACCGTACGTTATCAGTTAGAGTATTGATTATTAATGTTTTAGTGTTTGAATATACGTTCAAACATATATTACATACATATATTCTGAAAAACCACCATAAAGAAAAAAACATTATCGCCACCGAAATAATCATTAGTCCAAATAAAAATTCACGCAACGTATTTAAAAATCAAAAATTATCACCATAGTTATCAATAGTTGAAAAACGCAAAATATAGAAAAATGAAGATGTATTGTCGATAAAAAAGTAGAACGACTCAATTGAACTTGGGAAAGATATAAACAAAACCAAAGGAAACCAACGATACCTCGATAATCATGTACTTTTAAAGATCAAGCAAGGTCTTTGCAATTATTAAAACACTAAGTACACCATTCTTTTCATGTAAAGTTTAGCCCGTGTGGTTGTAGGATTAGAATAGTGCCACCCCATGTCTTCCCGTGGATGTCGTAAGACGCGACTAAGGGAATAAGAGCTTGTAGTACTGTTGGGCGATGGGCTTGCAACCTGCCACTAATACACTGGTAAACTTCTAAGCCTGCTTGTGCAAAATGTGGTTACAGAATTACATAATATCACGTCACGAAATGTCGGGTTATACCAACGTACGTGTACATACCGTATTTGATTGTTTCTTATTGAAATAATATAAAATGTCGCTAAAACCACTCGAAACCGCTATACGGGAGTTGCTGGAAACTGTAGCGACGCTGGTGAATAAAGTCAACTCGCTAGAAACTAAAATTGACGAACAAAGTGCATTAATAAAAGTGTATTATGTGAATAACCTACCAAATATGAAAGTCATTAACAGGAACGGTACGTCTACCCACGAAGAAATAATGACTAACGTTGCTTCAACCACAACAGCGCTGCAGCGGCCCGTCCGCCGAGCGCGCGAAGTGGCAGTGGCAGCGTTGACAAATAAAGCAAGCGCTGCAAAAAAACGCAGCGCTTTAAAGGTATGCCCGACACCTGACAATACTCCGAACGCATCACCCGACGCCACCCGAACTAAAACGAACACACCACCTGGTGTGGCCACGAAAACTGCGGGCAAGTCTGCAATTTCTACAACAAAACTGAACACTCCAGTTACCACGTCTAACCACATTATTGGATCAGATCTTGACACCCCGAACTCTGCTACATCACACAGTTATAATGTCAACAACCAGCATCCAAGTGACGCATGTCCGAGTAACGGCGGCGACTGGCAAATTGCGGGAAAACGAAACCGTAAAACAAAACAGAAAAGGGAAATAATTGTAGGGACAGGAAAGGAGAATAAGGATCTACAGGCGGCGGAGAGACTGCGGTATATCCAAGCATGGTCATTTAAACCTGACACTAGCATCGAAATGATAAAAAACTTCCTTAATAAAATTACACCCTGTGAACACTATTCAGTGGAGCAGCGTAATATTCTTACGGATAAACACGCCGCTTTCGTTATTGGAATACCCGAGAGTATCTTCGACACTGTGACGACGCCGACGGTGTGGCCCCCACGCATTCGATTCACGGAATGGTTTCTCGGTCGTCCCCGCCGGCCGCGGGGAGAGCAGCGCAACACTAATTATTAGCAAAGGCCATAATACATGTAAATCTATGTGGCAAGTTGTCAACAAAGAAAGGGGAAAGGGCAATCGAAGTGATACCGATTTCACAGACTTAATCAAGAATCCCAAAGGTGAGCTGTACGAGTCTAAACAGGAGGCGTTAAATGCGATGAACACCCGCTTTGTGTCGGCGGCGGCCAGCAGCGGCGCGCCGCAGGCCGACCTGCTACGTGCCGCGGCAGAGCTGGCTGCCACGCGCCCCGCCGCTAACTCCTCGTTTAGATTTATGCGATTTAAACCAAACGAAGTGCACAAGATAATTGCCAACACAATCCCACCCAAGACAACCAAAGATGTATACGAAATATCAATGGATGTCTTGCGGTTGGCTGTAGTCGCGTTGGCGCCGGTGCTGACTGAACTCTTTAATACTTGCCTAAGAGAAGGAATATATCCTCCAGCATTAAAGCAGAGTAGAGTCGCACCTATATTTAAAGGGAAGGGTGCAAGAGATAATATCGATGGCTACAGGCCTGTGTCAATAATTCCATCTATTGGCAAAATTCTTGAAAATGGCCTGTGTACTCGTATTGTCCATTACCTCACGACTACGAACGCCCTGTCCGACCGACAATATGCATACCGAGCCGGGCGCTCAACAACTTCTCTAGCGCGAGAGGTGGTCGGGCGCGTGCTGGACGCCCGCGAGAAGCGGCAGCACGTCGCCGTGCTGTGCTGTGACCTATCCAAGGCCTTCGACGTTGCCGACCACGCTCTTATTGCCCTAAAGCTGCAGCACTATGGCTTCGACGGCCCGGCACTCGCGATTCTTACGGATCTAATGCAAGACAGATCCCAGGTGGTCACAGGAGACGGAGGCAAGTCTAGATCGGACCCCCTGACAACAACCATCGGGGTAGCTCAGGGCTCATCGGTATCTAATATAGTATTTTCGCTGTTATTAAATGACCTACCTGAAAGAGTCTCTGACGCCGAGGTCTTTATGTACGCGGACGACGTCGCGGGCGTGGTAAGAGCAAATAACATCGACCAACTAGAAGTCAAACTCAATGCTGCGGCAGAGCAACTATCCAACTGGTTCGAGGTAAACGGCTTGGCACTAAACCTCAAAAAGACGCACTTCTTGTGCTTCTGCTTATCAGGACAGGCCACCAGACCCCTCACGGTCCTTACAAGAGGAATACCTATTGAACAGGTTTCCTCCACTACATTCCTAGGTTTTGAACTGGATAGGGTCCTGTCTTGGGAAGTGCACACGCACAAGCTGTGCGGGAAACTAGGGGGAGCGTGTTTCGCCCTGCATCGACTGAGTCGCATTCTCCCGTGTGAGGTGGTGCGCGCGTGCTACTTCGCCACGGTGCACGCCCGGCTGCAGTACGGCGCGGAGCTGTGGGCGCGCGGCGCCGACTGGCAGCGTGTCTTTCGCTTGCAGAAGCGCGCCGTACGAGCCGTCGCGCGTGTGCCGAGTGACACCTCGGCTCGGCCATTTTTTAAATCCCTGGGCATACTTACGCTCCCATCTTTGCTAGTCTTTCAGGTAGCGGCATACGTGCGTACACATTTAAACTCATACCGCACGCGGGGCGAAACTCACGGTTACCCCACTCGCAACGCAGGCAAACTCCTGTCGCTCCCAGGGAGACTGACAAAGACGCGAAGACACACTCGCGTGCTGGGGCCCGCGGTGTACAACTGCCTACCCGAGACGGTTTTAACGGCGCCTAGTGACGCAGCCTTTAAAGTCAAACTAAAGAAATGGTTGATCGAGCAGGCATTTTACAGTCTTGAAGAATTTTTGTCCTACAAACAAATGACGTAAGAATGTTAGTATTGCCTTTATATTTAATTCAGTTCATATGAGATAATATTTATTAATCTTATTTAAGGTAACTAAATGTAAATTTATTTTGACTTGTAATTTGACATTATCATAAAGAAGTATCTGAGTATCTGAGTATCACGCCTTCATTTCCAGAGTGGGGTAGGCAGAGCTACAGAAATACCAACAACTCTAAAAAGACTTGTTTATAATTCTGTAACCACATTATGCACAATCAGGCTAAGATTTTTAACTGTGTATTATTAGTGAGAGGTTGCAAGCCCATCGCCTACGAATAACAGTACTATGGTAAATGGTTTTCTTTAGATTTATATACTATCTGTGCTTATAAACTGTTTTTAATGTGCCAAATAAATTATTATTTTCACTCCTCACGCTGTAAAATGATTCATAATAGCTATATACAAAATGACTAAAGGAATACATTTAATCCCTAGGGACTAAAGTACTTTTTCTCATCACCTATTCAGAAAGGGGACTTTTCTTCCCTGCTAGGAGGGATCAAAGTAGTAGTTTTCTGTTCAAGGACATTTTGTTGCTAGTATATACCGGGTGGAACAAAACGAGGGACTGAGCTGAAAGGATAGTCTTATCTAAGTGATCTACAATCGATTTATTATAATTTTAAAGCTGGACTGAAAAGTAAGGTGTCCTGCACACCTTGTTCAGTGTTCGCATTGTTGTGTTCCGGTGTGGGGATAAGACAACCGGTGAAATTACTCGCATAGAGGCATTCCATCTTAGTCCTCAGGGTTGGCGACGCATTTGAGGTCTTAGGATTAAAGTCTTGAGAAAACAAATGTCTACGGGTCTCAGATTCCACTTACCATCAGGTGGCCTGAGCGCTCGTGTGCCTTCTCCCTAACAAAAAAAAAAATTCTACTACTAGTTCAAAGTTATTTACATTGTACGTAGAGAAGACAATAGAGAGATCTCTCTCCAGGCGGGTGTTATGCCTGGGGACCGAAGTCCGTTCGGATGTAGTTGAAAGTGGTATATAAGTCAACCGACTGAAGAAACTTCGTTAGCGCGATGTAGCGCACTGTCAGATTTAGTTGCGCTGTATGCCGCTGGTGGCGCTGGCGAGTTTTTTTTTGTTACAAGTTGTCACTAGATGTCGCTAGGTCGGCACAACATTTTAAATTGACACGTCATCAACTTCACTTTACATGCGATGCTCAAAAGTACCACCGTGTCGTATTACGCACGCTGCCGCTCGTCGCATTTCAGCCAAAACATTAGCAAGTTGAAGATACAATATGACAATTTTAGTTCATATCAAAGCTTTTCGTTTACATACCATACTCTGCAATCTCAGGACGAATATGTCATTCATTAAGGTTGTTTACTAATGAAGTCGGTGAAAAGGCCTAAGTTAGATAGATATCTTATCTTGATGACGTCATCGGATCTACTTGCTAGGGTTGCCAATGTGCAGATATTGCACTAATGTTTAACAAGCTGTTAAACGGTTAAAAATGTTAATATAGTTCATTGGTGAAAAATAAAGTACAAGACAAATCCCCGTTTTCTTAAACGTCTCTCGTTTTGGGGTGGAAACCCTGTAGGTATAATATAAAAGCATAGAAATATGAAAATAATGGTTATTTTAATTGATAGTGGGTATTTTTAAACAATAGGATTGATCATAATACAGGTGAATTTGGCGTTTCAAGGTTATTAATTGTACGGCTTGAAAAATAGGTACCACTAAATTTTTTGGCAGATAATTTCAGCACTTTTAAAGATTGTAAATAATTGAATTGGTTTCATCACTAAGATCTCTTAGGCCTGTATTAATAAACTCATCTTGGTTTAAATGACCATCTCAAGATATGCCAAAGTAAACGTCAAACCATAGAAAACTGTCATTTGTGACGTATCTTAAGACTGGTATTTAAACCGAGATCAGTTTATTAATATGGGCCTTAGTCTCCACATAGGTGATATGAAAAGCAGCATGTTTCACACGGTAGCAAATGTGTTTCCACCTTGGGCGTTAACACTTGAATCCCTTACGCTCAGGATTCTATTTTAGAATCCTTCGTTTCATTCAGGAATCAATGTATGCCTTCGCCGTATATAAAATAAAAAATAAAATAAACATCACATGACAATGTCATACAAATTGACCTAGTCCCAAACTAAGCTCTAGGCTTGTACTATGGGTACTAGACAACGATAAACACACTTATATAGAGAATTAAATACTTAAATACATAGAAAACATCCAAGACTCAGGAACCATTCGCGCTCATCACACAAATATCTGCCCTTACCGGGATTTGATCCCAGATCCGCTGGCTTCAGAGACAGGATCACTCCCAACTAGGCCAACGTGTCATCCATATATGCATGTTCATTATTTTGACGTGTACGGTCATGACGATATTATAAGGGTTCTGTTAACGCCATTTTGGCTACGGTTAGTCCGTATCTCAATTCTCTATTCTACTGCCTTGTAACGATCGAGGCTCACGGTTCATTTCGCATATGGTCTACTGTTCCGATTCGCCAGCATTTCTATATCGTCACTTCCCTATCTCGTCCGCTTCCTTACGTGGGCGACTGTACCAACTCGTTTACTTTCGTAATTAGACTGCAGAGCCAATTCGTCAACATTCCTTATTAGTCTACAGTGTCAACTCGTCAATAATCATATTTAGACCATAGTGCCAACTCGTCAACTATACGCACCTTCGGTAGAACAAGGGCACAATGTACAATGTAACTAAAAGGGAAATTGTGCTCTTGTCTGGTAGAACAAAGGCACAATGTACAATGTGACTAAAGGGGAAATTGTGCTCTTGTCTGGTAGAACAAAGGCATAATGTACAATGTTACTGAAGGGGAAATCGTGCCCTTGTCCTACCGAAGGTGCGAATCGCACCTTTAAAACAACAGTGACCTAATTGTAAAATTTTAAATTTCGAGTTGTTTACAATTCAATAATAAATTTTAATTTATGACTTGAATTTTGAAACCAGAAATTTTGAATTGGGTCATTGTTGTTCTCAAGGTGCTTTTATTAAGAATATTGAACACACGTATATATATTTATGCCCTTAGCTGTACAAAAGTCGAAGTCATAAATATGTTTACTTTAGTAACTTGTCACTTTCATTGAATGAGACAATTTCATATATTAAAGTGTAAACTAAGTTCTGACTTCAACTGACAGCTATGATTTTAATAAACACCGGACATGGTACATACATACATACATAACATCGCGCCTTCATTCCCAGAGTGGGGTAGGCAGAGCTACAGAAATAACAACAACTCTAAAAAGACTTGTTGATAATTCTGTAACCACATTTTGCACAATCAGGCCAAGAAGTTTACTAGTGTATTAGTGATAGGTTGCAAGCCCATCGCCTAACAATACTACAAGCCCTTATTCCCTTAGTCGCCTCTTACGACATCCACGGGAAGACATGGAGTGGCACTACTCTAACCCGGCAACCACACGGGCTAAGGACGTGGTAAACTTTTTCAAATTAGCACTGCCTTTTAATAGACTTTACCTTATCGTTTATCATAGCACGGTCGATAAAGGAATGCGGGCGAGTTGACACTGAGGTCGATGTAGGAATGCGGACGAGTTGGCACTGGAGACCAAGGAGCACTGAGGTCGATATAAGAAAGTGGACGAGTTGGCACTATGGTCAAAATAGGAATGTAGACAAAATGGGGTTTTGACGATATCAGAAAATGGACGAGTTAGGAAGGTGACGATTTAGGAATTGTAGCGTGACGACATGGCACTGTGGACGATTTAAGAAGGTGACGACGTCGGATTGAGGACGAAGTCATCCTGGGGCCCTAGCCAAGATGCAAACGCTCCTAACGTTTTTCTTTTCTATCGCTCAAAATGTATGAAATGACGTTCTCGTGCGTTTCGATTAACCACTTGGTCGACTGTCATCCCATACATTTTGAGCGATAGAAAAGAAAATCGTTAGGACCGTTTGCATCTTGGCTAGGGCCTCTGAGCCCGTTTGACGTGTTTTAAAATCGTTTACGACTCGGCCACCATCATTGACAATGACATAATCTAAGAGTTATCGAAACGTTGACAATACGGAAACAATTCTAAGGCGATATCTTTAATCCCGTGTAGAATCAGAATCCCGGCCAACATAACTATCGATACTTAATCTGTGGTAAATTTTACGCGTCATTTAATATCATTATAGCTTAAACCCTGTCAAAACACTTCGTCCATTCCGGTAGCTATTGACAGAAGTATGATTAACGATCCGGTATGATGAACGATTTGTTTGTTGGTTGAAGCCCAAAATAGTTTTCCAGGGACGAATGCATCCAATATGCATTTATATTCGTTATTATATCATCAATGATATTGTTAGATTAACGGGGGGTGTATTCTTGACGACACGCTAGCCTAGTTGGTAATGACCCTGCCTTCGAAGGGGGTCCTGGGTTCAAATCTAAACACGAGTATTGGTTCCCGAGTATATATTTCTCTATATAAGTAAGTTTATCGTTGTCTAGTACCCATAGTAAAAGCCTAGAGCTTAGTTTGGGACTAGAATTTGTGTGTCAGAGTCCTGTGATTTATTTATTTATAATACTTAGTAACAGCAGTGTTCGCATTGTTGTGTTGCGGTTTGAGGATAAGACAGCCGCTGAAATAACTAGCAAAGAGGCATTCCAACTTGGTCCTCAGGGTTGGCAACGTATTTGCAGTCTTGTGAATGCAAATGTCTATGGGTCACAGTTTCCACTTACCATCAGGTGGCCTGTGTTGCCTTCTCGAAGCCTAAAAAAAAAGCCGTCTTAACGAGATTCGAACCCGGGATCGCTAGCTTCGTAGGGCTCTCCCAACTAGGCCATCGTGTCGTCGTATTAAACCTGGTAGGGAACTAAAAATTTAAGATCTGCTTACGAAGTAAGCGGTAATAGGTTCGAGTCCTAGTAATGGCAAATATTTTGTGTGAGGTGTGCAAGTCTTGCTTATGTTTAGTCCACCAGACTCTTTAACCGAACAATTGTTTGACGACACGTTGGCCTAGTTGGTAGTGACCCTGCCTACGAAGTTAGCGATCTTGGGTTCGAATCCTGGAAGGGCAGATATTTGTGTGGCGCGCACATGATTGATTCCTGAATCTTGGATGTTTTCAATGTATTTAAGTATATATTTCTCTATATGAGTATCTTTATCGTTGTCTAGTACCCATAGTACAAGGCTAGAGCTTAGTTTGGGACTAGGTCAATTTGTGTGATATTGTCCCCTGATATTTATTTATTTAATTGCCGTCACATGTGATATCATTATTAGAGAAATAAGTTCATGGTGATTGTCTAAAACTCGACATTGGCGAAATACATTATTAAAACAAGGAGTAAAAGCCATTCATTAAGAAAAATAAGTCTTTCATGATATAAGTATGTATATTGATGATACGTTGGCCTAGTTGGGAGTGACCGTACCTCCGAAGCCAGCGGTCCTGGGTTCAAATCCCGGTAAGGGCAGATATTTGTGTGATGAGCGCGAATAATTGTTCCTGAGTCTTGGATGTTTTCTATGTAATGAGTATGTAATTCTCTATATAAGTATGTTTATCGTTGTCTGGTACCCATAGCACAAGCCTAGAGCTTAGTTTGGGACTACGTCAATTTGTGTGAGAGCGTCCCTCGATATTTACCTACTTAACTAATATTGTTGTCTAGATCTTTAGTAAAAGCCTGGAGCTTAGTTTACGTTGACGATTCGATCACAATATGTGTAAATACAAAGAAAATAACGACCCTTGGTCTATAATCCTTCTTATCTTACAGATGGGCATATTAGGATACATTTCGACCCCTTTAGAATCTTTTGTGCAATTACCCCTCTTACATACTCAGCTGTTCGCATGTGCAGGTTTTATCACGATTCAAATTCAAAATTCAAAAAACATTTCGTGCCACAATACTGGGTGTTGCCTGTAATAGGAGCAATAAGTTGAGGGATCGTTTTTACTGTATAAACGTAGCAACATTTGTTCTACAACTTTTACAAAATATGTAATTTATTATTTGGGATTTTTTCGAACAAACTAAATAGCATTTTCAATGTACTCCATCCAATAGTCTAGTTGACATCTACTGTCAGCCCAAAAACTTCGTAGTTTTCGCAATACATTGCTGTCTTGGAAAATCTAAATTCATTCATATTTAGTAAACAACAAGTTATTTTCAAAAGTTGTAGAATAAATGTTGTTACGTTTGTGGTGTGGAAACGATCCCTCAATTTATTGCTCCTATTACAGGCATCACCCGGTATATAGACACATCACAGGTACATTACATTACAGTTCTAGACATTCAAAGCAAATAAACTAACATCCACACATTAAAAATACAAAAAAAACAGAGACAGAACATTGAGGTTTTGCCACCTCAATGCTCAGGCTCAGCTGTGCCACGATTTATAAAAACCACAGCGCTGATTTCCAGCCTGCACCTTGACTCACTGCGCAATTTGCATAAGGGGTAGGAGTAAGTGGTAGGGTTAAGCTATAAGTTGCTTAGGTAAACAATTCATGAAGATTTTACTAAGTTTTTCCTTCACCGTAAGAGCATCGGGTATTTAAGTTAGAAAACCTTAAGTTAGAAAACCTCATTGGTGCATGGTGACCGCAGAGGTTCGAACCCTGTGGACCCCTTAAGCCACTAGGCCACCGATGCTCTCTGGTCTATAACGTTGCAGCCATTGTATTTTACATACATACGCCACAGAAATACTAACAACTCTAAAAATTCTGTAAACACATTTAGCACAATCAGGCCAAGATGTTTACTAGTGTATTAGTGACAGGTTGCAAGCCCATCGCCTAACAGTACAAGCCTTTATTCCCTTAGTCGCCTCTTACGACATCCACGGGGAGACATGGAGTGGCACTATTCTAACACGGCAACCACACGGGCATATTTATGTATATTATAGAATCATAGTCGTTAACTTTTCTTATCAAATAAATCCTTATCTAACCGTTAAAATTGAATTAAAATATCGATTAAAATCTGTTTTATTCGGTTTAGTTTTCATACACTTCATTGATCGTGAAAGATACTTTTTTTGTTTGAACTTGAAATGTATATATAACGACATGAAGTTACACACTCGGATATAGAGCAAAATGGGTGGTCAATTTCTCGTGTTGCTTTTAGGTAAGTAATCAATATTAATAATGGTTATTTCCACGTTTTATCGATTCTTACATAAATCATAAATATTAATAACACACAATTAATCATAAAACGGGCAAGAGCATGTCGGAACATGCTCAGTGTAGGGTTCCGAGCCGTAAGTACTACAAACACAAAAAAGTATAAACTAAATATCTATTTAATGTTATTTGGTGCCGTCTTAAGCTGGGTACGAATTAGAGCAGCATCGGGTTGAGGCACGCACGGCTCACCTATTTTGCTCAAATTCGTACGCGCTCACGCGCTGTGCGCGAGCAGCGGGCGAGCGACGCGCGGCGAGCGGTCGAGAGTCGGTCCGTGCTTAAAGACGCAATTTGGACGTGTATCCGAGCGTGCCGCGGGCAGAGCGACAAGATCTAACTTGTCTGTGGGCGAGGCGCGTTCAAATTTGATAAAGTTGCTGAGCCGTTCCACCACCGAGGCGATTTCTTCTTTTTGTTAATAATTCGGTGAATTATGATAAACGCAGCCGCGTCTGTCATCGTGTCCGACGCCATTTTGAAATGTCCGCTCGCGGCCAGCACGCTGCCTCATCCGCGCATGATTATGTACATAAATTTAGCTCGCGAGCAGCTCGCCGCGCAGGGCGAGCATGCCTCAGGCTGAGCCGCTCAGATTCGTACCCAGCTTTAGAAGATTTAACGATATTCACGGACCCTCTAATGCAGGGGTGCGAGGAGAGGGGTGTTGATAAGTAAGTTAATAAATGAAATTTCATATTTAGAATATCAGTTGGAGAGGGGCTTGTTGTCTGATAAGCTGTACATGAAATTAAAAATTTCGAATATCAATACAGTGTATTGCATACCTACAGCTTGACAACCCATGTCATCATTTCTTACTTTAAGAAAGACATAGACATGATAGAAAGAGTCCAGCGTAGATTCACCAAAATTCCCACAAAAAAATCATTGTCATATGAGGAAAGATTAAAGAAACTGAACTTGACATCCCTCCAAAAGAGACGTGAGCGTGGAGACATGATTGAAACCTTCAAAATTCTAAACGGCTTCTATGACTGTCCTGAACTGAGTGACTTGTCTGAACTTAGGTGTTACTATGGACCAGACTTTGTCCTGGTCAGCTCACATCAGTACAATAAGTCGCAAACTCTTTGCGTCACTCCACTCCCTGAGGCGCCTGCAGAATTTCCTGCCTTTCCCGACAAAACTGACACTTGCGCGTTCCTTATTACTCCCGCTTCTAGATTACGGCGATATAGCGTTCTTGGACTTAAAAGAGGAGCTACTTGACAGACTAGAGCGTCTGCAGAACGTTTGTATTCGGTACGTTTTTGGGCTGAGAAAGTTCGATCACGTGTCGATGTTTCGTACGCAGCTGAAATGGCTTCCTATCCGCCGCCGTAGAGATTTACATGTACTTTCACTCCTTTTCAATGTCCTCTTCCTTCCTTCTTCCCCTCCCTATCTTTCTGAAAGATTCAACTATCTGGCCTGCGGCAGCGGTCATCGCCTGCGTTCCAGCGCCAATCTCTCCCTTGCGGTTCCGTCTAATAAAACACGTTTCTATGCCAAATCCTTCACAGTCCGTGGTGTCCAACTGTGGAATGAACTTCCGTTGTCCTTAAGGCAGTCCCCTTCTGTAAACTCTCTAAAGAGGAATTTAAAAACTTTGTGGCTGAATGAGTCGTGAAGTCAGGTTCCTATAATGATTAGAGTTGTTATTTATATATTTATGTAGGTATATATGTATATGTATGTATATATGTATATATGTGTGTATTATATATGTACGTTTATATTAGTTTGTGTACTTGCTAATTTGTTTAAAATTTATTTATTTATTTATAAGTATCATTATTTCTTTTTACTTTTTGTGCAAACTTGTATGTGTCCAACCCCATGCATTGTCCTTACTCATTTGCTTCAGGGTTAGCTGGATGAGATCCCATTTAGGGATAAGTTCGCCTTTGTACATTAATTTAGTATTATAATTGTAATATTTATATTTTTGTGCAATAAAGAGTTTACATACATACATACATACTTGTTTACTCGTAACACCAACACACGCACAAGAGGACACAAGTTTAAACTCGCAAAAAAAAACACAATACCAATATCGGCAAAAACTTTATAGCAAACAGGATAGTAAAAATGTGGAACAAATTACCCTCTGATGTCGTGAACTCTATAAGTGTTAACCAGTTTAAAAATAAGTTTGACAATCATACTAAGTGAACAGTGATTTGGACATATCAGTGTGAACTGCCTGTCCAAAATAAAGAAAACAACAATCAATAATTAATGGCACTCGAATCGCTATAAGAGATTGTCAACATGACAACTCAACTTTTTCAATAGTCTTCCACAGATAAAGCTAAGAACTGCCATTAGTTTTCATGTTTGAAGGCCATACTGCCAGATTGTACCGATTTTCAATATAAAATTTAATAAAAATAATTGCAAATATCTCTAAAATATATATTGCATTTAAATTTACCGTATACGTTTTTATACAGTATAATTGGTTTATAACCAAGTTTTGAATATAGGAAATAAACCTTGGCTGATACATACACCTCCTTAGTCTGAAATGGTGTAGTGGGTTTTATATTTTAAAACTAAACCCATTATCCCTTTGGAAAGTAAATAGGCTATAACTGCCCAATACGCCTGCGCGTTATGACACCCTTTCCGAGCATGTGTGATGAAAAACAGCTTATCTTTATGTTCGTAATTTGCGGTTTTTGAACGCATAGTGTTTATGATATGTGTGTAGATATTATATTTATGCTTCCAGCCGTGGCCTTGGCTTCCGCCGCGCCTCAGAACTACCGTTGCGTGCAAGAAGAGAAAGCGACAGTCTGTCGTGATCCTTGCAACTGTCAACCCACGATCTACCCCCCCGTGATCCAGATGTGCAGACCTGAACCCCCCACCGTCTGTCCTTCTCTAGTTCTTACCCCGTCTCTCCCCTGCGTGCCCCCTTGTGTGCCTTGTGTGCCTCCTCAAGGGCCTTGCGGGTATTAAGGTTGGGCAAAGTGAAGCGCCGGTGCAAAGCGGACTCAGGCGGGGCTTGGCAAAAAAAATAAAAATTTGATTTGCATTGGAATTGTGTAAAATTTAAATGTGGTTTAGACTGATAAATTGATTGGAAAAGAAAAATATGGTGGTTTTAATAGGAATTGGCGATCGAAATTCTAAAATGTTGCTCTTTTGACGTGGTTTGGAATTATTTGGACTTTTTAGGTAAATAAACAAAATTTTAAAACAGTGTTTTTTCATCTTCCCCTCCGAATTTCCCTTTTTAGGGACCTAAGGTATATCAGAGTTGCAAACACTTATGCTGGTAATTCGTCACTTCATCGAATGTATCATTTTTTCAGGGCCTCTATTCAACTGCGTTATAATATAACGATATCGTGTTTGTCGTGTTTTAGAATCGTTTATGTCACAGTCGCCATTATTGTAAATGACATGAGTTATGAAAACGTTGACAATTCAGAAAACACGTCAAATACGATATCGTTATTACCGTGTAGAATCCCAGCCGAGGGAATATTAAACATTAATTACGTAGGTTAGGTTAGGTTAGATGTGTAAGTTACCCTGAAAACATTATGGTTTCATCAGAAAATAGCGTTCGACGAAAAGTGTTTCGATGAAATGATAGACACCCCTTTATGCTAGTAATTCACCCCCCCAAAAGATAAGTCCATCTGAAGTCGGGTTTTGTTTAAAAAATATAGTACGCCGACTTCAGTTGGACTGACCGTTTTAAAATGAGTTATTTATCGCGTTTCCAAGTTCCGTATCGCGTTATTTGTTTTTTAACACGTTTATTTTTTTCCCGTGTGGTTGCCGGGTTAGAATAGTGCCACTCCATGTCTTCCCGTGGATGTCGTAAGAGGCGATTAAGGGAATAAGGGCTTGTAGTACTGTTAGGCGACGGGCTTGCAACCTGTCACTAATACACTGGTATACATCTTAGCCTAATTGTGCAAAATGTGGTTACAGAATAATCAACAAGTTTTTTAGAGTTGTTGGTATTTCTGTAGTTCTGCCTACCCCACTCTGGGAATAAAGGCGTGACTTTATGTATGTATGTATGTGTTTTACTTTATACTTTTTAGTACCCACAGTTCTCGAAGAAACTGTGGGCCTAAAACGCTGCCACGGGACAAGATTTTTTACATAGGCTCGGCACTTTAATTCGTCTATTCCATATTCCAACCTAATAATAATATGTTAAGGTTTAAATAAAAGTGTGTTTTTGTGACTTGAGTCCTTTTATAACCAAGCTACTTAACCCGGGTGGCAATAAATAAATGAAAATCGGTCCTAAATTGACAGAGGAATCGTTACTACAACAAAAAAAAACAGTGGAACATAGAACCTTCTCCTTTTTTAAGTCAGTTTAAAATATCGTTATATATAACGATATAATGAATACCACTATAAGTCCGTAGAATAAGAACTCAAGGCGTAGAAGGAGCTATAAAATAAAAGGCAACATACAGATAGCTAATTTGCACAGTCTTATTGGGGTTCAGTGTGCCAAAAAGAGACAGTTCTATAAGCTAAAAAATCAAAGTCAAAATCAAAATGTTTATTCAGTAAATAAGCCCCCATGGGGCTCTTTTACACGTCGGTAATATGAAGTGAAATTACTAGCACTTCAGATAAGACCATCATTGCGGAGAAGAAGCGCCAAGAAACTCCAGCAGAAGGTATTTTTTTCAAATAGTACTTAATAAAGTAATAAATAATAATGACTAAAGCTTGGACAAATAAAATCAATACAAATGTAAGGCTAATAAGTCTAATAACATTAAACTAAAAATAATCAGTCTAGGAGAACAACACGACGAGGTCTCTACGTCAAAAGCCATTATCTAGAATAATAAACTGAAGAACCAGTCCTTGCAAACGTGAATAGACCGGACCCCACAAACAGCACCCGTTCACGAGTATGACGCGTATCTCAGCCATCACCTCTCTCAACCATGTGTTCGGGAAAGTGTCGACCCGATCAACGACGCCGCCGTAAGCAAAGACCTTTAAGCGAGCATGACTTGCTCAAGCTGCCGGACAACATAGAAGTAATTTTGCGTGAAACAGCTGTCCGGCGAGAAACATCACAGTGTGTTCTCATAAAAGCGTCACGTACGTACAAGAACTAATAAAGATAAAAAACAAATACATGATAGTAAACATAAAAAGTAGTGTTTGAAAATACAGCTTGCTTAAGGGCATGTTTAAAATACAAATATTATAAATATCCTTAGCTTACGAAATTATCTTACTTTAATAACAGCCTAGATACTACTTAAATACATCTCGGTCACCAATGAAGTCGTTTACAGTATAATATGCCCTATCCAACAAGCAGCGCTTGATGTGAGATTTAAATTCATTGAACGGCATATTGACGATATCAGATGGTATCTTGTTGTAAAAATATCATGGTCGTATACTGTTGCTGTCGCACACTGTTGCATATATAATCTACGACCATGGTGTCCAGTTGGTGTCATTGGAGACCAGTTTACACGAGTTGACAACACCTTGATGTGTACGGCTAGTTTTAACAAGAACTGGGGGGTTATTATGACCTAGCTTTGCAGTTTATTTTACGGTGAGCGTAAAGCACAGAGCTATGGCAGTTATATAGCTCTGTCTTTTTCTCTGAGCGTAAACAGAACTGCATAGTTATGTCATAATAACCCCCCAGTACTCTATACTCTTTTTTTTTAACTTATTGAACATTCATATTGAAATTTTCGAGGCAAGTATAGATTTCGTTTTAAAGCTCCTTCAATGCCTTTAGTTCTTATTCTTTGTATGGGTCCGAGTTTTATAACGTTATACCGCGAGACTAACGATATAATTATATCGTTATCGGAACATAGTGTTATTTGAAGGTCTGCGTCGAATTGACGCCGCTAAATGGCCACCGATGCAGACAGAACAAAAAAAACTAGCGTTAAAACGATTCAGTAACCTTTTCTATTTTGAGCAATGCAAGCTAAAATAAATATTAAATATTGAATTGTCTTTTATAGACAGAATGTTCCTAATTGCATTTCTCATAATTCGTTTAACGCTAGAAAAATAATTGCTTAACCTTTTAAGAAAGCTTGCCTTTATCCTTAGTCCTTGTTTATCTTTCGTGTTGCGCATTAAAATTTGTAGAAGTAAAGTATTTCAACTGTAAAATGACGTAAATCAGCGAAATCGCTAACCTCCTCTTCTTAATAATTATGTACTTATAGGATAGGAGCACGACATTTATTATTTACTAGCGACCCGCCAGCGGCTCGCCCGCTGCAATTTTTTTTCTTGCCTTTTTTTTATTTTTGTAAAAAAAATATTTTTTTAATAAAAAGTATCCTATGTTATTTCTAGTACCTCCCAGAATATGTGTACAAAGTTTCATGATGATTCGTCAAGTAGTTTTTGCGTGAAAGCTTAACAAACATCCACGCTTTCACATTTATAATATTAGTAAGGATAATAAGGATTATTCCACTGCGTTAAAACGATGTCGTGTTTGACGTGTTATATGATCGCTTAAACTCGGCCGCCATTATTATCAATGACATAAGAGTAATCAAAACGTTGACAATCGTAAACACGTCAAAGACGACAATGTTATTTCTGTGTAGAATCCCAGCCCTGGAGACCAGGTACATTTTTTTTATGTTAAGGAGAAGGCACCCGAGCACTCATGCTACCTGATGGTAAGTGGAATCTGAGACCAATAGACATTTGAATTCTCAAGACTATAATTCTAAGACCTCAAATGCGTTGCCAACCCTGAGGACTAAGATGGAATGCCTCTATGCTAGTAATTGCACCGGTTGTCTTATCCCCACACCGGAACACAATGCGAATGCTGCTTGGCGGGTGGTTAATGGATAAGATGGTGGTAGCGATCCGGACGGAACCTGCACAAATATCGTATCGTAAAGCTCAGCCGCTTCCCAACTCCTAACTTGTTTTGTCAGTTGAAAGTTTATAAAGAGTTTAACGCAGTTTGCCAACGGAAATTCATGGCATCTTCGGACACAAAGAAACAAGTCGTACAATATTATCTTAACATTTAAAACTGGGCAAGAGCATGTCGGACCATGCTCAGTGTAGTTCCGAAGCCGATATGAACACAAAAACCTATCTCAAAAAACAAGAAACACATTCATACATACATAGAATCACGCCTTTATTCCCAGAGTGGGGTAGGCAGAGCTACAGAAATACCAACAACTCTAAAAAGACTTGTTGATAATTCTGTAACCACATTTTGCACAAGTAGGCTAAGATGTTCACCAGTGTATTAGTGACAGGTTGCAAGCCCATCGCCTAACAGTACTACAAGCTCTTATTCCCTTAGTCGCCTCTTACGACATCCACGGGAAGACATGGAGTGGCACTATTCTAACCCGGCAACCACACGAGGAGAACACAAGAAGTATTAACTAATTTTCTATTTAAAGTTATTTGGCGCCGTCTTACATGATTTTAGTAGGTATAAAGAGGCTATGTGTCCTCCTTGCTCAGAGATGGTATTCTTCTATGGGGAAATTCGCATTATGTGAAACGAGTTTTAATATCGCAAAAGCAGTGCATCAGAGCCATATGTAATGACTTAATGAGTTCATGTCGTCCGTTATTTAAGGAATTGCGGTTACTAACTGCTCCAGTATTTGTATGAATTATTACTGTTCGTGGAATGTCATCCGGACAAACTTATAGAGACACTTGTAGTCATCGCACTAGGTATCCGGACTGTCTAGTTATACCCGCTAAACATACTAGGTTACATGGTAAGAGTACACACTGTATGGCCATAACTGTATACAATAAGCTGCCTGAGATACTAAAAAAACTGCCTTTACATAAGTTCAAACGAGATCTCAAAAACTGGCTAATACAACAATGTTTTATTCGGTGGATGAGTTTCTAAACGTCGAAGACAAAAATACGATTTCTTTTTAAAATGTAGTGGACAGCTTCGAAGCTACCCTCTATTTATATTTGGACTTAGATTGACATGCTGTTTCAATATTTTATGTTTTTCATTTCGTAAATTTAATTTCAAATTATTGTTAAAAAAATATGACATACATTTTATTAATTCTTTTGTAATATTTTACGTCCTGCTCCCGCGGCAAAATATGTGATACTTAAATTATTAACCTAAGACCTGATGAATATACCATGTTTTATGTAAAATAAATGATTGATTGATTGATTGAACACTTCACTCGCCTGCATCTCAAGAACCAATCAAGTCTTAAGTCATGATATTACGTAGTTTTGGCTGAAGTGGGAGACACTTGACTCTAACAAAAACTATCACTTTAAAGCTTAATATTTCACAAACAACCTTAATCCAAAAAAAAAATATTACAATCCCGCAATATTTTTGAAAGACCTATAAAACGACACCCCACCTCATGGGGTAGACGAGAAAAAAACATCCAACTTTACCCTAATTTTTTTTTTGCCCTTATTTGGCGTGACTAATAATAATATGTATATTCTTGCCAAATGAAATAACGATAATTGGATTCTGAACGGCGAAAACAAAAAGATGAAATAAAATCCAGTGAAAATAAATTGATCCGAAAAGTTCCAACATACATTAAAAACATGTCGTTCGTTTTTATTTTAAACAAACAAATTAGTAACAAAAACTAACGCAAACTTTGTTTTAAAAACGAGATTAACTATATTAAATACATTTAACACCCAGAACTGAAAATAATTGGAAAACAAAATATAATTTGACTTTAAATACTGTATCTTATGAAGTTGCTTTCTCAGAAACCAGCATCATGGGCTACCTAAAGGTGTTCTGTCTTTTTGGTAAGTTTCCCGCTATCCGAGCCAAGTTGAAAAAAACGGCCAAGTGCGAGTCAGTTCTGTAACATATCTATACAACATTAGACACTATATTAGTCTACATGTTGCGGTTACTAATATCAAGCAAAAACCGAGCATGAGCATGTCGAACCATGCTCAGTGTAGGGTTCCGAAGCGTGGGAAAAAAAAAACACCGCTTTGTTGGCGTGACTAATATGTATATCCCTCTGCGACTGACGTGACGTCTATCAGACACCGCCAAAAAAAATCGCTTTATAGCGTGAAATAGGTCTGTATCGCTCAGCAACCTCTCCTAAAGACTCGGGGCATCATAAACTAACCTATGTTAAAAACTCCAGATTTTTTTACCTTGTTCAAGTTAATGTCATTTTTTTTTAGAAGCCCATATACATGCTTATTATAAATTCCACATGAAAATTAAATAATCATGCTATACAATTAATAAAAAAAACCCCGTGTGGTTGCCGGGTTAGAATAGTGCCACTCCATGTTTTCCCGTGGATGTCGTAAGAGGCGACAAAGGGAATATAGGCTTGTAGTAGATACTGTTAGGCGATGGGCTTGCAACCTGTCACTAATACACTGGTAAACATCTTAGCCTGATAGTGCAAAATGTGGTTACAGAATTATCAACAAGGTCTTAAGAGTTGTTGGTATTTCTGTAGCTCTGCCTACCCCACTCTGGGAATAAAGGCGTGAGTTTATGTATGTATGTATGATGTACAATTAATAAACAATACTTACCATTGACCCATTAGTATTTTTTCTACGTTTAAAAATGACGTCTGACAGATTCCACCTCAGTAGAAGGTTTCTAAAAAAGTCACTACAGTTGCAGAGGGATATTCATGCCAAATTACAGCTTTCTGGTACTAGTCTCTGCGCTAGGTTGCGGACGGACGGACATGGCGAAACTATAAGGGTTCCTAGTTTGTCTACAGACCCTAAAAAACAAGAAAATCACGTTAGTTGTATAGGAGCCCCACTTAGATATTTATTTTGTTCTGGTTTTAGTGTTGGTTTTAGCGGCAACAGAAAATCATAATCTGCGAAATTTCAGCTGTCAAGCTATCACGGTTCTTGAGATACAACCTGGTGACATACGTTTTACCCTTTGGGTACCGAATCTTAAAAAGGAAATATCTCGCTAATTACTCCTTTTAATAAACAATTTTATATATATGTTAGTAACTTTAATTTAAATGTTAAGTCAAGTCAGTTTGTACTGACCCCAAGTCAGCCAGCATATGTATAAATATATAGATATATATATATAGGGTATAATTTTTTTTTGCTTACATAATCATAAATTATATATCGTCACTTATTATAAATAGGAGGCTTAGGATTTGTCTGATCATATAAAGGTATAAATATGTTTACGAGAGATAATACTGGGTTTTTAAACAATAGAATAGGTCAGATGTGTACTTAAATATTAGTACAATATGTCGTCGTATTCAAATATATAAGTTATAAAGCTTAAAACATATAAATGGCGGAATGGTGATATGAAAAACCACTTTGGTACTTTGTCGCTTTAACGTTATGTTTGAGCTACTATATTAATTTGTTAGAAGCGTTGGGGCGACGGGGTACAGTTGCGTTGCGGCTATATTTAGCGAAATAAAGTAGGGTAGTTATAAAGCCTAAACCAATTAACTGGCGAGGCGGCGATAAGAATAGACATGTTGGTGCTTTGTCGCTTTAACGTTATGTTTGAACTGTCATACTAATTTGTTACGGGGATCAGAGCGATAGGGTACGATGATGTTGTTGGCTTGTAAGAAAATAAAAGAAGGTAGTTAGAAAGAGCGGGATTATGCGGGTATAGAATGTTATTATGGATATGCCTTGACAAAATCGGTTTATACATTTATCGTTTACTTTTATAAAGCTTGAAATAATTTATAACAATATTAAAGATTGAAAAAAAAGGAAAGATGAATGATTAAATAATCGTAGGAGCGTATAAAAATATCCGTGGTATCTTCTTGTTAGCTCAGGTCCATACAAACAGTTAAACAGTAATCAGTACGCAGAACATAATCAAGAATACCTAAAATAGATAATTAATGAACACAGGTTGCAAAATAAAAGTACCTCTTCCTTCATTTCTTACCTATTTAATCTCGATTCCATTAGAACATATATTATATTTGTTTGGTTGATTGCCGGGTCGCTATATAACAATAAGTACCTAGTCTCAGAAAAGGTTGTTTATGTTATTTAGCAAATATAAGAAGAAGTAGGGTTTAACAACCTTTTATGTAATTGGACACGGAATTAAGGAAGGACAAATTATCTGGCTCGGTTACATAGGTACTAAATATTCAGATTATAATTGCGCTTGTCCATACTAAACTTACGTAATCTGTTGGAAGCAAGAGCGACCAGTATAAAGAGAACTAACGAGACGTTGTTGGGACGGTTTTTACGTTTTAATTCGTTATTGGGACTATGGGGAATCGTTACGGGGACCCTTTTCCGTTATTGGTACGGGTCTAGGTTTTCTGGTCGCTGAATGTTAGGGTCGGTGGGGGGAATGGTTCGAGTATAAAACGGGTGGAGGGGGAGAAAAGAAGGAATTAGCACGACGCGGGACGGAGAGGACGGAAGAGCTTCGCTAATATTTAATTTAAAGTTCTGAGTGCTCGGATGGGGAATCAGGACCTATTGGGTGAGTATGCCTCTGCTGAACCAAGACCCCTTTAGTGCTGCTATTTTTATAGCAGTCCGGAATCTGAGTCTGGATTTCGGGTAGCAGAGTATCCTTTTATAATGTAGGCTGATAGGGCTTCTTTAGGAACTCGGGCAGGCAGTTAGGGCATGCAGCTATACTGTTTGTAGTCTCTCGGAATGTAGGGCTAGGGAGTTAGGGAGGGGTTCCTTTTGATGTGTTTTATTTTTTGTGTTGTGTTAAAAGGGGAAAGTGCACGAATCAATTACATCTAACAATACAATTAGCTATTTACTATCGTTCCTTAATGATTATGTACAGGCATTTGACCTTCCAACAAACAAGAAAGCATTGTGACTATTTGCAGTGTAATCATGATTAAATTTTGAATTAATAACTCCAGGATGAAGTATCAAAGAAGTAAACCGTATTATGTTACTATAAAGTAATAATTAAAATTCGTGCACATATCCTATGAATTTACTTGAATTTTGATGTTATTTTGTGTAATAAATATACTGTGATTTGTGTTTTATTGACCTATATTTTATTGTTGTTTTGTGCAAAAGGGGAATATGTACATTTCATTACAATTAACAAAATATTTAATTCTATCCAATTATTATTTAATGTTACAAAAAAAAGCAATATTAAAGTATAGAAATTAGACCTTCCAATCATCAAATAAGAATTGCAGTAAGCTTTAATTAATTTTGATCTAACTTGTTATATTTATTGATACAAGCTGGAATATCTAAAATATTAACCTAATAATCTCAATGTTGTAAAAATATTTATGTTGTACATATACCCTTTTAATAGCTCCATGGTAAGGTAAGTGGTTTTTGAAATTTAAACTGTGATATATTAATCTCATATTAGCAATTTCTGCCTTAGGAATATTATTTTAGTGCGACAAAATAGTTTAATAGAAACAATATGTTCAGACTTAAATTCAGTTATTGAAGTATCAGCCGAGAGGCAAAAATGGTCAGTAATTAATTGGTACAAAGAGACTGGAGGTAAACTCAGCTGGGACTTCTCCACTAGGATCAATCTAAGTAAGGCAGAAAATGTTTGAGAACTTCCTTGTGTGTCACCTTTATCCTTTTTAACATATATGTCACTTAACCTTTACTACAAGAATTATTTATGAAAGGGGATTAGGAAGTATAATTAATAAATCTGGGATACCTGAAAAGAGTAAAAATATAGGAATACCAACATCTATGGTAATATTCTGGTATTTTATTCAGGAACCAATACATTGTTGTAGAACTTCATTCAGCAGCTGTTCATATATTTTCAATATGCATTCAGGGTTAGGTACCATGTAGTAAGATTTAATTCCACAGATGCTCCTACATTTTCAATAAACAAGCAGAGTCCTGAAACAAATTGGTTAAATTATTTTCAAGTCATTTTAGGAGAAGGTTTCTAGTTATATATGCCTACCATAACAATTGTTTTAATAACGGGACCGTTTACATATTTAACTAGTAGATGTTATCATAGATAGTACATTATTTACTCATAAAAGCTATAGGTAATACCTAGTTCTAGTTTTCCCAAAGAAATAACATTAAGTACCATCTCAGATACCTTTAATTGAAACAATGATATTTATGGGCT
This sequence comes from Acleris holmiana, assembly GCA_949316455.1. NCBI lineage: Eukaryota > Metazoa > Arthropoda > Insecta > Lepidoptera > Tortricidae > Acleris > Acleris holmiana. The sequence continues at coordinate 862,958 of OX438790.1, read as the reverse complement.
TTAGAGTACTAAAACAAAACCAACAGGAAAGGGTTGTAGTTAACTTTCACGGAAAAGAGTTAAGCCTGAGATTCTGCATTCGGTTTGTAAGATTATTAATAACAAGGGGTTCCAATTTACAGTTAAATATTAAGTAGTTATTATAGCAAATAGGGGTTTTTATATACTTACATTTGACATTAGTAATAGTTGTATATCAGGGGACCACGGAGTCGAGCGAAGGGTGCAGTTATTGTTGTGTGTTCGGTGATGCTGTGATTCGGTGCTTGTTTGATTCAAAACGTATAAATGGATTACTGAAATAAATTTGGGAGGTTATGATTCTTAAAATTAACCACGAAGTAATAGGTATTAACCTACTTTCAGAAGAAGGTTTTATCAAAACATAAGTGCCTAGATATTATATTCATATGAAAGAAGCTATTTTTCGACAGTCGATTAAAAATATCTAGTCCATTAATAACACTATGTATAAAGGTTTTAGTTTGGTAGGTTGTTGAAATGTCCAAAGTGAACAAATAGGCATAGGGTATTTACTTATTGTAGGGCGAAGTAGAAATGCTTCACGAGTGTATTTACTAACCTGTACTGATGTTTCACTTATAATCTTTTATGTGAAATCCAGGCGTGAATTAGAGTAGGGAACTTGCTTTGCTTGATTTGTGTCCGGGTGAATAGCGCTGAATGTACCATCCAATTACAAGAAATTCGTTAACGAAGTATAAGATTATTAAGTAGATTTTATTATATGTATAGATTACATAAGTTAAGAGTCTACAGGTTATTTGAGGGTTTTAAGGTGAACAGGATGGGGATAAGGCAAAGGGGTATTTTTTAATTCAGCCAAGCGGAACTCTTTATTTCCCGAGATCTAAAATTAGAATAGATTTAGGTAGTAATAACTTGATCGAAGATAAGCAGGTAGGAAGTAAATAGAAGGATAATTACCGAAATTTTATTAAAAACTATTTGTTCAATAGTTTACGAGAAGTCTAAACAAAAAACCCAAAATAGACTAGTGCTTTATTTGATCATAGAATCCCTTAGTAGTCTGTGATTAGTTGCGCGTCTCACAGATTAAGTACAAGAACTTATTCTGTGGCGCGTCTATTGTACCTTCACAGACTATTGTAATGTACAGGTTTAAGGACTAGGCTTTTAGCCAATTTATATAAGTAGGAATAAATTATATAGTTATTTAGTTATTTGGCACTGCATACGTTCAGAAGTTTAGGGAACTATACATAATGTCAGTTCGATACTTGACAAAAGACTTAGAGTATTGGATACGATTAATTTTGCATCTCTTGCGTAAAGATATTTAGAGAAATACATTTGAGTCAGTTCAAATCTAGACCAAAGATTAATGTTTATATTATAATTATAAGAATTTAGTAGGTCTAATAATTAAAGAAATAAAGCTTTGAGTTCGAATTTAGGATAAGGTTAGCGAGGCTAGATTTTATAGTTGCGATTTTAGAATTTACATTATCGTTGGCAAATATTCATTGTGAATCCAACTTTAGGAGGCTGCGAATGTTGGATGTTGGATATTTATCTATGATTATGATGATTTTGTATGTAAGATTAAGTAAATGAAAATTATGATAAGTTTGTTATACCTAATTTAGGTTTTATAGAATAGTAATTATGAAGTTTACTTTAAATCGGTTCGGATCGTTATCAAAGATTTTGAGGTTAAATCATGTTTATATTTATAAGTAACTACAGGAAATAATGATACTGAGTTCAGAATTTGAATAGTGATATTGAGATTAATTTATATCTCTTAATAGCTTACAATCCAAGGGATTAATTATGAATCAGGTTCGAGGCTTGGTTTTATGTGATGTAATAACTACTTGTAGAGTTTGGAAGGAATTAGGAAATAAATTGTGTGAATACCTAGGATGCAATTACGAAGCGAACGTAATCGCTGACTAAAGTCGTTGTGAATCCGGCTTTAGGAAACCGTGAATGTCGTACGTTAAAACAAATCGCATGGTTCGTGAAGTTAAAATCGATAGACAGGCTAGAATTAGGCATGTATGTATCAGTATGTAGAATTATATGTACGAGTATGTAGAAGGGAACTCTGGAGTTATTACTCTGTCGTATGAAATCGCGTATGGATAGGCTAAAATATATATAATAATAATAAGTAGTAGGATGATGAATTTGTACATGCGGTCTTGGAGCTACGATTAGATCGTGTATACTAGATTTGCAGCTGGCGTAATTCCGACATTATGATCAAGCTTAGTTTGACTAAGCTTGTTTCAGTTTATTTTAAACAAAGAGCCATGTGATTTTTGTTCGTTCGTCTGTCTGTAAACGTTGGTATATGTAAACGGGAGTTATAAACAAATTATTATTTTATAAAAGGGGTTTTATGGATTATGATACGCCGACTTTATGAACAAGTTTAGTTTTACTAAGCCAGTTCCTGTTAATCTTAGGCAAAGAGCCATGTGATTTTTGTTCGTTCGTCTGTCTGTAAAAGTTGGTATGTGTAAATGGAAGTTATAACAATTATTATTTCATAAAAACGGTTTATAGGGAATATGTTACAGTATATTTGGATTCGATCCATTGCTAAGGTAGCAAGGAGAGAATGAAATTTGGTATCAGAATGATTATATAATTTGAGTCCAAGTGAGATAGTGAGTGATGTTCAATCATCTTATTACAGGTTAACATTTCAGTTGGAAGTTTTTATTTTTGTTTATAACGTTAAATTCCGAACTATGGTATTTATAGATTAAAACCATAGATAAAGAAATTCTTACGTTTTTGGATTTGTTATATCGAAATATTGAGTCATTGAAAATATTTACAATACTTAATTGGTTGTCACGAATTCAATGAAACAAAATTTCGAGTTTTACCTTTAAAATGACTCCGGGCTGGTGGTATAAATTGAAGAATGCCGTGAATATGCAGTGTTAATAAGTCGCATAGTTTGATATCGAGTTATTGTTCAATTATCATTTTAGTCAACATTTGGTTGTCAATTACAAACTAATGTAATGTAACATAAGAATTGGACAAATGATTCGCCCGTTACACGGGTGATAATTTAGCGGCAATTTATCGGCTCTTGGCTATGGAATGGGCGGCTGCTGCTTGCAGGGTCGACAATTCATAGTTGATCCGTATTGGGCTGGGTTGTCTCTTGGTGAACGTGGGTATTACAAAAGTCTCTTCTAAAGGGCGCTAGATCAGGTAGGAATCTTTGCCTAGTGGACCTGGATTCTTTTGGAGGCGCCCTCCCAAGTATAGGCTGTGGAGATGAGGCCCTTACTTCAAAGCTGTGGAAACGAGGCTGAGGTGGCATCCATTATGTACCAGCAAAAACTAGGTCCTTTGATTATGCTCTCGAATTTAGATGGCTTTAGGGGAGACTCACTAGATTTAATAGTAGCGACATTATATCACCATCCCGGTTCAGTTCAACGCGGCCCTTGGGGTAGGATCTCTCTTGGGGAGACCTGACTAACCTACACAGACATTACTAACTTTGTAAGTGGGACAGCAACTCTTGCTTTGGGTGGAGCGGTGCCCCGTCAGGTTGTCGAGCCGCACAGGGGCAGGCGGATGATGCCTAAGTGTAATGGCTAGGAGGGGCCTGCCCTTCTCTTTGTATTTATTTACAAAAGGGACCCATAGGGAATTAGTTATCTTCTTCTGTTCCATTAATCAAGTAAACTTACATTTACATTAAAAGAATTAGCAGTTTCACAATCTATCTCACTTCGGATACGAAATTATGAAAGATTAATTGAATTTGAAGCTTAGGACTATAGTTATTAAGATTATTAAACTTTAGGAAGTTCATACAAAATTGAGCTTTACTGTATGTGAAAGATTTATTATAATACTAGGACATTCGAACAACATTTCCTATTCAAACTTGAATAAATTAATTCGATGGGTTAAGTTAGTAAATTTGCTGACACATTAATATGTTTATCTTAGGTCGAACATAGGGCATGTTTATTATGAATGGATTCACACGGTAGGGAAATAAGAAAGATTGTAAGATGAATTGTTGAATCAAATATTATCTAAGTAAAGTTAGGTATTAGATTATAATGGAATATATAAAATTAGGTAGGTAATATACAGTAGAAGCCTCTGAATTAGTAAATTAAAGTTAATGTTTCCTAAACCTTTCCAACACACCTCGAGTATTCCTTAAACGAACTGGTTACACACGGGTTTAACTTGGGGTCCTACCTTTATATAACTAGATGATCACGCTGGCCAATTATTTTATAAGTAGATATTTATTTATTTATATTTATTTATATATTTATTTATGTTATGCGACTCACTCTTGACTGCTGTGGGGTCGGTATCGTTACATTTGGTGCCGTGAATGACCAGGATTAGATTCGGGGTTACTACGGCTAAATTTTGATAGAATTTGGTACTGTGAGTGACCAGGATTAGATTCTGGGTCACTATATGGCTAAATTTTAATAGGCTTTGGCTGGGTTTTATAGAGATCTGTAAGGAAATCTTGTGAAGCTCGGTCCTAGCCTACATTTGATGTTCGTGAAATGGAGTGGGTCGAAAAAGGTGTGTTGGAGAGGTCATTTATTCTGTATTTGCTACTTCTGTCAGGTTTGAAATAAATATCACACACACTTATTTTAATTTAATTTATTTGCGGTTATTCAGTAGGATTTATTAGGTTGATTAATGTTTGGTGTATTATCGTATAGGTATAAAGGATAGTAAAAACTTTCGAGTGCGGCTGATAAAGGGTAGGCAAAGTCTGGTTTAGATTAAGAAGACCAATGTTTACATGTCACTGCAGCGGGAAGGTCTTTTAATTTGGAAAAAATCCTATCAGCGCGATGTAGGAAATCACTTTACCGTTAAAGTGACTTCCATTGTGCGACTTAGAACTAATTACTTAAATAAGTGACTTTCTGGCCTTAGATCTTCCGTGTGGGGTTAGATGGCGTTAGTAGTCGACTATTATTAAGTGTAATTATTAGACTCCCACAGACAATTTACAGGGTTAGATTATTTATAAAACTTGAAACTATAGTTAGGAATTAAACGGAAAAGGAAAGGCTAGTACAACTTAAGAAACGTTGTAGAATTAGAGATTTTCTAGGTGGGGTTTAGGAATTAAAATAGTAACTAATCTGGGGGGTGAGTTCATTTATGAACTAACTTTAAGGGAGTTTTAAGTAGGTTTAGGTTAAAATCCTTGTTTCTATACTAGTATTATAAGTGCGAGAGTGGGCCCTGGTTGTTAGTTTGGTTGATGTGTTTTGCGGGAAAGCGGCTGTGCTGGTTTCGATGGAATATATTGAAATTTGGGAGTTTAGCTTGGGTTCCGTCGAAGTTCATAGGCTACGCGATTCCCTCGAGATCCGTGGTAGACGAGGTTGCACGGGTGAGGTCAGTTAGCAGTTTTTGTAAAAATTTGATAGGTTATAGCGGGTTTAAGGATTTAGTTAATTGTATGGTTAGGGGGGTGAACTTGAACCCTAGTCTAATCTATTGTTGGTTAAAGTAGTATAAGGTGTTAGTTTAATTATTGTAAATGGATTAGCGCTTCATAGGTGTTTTAGAAATTAAAATATTACGTATTTCGGGGGGTGAACATTTGCTCGGAAAGTTCGCAAAGTATAGGTAGTTATAATTAAAATAAAGGTCGGTACTTATGAACAAATGATATATCGAATTTGGGTGGAATTCAGTTACTCTTGATTATTATAAGTAAAATACGAAAAATTAAGCACATTAGGTTTGCTTAAGTCTACTTTATCAGATGTAGACATAATATGTTGACTTATATCTATCCTATCTTTATATTAATTCTATGTTATGGTTACATGTACAAAATACAACTTATTATAATATAGGTTTAACTATGAAATTAGGGAGGTTAAAATTTAGTACGATAAACAGAAGGTTAGGTTAAATTAGGTTGGGATGCTAAACATTTTTTTTTTATCACATATTTCAAAAGAATACATATATTTATTCTAAGACCATTATGGGGTACTTAACTTATTCAAAATATCTTAATTGATTCATTATTTTAATAACCAGATATTAAAATACTATTATGGAAGTTGGGAAAATGAAATAGGTAAATCTTTCAATGTTGATATTGTTGATCTTTATTAAACAATAACAATTTATTTCCCCGTTTTAATTGCCAAGAATGACCTTTATTTGGTTGGACAAAGAGTGGACGCTTATAAACTGTGTTAATTGTCTTAATTACTTTAGTACAATAGGTCACTATAGTTGTGGGAGAGAATTAATAAATTAGTATTAAGCATTAGGATAGTCAGGTAGGATGAATAGAGAAAGAAAAAAAAAAAAAAGTTTTATCCAATCTTTAAGCCAATAAATTTCGGTAAAGCATAGTAAATTATATTTTAGAGTTGAATGCGAATGCGCGGGAATAATTGACTGAGTAAGTATAGCTGCTTGGATGTGTATAGGTATGTGTGGTAGGTTGAAGTGGGATTTACTTGTGATATTGAAAATATACAAATATGTATGAATTACATAAGTGTGTATGTAGGGTTGTAGTAGAAGATTTGTTGGATGGATGATAGGGAAAGTAAGGTGTCAAATTAGTAGCAAATAACAGTTGAGTAGGTAAAATAGAAGTCGGCATAATTTAGATACTCAATCTGTAGTATCTAACTATATTGAGTAATAAAGGGTCGTTGAATTTTTAATTGTACTAGGTAACTATAAAATAAGTATATCAACAATAGTGCATACTAACGCGGTAAGATAAAATTTATATTTTGGTTTTATTAGATTGACCACGAGGCACTCTAGAAGAAAAATTAAATAAAGCACAGTAAGGATAAAAAAAATTAAAGGAGTAAAAGAGACTGGAGGAAAAAAAAAAAAGAAGAGGATTTTAAGTTAAAGAATAGGTAGGTAGGAATGGGGAGGTATACATATTTATACATGGTTTGAATTTTGCGTTTATGTAGGATCCTATAAGTAGATTTGGTCTTATTAATTGTGCGTCTTCTACGAAATCCGAAAATTATTAAGGCCAAAGGGGGGTGATGTACTGACCCCAAGTCAGCCAGCATATGTATAAATATATAGATATATATATATAGGGTATAATTTTTTTTTGCTTACATAATCATAAATTATATATCGTCACTTATTATAAATAGGAGGCTTAGGATTTGTCTGATCATATAAAGGTATAAATATGTTTACGAGAGATAATACTGGGTTTTTAAACAATAGAATAGGTCAGATGTGTACTTAAATATTAGTACAATATGTCGTCGTATTCAAATATATAAGTTATAAAGCTTAAAACATATAAATGGCGGAATGGTGATATGAAAAACCACTTTGGTACTTTGTCGCTTTAACGTTATGTTTGAGCTACTATATTAATTTGTTAGAAGCGTTGGGGCGACGGGGTACAGTTGCGTTGCGGCTATATTTAGCGAAATAAAGTAGGGTAGTTATAAAGCCTAAACCAATTAACTGGCGAGGCGGCGATAAGAATAGACATGTTGGTGCTTTGTCGCTTTAACGTTATGTTTGAACTGTCATACTAATTTGTTACGGGGATCAGAGCGATAGGGTACGATGATGTTGTTGGCTTGTAAGAAAATAAAAGAAGGTAGTTAGAAAGAGCGGGATTATGCGGGTATAGAATGTTATTATGGATATGCCTTGACAAAATCGGTTTATACATTTATCGTTTACTTTTATAAAGCTTGAAATAATTTATAACAATATTAAAGATTGAAAAAAAAGGAAAGATGAATGATTAAATAATCGTAGGAGCGTATAAAAATATCCGTGGTATCTTCTTGTTAGCTCAGGTCCATACAAACAGTTAAACAGTAATCAGTACGCAGAACATAATCAAGAATACCTAAAATAGATAATTAATGAACACAGGTTGCAAAATAAAAGTACCTCTTCCTTCATTTCTTACCTATTTAATCTCGATTCCATTAGAACATATATTATATTTGTTTGGTTGATTGCCGGGTCGCTATATAACAATAAGTACCTAGTCTCAGAAAAGGTTGTTTATGTTATTTAGCAAATATAAGAAGAAGTAGGGTTTAACAACCTTTTATGTAATTGGACACGGAATTAAGGAAGGACAAATTATCTGGCTCGGTTACATAGGTACTAAATATTCAGATTATAATTGCGCTTGTCCATACTAAACTTACGTAATCTGTTGGAAGCAAGAGCGACCAGTATAAAGAGAACTAACGAGACGTTGTTGGGACGGTTTTTACGTTTTAATTCGTTATTGGGACTATGGGGAATCGTTACGGGGACCCTTTTCCGTTATTGGTACGGGTCTAGGTTTTCTGGTCGCTGAATGTTAGGGTCGGTGGGGGGAATGGTTCGAGTATAAAACGGGTGGAGGGGGAGAAAAGAAGGAATTAGCACGACGCGGGACGGAGAGGACGGAAGAGCTTCGCTAATATTTAATTTAAAGTTCTGAGTGCTCGGATGGGGAATCAGGACCTATTGGGTGAGTATGCCTCTGCTGAACCAAGACCCCTTTAGTGCTGCTATTTTTATAGCAGTCCGGAATCTGAGTCTGGATTTCGGGTAGCAGAGTATCCTTTTATAATGTAGGCTGATAGGGCTTCTTTAGGAACTCGGGCAGGCAGTTAGGGCATGCAGCTATACTGTTTGTAGTCTCTCGGAATGTAGGGCTAGGGAGTTAGGGAGGGGTTCCTTTTGATGTGTTTTATTTTTTGTGTTGTGTTAAAAGGGGAAAGTGCACGAATCAATTACATCTAACAATACAATTAGCTATTTACTATCGTTCCTTAATGATTATGTACAGGCATTTGACCTTCCAACAAACAAGAAAGCATTGTGACTATTTGCAGTGTAATCATGATTAAATTTTGAATTAATAACTCCAGGATGAAGTATCAAAGAAGTAAACCGTATTATGTTACTATAAAGTAATAATTAAAATTCGTGCACATATCCTATGAATTTACTTGAATTTTGATGTTATTTTGTGTAATAAATATACTGTGATTTGTGTTTTATTGACCTATATTTTATTGTTGTTTTGTGCAAAAGGGGAATATGTACATTTCATTACAATTAACAAAATATTTAATTCTATCCAATTATTATTTAATGTTACAAAAAAAAGCAATATTAAAGTATAGAAATTAGACCTTCCAATCATCAAATAAGAATTGCAGTAAGCTTTAATTAATTTTGATCTAACTTGTTATATTTATTGATACAAGCTGGAATATCTAAAATATTAACCTAATAATCTCAATGTTGTAAAAATATTTATGTTGTACATATACCCTTTTAATAGCTCCATGGTAAGGTAAGTGGTTTTTGAAATTTAAACTGTGATATATTAATCTCATATTAGCAATTTCTGCCTTAGGAATATTATTTTAGTGCGACAAAATAGTTTAATAGAAACAATATGTTCAGACTTAAATTCAGTTATTGAAGTATCAGCCGAGAGGCAAAAATGGTCAGTAATTAATTGGTACAAAGAGACTGGAGGTAAACTCAGCTGGGACTTCTCCACTAGGATCAATCTAAGTAAGGCAGAAAATGTTTGAGAACTTCCTTGTGTGTCACCTTTATCCTTTTTAACATATATGTCACTTAACCTTTACTACAAGAATTATTTATGAAAGGGGATTAGGAAGTATAATTAATAAATCTGGGATACCTGAAAAGAGTAAAAATATAGGAATACCAACATCTATGGTAATATTCTGGTATTTTATTCAGGAACCAATACATTGTTGTAGAACTTCATTCAGCAGCTGTTCATATATTTTCAATATGCATTCAGGGTTAGGTACCATGTAGTAAGATTTAATTCCACAGATGCTCCTACATTTTCAATAAACAAGCAGAGTCCTGAAACAAATTGGTTAAATTATTTTCAAGTCATTTTAGGAGAAGGTTTCTAGTTATATATGCCTACCATAACAATTGTTTTAATAACGGGACCGTTTACATATTTAACTAGTAGATGTTATCATAGATAGTACATTATTTACTCATAAAAGCTATAGGTAATACCTAGTTCTAGTTTTCCCAAAGAAATAACATTAAGTACCATCTCAGATACCTTTAATTGAAACAATGATATTTATGGGCTTTAGAGTACTAAAACAAAACCAACAGGAAAGGGTTGTAGTTAACTTTCACGGAAAAGAGTTAAGCCTGAGATTCTGCATTCGGTTTGTAAGATTATTAATAACAAGGGGTTCCAATTTACAGTTAAATATTAAGTAGTTATTATAGCAAATAGGGGTTTTTATATACTTACATTTGACATTAGTAATAGTTGTATATCAGGGGACCACGGAGTCGAGCGAAGGGTGCAGTTATTGTTGTGTGTTCGGTGATGCTGTGATTCGGTGCTTGTTTGATTCAAAACGTATAAATGGATTACTGAAATAAATTTGGGAGGTTATGATTCTTAAAATTAACCACGAAGTAATAGGTATTAACCTACTTTCAGAAGAAGGTTTTATCAAAACATAAGTGCCTAGATATTATATTCATATGAAAGAAGCTATTTTTCGACAGTCGATTAAAAATATCTAGTCCATTAATAACACTATGTATAAAGGTTTTAGTTTGGTAGGTTGTTGAAATGTCCAAAGTGAACAAATAGGCATAGGGTATTTACTTATTGTAGGGCGAAGTAGAAATGCTTCACGAGTGTATTTACTAACCTGTACTGATGTTTCACTTATAATCTTTTATGTGAAATCCAGGCGTGAATTAGAGTAGGGAACTTGCTTTGCTTGATTTGTGTCCGGGTGAATAGCGCTGAATGTACCATCCAATTACAAGAAATTCGTTAACGAAGTATAAGATTATTAAGTAGATTTTATTATATGTATAGATTACATAAGTTAAGAGTCTACAGGTTATTTGAGGGTTTTCAGGTGAACAGGATGGGGATAAGGCAAAGGGGTATTTTTTAATTCAGCCAAGCGGAACTCTTTATTTCCCGAGATCTAAAATTAGAATAGATTTAGGTAGTAATAACTTGATCGAAGATAAGCAGGTAGGAAGTAAATAGAAGGATAATTACCGAAATTTTATTAAAAACTATTTGTTCAATAGTTTACGAGAAGTCTAAACAAAAAACCCAAAATAGACTAGTGCTTTATTTGATCATAGAATCCCTTAGTAGTCTGTGATTAGTTGCGCGTCTCACAGATTAAGTACAAGAACTTATTCTGTGGCGCGTCTATTGTACCTTCACAGACTATTGTAATGTACAGGTTTAAGGACTAGGCTTTTAGCCAATTTATATAAGTAGGAATAAATTATATAGTTATTTAGTTATTTGGCACTGCATACGTTCAGAAGTTTAGGGAACTATACATAATGTCAGTTCGATACTTGACAAAAGACTTAGAGTATTGGATACGATTAATTTTGCATCTCTTGCGTAAAGATATTTAGAGAAATACATTTGAGTCAGTTCAAATCTAGACCAAAGATTAATGTTTATATTATAATTATAAGAATTTAGTAGGTCTAATAATTAAAGAAATAAAGCTTTGAGTTCGAATTTAGGATAAGGTTAGCGAGGCTAGATTTTATAGTTGCGATTTTAGAATTTACATTATCGTTGGCAAATATTCATTGTGAATCCAACTTTAGGAGGCTGCGAATGTTGGATGTTGGATATTTATCTATGATTATGATGATTTTGTATGTAAGATTAAGTAAATGAAAATTATGATAAGTTTGTTATACCTAATTTAGGTTTTATAGAATAGTAATTATGAAGTTTACTTTAAATCGGTTCGGATCGTTATCAAAGATTTTGAGGTTAAATCATGTTTATATTTATAAGTAACTACAGGAAATAATGATACTGAGTTCAGAATTTGAATAGTGATATTGAGATTAATTTATATCTCTTAATAGCTTACAATCCAAGGGATTAATTATGAATCAGGTTCGAGGCTTGGTTTTATGTGATGTAATAACTACTTGTAGAGTTTGGAAGGAATTAGGAAATAAATTGTGTGAATACCTAGGATGCAATTACGAAGCGAACGTAATCGCTGACTAAAGTCGTTGTGAATCCGGCTTTAGGAAACCGTGAATGTCGTACGTTAAAACAAATCGCATGGTTCGTGAAGTTAAAATCGATAGACAGGCTAGAATTAGGCATGTATGTATCAGTATGTAGAATTATATGTACGAGTATGTAGAAGGGAACTCTGGAGTTATTACTCTGTCGTATGAAATCGCGTATGGATAGGCTAAAATATATATAATAATAATAAGTAGTAGGATGATGAATTTGTACATGCGGTCTTGGAGCTACGATTAGATCGTGTATACTAGATTTGCAGCTGGCGTAATTCCGACATTATGATCAAGCTTAGTTTGACTAAGCTTGTTTCAGTTTATTTTAAACAAAGAGCCATGTGATTTTTGTTCGTTCGTCTGTCTGTAAACGTTGGTATATGTAAACGGGAGTTATAAACAAATTATTATTTTATAAAAGGGGTTTTATGGATTATGATACGCCGACTTTATGAACAAGTTTAGTTTTACTAAGCCAGTTCCTGTTAATCTTAGGCAAAGAGCCATGTGATTTTTGTTCGTTCGTCTGTCTGTAAAAGTTGGTATGTGTAAATGGAAGTTATAACAATTATTATTTCATAAAAACGGTTTATAGGGAATATGTTACAGTATATTTGGATTCGATCCATTGCTAAGGTAGCAAGGAGAGAATGAAATTTGGTATCAGAATGATTATATAATTTGAGTCCAAGTGAGATAGTGAGTGATGTTCAATCATCTTATTACAGGTTAACATTTCAGTTGGAAGTTTTTATTTTTGTTTATAACGTTAAATTCCGAACTATGGTATTTATAGATTAAAACCATAGATAAAGAAATTCTTACGTTTTTGGATTTGTTATATCGAAATATTGAGTCATTGAAAATATTTACAATACTTAATTGGTTGTCACGAATTCAATGAAACAAAATTTCGAGTTTTACCTTTAAAATGACTCCGGGCTGGTGGTATAAATTGAAGAATGCCGTGAATATGCAGTGTTAATAAGTCGCATAGTTTGATATCGAGTTATTGTTCAATTATCATTTTAGTCAACATTTGGTTGTCAATTACAAACTAATGTAATGTAACATAAGAATTGGACAAATGATTCGCCCGTTACACGGGTGATAATTTAGCGGCAATTTATCGGCTCTTGGCTATGGAATGGGCGGCTGCTGCTTGCAGGGTCGACAATTCATAGTTGATCCGTATTGGGCTGGGTTGTCTCTTGGTGAACGTGGGTATTACAAAAGTCTCTTCTAAAGGGCGCTAGATCAGGTAGGAATCTTTGCCTAGTGGACCTGGATTCTTTTGGAGGCGCCCTCCCAAGTATAGGCTGTGGAGATGAGGCCCTTACTTCAAAGCTGTGGAAACGAGGCTGAGGTGGCATCCATTATGTACCAGCAAAAACTAGGTCCTTTGATTATGCTCTCGAATTTAGATGGCTTTAGGGGAGACTCACTAGATTTAATAGTAGCGACATTATATCACCATCCCGGTTCAGTTCAACGCGGCCCTTGGGGTAGGATCTCTCTTGGGGAGACCTGACTAACCTACACAGACATTACTAACTTTGTAAGTGGGACAGCAACTCTTGCTTTGGGTGGAGCGGTGCCCCGTCAGGTTGTCGAGCCGCACAGGGGCAGGCGGATGATGCCTAAGTGTAATGGCTAGGAGGGGCCTGCCCTTCTCTTTGTATTTATTTACAAAAGGGACCCATAGGGAATTAGTTATCTTCTTCTGTTCCATTAATCAAGTAAACTTACATTTACATTAAAAGAATTAGCAGTTTCACAATCTATCTCACTTCGGATACGAAATTATGAAAGATTAATTGAATTTGAAGCTTAGGACTATAGTTATTAAGATTATTAAACTTTAGGAAGTTCATACAAAATTGAGCTTTACTGTATGTGAAAGATTTATTATAATACTAGGACATTCGAACAACATTTCCTATTCAAACTTGAATAAATTAATTCGATGGGTTAAGTTAGTAAATTTGCTGACACATTAATATGTTTATCTTAGGTCGAACATAGGGCATGTTTATTATGAATGGATTCACACGGTAGGGAAATAAGAAAGATTGTAAGATGAATTGTTGAATCAAATATTATCTAAGTAAAGTTAGGTATTAGATTATAATGGAATATATAAAATTAGGTAGGTAATATACAGTAGAAGCCTCTGAATTAGTAAATTAAAGTTAATGTTTCCTAAACCTTTCCAACACACCTCGAGTATTCCTTAAACGAACTGGTTACACACGGGTTTAACTTGGGGTCCTACCTTTATATAACTAGATGATCACGCTGGCCAATTATTTTATAAGTAGATATTTATTTATTTATATTTATTTATATATTTATTTATGTTATGCGACTCACTCTTGACTGCTGTGGGGTCGGTATCGTTACAAGTTTCCAAGCTGTTCCCGTATATTGGGATAAATGTTGCGGAAATTTGTAATAGTTTTCAATTTTTACCGTACTTAACAAGTTAAAATAAACAAACATATACACGAAATAATCAAATACAAAAGGCTTTAAATATTTGTAAGTTCGTCCTCTGTCTGTGGCAATAGTTTTCCGCTCGTGTTTTTTCTTGCTTTACCCAAAGGTCAACTAGTGGACAATACTGGGACAATTTTATTTTTATTTGAAATCAGAATTAAATAAATAACAACAACACAATTTTGTCAACAGCTTCACTAGCAGCGGCGCAGGCTTTCCCTGCTTGGGACGGCGACTACACCTACGTATGCTCTTACCCGGAAAATTGCCCACCACCGTGCCCAACGCGTTGCCCACCACCGTGCCCGCCCCCATGCCCACCACCGTGCCCGCCCCCATGCCCACCCCCGTGCCCCCCTTGCCCATACTATGATCCCCCATGCCCGCCCCCCCGTCGTCCATGCCCTCCTTTCCCAATCTATGATCCCTGTCCTTGCCCTCCACCGTGCCCCCCACGCGAGATTTACTACCTACCCAGCCCTCCCCGTCCATATCCATTCCCCCCGAATTGCCCACCATCTTTAATCCCGTGCCCTCCACCGTGCCCTCCACCGTGCCCTCCACCGTGCCCTCCACCGTGCCCTCCACCGTGCCCTCCACCGTGCCCTCCACCATGCTCTCCACCGTGCCCTCCACCGTGCCCTCCTTGTCCACCGATTTGCCCACCGATTTGCCAACCGATTTGCCGACCAGTTTGCCCACCACCGTGCCCGCGGCCGTCCTCGCCGCCCTGTTGCCCTTGCTGTAAATCCATTTGTGATTTGTTTAGTGTCTGCAGTTGAGATTTTTATTGTATAAAAACATAATGGACTACTGGAATGGAATTGTATTTCGAAACAAATTTTAAGCAATTTTTGAAAATTGTATGACCATTGGGATATTTTCTATCATGGAATTATAATTATAAATTAAAATAAAATTATTGGTTGATTTTGTTTTTTTCTTAAACCCAACTGTCGTGAAAATAATTCATGCCAGTTCCTGGCAACTTAAACACACTTAAGATTAATAGGTAGCTTATTCAAGATATTGATTTATTGAATGAATGAATGAATGAATGAATAGTTTATATGTCAAAAATGGGTGTACAACATGGTGTTAAGGTATAACATAGGCTCTCCACAATTTGCCAATAGACTGGCGTACAAATTTTCATCATATAAATTACATTATTTAGAATAATTTAGTATAAATTTCATAGGAAACACACATTTAAATTTGCTCATTTAGGAACTCATTAATGCTATAAAAAGATTTCTTAGTCAGCCATTTAATTAATTATAAATGAAATAAAAGTCGATTACAGATCCTATATACTCTGGTTTTAACTAAAGTGGAGTCGATAGATTGAAGATTGGTTTTAGCGTTGCGAGTGTCACATTAATTATAAACCAGGCAAGAGCATGTCGGACCATGCTCAGTGTAGGGTTCCGAAGCCGTTAAGTACTACAAACACAAACAACTATCTCAAATAACAACAAGTATGAACTAAGTTTGTTATTAAAGTTGTTTGGTGCTGTCTTAGAGTTTTTTCAATAGGTAGAGACATTTTTTTTACAATTTTGTCGGCATGATATATATATAACTATGCCAAAATACGTGTTTTAGTATTCAGTCTCAGAGTTAACGCGATCAGACAGACAGACGGACACGGCGAAACTATAGGTAAGGGTTCCTGTTGACTATAGAAACCTAAAAAAACACTCACTTTATTGCCAACTTCTAACACTGATAATAAACTGTCGTACTATTTGCCACCTCTAGAAACAATTATACACATTTTTTAACAACAACAACGAGTTTTTTTTTATGTTAAAGAGAAGGCACCCGAGCACCCAGGCCACCTGATGGTAAGTGGAATCTGAGACCCATAGACATTTGAATTCTCAAGACTATAATCCTAAGACCTCAAATGCGTTGCCAACCCTGAGGACTAAGATGGAATGCCGACACGTTGGCCTAGTTGGGAGTGACACTGCCTCCGAAGCCAGCGGTCCCGGGTTGAAATCCCGGTAAGAGCAGATATTTGTGTGATCAGCACGAGTATTTGTTCCTGAGTCTTGGATGATTTCTATGTATTTAAGTATGTATTTCTCCATATAAGTATGTTTATCGTTGTCTAGTACCCATAATACAAGAGCTTAGTTTGGGACTAGGTCAATTTGTGTGACATTATCCCGTGATATATACATTTTCTCTATGCTAGTAATTTCACCGGTTGTCTTATCCCCACACCGGAACAACAATGAAAACACTGTTGCTTGGCGGGTGGTTAATGGATAAGATGGTGGTAGCGATCCGGACGGACCCTGCACAGGGTCCTACCACCACTAACATATTATATCGTATCTACACGAGAATAGAGAGGTTTGATGAACTTCGAGTAGCATTATGGCTTTTTAGTATCGAGTTAAACACTGGACTTTTCACTTCGATTGCGAGAAAATCAAATCTTAAATCACATTAGTTTTAATATAGACACGTCAATAATTACAACATAGCGCATTTTTACGATCAACCTGTAATTGTAATGCAGATAGAGACAAAAACAAGGTTTTTTTGGGGTTAGAACATAACAAAGGGAGTCCATAGACAACATTTACGAAACGAAGACCAAGGTGGAGGTTGTATACCCAGCCCCAGCCTGCCCGCCGGCTCCACCGCGCACTCCGACGACAAGACCAACATCATCAAATGGCAACATGTATCTGGCTGTTTGTGTTTTTCCAAGGCTTTTATAAGGAAATTAAAAAGAAAATTACTGTAGTCCATAGAGAGTAGAATGTCACTTACTAGGGATTAAATGCATCAATGTGTGGTTGCCGGGTTAGAATAGTGCCACTCCATGTCTTCCCGTGGATGTCGTAAGAGGCGACTAAGGGAATAAGGGCTTGTAGTACTGTTAGGCGATGGGCTTGCAACCTGTCACTAATACCTACACTAGTAAACCTCTTAGCCTGTTAGTGCAAAATGTGGTTACAGAAATATCAGTAAGTCTTTAGAGTTGTTGGTATATCTGTAGATCTGCCTACCCCACTCTGGGAATGAAGGCGTGATGTTATGTATGTGTATGTAAATGCATCACTTGAGTCCGCCTATTATGAGTCATTTTAAGGCATGAAAAGTGAAAAAAATGTTACTTAAAGACTTATTTAAACAAATGTTTATCTTGTTTCAGGAATTAAAAGCCAAGCAGTGCAGTCAAATGTAAGTGAGCTATGTTGTTTCAGTAAAACAAGTCATTCTGTAACGGAAATATAACTAATTATTACTGTGCTCTGAGGCTTCATTGTACTCGGTAAAGCATTATTGCTTTTTACTTCTTTACTTTATTGGAGAAACAAACAGGAATAAGTTTACAAAAATACGAGTGCAATACAGAGATTTAGGTTTGGAATAAAAGTGTGTTTTATGTGACTCAAGTCCTTTTACCGACTTAAAAAAAAAGCGGCCAAGTGCGAGTCGGACTCGCCCATGAAGGGTTCCGTAGCAGCAAGTAACATAATATAAAAGTTCGTTGTAGCTTTGATCAATGTTTTTATGACGTATTAAAAAAAATCTACTTACTAGATCTCGTTCAAACCAATTTTTGGTGGAAGTTTGCATGGTAATGTACATCATATATTTTTTTTAGTTCTATCATTCTCTTATTTTAGAAGTTACAGGGGGGGACACATTTCAACACTTTGGAAGTGTCTCTCGCGAAAACTGTACAGTTTAGAAAAAAATGATGTTAGTAACCTCAATATCATTTTTGAAGACCTAGCTATCCATAGATAACCCACACGTATGGGTTGATGAAAAAAAAATTTTGAGTTTCAGTTCTAAGTATGGGGAACCCCCAAAATTTATGTTTTTTTTTTCTATTTTTGTGTGAAAATCTTAATGCGGTTCACAGAATACATCTACTTACCAAGTTTCAACAGTGTAGTTCTTATAGTTTCGGAAAAAAAGTGACTGGGACATACGGACGGACAGACAGACAGACATGACGAATCTATAAGGGTTCCGTTTTTTTGCCATTTGGCTACGGAACCCTAAAAAAGAGGAGATTCTCAATTCGTCGGGTTTTTTTTGTGTATGTTCCTCGATTAAACGAAGACGGCTAGACCGATTTGAATTTATTCTCTTGTTGGTACCATTTCCAGCATGCCAAGATCAGATGATGGGATCTTGGCGAAATCGAGGGAACTCCTCAAATATTATAGGAATAAATATACGTGGACGACATAACAGTATTATTACATCATCATCATCATTATCAGTCGCAAGACGTCCACTGCTGGACAAAGGCCTTCCCCAAGGTCTTCCACAACGACCGATCCTCTGCTGCTGTCATCCAGCGGTTTCCCGCGACCTTTATCAGATCGTCAGTCCCCCTTGTGGAAGGTCTGCCAACACTTCGTCTCCCGGTTCGCGGTCGCCACTCTAGAACCTTTCCGCTCCAACGGCCATCAGTTCTACGAGCAATGTGCCCTGCCACAGTATTATTATGATCACTGAAAGGTATGAAATAAAATAAATGTAAAAAAAACTTAAAACAGTCTACAATATGCAGGAAATAACTTCTTTTCAAATTATAGGTAATAGGTCAGTCCAACTGAAGTCGGCGTCCCACTATATTTTTACCCAAAAGCCAAATTCAGTCGGGCTGCCCTGGTTGCTGGGTTATAATAGTGCCACTCCATCTCCATGTCTTCCCGTGGATGTCGTAAGAGGCGACTCAGGGAATAAGGGCTTGTAGTACTGTTAGGCGATGGGCTTGCTACCCTTCACTAATACACTAGTAAACATCTAGGCCTGATTGTGCAAAATGTGGTTACAGAATTATCAACAAGTCTTTTTAGAGTACTTGGTATTTCTGTAGCTCTGCCTACCCCACTCTGGGAATAAAGGCGTGCTTTTTGAACACTGTTTTTAGTTTTTTAAAACATTTATAATTAATTACCAAGCAACCTATACCCCGGGTGGCTGTCAATGTAATAGTTTTATTATAATAGCTACTTTTTATTTGACAATAGTTCCCGTTTGACGTATTTGACGTGTTAGCCCCAGAGACGACTGCAAAATACCTATATGCTGACATGTAAAACAACAAAGCTATGAGTCTAAAATTTCACTTATTTAATTCCTAAATTGTTATTCGATATTGCTTTCAAATTCAAATTCAAATTCATAACATTTATTTGACAAAAACACACTGCAATACAACAAACATATATAGTAAAAACATGATCAGATTAGTGTGAATTTAATTTAGAAAAAGTTGCACTGTAGTGTGAAGTCAAATAGGACTCAGCTCAGCATGTGCGGCAGCAGGAGCCACAGCGCTGGTTTTCAGCTGAAACCTGGTGTTCACCTACTTCGCAGCTGAACGCGAACGCGTGACGAGGGGAAAATGTGTATGCATAAATATAGCGTATATAATGTAATGTATTACATTGTCGACATGTTAACGTATTGTTTTTAATTCGTCCGCCATTACTATCAAGTAACTAAGAGCTATTCTAACGTTGACAATGCATGTCAAAGGCAGTATAATTGGGAATAGAGGGCCTTTTGAACATATCAAAATAGCGGATACCAGTCCCCTATTTCACCATACCGACCACGACATTTCAGTGTACATGGCGCAACTAATATGAAACCTAAGGTCGGATTATTCAAACAGAAAAAATGTAAACAAAGGTGTTGCCGCTAACGAAAAACATTTGCAGCATTCAAATTATTTATACTTTTCACATTTATAAGAAATTGGCTTACTTCAAAAAAACTTTATATTTCAAATCAAAATGAAATAATTTAATTTGTTAATGACACACTTTATTTTCAAATAAACTCTTTGTTACATTCATTTAAAACGACAATACTGTTTTCGTATGCAGAATTTATTTATTGCACCGGTATCACTGACTCGATACATCCGCGTCGACAAGTCGAGGGCCGCTTGATTGATGTGAGACACTCTTCACAATTCGTGCTCCCGTGGTAATCACTTTCCAGTGACTTTTGTTAATTGTTCTGTTAAATTTTAATTATTTCTCTAATTTAGTTTTAATATCACTCTTCCAGCAAAATGATAACTTAATATTATTTTTGTTGCTGGCCCGAACTTTGAGGTCTCCTGAAATGTCACTTTGACAGTGACGTAACTTTGTTTTCATTTTTTCTGTGGGAATAAAACTCCGACCATAGTGATGTATCAGCCTGATAACTTTGCAATGTATACCGAATTGTCACCTATCACGTGTCATTGTCTAAACGGTGAAATAGAGGGCTGACATTTTTAAAGAAAATGTTTTTTTTTTAGGCTAAGACGTTTTTAGCGAGCCTAGTGGCTTAGTGGGTGGACGCGTGATCGTAATCGAGTTTGAACCCCCGCGATCACCGTGTACCAATGAGTATTTTTAACTTAAGTACAGTCAACGTCACTAGTAAGTGATCAAATCAAGGTTTCAAAACATCTTCTAGCATTGCCCCCTCAGATGGTTATACCAAGGTGTCAGTTTTAACTGAGGTTTTAATTATTGTAAAGAAAATGTGGCAAATCAATGTTTCAAATCGAAATAATAATTTCACGACGACATAATTATGTATGTACTCGAAATTTCAATAAAGAATAATGAAACTATTTACCCGTAATACAATGAATGTGTCAAGTAATTAGCAAGAGAAAAACAAAATTTCGAATTGTCGAAATGTCTGAATGAAGGCTCGATAAAAAAGATTTTATTTGAAATGTAACTAAAAATCAAGGTGATGTAATAATTGTTTCAAACCTTGGCGGACACGAGAGGTTATACTCGCCTCGCATGTTTCTCTCACGAACATAACCGATATAAACCGAACCTCTGACTTGTACTCCGAGGTGTCCCATAAACCCGTATTTTATTTATACATATAAATAATCACTTTATTTTGAAACACTCAACAATGACTTTAACTGTTTGAATGGCATGTTACTTAGTTTTCAAAGAACGAAATAAATGTGATCACTTACTTTTGACACATTATGTGTTCATTTACTTCTAATACACTACAATAATAACGACACGTTAGCCTAGTTGGGAGTGACCCTGCCTCCGAAGCCAGCGGTCCCGGGTTTAAATCCCCGTAAGGGCAGATATTTGTGTGACGAGTATGACTATTCGTTCCTAAGTCTTGGATGTTTTCTATGTATTTAAGTATGTATTTCTCTATCTGAGTATGTTTATCGTTCTCCAGTACCCATAGTACAAGCATAGAGCTTAGTTTAAGACTAGGTCAATTTGTGTGACATTGTCCCGTGATATTTATTCTTTTTTTTTCATCGTCAGTAATATTTGGCTTAATTTATTGTATACAAGCAACCCGCCAGCGGCTTCGCCCGCTTCTATTTTTTTTTTTTCATATCACTTAGGGGTATGAAAAATAGATGTTTGCCGATTCTCAGACCTACCCGATATGCACACAAAAAAATATTAAAATCGGTCCAGCCGTTTCAGAGGAGTTCAATAACGTACACCGTGATTCGAGAATTTTATATATTAGATATTATTTTGGGACCCTATTTCATCAGTTTCTTTTACTGTTGACTGTACATTAACCAGTGCTCTAAACTACATCGTGAAGAAACCTGCACGTTCGAAAAGCTAAGTAAGAGGGTAATTGGACAAGAGATCCTAAAAGGGTCGAAGTGTATCCGAAAGGACCCATCTGTTAGATAAGATCAACCTTAGAAGAATAAAGTTTGACGATTCTAAATCTCATAGGTATACCTACAGATCATTAATAATTATTTTTTACCATGCCCCATTATCGCCTAAGCTTACTCGTATATAATCTATGGTATACACGTGCTGTGTGCACTCGTCAGCGAGTGTTGCCAGTTTTTGCGTACTGACAGTGATGGATGAGCTGGCAACACCGCCATTTGTCTTAAACCCGCTTACTGATGAATTTAGTCTGTGGCAGTATTGCTTACGGAAGTGTAATGTTTTTTTATCTATACACGTATTATAAGCAGCGATCGGATATCCGGATGCAATTCGCGTATATAATATCAATATCGAGCGTAATCTTAAGATGGATGCGACTCTAATCCCACGACCGCGTTTGTATAAAAAAGTGCTGTTAGCGTTATAAGTATATTTGAAATGCCTATAAATATTAAATATATAGCGATAATTTTATATAGCCGCCTTTTTAGGGTTCCGCAGTCAAACTAGGAACCCTTATAGTTTCGCCAGGTCCGTCCGTCCGTCCGTTCGTAGCCTAGCTCAGAAATTCCAGCACTAGAAAGCTGTAATTGTGCCACAAAGTGGTAAAATAAAAAGTAAAAAAATATATTTATTGGTACACGTCTGGTGGGGATATATTTAAGTTACCGTCTTTCCTGTGGCCACACCGTTAGTTAACGTTTTAAAGGCCTAATTTTCTGGCTAAGCCCATTACCGCAAAAACGCCGTCACGACTGCTTTAGACCTATCATATATAAACATAACTTATATGCACACAAGCTTTTAACTATTGACCACAGGAGAGACAACTTTTGATTTTAAGAGTGTGTATGACCCAAGTGGGTGTGCATTATAAATTATGTTTTTATATGATAGGTCTAAATCAGTCCGGACGGTATTTTTGCGGTAATTAGGCCTTAAAAACGTTAACTTTCGGTGTGTCCACAGGAAAGACGGTAACCTAAATCCGTGTATGACTCAAGTCCCGGAATCCCGGCACATATCCATATTAGCATGTTTGAGGCCATTCACCCCCTGTTGCACCGGGAAATCCGATCACTGATCCTAAGTCCTCTATTTCAGCAATCCAGCATTACAACATTTAATTTTGTTATCTGCGGTGGTGAGGTGGAGGGTGACAACGGCGGGTGGGCGGCTGCAACGTAATGTACATGCAACGATATCAACTTAATTAAATTAAGTAGGGCCAAATTCTGGTATCAATTAAAATGATTAATATCTCAGAAAGTACTAAAAATCGCTAAACATACATCGAGGTTAAATGACGTAAATTTTTGGGACGCCCTGGTAGATTAGTCTAGTATGCATAAAAACTTACAAAATACAAACAAATAGTACATTGTGCATCAAGGGAAGTAAGAACGGGATAACTAACGAGAGTATTAAAATCCCGACTCCGAGGGCATTGACTCGAGTTTGTTATCACCTTACTGCCCGTGATACACACAATGTTATTCATCACATTTGCAAAGAAACAAAAAAAAATTGGCTATGAAAGAAAAACAATCAAAAAATAATGGCACTGGACTCGCTAAAAGAGATTGTCAACAAGACAAGATAACTCAACTTTTTAAATTTAGTTTTCCACAGATAAAGCTAAGAACTGCCATTAGTTTTCAAACTTGACAGGCCATACTGACAGATTGTGCCGATTACAATGTAAAATTTAATAAAAATAATTCCAAACGTCTCTGAAATAATAGTAGTTATAAATAGAATACATTTAAATGTACCGTATAAGTTAAATTGGTTTGTAGCCAAGTTTCGAATATAGGAAATAAACCTTGGCTGATTTTACACCTCCTTAGTCTGAAATGATGTACTAGTGGGTTCTATATTTTAAAGCTAAATCCATAACTCCCTTGGGAGGTAAATAGGCTATAACTGCCCTATACGCCTGTGTGTTACACTCTATCCGAGCATTTGTAATGAAAAAACCATTTCAAATCTCAATCATTTCATTTATTCATAAACAGAATCTGCTACACACAGCCCAATTACTCCTGTTTAATTTTGAAAGTTACATCGCCCCACCGTTTCGCGACATCCAAACCTTCAATAGCCGCGTCAATTTCAATCGACGAGGGTAGATTCCTGAACAGCAGTAAACAGGTGTTTGGGTTGGCACTGGTGTACTGCACATTGGCGTACTGCTGGTAGTGGAGCAGTATGTTTTCGTTGACGGGTAGGGCGGCGAACTTCTCACCCATTGGAGTATTTCTGCATTCGCAGATGGTGCGGTCCAAAGCGTCTCGAACTTGGGCTTCCTCGTTTATCAACTCGCATGCTTTGACCTCAACTTTTTCTGCGAACACCTGAAATACCGGATAATTTTTAATCAGTGCACAAATTTTAACATGTGGTTCGGTATCGTTCGTTCGTTCGTTTCATCACACACGCCGAAAGTGCATTGAACTATTGTATCTTTATCTTATAAAATTCTGCACTCACATATTGTTAGTCCCACCCTTCTGTCCTTTCTTAACTTCCGCACTAGATTTAACCCTCGCAATCCCTCGCCTAAAATATTCACACTTCAAACGTACATTAACAACACTTCCTTCTATAGCACTATCGCTAGAATGTGCCGCTCATACAATGACACTGATGAGCTCTATTCACCTTTGGATATTTTTAGAAGTTAGTTACCTAAATTTTTGTTAACTTAGTCAAGTAATTACAATTAAAGGCCCTATTATTAAGTTATTATAGTTAACCTTTCACTAAATCATTCCTCATGATTTACTAACACAGCTAATGATAATGAAAGAAAGAAAGAAATAGTTCATCCGCGACAAACCAGTACAATTTTTTTTAAACTATAATGGTTATTTAGACGTAATTTGTCACGAAATGGTCACAACTCAGCGTGATGCTGGCAGAGCCAGCGCTGTTCTTCCGTAGTGACCATTAATAAGCATGATGGAGATGGTGAATAGAAGAAGAAGAAGAAGAAAAACGTTTATTTAGTGTCTATAATAATTACAAACACAGTGCAAACAACTTATACAACTATAACACTAAAAGGGCGACCGGCTCGGCATTAATGCTGCAGCATGTAGCCACAGCGCTGATTTACAGTTGGACCCACCCAAACAAAAAACACCCAAATAAACAGACCTTAACAGGATGAAGCTTGTCAGCTATCTCCTCGCGGCATCGGCACCCGAACAGCACTGTCTCAAGCTTGGACGGTGCAGCGAAGGTCATCTGCTGAGGGTGGTCTTCCAGAGTTTGAGGGGGCCAGCTGTAGACCGCGTGCCAGGTGCCGTGGATGATAGCCTGGAATTAAGGAAACCAACTAAATAAGTTTAACTAAAATGTGAAATAATTTTGCTCAAATTCGTACGCGCTCACGCGCTGTGCGCGAGCAGCGAGCGAGCGGCGCGTGGCGAGCCGCCGGGAGTCGGTCTTTTGACCGTGCTCAAAGGCGCCTCGGAGTGCGTGCCTCGCGTAATTTTGACGTGTATCCGAGCGTACCGCGGGCAGAACTACAAATTCTAACTTGTCTGTGGGCGAGCACGCACCTCGCCCACAGACATATTTGATAAAGTTGCTGAGCCGTTCCACCACTGAGGCGATTTCTTCTCTTTTTGTTAATAATTCTGTGAATTATGACAAACGCAGCTGCGGCTGTCATCGAGTCCGACGCCATTTTGAAATGTCTGCTCGCGGCAAGCACGCTGCCTCACCCGCGCATGTTTATGTGCAACAATTTGAGTCGCGAGCAGCTCGTTGCGCGGGGCGAGCATGCCTCAGGCTGAGCCGCTCAGATTCGTACCCAGCTTAACAGTGTATTAATTGGTTATAGTTAATATAATATAATGTCTAATACACTCAATGAAAAAATCACAAAATTCATTAAGTGATTTTTTTAATACTTATAAGACTGTATGTTGCCTACAAAAGCGTGTAGAAATAAAAAAAAGTTTCCTTGTTTAGGGGGACTTACAGTAACGTGGGGCTTGTCTTCGTCGAAACTATTCGCACCATTAGCAGCTCCAGGGTACACCAATCGTGCCCCAAAGGGATTCATTTCTATGAAAAAAACATAAGTATCAGGGGACAATCTCGCACATTTGGCCTTACCGGCAATCGCATCCAGGACCGCTAGCTTCGTAGGCAGGGTCACTACCAACTAAACTGCGTTGCATTGTCAACATACACAAAGTACACAAATACACACTAAAACAGAACAATTAATTAATTAACAAGTTGTATAGATAATAGTACGGAACCCTTCGTGTTCGAGGCCGACTCGCACTGGGCCGGTTTTTTAGAGGTGTCACAAACGAAAATCGCATTAAATCCGTTGCATGGTTTACAAGTTAGTGGATATATAGACTGATAGATAACAGACTTTGTTTTATAATAATTCACACATACACACCTTCGCTCACAGAGTGGGGTAGGCAAAGCTACAGAAATACAAACAACTCTAAAAATACTTTTTTATAATTCGGTAACCACATTTTGCACAATCAGGCCAAGATGTTTACCAGTGTAGTAGTGACAGGTTGCAACCCCATCGCCTAACAGTACTACAAGCCCTTATTCCCTTAGTCGCCTCTTACGACATCCCCGGGAAGACAAGCAGTGGCACTATTCTAACCCGGCCACAACACATCTAGTCATAAAATAATAATAAATAAGTACATACAGAAGAAATAATAATACCGTAGAAAAGTTATGATTACACATAATAGTAATTTTATTATGTCAAAAAATTGATTGGCAAGTTCATAACTATATTATGTATTAATCCACATAAATTGATGGCCGCGACGGTAAAAATGAACCCGTTTTAAATCTGTAAAATTAGAGCAAAAATGCTATAAGTTTTATTTACTTTGGAAGTAACTTAATTATCATTTTCTTTCAAGCACATATAGAACCCAATTAAATTTGTTCCCGCGTCACAATAAAAAATTGCATTACTCAAGTAAATTAAATTATATCGGTTCAGTTTAAGAATGCTAATGTTTTATACACGCTTCTTGTCAATAATGAACTGAATTCAACAGAAAATGAACAGGAATATTGAAAATAATTATAACAATGAAAACAATTAACCCATTACTGATAATATTTTTTATGTCCCGGTATACTTTCTTTTTGAATTTTTTTTTCGGTCATTGTACATGATGTCACCATAAAAATAGTTATAGCATTTATCCTGTTGAAATCCAGTTCCCTTTAGGGTATAGTATGATATTTTGGTGCATGAATCCAATGATAATAAAGTAAGGCAAAATAACGCTTTATGACTTGTTTATAAAACATTTAGTACCAATTTAACCACTTAACAGACGATTAGAGCGTTAACAGTTGTCAAAATGTATAAACTAACAGTCGAATAACATTGATTAAATTTAACATTGTATGGTGAAATTGGTACTTAGCCAAATATGGAATTATTTTCAAAAACATCGTAAGTGGCCTTGTACTTTAAAGGTGACGTCACACAGTAAAATATGGGGTCTCCTAACAGTTTGAACGTTAATAAATAGTAACTTGTAACGTGACATGCATATATTTTTTTTACGCTTTCTGGAAAGTGCAATGAAAGTGAAGGATAATTGTAAAGTGAAACAACTGTAGTGTTATTTTTTCATAAGATATGAAGCTTTAAAAAGTCATAGTTTAGACCCCTGCAAAAACACTACAAAATCAACGACAGGAATGACGTCACAGCTGTTGTTCCTTGTTTAAATATACGGACCTTATAAAGAAATTTGCATTTATTCAGAAATTATTACGTTTAAGCCAATATCATTAAATTAAAACATTACGTAAGGATGCCGAAATACACAATTCTAACCTTAAAAGAAACTTTAAAATTTTAACAAGTTTTGATTGTTTATATAAAATCTTAATAAACGGGTCAAAACTTAGTGAACCGATAAACCAGGGTGAATAGAGATTCGCGGGGTGAATAAAAATACAGCCTAAACTAAAGCATATTCTACTGATTATAAGACTGAGATTTGAACGTAATTTTCCAATAGACTAGTCAATTCAATATTTGTTCTTATTAGTAACGAATTATTACTTATTTTAGATTGTTACTTATTTTGGTTTACGTATCGCATTACATATGTTTTTTTATACATTTTATCCTAAATCGTATCGATGAAACTCAATTCTGTTTTTCATGCCATAGTCTCTATTTATTCTATTGTAAAATTGTTACAATGCGCTTTTAAAATTACATCCTAAAATATATTGAACAATGTTTTTTTAACATTTTTCATGTAAAATCAAGACCTCGCCTAAAATATGACTGAAGAATAATTCACGTTAATTTTCATGGTAATCCTACATGAAAATCAATTATATATAACAAACTAAGATAAAAAACCAATCGACGTGTTATGTAACAGTTACAATATACTTACTTTTTTATTTTCTTGGACACGGCGTCGCTCTTTAATTAGGAAGCCCAGAGGGAAAGACATATTAGAACTTTTTAATTTACTACCATAAAAATATTGCGGGTACAATTAAATGTGCAACTCTACCCGGTTTTCAAACGTTGAGTTGTTCGAGCTACATTTTTAAACGTCTTGCAGTTGTATTCATTATTGTGTGTAGCTAAGTGTTTTGTATAGTCTGTGGTTTTAATTCCATACGAGCCTGACCACCTTATAATCTGTGCGTGTTTCTTTTAATTTCCATAAATACGACATTGGCACAAACCTAGCGTTGCCTTTCAGGAATCGACTATTTCAAATCGCCTATTTTTAAATACCAAGTTTGTGAGTACATTAAGTGATTGAAATTACAAAATACGGCTGTCACGCATCATTCTACTGCGCACAGATGTATCAAATGTCAGGCTTGTGGGGTGTCGTTGGATAGGTCTTTCATAAATATTGCAGGTTTGTGAAATATTTTTTTCGATTAAGGGATCCGTTTATGAAATATTAAGTTTTAAAGTTATTAAGTTGGTCCAACATGCTCTTGCGCGGTTTTTATGTGTTTAGACACTTTATTGCGCCACAAATAAATAACACAGTAGCATTTTGTATTTCATTTTCCAATAAACTAAAATGAATGGCTTAGTGCCGCTTCAGACTGATTGCGTTCCTGCAAACTGCAAAAAGCGTCGTGTGTAAGGCCTTTATATAGAACAAAAAGCTCGGCTACCAAAGTTCTCTATCCAGTGGTGCATCTAACAGCATTTCATTGCAGTGGCTGGCTTTGGAAATAGTTTTTAGAATGCATTTAGGTTAGAGAGTTTGTGTTCGGATAAGCCCATTTGGACTGTGCATTTCTAAACATTAAGTTTAATTGGGATATGGAAAGTACCTAGTTATTTTGTATGGAATTGACGTAAGCCACCAAGGTGGTAACGTGACACTTACGTCAATTCCATATATTTTTCAATCGAAACATAATACCTACTTCTTAAATTTATTTGTATTATGCAAAGAAAGTTAAATAAATAAAATCTAGGCTAATTCACTTAAACTAGAGTTAAACGATTAGTTACAAGTAAAAACTGGAATAACATCCATAGATACCAGTAGATACATCGGCAATCCGTTTCCCTATTTTTATGGAGCCCGTTCGAAGAGTTTTACCACGTAATAAAGATACCATAAACATCTAGTGCTAACCCAGTTCAGTTTAGGTCTTAACCTCAATTTAGACACTTAGGTACAGACTTATATTATGTTACCTAGTTTTGTCTTGCTTACTTATTACTTGTATTTCTATATGTAAACACTTTCTTGCACAAAATAAATCGGAAAAATACAAGAAAGAATGTATATATCAGTTATCTGTACGTTGCTTTTTATTTTATCGCTCCTTCTATGCCCTTAATTCTTATTCTTTGATGTAAACGGAGGAAAAACACACAGACGGTGCCATAGTAGCGCTAGAAACGACAACTTTTCCATCAAGTTGGTACACAGAAACCTGTTCGAGCGACGATAAAAAACGCGATCCATAGACAAACTTGCTCTTTTAAATCAACGTAAAAACGGTCGTTAACTAGTTCGGACGCGTTTTTTCATTTCATTAAACTTTGTAAACTTTCCTATAGAAAGCGAGTTTTAATTTGAAATTGTAGAACGTTTATTTTTCAATCGGATGAAAAGGGTTTGAAGTTTCTGTTGGGAATGACAGTTGCGGGGCGTATTTTCGTTTTTAATTAAGAGTTTTGGGTCAAGAGAGTTTGCCTTTTTAATGGCGAGTGGGTGTTATTAAAAGTAATGCAAGAAATTCAAAGTAATTAAGTGCGGCCGCATTCAGGTTATAAAGAAAGAATTTAGTTGAGTCTTTCATCATGAATACGCGGGATGCCTCGTTGATGCCAACCCAAGGAAAAAAGGCGAACGTTTATTTATAAGAGAAAAGAGTTAAAACCTCAATTTCAATTCAATTTTGTTATCTGTGGTGGTGTGTTCGTGCTGGCGGCTGTAACGTAATTTTCTTATAACAATATCACATTATGATAAAGTAATGAGTTTCAAATTTGGAACATCTTCCAAAACCAACTCAAATTAAAGAGGCCCTAATTCTAGTATCAATTGAAATTAAATTGTTGTCAGTACGATAGCTATGCGCCTATACATATGTTACAGGTGTAGCACTGGTAGCACTGCAGGTCATTTGCCTTCGGATTCTGAACCCATCTTAAAGTGCCCGGCCGATATGAAGTAAATCCTGACAGCTGTCAGCGCAGTACATTTGATAACCTATTCTTGGGTTTGAGGTTATAATTTATACTGAAATGACAGGTGTCAGGATTTACTTCATTACGTAGACAAAATAATGTATGCAACTATTCATAATTAGGGCTTAAAACACTCCTGTGATCTTATTATGACACTCGCTTTTGACTCGTGTCATAAAACTAGGTACACTCGTGTTTTAAGACCCCTCATTATGTGTCAGTCAACTTTAAAAAGACTTTGTAACCCCATTTTACACAATCATGCTAAAAAGTTTACTAGTGTATTAGTGGTAGGATGCAAGCCCAGCCTAACAGTACAATACGTAGGTTTTGAGTAAAATGATGTGACGAAACTATACCTAAGGGTTCCGTTTTCCATTTTAGCTACGGAACCCTAAAAACCGCATTCGAATTAGTCCATTCCGTGCGAGAGCTACTTGCCTCTAACACGCAAACATACAAATAAAATAAATAAATATCGTGGAACAATCTCACACAAATTGACCTAGTCCCAAACTGAGCTCTAGGCTTGTACTAAGGGTACTAGACAACGATAAACATACTTATATAGAGAAATACAAACTTAAATACATAGAAAATATCCAAGACTCTGGAACAAATATTCGCGCTCATCACACAAACATCTTCCCCTACCGGGTTTTGAACCCAGGACCATTGGCCTCGGAGGCAGGGTCACTCCCAACTAGGCTAACGTGTCGTGTATCCCCTCTCCTTGACAAAGGGGTTTAAATGGAGGTTTTACCCACATGTCCAGCAGAACATGGAAGTCGCCCGGCGACCCCAAAACAATTTACATATGGAAAAACTTTTTTTATATCCAACTTTGAACTCCCCATTCGTATAATATTAAAAGTGAGAAGTTGGCATGTGTGACTGATGCTTTCTGTGCTTTGATATGTGAAGATTGTATTGTAAATAGATATTACTCAAAAGATTGTTTGATAGGTGAGTTGAGCCACTGCCACTACTCAAACTGATTAGTGGTCGTTATAAGTTTTTTTTTTTTTTATATATGCCAATGAGAAAGCACACGAGCACTCAGGCCACCTGATGGTAAGTGGAATCTGAGACCATAGACATTTGAATTCTCAAGACTATAATCTTAAGACCTCAAATGCGTTGCCAACTGAGGACTAAGATGGAATGCCTCTATGCTAGTAATTTCACCGGTTGTCTTATCCCCACACGGGAACACTGTTGCTTGGCGGGTGGTTAATGGATAAGATGGTGGTAGCGATCCGGACGGACCCTGCAAATGGTCCTACCACCACTAAAAAGATGAGGGGATCTGTGAGGAATAGGAAACTCTGGAAAGTGCTATGTAAGACAGAAATAACTGTATACGCGAAATAGTTCGTTCTGAACCCTGCAAAAACACTCTATACAAAATCGACGACAGGAATGACGTCACAGCTGTTGTAATGTTTAAAATTACGGACCTTGTAAAGAAATATAAAATTACTATGTTTAAACCTATATGTTGAATTAAAATACTACGTAAACAAAATGAGGGTGCCGAATAAAACAGTCTAAACCAGGGATTGTAAAACCGGTTTTATTTATTACCTGTATTTACATTGTCAAATTATTACCGCTAAAAAATAATACCTATATTCGAATTAGAGGTATTGTTGTCATTCTGCTTTTGTTTTTATCGCTATGTATTCACTATTAACAGTATTAAATACCTGTATTCAATACCGCTATTCATTGTACCTGATAAGTGAGATGTCAATTAGACTTTAATGAACTGTAATTTCAGACTTGTCTAAGGCGAGTCTAAGTTTTTTGTAAGAGCACCGAAAACATTTACATATAAAAATAAACGAGAATATTGACACTGACAGGTATTACTGGTTATGGTTTTTAGGGGTAAAGTATTAAATAGGGGTATTGTTGTCAATTGTCCAAACCGATAATAAACTTGAATACCGGTATTCATTATACCGCTAATCAGAGCTTTAGCGGTATAAATAGTGAAAGTCAATTATAACCGGTAATACCTCATTTAAAACCGGTAGTCAGAATACCGGTAACGATCCCTGATCTAAACAATAAAAGAACTTAAGTATTGCGTTTAATATGTTTTTTTTTACATATTCTCCTAAATAGTATCAACGAAACTCAATTCTGATTTTAATGCATGTTCTCTATTGAGAGAACTCCTCTAATGTTATAGGCATATATTTATAGCGATTTTGTTCATTCAGTAACAAGTCCAGCACTTTTATTCAGCTGGTCATTATTTCAAGGTTGGCGATATGGTATCTCGATTAAGATAGTTGAGCAACTATGACGAAGGACGTTTAAATACATACATACATAACATCACGCCTTCATTCCCAGAGTGAGGTAGGCAGAGCTACAGACATACCAACCACTGTAAGAAGACTTGTTTGAGCTTAGATATGAAGCTTTAAAAAGTCATAGTTCAAAACATCTGCAAAAACACTTACACAAAATCGACGACAGCAATGACGTCACAGCTGTTGTTCCATGTTATAAATATAAGGACCTTATAAAGAAATTTGCATTTAATTCGTAAATTACAATAAACACACACAGGATATCGAAAAAAACAATCTAAGCATTAAATTTTAACAAGTTTTCATTCTAACTATATACATAAAGTCACGCCTTCATTCCCAGAGTGGGGTAGGCAGAGCTACAGAATTACCAACAACTCTAAAAATACTTGTTGATAATTATGTAACCACATTTTGCACAACCAGGCTAAGATGTTTACCAGTGTATTATTAGTGACAGGTTGCAAGCCCATCGCCTAACAGTACTACAAGCCCTTATTCCCTTAGTCGCCTCTTACGACATCCACGGGAAGACATGGAGTGGCGCTATTCTAACCCGGCGACCACACGGGTCAAATAGTAAAACAACATTACTAAATTTGCATTGTATTGTTTCAGATTATAATCAAAACCACAAAGACATCATTATTATCAAGAATGAGGTAAGTCATTGATTTAAAAAGCGGACAAGAGCATGTTGGACCATTTATATGTGGCCTATTAGGTTTCGAAGTTAGACAATCCAATACTTCGGCGAATTTTCATTTAATCATTATAATTTTTTGGTGGTCACACGTCTAACTTAACCTAACCTACGTAACTCGTGCTTAAGGTAATCTGAAAACATTAAGGTTTCAGCACAAAGTAGCTTTCGATGAAATGAAATTCGGTGAAACGACACAAAATCACGATTACGGTGAAATGAGTTTCGACATTACAAGGGGATCCCGCTTAAATTATAAAACTTTCCTATGATAAATACTCGGTAATTTCTAAAAAATATTCTTATGTTTAACCAGAAAGAAATAATTATCTGTGCTCTCAAATCGTAACACGAAAGTTCTCAGTCATTCATTACATACAACTTTAATAGTTTTTTCACTTCTCATGCTCTTAAAATGCTACTTAAATCTCTGCGAATCGGGACTAAAGCTCCTTATAATCTATTATAATCTCTAGGGATTAAAGTATATTTTTTTTAATTTACTTTGGAAACCCCTAAACAACCAATCACGGTGTTTGTGAATGGAGGATTATCGCCATTTTCAGTGATTGTGTATGGACCATATTTTTGGGTGTCAAAATAACCTCAAAATGACAACTGTGCAAATATATAAAAAAAAAGGATTTAATTTCGTGAAACACGACTAATTATTACGAATATGAATCTATTTAATCATATTAAGGCCGAACTCTTATTATGCGTGGTCCAATTACTTTTAAAATGGTTTCCAAGGTTGAATTTGTTGGCTAAATATGCAAGCATTTAAAACATCACTTTACAAAAAACCGCGGAACTTTTTTTCCTATTTGTATTTTGAATAGATGTTCATAACTTGTATTGAGCGTACGTTGTTAAAAAACAATATTGTTTAGAACGTCGTTTTTTTCCTCGCATTCAAAGTGAAAAGTAGAGTGTTTAACGCGAGACTAAACAACCATAATTACACTCGAACTACAGCCACCCTCGCTCGCGTGGCTAAACATCTCGTGTCATTATGGCTTGTTTTAGTCCCTTGTTGAACAATCTACTATTTAATACCCATAGTACAAGCCTAGAGCTTAATTCCATTCACAAACATTTTATTCCGAAACTGTAAATAATTTTGGATTTATTTCTGGGCCATCGTGTAGAACCCTATATGTTAGGTTAGGTTAGTTTTATAAAAATCCTGAATTATTTGTAGTTACAGAAAAATAAACGGGTCAGCAAATGAATACACATAGGTTGCGAAACGATGCATTTGTCCAAAGATTTGTCGGCGAAAAGATCTTCTTCTTTTTTAATTAATGGCGGTCCACACAGTGATTTCGCCAATGTCAAGTGAATAGAGTAAATCAGTAAACAGAATAAATCAAAAGTAAAAGCCGGGCATTTTTCAATCGGCCATCTTCCCTCCCCGAAGGTTACCGGAATCTCCGGCGAAGTCAGTGAACCCAATTTGTGTGAGATTGTCCTGTGATATTTATTTATTTCTAATAACAATACTTAATAATTTAGGTATTTTCCGCAACTTGCTCATTGTAGACGCTATGGGCACCCGTCGCATGGAACCCTAAATTGATGCGTACACGCACATGGTTTGTTTTTAGGGTTAGGGACTCTATTAATATGCCTAGGCTGTCTGTGTGTTAGGGCTCGGATACCGGTTAAATATTCAAACCTTTATAACTTGATGAAAAACCTTTTCATTTCGGTTCCGTTCGCTTAAACCGGTTTTATCCGGTTTTTGGAGAAACCTTTATATACATTTAATTGTGAATTAACCGGTTTCGAGCTGAAAAATCCGGTTAACCCAGACGCAGCATTAACAAGCTAAGCTTAGTGTTTTTATTTAGTTCAAAACTTTTGGTTTCTCGCTGCTCGTGAAATAAACCGGTTAATTAAGGTTAAAATAAAGTTCTCAAAACGTTCGCGTTCCTTAGAAAATTTCGGAGCAAAACCGAAATAACCCGGTATTAACCGGTATTTTTAAACCGGTTCCGACCTCTTTTTAGACTAGTATCTTTTCAACCGTAATATATACCGGGTTAATTTGTTTTTCCGAATATGTGTTACTAGTGGTGTCCCATGACCCCGTCCACGCAGAAGTCGATTATGAAAATTAAAATTAAAATTATCTAATCAATCTCACACACAGCACCATCACCAACTCAAACTTATTATTATAATTATTTAATCTCGAAATGTAGGGTGCGGTAGTGTGACATCGACATGGCTCTTCATCTTCACTCAGCATTGTGTTGCAACACTTGCGAGTGCTGCAACCCTGGTATTCTGTGAAGCCCAGCCCCCTATTTTACCATCTTGACAGTGACACGTGACAGGTGACAATTCGGTATACAAGTTAACACGCTGATACATCACTGCGTTTCATGTAAACTGCGCTATGTATACTGAAATTTCACATAGAAAACATCCAAGACTCGGGACAAATACTCCAGGGTGGTGATTCTCTCAACACAGCGCTGCGTCGATCTTATTGGTGAAGTTTTATCCGGCAAGTTTAAGAAGTCCCGTCGGAGCGTACAAAACACATTTTAGCGCGTGCCTTCTCAATTAGGCAGCAGGCAGTGAGTCGAGTTTAGTGTCGTATAAAGCTGCCTAATTGAGAAGGCACGCGCTAAAATGTGTGTTGTACGCTCCGACGGGACTTCTTAAACTTGCTGGATAAAACTTCATCTTTAAGATCGACGCAGCGCTGTGTTGAGAGAATCACCCCCCTGCTCATTACACAAATATTTGCCCATACCGGGAATCGAACTCGGGACCTCTAGCTTCGTAGGCAGGGTCACTACGAACTAGGTTATTCGTTTCGTCGTTTTTTTAAGTCTTTTTCATGACAGGGGGCAGATCGTGTGCCACAGCAACTGATATAATCTTGCCACTATAACAACGTCAAATACTACAAAATGTATTCAAATCGGTGTTTTTTTCGTAAAAACACATTTAAATCGAAATATAACGAATCGAACCCTCAGTGCGCGAGTCCGACTCGCATTTGACTGGTTTTTACGCATATTCTCTTTAGAGTTATTTAAGAGCTGTCACCTAAACATGTCCAATTTAATTAACATTTCAATTCCCGAATTCACCTATTCTATTTTAATTAACAAACATACAAAACCATCTAATTTAACTATTCCATTAATTAGTTACTCGTGTAACGATTTAAAACTCTATACTTTGTTGTTTAAAATCAAATAGGCTTGTTTTCTTTAACAGCACTTTTACACCTACATTATGCATCAAGGGAAGTAAGAAGAGGACACTAACGATCGTATTAGAAGCCCGACGCCGCGGGCGGAGGGCTTTTAATGACTCGACTTTGTTATCACCTTACTGCCCGCGATACACGCAATGTTTTTCATCACATTTGCAAGGAAACAAAAGAAAATTAGACAATAAAAGAAACAAGAATCAAAAAATTAATGGCACTCGCCTCGCTAAAAGAGATTGTTAACATGTCAACTTTTTTCAATATAGTCTTCCACAGATAATGCTAATCCTGCCATTAGTTTTCAAATTTGACAGGCTATATTGCCATTGTATCGATTTTCAAAATTAAATGTTGGTTTATAGCCAAGCTTTGAAAGTAGGAAATAAACTTTGGATATTTTTAAACCTATGAAATGAAATTTCGTACGATAGTAGGTTCTATGTATATTCAAAAACTAAACTCATAACTCCCTTGGGAGTTATAGAAATCCATAAAGCAAGTGTGATGAAAAAGACTTACTT
Source organism: Acleris holmiana (assembly GCA_949316455.1). Taxonomy (NCBI): domain Eukaryota; kingdom Metazoa; phylum Arthropoda; class Insecta; order Lepidoptera; family Tortricidae; genus Acleris; species Acleris holmiana. Next base: position 825,122 of record OX438790.1, on the reverse strand, counting down.
AAATAAACGACGATACGTATACCTTACCTATAGTTGGTAGTGACCCTGCTTACGAAGCTAGAGGTCCCGGGTTCGATTCCCGGTATGGGCAAATATTTGTGTAATGAGCAGGAGTATTTGTTCCTGAGTCTTGGATCTTCTCTATGTATTTACGTATGTATTCCTCTATATAAGTAAGTTTATCGTTGTCTATTACCCATAGTAAAAGCCTAGAGCTTAGTTTGGGACTAAGTCAATTTTTGTGACAACGTCCCGTTATATTTATTTATTTTATTTGAAATTATTTCAGTCTTATAATATAACATATGCTTCATTTTCGGTTGTGTCCCTATTCACCCCTTAGTCTATATTCACCCCGTTCTACGGTATCAAACTCGCAGACAGACAGACAGACGGACGGACTTACAGCGCTTCGCAGTTAAAAAACCAGTCGGCAATTATTTTTTTTCAAAACTTTTTATTATGCAAGGGAATCTTTCTCTAAGGTATTCTGTAACCACGCGGTATAAATTCTTTGGAGACGGTGCCATTCTATTGCGACCTACCCACATTTTATACTGGGGTCCTCCCCTCCTCCCTAGAGGGTTAACTAATAGATTTTTAGGACAAATTACTTGTTTGATGTGAGGGCATGGTTGGCTAGATGTTATTACACATGATGCAAGATGAATTGAAACCGTAAGGAATTTGATTACGTGCTTTCACCTACACTAAAATCAATACCTATGCTCATCACACAAATATCTGCCCTTACCGGGATTTGAACCCAGGACTGCTGGCTTCGGAGGCAGGGTCTCTCCCAACTAGGCTAACGTGTCGTCTAGTTCTAGTGTAATTTCCAATAGAACGTAACGTTATTTTTTATTTAAGAGGATTGTAAAGCGATGCTCAAATCGCGTACATTTCATACAAATTTAGCTTCAGGCGATAACGTTTCACCTCCTAAATCTAATCCAGTTCCTCGATTTTTAGGGTTCCGTAGTCAAACTAGGACCCGTATAGTTTCGCCATGTCCGTCTGTCCAACCGTCCGCAGCCTAGCGCAGAGACTATTAGTACTAGAAAGCTGTAATTTGGCATGAATATGCATATTAGTCACGCTAACAAAGTGGTACAATAAAATGTAAAAAAAAGTTTTTTAGGGTCCCTCCCCTACACGTAAAGTGGGGATGTATTTTTTTTTCTCGTTTACCCTATATGTGGGGTGTCGTTGGATAGGTCTTTCAAAAATATTATGGGTTTGTAAAAACAGTCTTTTAATTAATTCCGTTTATGAAATATTAAGCTTCAAAGCGCTAATTATTGTTAGACTCAAGTGTCCCCCCTCCCTACAGCCAAAACTACAAATACTAAAAGTGTGGAAAAAAACATAAATGAAAGCGCATGTAACGAATTTTAAAAGAAAACTATCACGACTGAGTAGACATCATTGGTTCTTGAGATACAGGCGATTAAAGTGTTTATACCTACTAAAATCATCTAAGACGGCACCAATTGACTTTAAATAGAAAATTAGTTATTACTTGTTGATTTTTATGTTTGTAGTACTTAACGGCTTCGGAACCCTACACAGCATGGCCCGACATGCTCTTGCCCGGTTTTTGAATATGTTGTAGATATTATGTAACACTAGGTCTGTACGTTTCTGCTATTTATTTATTTTTTTCTCAATAAAAAATTTCTTAAAAAATGGTAAAAATCGGACTTCTTGCCCTGTTTGTGCAAAATGTAGTGACAAAATTATCATGAAGTCTGTTTAGCGTTGTTGGTATTTCTGTAGCTCTGCCTACCCCACTCTGGGAATGAAGGCGTGATGTTATGTGTGTATGTATCATCGCGAATCCGACTTGACTTAGTAAGTTTTTTGTCTACAATTATCATACCAACCAAGCATAATTTGCGTTTAAAAGCTTATCTAACCTTTAAATTGTAAAAATAAATTGTCCAAACGTATTTTTTTATCACAGCCATATATTTCAAGCACAGCCAATAAGCATAACACGCCCTATCCCACCCTCCCTAACCCCATACAAACTCCATACATTTTGCATTCCCTTGCATTTAGTTTTGTGCAAGCCTTACCCACGCTTACACGTATTATAAAGCGTGTATTGTATACGTTCGTGAAAATAAAAAATACATTTAATTTTTGTGTTAACTTTATTACAAGCAACATTTTAATTATTTTTAAAGGTGGACAGTTTTTAGGATCGGATAGTGACTGTGCAGTGAAATTATATAGGATTTTTTGCCAAATATATTCTAAATCGGGTAAGTTGTTGTTATTTAACTTACTATAATCTGTGCCTTGTAGGATGGTGCCCATGACAGACGTATTTCATAATTTTAATCACTTACGGTGTTTACAAAATAGGCGATTAATTATTTAAACTCCTGAACGGCATCGCTAGGTTTGTACGCATACCAATGTCATATATGGGCGTTTTCCAAAAAAACATCTATAGGACATAAATTACCAACGGTAATGTTTTATTACGTCACGAAAATTAACTATTATTTGAGAGAAATTGTCATCTCATACATAACTCCTGTAGCAAGTTCAATCATATTACTAACATGTGAGGTTTGACTCTGGAATGCTTATTTAGTTTGAAATACCGCCTGTTGGCTTATGAGGGCAGTAAATATATGACTAATTTTCGTGACGTAATGGAAAAATTAACGTTGTTAATTTGACCTTAACTATAGGTTTTTTTTTTAAATGCCTATCTATAAAAAGTTAAAGAAACAAGTGTAAACGTGTTTAAGAGCTGTCACAGGTATTTATCCTACAGAGCATAGAGTGTAAGAACTCTTTTGACCATTCCCAATATTCAAGCCACGATAGATTTTATCAAGAGTTGTTATGTTATTGTTAAGGGGGCGTCTTCCAAAAAAAATGTACATCGTTAAAGAATCAATAAAAAAAAAAACTTTTTCTATTTCGTCACGAAAATTAACGTATCCTAAATGTATGGCTAATTTTCGTGACGAAATGGAAAAAGTTAAATTTTCTTAACTTTGTCCTTAACGATACACTTTTTTTGGAAAACGCCCAAGTACATGTTAAAAACTTGGGTTATTATATTACAAACGTCAATAAATGTTTCGCCGGCATTTTTCTGACAGGTGTCATCAATAAAAAAATTGCTTGATTTTTTTATGCCGCTATAAAAAACCTACGTTACGACTTACAGCGTTTTAATAGGACACCGTTTACGAAGTTTTTATGGAATTATTTTACGGGCTTGTAAGGGAAGTTAATATTTACTTAAAAAAAGCGGCCAAGTGCGAGTCTGACTCGCCCATGAAGGGTTCCGTAGCAGCAAGACGATTTAAGACGTATTAAAAAAAAAGTTTGGAAGTGTCTCTCGCGCAAACTATTCAGTCTAGAAAAAAAAGATATTAGAAACCTCAATATCATTTTTAAAGACCTATCCATAAATAACCCACACATGTATGGTTTTGTGAAAACAATTTTTTGATTAAGGAATTCGTTTAGGAAATATTAGGCTTTAAAGCGCTAATTTTTGTTAGACTCAAGTGTCCCCCCTCCCCAAACTACAAATACTAAATACTTAGTCTGAAAAAAATCTTGAATGAAAGCGCATATAACGAATTTATAAGGAAAACTATCACGACTAAGTAGACATCATTGGTTCTTGAGATACAGGCGATTAAAGTGTTTATACCTACTAAAATCATCTAAGACGGCACCAATTGACTTTAAATAGAAAATTTGTTAAAGACCTATCCAACGATACCCCACACTATGGGGTAGACAAGAAAAAAAAATACATCCCCACGTTACGTGTAGATGACGGTAAAAACATATTTTTTAAAATTGATTCTACAACTCTTCTGGCGTGACTAATTTAAATCTGCATGCCAAATAACAGCTTTCTAATACTAAGAGTCTCTGAGCTAGGCTGCGGACGGACGGACATGGCGAAACTATAAGGGTTCCTAGTTTGACTACGGAACCCTAAAAACCTCGCATCTCATATTTGGTGATCTTAAACTTATTTTCCGTAAACATAATCAGTTAGTTTCTTTTAATGCATTTTTCATAAATTTAACCCGGTAACACAAACGCTGTAGGATGCTTCAACAACCCGAACTGTCTTAAATTAGGAAAACTTGCAAACTCCAACATTCTTAGAAACTTCGTTGATTTATGTCCGGAGATAGGTGGAAGAATTTCTTTATTAAAATGTTTAACTATTCGATAAATTTTATGTAAGGCTATTGAGCCAAGAAATTGTTATTGCAAATATGATAATGAATGACCAGTCTTGCAAATAGCGCTTTTATACGATAAGGAATGGATATCAGTATGGACATGAATACATCCATATACATACATACATAAAGCCACGGCTTCATTCCCTGAGTGGGGTAGGCAGAGCTACAGAAATACCAACAACTCTAAACTTGTTGATAATTCTGTAACCACATTTTGCACAATCAGGCTAAGATGTTTACCAGTGTATTAGTGACAGGTTGCAAGCCCATCGCCTAACAGTACTACAAGCCCTTATTCCCTTAGTCGCCTCTTATGACATCCACGGGAAGACATGGAGTGGCACTATTCTAACCCGGTAACCACACATCCATATTGATATTCATTTATTGAATTATGTTGCACATGATGTCTTAAATATACAGTTAGACAAACTCTGCTTGGGCACTCCAATAAGACTAAATATTCCATCGATTCTATCAATGTAAGAATCCACTGAAAAAACATTTAAAATACATGAACGTAAGGGTTGGACATAAGGAAAAGTTACAATAATTCCGATTAAATATATCAATATCTCTGAAAGTACAAAAAATCGCTTTACATGGTATCCTATCGCTATAGCTGTTTCATTTGCCATAGTTTTCACTTTATTCTGAACCCAGTAACTTTTCAAATTTTTTAATGAGATATACTTACAGAACGTGTGGGTTAGGTTAGGTTTATTTTATAACAATTCAGTGGGGCTAGACGAGTTGCATTCGACAAACGTTAGCGAATATGTTTCGATACACAAATGTATAGAATTGACGTAAGCCACCGTGATTGTCGCTTACGTCAATTCCACACATTTTTCAATCGACACATAAACGCTAACGATTTTCGAATGCAACTCGTCTAGCCCCAGAAAGTTAAACGGTTTCAGAGAAAAATAACTTTCGGACGAATGAAAATTATTGCAAACGAAACAGCTGGCAAAGGTTTTTAGTGTTTCAGCTAGGTAACCACTGAACATAAATGGGGGTTAAATCGATAGATTGTGAGATGCCCTATAACCTATTTCCGGCTTGATATCGGTTTTTGGGACATATTGTATAGGTACTAATACACACAAATTGATTTACAAAATTATAATTATATTCTGAAATAAACAAAAGACGATCCACCAAGCGCACAATGCCGCCAAGAGTAACTTCCACAGACAACCCGAGCGTGTTTCATCTGTCAAACGCAATAGGGATGCGTTATGAAATTAGTGATGTTCCCAATCCATATTTTTCCCGTCTAACAGTACCTATATTGGCTTTTTAATGATAAAATCGTTAAATAATCAAGTTAGCATGTTCAGCGGTTGAATTAATTAAACACAAATTAATGAGTCACATAATGAAGGCGAGTAAATTCAGCCAATCCGTCATTGTCGGCATTATCTGATGCTGGCGGTCTTTATTTAGTTAATTTACTCACTGTGGCCTTAAAGCTCAATAATACTGAGTTTATAAAGTTCCGTTCCCAAAGGGAGCCCAGTGCAGGGTTGGGCAGTATTTGAATTCGATGACACTTTGGTAAAAGGGGATTTGTGTGATGAGCGCGAATATTTGTTCCCTAGTCTTGGATGTTGTGTATTTAAGTATTTCTCTATATAAGTATGTTTATCGTTGTCTAGTACCCATAGTACAAGCCTAGAGCTTAGTTTGGGACTAGGTCAATTTGTGTGAGATTGTCCCCTGATATTTATTTATTCCCAGAGTGGGGTAGGCAGAGCTACAGAAATACCAACTCTAGACTTGTTGATAAAAAAGAACTTGTCAATACGTAATTGTAATACCAATACGTATTTGGTTTCTGTATTTCAATTACTTGCTTATAATGTAATTTGTAATTCGTAGTTCAAATATCTGACACCGAGGTATTTTGTAGTTAGTATTTTAAATACTGTTTTTTTTTTATGGCATTGAGAAGGCACACGAGCACACAGGCCACCTGATGGTACTTAAGTGGAAACTGTGACCCATAGACATTCGCATTCACAAGACTGCAATCCTAAGACTGCCAATGCGTTGCCAACACTGAGGACTAAGATGGAGGAAGACCATGAATTTTAACATTTTTAATACAAAATTAATCAATTTATCAAAATGCTCAAAATGAGTCCCTTCCTGTTGAATACAAAGTCGCACTCTTTTGATTATTTCGCTCCCTGTCGATTTTTTGATCTTGTTGTGGTAGATATGTAGAATAATACGTTTGTAGCTCGTGGACACTTTCATACTGGTTCTTGTGAACTAAATTTTTGAAATAACCCCATAAAAAAATCTAAATCTATCTACCTCTTTATCTATCAGCTTTTCATTTTTCTGAACAAAATTTCACCCACATTTTGCACGATCAGGCCAAGAAGTTTACTAGTGTATTAGTGACAGGTTGCAAGCCCATCGCCTAACAGTACCACAAGCCCTTATTCCCTTAGTCGCCTCTTACGACATCCACGGGAAGACATGGAGTGGCACTATTCTAACCCGGCAACCACACGAACAAACTGTAATATAATTAAATTAGAAAGTTATAAAAGTAAAAGTAACTGGGGTATTTAATATTATTTTATTTACTTAGCGGTCCCCGACGTGTCAGTTTAGTTAGTGTCAGTGTTTAGTTAACTACCTACTTATCATACAACCCTTACTCCTCCGCGACGACGCTTGGATCAAAATATTAATACCTACTTTTAATTAAACTTATAGGGCCACTACTTAATATTTTTTCCTTTTAAGAGTTTTTCTACAGACTGTTTTGAGTCGAGGATTTTTAAAATTTCTATGTTTTATTTTTATTTCACGCTTTTTAAACTTTTCCATTTGAGTGTCTGTTAGTGGCACCGTAGCTCCCAAACGAATCAACGGATTTGGACGCAGGTTTATTTAAAATAAAGCTACATTAATCAGGATAGTTCTTAGCAAGACTTCATTAAATTGGTTGAGCCGTTTAAGAGATATCAGCTCTGAAAGTAGGTGTCGCTGTTATACCCTAAAAGCTCAATATCTCAAAAACGGCTAAACTGATTTTAATAAAACATGTCTAAGAACCACCCCTAGAAAACCCGCTATCAAATAAACAAAGCCGTATTCAAATCGGTTCATCCATTTTATTTATTTTTTTAATGTTAAGGAGAATGCACACGAGCACTCAGGCCACCTGATGGTAAGTGAAATCTGAGACCCATAGACATTCGAATTCTCAAGATTATAATCCTAAGACCTCAAATGCGCTGCCAATCCTGAGGACTAAGATGGAATGCCTCTATGCTAGTAATTTCACCGGTTGTCTTATCCCCACACCGGAACACAACAAGGCGAATGTTGCTTGGCGGGTGGTTAATGGATAAGATGGTGGTAGCGATCCGGACGGACCCTGCACAGGGTCCTACCACCACTAAAAGAGCTACGGTGCCACAGACACACACACTTGTTTATACATCAAAGTTATAACACCCCTCTTTTTGCGTCGGAGGTTTAAAATGGTCTGTATGTCTGCCGCTCTTTCCTACAGCAAAATGCCGTAACATAACACTATGGAAATAACTATAGTATACAAGCCTCGCCGTCTCGACGTTGGTAAGTTGTCGGACTCGCTTTACCGCATAAGCCGCCGAACTTAGTTTACCTGCAAGTGTGGATATATGCGCACTCCACTGCAGTTTCGAGTCGAGAGTGACACCAAGAAATACCGTCCTGTTTTCGAACTCCAGTGTCTCATCCTTCAGTCTATGTTTAGAGTTGGCAACACTGCACCTGTTATTGTCAATGTCAAGTATCGGGTCAATTGTCGTTTAAATTCTAAAAGCGGTATTATTCTTAAAACTAATTTGTAAATTAACTAAATCATTTATTTCAGACAACATAATGGTCCATAATTTGATAAGTAAGATCGTGATTCTTAGAAATATATTAATAAGTACAATTAATTAAAGTTAGTATTACTTTTTACTATACAAATAAACATTATATTATATTATATTACTAGCGACCCGCCCTCGCTTCGCTCCGGATTAAAGTATTATACATATAAACCTTCCTCTTCAATTACTCTATCTATTAAAAAAAACCGCATCAAAATCCGTTGCGTAGTTTTAAAGATTTAAGCATACATAGGGATATAGGGACAGAAAAAGCGACTTTGTTTTATACTATGTAGTGATATCAATGGTCTTGGTAGTTTTGGTAGAAACCTTGTCAATCTCCTTTGATGAAAATCGGTATTGCCGTTTAAGTGATAACAGGTCTAAAACAATGGTCTCACTTATTCTCCATTATATCATTTGTTTATTGGCTTGCAACATATTAACTTACCCTGGGTTCTTCCTATATTCAAAACGTCTCGTTAAAATGTGACGTCTCGTTACTATTTGACATTCGCTACAAACAAAATGTGACAAATTTTTAACGACATGTTTTGAATATAGAAAACCAGTGGGGCTAGACTAGTTGCATTCGACAATCGTTAGCGATTATATTTCGATTGAAAAATATATGGAATTGACGTTAGTACCACGTGACTATCTCGGTGGCTTACCTACGTCAATTCCATACATTTGTCTATCGAAACTTAATCGCTAACGATTGTCGAATGCAACTCGTCTAGCCCTACAGGACCTGTCGATAGACAAATGTATGGAATTGACGTAAGCCACCGAGATAGTCACGTGGTACTAACGTCAATTCCATATATTTTTCAATAGGTTAGATAAATCATTAAATAAACCACTCGAAAAGTATGTTTTTGAATAGAAAAGTAAAAAAAAAGATAACTGGTACCATATAAAACAGTTCCAAATTGTCCCATTCTCCCACATGAACGCTTTTCTAAGGTTCAATGGTCACCCTAGTCTGTCAATTCGCCATATCCTTGTCACCCTAGAATACATGACGTGCGCACGCGACTGCCGCGTGTCCCTACTTAAATGGGGTTAACTTACATTAATCGAAAATAGATTTTACATCATTGACTTAGGGTATAAAACTGGTTGTAAGATGTAAGGTTAGATCGTTATTTTTTTCATGTGATCTTTTGTAACATAAGCTAAGGTTAAAAATGAAGCTTATGTAGTTGTGTTAAAGGTTAACGTTTTAAATGATTATTTGACTTGATAAATGGTAAGGTCAGGACTTATTAGTTCGCATACTCAAATTGCCGGGATATCCAAATTGTGTACAGAATTGGCTCCTTTAGGAGACTTCTGTAGTTAACGTTTTAATAGGGAATCTAGGGATAAGTGTCTTGATGTTTCCCACGATAGATTTGTTTTATTAATCGGATTTGTATTTTTTTTAAAGGCGTAGTTGGTCCCAAAGGGTTGGTTGTTTGGTATTTTGTTTGTAATGGCGAATTAAAATAATATTGAGTTAGTTATATCAAAAATAGTTGAATGCCAAACAGATTTAAAAGGACAATATATAAATAGTAAATAGGAGGAACCCCGTGTGGTTACCGGGTTAGAATAGTGCCACTCCATGTCTTGCCGTGGATGTCGTAATAGGCGACTTAGGGAATAAGGGCTTGTAGTACCTACTGTTAGGCGATGGGCTTGCAACCTGTCACTAATACACTAGTAAACTTCTTGGCCTGATTTTGCAAAATGTGGTTATATAACAAGTTAGGACATTGTCTTGTATCATCATTATGATCTGTGGGTAAACTGCTAGTAGGTCCCCCAAAAGCCAAACCGTGTTCAACCGAGTGTGGGACAGACAGACATTCCCTCCGACATTGATACTGTGATCTATGGCTGCCACGTGCCGGTCCCCCAATCAGGGGGCAGGGGTTAGCTCGTTATACAATATTAATGAAGTTTCCACGACTAAACTTATTTAACTTATTACTAAACTTGAACGAGAAATTGATTGCAAACCTACTTGAATTTTATTCCACTTTGTCATAAACCATATATTATAATTTTCAATTGAAGCAATCTAAAAGATGGTTTAGAATATTTCTGTACATGTACAGTCGGGGTAAGAAAAGGTTCGTCACCTTAAGATCTATTTTCGTTTGCTCACAATGAGCGATACTCTGCTTTACGGATTGAGTATGACATATAATACGTCACATATTGCAGTCGGTGGTCGACTGTCACTCGCCGCCAGTCGGGATGACAGTTACAATTAAAGGTTACCAACTTTTTTGACTACAAAGCATTCACGAAGGACTAATGCTTCGTGAATGCTCTTGTAATATCGGACATTAGGATAATTGCTTTGAATTTTATGAAAGAGATAACGATATCAACTGTGTCATCTTGTTTACGAGATTGCGGCTTGAGTTCGTGTTCAATAGTGCCGTCTAGTTAGTAAAAGTAAATAAAATAGTAAACGTAATTTGCAAATATGGTAAAATTTATTTAAATAAACAAAACTTAACTAAAACCGAGTATATCCGTCATTCGCATCAATCACAGCTTGTAGTCGCATTGAGCCAACAAGACGAGAGCATATGTCGGTTCCTCTAAAGCCCTCCCAAACACTTCGGCAATGTTCAACAACAGCTGCTTTGCTCCTCTCGTTGTTATTTACCCACCGCTGCACCATCAAACCCCACAGATTTTCGATCGGGTTTTTGTCCGCTGATTTTGCAGGCCAAGGAATCACTACCACCTCAGGATGCCGATGGAACCACTCGTTTACGATACGTGCTGTGTGGATACGAGCGTTGTCGTGGACATAATTGAACTCGGTTAGTTCATTAGCCGGAAATACAGTACGAACGCTTGGAAGCATGCTGTCCTCCAGAACAGTTATGTAACTTGCAGCGTTTGCCCTAGGCGGAAGGACAACAAGCTCGCCTACTCCATCAGCAGACATCCAACCCCAAATGTTGGCAGATATGCGTCCAGAACTGAAATTTGGCACAATATGGTCCTCCGAATACCTCGTTCCAAATATTCTCCATAAGTGTAGTCTACCATGTTGGGATGATTGGAAGCTCTTTTCATCCGTAAAAATTGTTTGACACCAATCGAAATTTAAATATGATCGAGAAAAACTTAAACGTTGAGCTTTATGAGCACTAGTTAAAGCCACTTTTTTGGCAGGACGGCGGTGATGTAATCCCATTGAGTGCAATGCATTTCTAATTATTCTTGGAGACACGTCAAACATTTCAGCAAAAAAACTAGTTTTCTCAAAACCATTTTCTTCATATTTTTGCCTCATAAAGTTTAATTGTTCATGGGTGAGGGTCGGGCGGCGTCCAGAATTAGTATGGCGATGATCAGTAGAATGACCCTCATCCGCGTGTCGGATGATCCAGAACCTTACAGTATCTCTGGTTATGTTGAGATTTGACGAAATTTCGCTAATATTATACCCAGCTTCATGGTCCGCAATAATTGCAGCTCTTTCTTCGATGCTTAAATTCCTCGGCATTATCGAAATTACACGACGGAGCGATAAATTACTATTGCAAAAATATGTGACAGTGACAGACATTGACTATTAAACAGAAGATATCATAAGTTCATAACTAATTAAAAGTTTGAAATGACTAAATAAGCCATTAAAAAGATTTGATGTTGATATGAAATTAGACGTAGGTCAAAGGTGTGCACTAATTTGAACCTTGTTATCATACTATGTTAGTATAATTTTATGTGCGGTTGTCTGCGTAATGCTTTAGTTTCAAAAGGTGCTAAGAGTTTACGACTTGACAAAGGAATGAAAAAGATAACTGACGAAGGTTTTCTTACCCCGACTGTACTTACGGCATGAGTAAAAATATATTTTAAACGGACTTCACAAAAACGAGGAAGGTCTCAAGTCAACCCGTATCTATTTTTTTTATGTATGACCACGCATACCTTTTTATTCAGTTTTCAGATTTTGAAATTCCTTTTTTTATTGGATAAGGATAATTCTTGAAGTTGTCCCATTGTCACCAAGTCGTTATCTGATGAGGGAACTCCTCAAATATTATAGGCATGCATCTTTTTATGTTAGGGAGAAGGCACACGAGCACTCAGGCTACATGATGGTAAGTGGAATCTGAGACCCATAGACATTTGAGTTCTCAAGACTCCTCTAAGAACTCAAATGCGTTGCCAACCCTGAGGACTAAGATGCCTCTATGCTAGTAATTTCACCGGTTGTCTTATCCCCACACCGGAACACAACAATGTTTCTCGGGTGATGGATTGGTGGTTGCGATCCGGACGGAAAACACATAGCGATTTTGGTATTTTCAAAAAATAGTCCAGCATTTGCATTCTAAAAGTATCATTTGGTGATGTGGAACTGACGATGACGACCACAGATGGCTACTGGAACTCTTTAATACTACCCATTTCAAAGATATCTCAATTGAAATAGTTCAGCGACTACGACGAAGCACATTTAAATGGTTTAAATATATGCACAAACCACAACAATATATGTAGAAACCGACGTGCATGCTTGACTCGATGTATGAATGTGGAAGAAGCGAAAAAGCTTTGTCAGGATCGTAGCAGGTGGAAACAAAACAAAACAAAAACAAAAAAACAAAATATATTTATTTACCAAAAAACACAGTTAATGCAGGTTTTACAGTATAGCAGTGACTCCCACACTAGGCGTAGCCTGTATCGTGGGAATCCAAACATTACGAGAGTATCGAGGACAGTGCGGCAAAAATAACAAAAACATGCAGTATAAAACACGACAAAAAAAGAAAAACTTAAGTAGGTATTCTTCTTTAGAAAGTACAAAACAGGAAATTTCATTTTATTACAAACTATAATTAATATTAGTTATTATTGTGTGTGGAGTGTAGGTAGGGGATAGTGTAAGTGTAAATGTGTAATAAGTATGTATAAGTGGGAAAGAGAAGGAGTAGGAGAGGCGGCAGCCCTGCGCGAGAGATCAACTCTTGGGATCAGTCGGCAGCTATAGATGCCGACCACTGACGCTTACCTCAACGCTTCTTCGACCTGATTGTAATTCCAAGATAGCAAGAGACTCCGTATTTTATTAGTAGCCTCGGCAACACGGCAGCGCTTTATGTCGCATTTACTTAGAATTACATTATAAATGTGGGGGAAAATGAAAGCTTTATAGCGTTTAGCAAATGAGGTTTTAAATGCTGGAGTAGGTACTTTAAATACTCTTTTTTTAAGCATGTCAGGATAAGTCGGCAAATTCAAAGTCTGCCTATGCATAAAGGTAGCAACTCGCATCAGAAATAGTCTACGGACACTTAAGACTTGTGCTTCCCTAAACAGATCCTCTGTAGAGAACCGCCGGGGTTTCCGAAGGGATACCTTTAATACCGCTCTTTGTGCTCTCTCCAGGGGTATCATTGCCGATTTTGAGCAGGCTCCCCAAGCGAGGATGCAGTAGTTTAAGATAGGCTGGCAAAGTGCGAGATAGACCAGTTTCATCAGTTGCCAGTCGGCGGAATTTCTTAATAACTTCATTGTGTAAATGAGTTTACGCACTCTGGCAGCTGCCATCACAATATGCATCTTGAAATTAAGATTTTCGTCCAACATGACACCCAGGTACCTTATGGAACTAACTCTACCAATATTACTACAACTACAGCTAGGCTCGAGGGTCGGCGGAGTAATACAGTTAGGTGCGTGAATTTTAAGGCTTGTCAACGGAATAGTGGGACGAGACGAAGCCGTTTTATGGAAGCATAGAAATTGAGTTTTGGACGCATTAAGCGTGAGGAGATTCAGATTTAACCAGGAAGTAACACTCTTCAAACCTGCCAATGCTCCATCACGGGCATCTCGCCACGAACGACCATAAAACAAAAGAGCTGTGTCGTCAGCGTAACACAAAATTTCACCATTTTCAAGTTTTAGTGACATAATGTCATTTATGTAAGCAATAAAAAGCGTGGGACCCAAGATACTCCCCTGTGGTACGCCAAATGACACAGCTTTCGGATTACTTATTTTTTCACCGATTCTGACCCGCTGACTTCTATTTGATAGATAGCTAGTAAACCAATCCAGCGCAATTCCGCGAATGCCAAAGGATTCCAGCTTTCTGAGAAGTATGGGAGTCGAAACCGTGTCAAATGCCTTTGCCAAGTCAAGGAAGACGCCGACACAGCTTCGACCAGCATCAAGATGAGATACGGTAATATCTATTAACATTTTGACTGCGTCCTCGGTGGACTTACCCTTACGAAAACCAAACTGGCGGTCCGATAAAAGGTGGTTCCGTTCTAGGTATGTAATGAGACGTTTATTTATCACACGCTCAAGTAGTTTAGAGAAGGCGCCCAAAAGAGAGATGGGCCGGAAGTTATTTGGGGTGTGTGACGACCCCCCCTTATAAATCGGAATAACTGTAGCAATCTTCCAGTCCTGCGGGAAAGAGCCTGACTCGATGCTGAGGTTAAAGATGGCTGCAAGGGGTTCAGCGATTATGCTACCAATTTCCTTTAAAAGTTGGTTGCTTACACCATCAGATCCAGAAGCGCTACGTGGATCAAGCATCTTGATTAGGCTAAGTACCTCCTGTGGTGTTGTAGGTTCAATAAAAAAGGATACAGGTGCAACAATATTATTGTGAAAGCTCCTGGCTAAGGATTCCTGGGTTTCATTTAAATGGGATAAAATAGAACCAGCTAGTTCAGACCCTACTGAAGCAAAAAAGTCATTACATTTTTCTAAAGCCTCTTTGGGTGAAGGCCCATCATTGAGAAGATTTTCTGAACGAGAGACTCTGGTTGACTTGTGAGTGATTTTATTTATGGAATTCCATAGCTTACGGGGGGTATCTTTGTTTTGGATCAGGTCGTTCCTATCATAATCTGACTTTTGCTTTCTTAATATGGTGATATAAAAATTCCTGTACCGCGTAAACACGAGTTTTTTTAAATTATTTTTAGGATCTTTGCGGGCTTCCCGATGCAGCTTATCTTTATGTTTGGAGCACCTCAGTAGGCCAGGGGTCATCCAAGGCTGGACAGTACACTCAGAACGACTAAGTTTTACTATTTTGGAGTGATTGGACACGGCTTTCATGATCGACGTGGAAAATAGATCCGTGGCCGAGTCAAGATTAGAGCTACATGTAATAGGAGTCCAGTTCATGGATTTTAACTCAAGCCTTATCGAGTCAAAATCAATAATTGTTTTAAAGCGTTTTGGTTTGTTTGGCTTTTCTGACTGGAGCGCGATTCCCACCATAGCGATATCGTGATCAGTTAAATCCGCAGAGCAAACAATTGACTCAGCTTGACACTGCGCCGGTACAAACATGTGATCCAAACACGATTTGTGATGAGTGACTGTGTTTATGCAAGAAACAAGTCCAAGTTCAGCTAAAGTGCAGATATATTCAGAGGTTTGGGCGTGGGTTTGAGCTGTATCTAAGATGTCTATATTGAGATCCCCAGTAAGAACAAGACAAGGGCTAGCACCGATAGACTTGAGGGCTGAGTTGAGGGAGTTAGTAAAGGGGTCAAGGTTGTGAAAACTCGGGGATCTGTATACGCCCACAACTGAAAATACTTTAGGTACCTCAACAAGTACGCAATTTGCTTCGTCCACGGGTAATTCTGAAAAAACTGGAGACCAATTGTCTAGAACATAAACGTCGAAATGCCATGTTCGAGAAAAAATACTCACGCCCGAGTGCAGAAAATGTCCAAGCGTTATCGGGAAGCGCGTTCCGTCCAGGACTAGAAGAAGTCAAAAAAGAAAAAGTTGTGGGGAGTGTCTGTGTATAACTGGAAGTTAGTGTAATGAGGTTTAGGTTTAAATATATCAGGTCTAACATAAAACAAATATAGTGCACATGGAGAAGACCAACAAACAACAGAAAGAACACAAAGTTATAAATATAACCGGGTATACTATTACTCTGAAGAGGTGTTAAGCTGGACCGCGGCAGGCGCGCACTGTAGGGTGGCGTTGGATAGCCTAAAGAGAATGTCCTCAGATCCGATACGGATTGCAGGGCTTCCATGCCTTGCATCCTGCTTTCTGATGAGGATAGCACCGTTGCGCACCCAGCAGTGTTTATATCCTTGTTCGCTCGCGAAGACTCTAGCGGCACGAAACAACCGGCGATTTGAAGCAGTTAGGCGTTCATTAACATATACAGTCGTGTCAGAAGAAGAAGTGGTCTCTGCCTACCCCTCTGGGAAACAGGCGTGATTTATGTATAATATTATGCACAATGACTTTCCCGCGGCGTTGCTTGCGTTGTGATTGAAATATCCTAAGTTACTACGTGGCAGCACAAAAAAAAACTTTCAAATTGTAAATAGGTCAGTCAAACTAAACTCGGCGTTCTACAATAATTTTAACCAAAAGCCCACTTCATAATCTTATAATATTGTGTTAAGACTTTCACATTCATCCTGGTAAGGGCAGATGTTTGTGTGGTGAGCGCGAATATTTGTTCCTGAGTCTTGGATGTTTTCTATGTATTTATGTATGTATTTCTCTATATAAGTATGTTTATCGTTGTCTAGTACCCATAGTAGAAGCCTAGAGCTTAGTTTGGGACTAGGTCAATTTGTGCGAGATAGTCCCTTTAGACATTAATTCAAGCCTGTTTCCCAGAGCAGGCAGAGACCACTTCTTTCCACCTGCTACGATCCTGACAAATCTCTTTAGCTTCTTCAACATTCATGGTCCCCTGGTATTTATTTTATTTATTTATTTATATTGCACAAACATCTTACAAACTATTTACATACAAATAGACAAGTTATCACATGAAATCTAGTTCAATCAATTTTAAAATTTAGGGAGTTTAATTACGAGTTGTAATCCAGTTATAGAATTAGTAAGGAATAAAGATATTCAACATATTTAGCCCAAAAAGGTGGGGCTGCGAAGGCCGCAGAGACCACTAGTTTAATATATTCGGGAGGGATGGTACCGCTGGAGCAGGTGTCGGGGACGCCTATAAATTGTCAAGTTTTGGAGACATACAGAGATCGTGTGCGACGGGCACGTCGCGTTTTTAGTTTCGCCATGTCCGTCCGTTCGTCCGTCCGCAGCCTAGCGCAGAGACTGAGTACTAGAAAGCTGTAATTTGGCATGAATATACAAATAAGTCACGCTAACAAAGTGTTAAAATAAAATCTTGAAAAAAAAATAAGTAAAAAAGCTTGCGCAAGCATTACGAGTAAATATTATTTAATAAGCATCTACCTGTTGCCATTTTTAATCTCGAGCAAAAAAACGGCTTAAATTGTCACGTTTGTTGTATGGGAGCCCCCTTTAAATACTGTTTTTTTTTCTGTTTTTAGTATGCGTTGTTATAGCGGCAACAGTAATACATCATCTGTGAAAATTTCAACTGTCTAGCTATCAAGGTTCATGAGATACAGTCTGGTGACAGACAGCGGAGTCTTAGTAATAGGGTCCCGTTTTTACCCTTTTGGGTACGGAACCCAAAAAGAGAGGAAGATACGTGACCAAGCGCGGGCTTGAGCGCCTCAATATAGGCGCTGAGCACCTAATCCGAGTCAGTTGTCCGGCCGCCACCGATCAGTCAACACGTGTTTAAACGAGATAGCGTAATTTAAAGTTTACGCGAGTAACACGATTGCATCTTTCGCGTCGTTATTGTGAGATATATTGCCGTCTCACTTACGCAACGATGTAAGCCATCAATTGAACTCTATTGCTCCTTAGTGCATGTATATGGCATTCTTTTACAGCTGTGTGGGTGTTTGCGAGTGTAGGTGTCACGTCACGCATTATGTAATGTTTTGTACATCGATATACTCCTCTTTTGCTATAGTCTAAGGCCGGTATTGCACCTGTAAGTCCCATCTCGTAGCCAGATTTGGTAGCTGGCTCCCAAATGGGAAATTTGGTTTCCCATCTTGTAAGCAACCAACTTTTAAGAATATATTCTGAATATCTTCTGCGAGACATTTCGAAGTGCTTTATCTATATTTCCCTCTACGACGGTAGGTTAAAAGGTTGAAAAAAAAGTTTCCCTTATAATGAACATGTCATTAATAAGTTGCTACATATGCAGTTTGAAAAGTCACTGGCCTTTAATATTATAAAAAGAAAACAGGGCAGAGATTGAATTAGGACTTTAAAATTCCCGTTTCGTAGCCAGCTTCGAATCGGGACTATCCCTCCCATTTGGAGCCAGCTTTAAAACCTAGCTACGAGATGGGACTTTAAAATTCCTGTTTCGTAGCCAGCTTCGAATTGGGACTATCTCTCCCATTTGGAGCCAGCTTTAAAACCTAGCTACGAGATGGGACTTTAAAATTCCCGTTTCGTAACCAGCTTCGAAACGGGACTATCCCTCCCATTTGGAAGCCAGCTTTAAATCGTAGCTACGAGATGGGACTTTCAAATTCCCGTTTCGTAGCCAGCTTCGAATCGGTACTATCTCTCCCATTTGGAAGCCAGCTTTAAAACCTAGCAACGAGATGGGACTTTAAAATTGCCGTTTTGTAGCCAGCTTCGAATCGGAAATATCAAACCCATTTCGTAGCCAGCTACCAAATCTGGCTACGAGATGGGACTAAAGGCGCAACTATGGGTAACCAGTCACTCTTAAGTGTTAAATATCTGCACCTTAGTCTGGCATATAGTTTTTTTTCAAAACTTACAGTAATTATTTACGAGGCTGGGATTCTATACGGTAATAACCACACAATAAAAACTAAAGGCATAGAAGGAGCGATAAAATAAAAGGCAATAATTATACAGATAGCTGATATGCACAGTGTTATTAGGATTCAGTGTACCAAAAAAAGACAGTTCTAAAGGTGCAGCTACGCGAAAATGTCATGGTCGTACACTGTTGTTCTTATTATGGTAATAACGATATCGTCTTTGACGTGTTTCCGTATTGTCAACGTTTTGATAACTCTTATGTCATTTACAATAAGAGCGACTGTGACTTAAACAATTCTAAAATAAGTCAAACGCGATATCGTTATAATGCAGTAGAATGCCGACCTAAGGCCGAAGGTTAATTTGTGTGACAATGTACCGTTGTTACGCCCATGATTCCTGCGCGTGTGTTTCCTCAAATCTCAATTTTAGCATACATCGCAGTGAACTAGTGATTTAGAGCATATGTACTGTGAATTATAATATAAGGCAGAGGTTTTTGCTTCGCTTGTGGAGTTTACGTTAAGTCAGCACAGGGCCTGTATTCTACTGCGCTAAAACGATATTGCCTTTGACGTGTTTCCGTATTACTCTATAATATAGAGTACAGTAAAACCACAAATATAAGTTACGCCGGCAATCTTCGTCCACGCTGAAAGGTGCTCACGAATGCCGAAGATAAACGAACGTCAAAATCAATTCAATACAAACCTTGTCGTGTTACGCGTAAGGTAGAATATGAAATTACATTTAAACTCGTGCTTTCTCGCTCAGCTTGTGTAAATAAAATGGCGGTCGACGGCGTCGCTGCAATGGCTGCCGAATATGTGACCAATAGCCGTCGAAGTTTACTATGTATGTACTGGCTTACAATTGGCCAAAGTTTTTGAGCCTTCTAAAAAAATGCTTTCTGCGCAGGTACATCATTGTAACTTATATTTGTGGTACTACTGTACATACATATTTACATTTTATGTAAAGTTCTTTACATATTATGTAAAGTGAAGGTCTTCTGTATTACGGAACCTTCCTCACGTGCGACATAATATAGATTGACATTAATTAGACTTTGTAATAGTTGACAAACGGATTAATCTTGGTTGGAACCTTGTTCGGGAACATTGTTAAGGGAGAGCGTTTCACTTTAGCATCCAAAAGCGTTTTGTCTCTTTTAAACCCCTGACACAAAGAGGGGTATAGAGATGAGTTCTGGGTAAACAAACTGGCCAAGTGCGAGTCGGACTCGCGAATGAAGTACTATTATCTATAAAAACGGCAAAATGTTGTATTGAAGCCCCCTTGTGCTTATATGTGCTTAATAAGACGTGCGCATGGATTATCCGGTTTTTAACCGGAAAATGACTACATGAAGGTTTTTGCAAAAACCGGTTTGAAAAACGATACCGAAATGAAAAGGTTATGCGTCAAGTACATAATAACATTAATAACGGTTTGAAAATTTAACCGGTATCCGAGCCCTGAGCACAAGATCTTTTACGAAATTGAGTTATAAATAAATAAATTAATAAATAAATCACAGGACAATGTCACACAAATTAATCTAGTCCCAAACTAAGCTCTAAGCTTTGACTATGGGTACTAGACAACGATAAACTTACTAAATATAGAAATATATACAATATATATTTTCTAGGTATTTACCTAGAAAACATCCAAGACTCAGGAACAAATACTCGTGCTCATCACACAAATATCTGCCCTTACCGGGATTTGAACCCAGGACCCCTAGCTTCGAAGGCAGGGTCACTACCAACTGAACTAGCGTGTCGTCAAGTTATACCGCTAGTTTATTATTATATAAATGTCAATACCAAAACATCCAGTCGAGATCGAACATCCTTTTTATTTGACTTGTTGTATGTTATTTGTAACCTTATCAACATGCAATAAGGTTTATTTTACGGAGTATTGTTTAAATCCACATTATTTGCATACCCTCCCCTATTCTTAAGGATTTGTCGTTTTAATCCGGAAAATATTTATCTGGGCAATGCTTATTTATTGGGGATAATCCCGTTTTTAATTTTCCCGTGGGAAATTGTTTGGGATTTTAATCGGGCTATTAAAAGCGTGAGTCGGACTCTAGCACCTACTGTATGAAATATAAGAAACTTAAATCCAGCTGTTCTTAGTCATTATTATTTTAAATCCATAGACATGTCATATCTACAGAGTTTCTACGGGGTATCAAACGAAGGTCAAAGGTGGGGACCTAAATGGCTACCGAATTTAATGTTATTAGCCTTACATTTGTAATGATTTTATTTGTTCTAGCTTTAATAATTAATATTTTTTACTTTATTAAGTGTACAGGGTACAGGGTAATTTAATAGGTGCACAAATTTTAATATTTGCTTCGCTATTGTTAATCAATAACACATGTTGTGTTATTTTTACTCTAGCTTAAAAATTATTAGAGATATTGCCGATTCAATGATTCCACTAACTTAACGATATTCATGGACCCTCTAATGCAGGGGTGCGAGGAGAGGGGAGTGTTGTTAAGTAAGTTAATAAATGAAATTTCAAATTTAGAATATCAGTAGGACAGGGGCTTGTTGTCTGATAAGCTGTACATGAAATTTCAAATTTCGAATATCAATACAGTGTATCGCATACCTACAGCTTGACAACCCATGTCATCATTTCTAGTGTCACTTTGTGTCCACACGAGAAGGCAAAAGAGAGATAATTTGCAAAAAACAAAAAAAAATTGAACTCGTTTTATCGTCGTAATATATTATATTAACGATACAAAATCATATGTTACAATTTGTGCACTGATAAAAAAATACCCTGTATATTTAAGGAACTATATTCCACTTATTTAATTCTAGTACAAAATTCTCTCGCTCCGACAGTGACTGAGGAACTGTCCCTGTATCAGGCACAGATAATAACAACCTCTCATGTATGTCTCGTACATTAAGTACTTGTAATGTAACTTACTTTCCAATATTATTGTACTTTATGACTGAAATAATGACCTTCTCCTGGAGTTTCTTGCGGATCTTCTCTGCAATGATGGTCTTGTCCGAAGCGCTAGTAGATTCACTGCATATTACCGACGTGTAAAGCTGGGTACGAATCTGAGCGGCTCAGCCTGAGGCATGCTCGCCCCGCGCAACTAGCTGCTCGCGACCCAAATTGTTGCACGTAAACATGCGCGGGTGAGACAGCGTGCTTGCCGTGAGCCGAAATTTCAAAATGGCGTCGGACACGATGACAGCCGCAGCTGCGTTTGTCATAATCCACCGAATTATTATCAAAAAGAAGAAGAAATCGCCAGTGGTGGTGGAACGGCTCAGCAACTTTATCAAATATGTACGCACCTCGCCCACAGACAAGTTAGAATTTACACGTCCAAATTACGCGAGGCACGCACACCGAGGTGCCTTTGAGCACGGTCAAAAGACCGACTCTCGACGGTTCGCCGCTCGCCGCTCGCCCGCTGCTCGCGCACAGCGCGTGAGCGCGTACGAATTTGAGCAAAATAGGTGAGCCATGCGTGCCTCAACCGGTGCTCTAATTTGTACCCACCTTAAAAGAGCCCAATGGTGGCCTATTTACTGAACAAACATTTTGATTTGATTTGATTTGAATTGAGCCCCATGCATGCTCAGCGATTTTCATTTGTTAACTTAGAAGGTTGAATTTTCACAGCTTCAATAGACTCACTCGGTCTTAGTATATAGTTTTAATTTCAACTCGATACCTTCACGCATTCCCAAGATAAAGAGTGAGTTTTTTAATCATTAATAAATTAATGCCCGTGTGGTTTCCGGGTTAGAATAGTGCCACTCCATGTCTTCCCGTGGATGTCGTAAGAGGCGACTAAGGGAATAAGGGCTTGTAGTACTGTTAGGCGATGGGCTTGCAACCTGTCACTAATACACTGGTAAACATCTTAGCCTACTTGTGCAAAATGTGGGTACAGAATTATTAACATGTCTTTAGAGTTGTTGGTATTTCTGTAGCTCTGCCTACCCCACTCTGGGAATGAAGGCGTGATGTTATGTATGTGTTTGTAATAAATTAATAATAATTAGTAGTCAGTAGAATGCTATGTTATGTTAAACGTTCTCCACAGTGCTATTTAAAGGGATAGTCAAACCCTTGAACCCCATTGACAAGTTAAAACAATGAAATAGGGGCGCGAAATCATTTGTCACGGAGAGCGTTTGTCCGTTGTTACACGGCAGACGGTTAAGTATTTGCTTTTAGGGTTCCGTGTTCATAATCGTCATCAAATTTAAGAGCCAGGCTCTTGTCGATGGAGTAATTGCCACCTTTCTCTACTCTGTGCCAGCTTTTTCACCTCCTGATACGACACAATATTGGCCTTCTGACATATTTAATTAAAGTAAGTAAGCCTAGGTCTTCCTCGTTCTCTTTTTCCTTCGACTTCCCTCCAAAATATTCAAAAAGAAACTACCGTGCCGCATCAAGTGTCCTATCATCTTTCCTCTTTTATATTTTATAGTTTTTAGGGTTCCGTAGTCAAACTAGGAACCCTTATAGTTTCGCCATGTCCGTCCGTCCGCAGCCTTGTGCAAAGACTATTAGTACTAGAAAGCTGCAATTTGGCATGAATATGCATATTAGTCACGCCAATAAGGTGGTACAATAAAAAGTAAAAAAAAACTTTTTTTAGCATACCTCCCCTACACGTAACGTGGGGATGTATTTTTTTTCTCGTCTACCCTATAGTGTGGTTGGATAGGTCATTCAAAAATATTATGGGTTTGTAAAATCAGTTTTTACACCCATCTTCGCTTCCATCTTCTTCCGTGTTCATACATACATACATAACATCACGCCTTCATTCCCAGAGTGGGGGTTGGCAGAGCAACAGAAATACCAACAACTGTAAAGACTTACCGATATTTCCGTGTTCATATTTATCGTATAATGGTGGTAGGACCTCATGCAGGGTTCGCCCGGATCGCTAGTATCGCTACCATCTTATCCATTAACCTGCCGCCATGCAGCAGTGTTCGCATTGTTGTTCCGTTGTGGGGATAAGACTACCGGCTACCGGTGAAAGGCGTAGAGGTGTTCCATTGAAGTCCTCGGTCTGGGTCCATACTGGCTCACATCTTATTCATATTTTTGTTTTACTACCGATGTGTATTTATAATAATCACTCTTCATATTTTTTCCCTCATACTTTTTAGGGTTCCGTAGTCAAACTAGGAACCCTTATTTCGCCATGTCATGTAATTTGGCATAAATATGCATATTAGTCACGCCAACAAAGTGGTACAATAATCGGCTCCCGCGGAGCTCCGTCGACACTACCTACATACATATAACATCACGCCTTCATTCCCAGAGTGGGGTAGGCAGAGCTACAGAAATACCAGCAACTCTAAAAAGACTTGTTGATAATTCTGTAACCACATTTTGCACAATCAGGCCAAGAAGTTTACTAGTGTATTAGTGACAGGTTGCACGCCCATCGCCTAACAGTACTACAAGCCCTTATTCCCTGAGTCGCCTCTTACGACATCCACGGGAAGACATGGAGTGGCACTATTCTAACCCGGCAACCACACGGGCGTATTTGTCGGCATTTTTATACTTAGTCAAGAAATCTTTCTCCAATTTTCTTTCTATTTTTTTTTATACCTAGTCATTTTTACTTATAGACCCTAGTCGCCAAAAGGATGTGCGAGCCCTCGGCATACGAAACGTTAAACATTCATATCGTTTTTTCGAGACAGGTATAGATCCTACGGGTCACTAGTAGAGTGACTAGATCGAAACATTACCACATCGCAAAATGACCACATCGCTTGTAGCCAAGATCTCAAAATGACTGAGTCGTAAAATGACCACATCGCTTGTAGCCTACTTCTCAAAACGTCTGAGTCGCAAAATGACCACATCGCTTGTAGCCCACATCTCAAAATGACTGAGCTGCAAAATGACCACTTTGCTTTTTTCATTTTATGCCTGTCTTAGCAAAGTCGACGCAGCCCCGCATGGCGGGGCTGCTATTCTTGGGAAATTTGCCCTTCGGGCATTTGAAGTTACCTAACGAACCTAACCTACCTAGTAACGCAAACGAAGTGGTCATTTTGCGACTTAGACATTTTGAGAAGTAGGCTACAAGCGAAGTGGTCATTTTGCGACTCGGACGTTTTGAGAAGTAGGCTACAAGCGATGGGGTCATTTTGCGACTCAGACATTTTGAGATGTGGGCTACAAGCGATGGGGTCATTTTGCGAGTCGGTAATTTTGCGACCGAGTCATTCTACTAGTGACCTGATCCTACGCTTCCTTTCAAGGCTCCTTCTATGCCTTTAGTTCTTATTCTATGGGTTAAGATAAAAAACACACGAATTTTATAACAATCAGGGCCTGTATTCAGTTGAGTTAAAACGATATCGTGTTTGACACGTTTAAGAATCGTTTATGTCACAGTCGCCATTATTGTAAATGACATAAGAGTAATCAAAACGTTGACAATACGGAAACAGGAGAACGCAATATTAGATAGTAATTCTCAAACCATTTCTTTTATAATTGTACTTAGTTTTTAAACAATTTGCGATGCCCTAGTAGGGTCCATGTATGTACTTTTATTTTTTAAGACCACCTTGTAAATACCATGGTTATGCAAATAAATGAATATGAATATGAATAGGTCAAAAACGATATCGTTATTACCTTGTAGAATTCCAGCTCATTTATAACGCGACAGTAGAATGGAAACACGACCGCTAATTTAACCCCCCGAGCGTCGGGAAGCGTAAGTCGACGTTTGAAGTAACACGGTGGACTGGCACACCGGTTGGGGGACAAGGCGGTAATTAATCTGATAAACTAGGGATTATCACCAGAAATAGAAGTTTTTGTGGCAAAAAGAGACCTTCCGATATTAAATTTATCGATAAGTGTTTCAAATACTTTTTTAGGGTTAGTCAAACTATAGTTTCGCCATGTCCGTCCGTCCATCAGCATATAACGAATTTTAAAGGAAAACTATCACGACTAAGTAGACGTCATTGGTTCTTGAGATACAGGCAATTAAATTTTTTATACCTTCTAAAATCATCTAAGACGGCACAAATTGACTTTAAATAGAAAATTAGTTATTACTTGTTGATTTTTATGTTTGTAGTACTTAACGGCTTCGGAACCCTACACTGAGCATGGTCCGGCATGCTCTTGCCCGGTTTATAAAGTGTCATAGTAGATAGTTAACGTTCACCGGATTAAATAGAAATTAACTAAAATGCTGATCACTAACCATGGATGCAATTCAATCCAAAATAAATTTAAACCAAGAGTGCCTTGCAACAAAGGCATATTTAGGTAATTTCTATGACATTGTGTAGCGTAATAGTATCCTCTAATATAATACCTGCTCAGTTTTCAAAAAATGCATGAAAAAGACTCAAACTTCAAAATATTATAAATAGATAATCATTTATTTCTATCGTTACGTTCATGCCAATTTTAAGTTTTGAGTTACGGTGTATGGAAATTGCATGTTCATATTATACGTTGTCTTAGACATACATAATTAACTGTCATAAGAAATTACAACTTATCGATAACTTATTATCGTTCGGAAGTCTCTAGGACAATTTTGTTCGTGCCACAAAAACTTCTATCTATTAAGATTATTGTTTTATGTTAAGGAGAAGGCACACGAGCACTCAGGCCTCCCGATGGCAAGTGGAATCCGAGACCCATAGACATTTAAATTCTCAAGACATCAAATGCGTTGCCAACCCTGAGGACTAAGATGGAATGCCTCTATGCTAGTAATTTCACCGGTTGTCTTATCCCCACACCAGAACACAACAATGCGAACGCTGTTGCCTGGCGGTGGTTGGATAAGATGGTGGTAGCGATCCGGACGGACCCTGCACAGGGTCCTGCCACCGCGACAGTTTATAGAGAGAGAAAGATACCTATATAAATATTCGCGCTCATCACACTAATATCAGCCCTGAGTTTTCGAGGTTTTCTATGTATTTAAGTATTTATTTCTGTATATAAGTAAGTCAACCAACCCGTCAATTGATAAGTAACCCGTGTGGTTGCCGGGTTAGAATAGTGCCACTCCATGTCTTCCCGTGGATGTCGTGAGAGGTGACTAAGGGAATAAAGGCTTGTAGTGCTGTTAGGCGATGGGCTTGCAACCTGCCACTAAACATCTTAGCCTGAATGCAAAATTTGGCTACAGAATTATCAACAAGTTTAGAGCTGTTGGTATTCTGCTGCTCTGCCTACCCCACTCTGGGAATAAAGGCGTGACGTTATGTATGTATGTCCCGTAATATTTATTTATTAATGTTGTAAAATTTAATCAAATCTAAAGCTAATTCTGTATTTTTCCCTAGCTTAACTACGGTGCCCTAAAATGAACGGACAGACGTCGCCCTTTAACACCTACAGCGAATGTTAATAGTCAGTTTACCACTTTAATTACAGCAGGAATGCACCCAACGGGTGTAATATACCCTTAGTTTTGCCCCATATTAGTTCGCTGGTCGGCTTCACGACCCTCACGGGTAGGCAAATTGGAGTTCTAGTTGCTATTGTATTCTGCTATTTATGTTTGGCAGTCGAGGCAGGGGTTTTAAGGGACAGTTAGGATCATTCTGAACATTTTTGACCTACTATTAGTTTACAAGATATTGACTTAGTTTTTAAAAATAACGCTTTGTTCGTCAAACAAACAATTGTCTGTCTGTACGCCATAAAAAAGCTACCCGAAAAATATCTTATTACAACACGTAACAGAATCAAAACAAATATATAAATATGACAGGACAATGTCATAATGACCTAGTCGCAAACTAAGTTCTAGGCTTGTGCTATGGGTAGGTACTAGACAACGATAAACTTACTTACACAGATAAATACATACTTAAATACATAGAAAACATCCAAGACTCAGGATCAAATACTCGTGCTCATCACACAAATATCTGCCCTCACCGGGATTGGAATCCAGGACTCTTAGCTTCGAAGGCAGGGTCACCAACTAGGCTAGCGTGTCGTCAAACAGTAATGTGTTTTATTTATATTAATTGTTTTATTAAGTGACCATATACTAGATATTTAATTGTTGTTGTCTTGATTATTTTAATGTTATTTTTGTATTATTTGATTATTAGTATTTATGTTGACAATCTCAATGTAATTTATATTGTAATACTAGCGGCCCGCCAGCGGCTTCGCCCCACTGCAAAATTCTGACTTTTCCGGAGGATTTTTCAATTATTTTTGCCTTTTAAACCTTCCCTGGACTATGACAAACATTTTAAAACAAAAATCAGGCAAATCGGCCCAGCCGTTCTCGAGTTTTAGCGAGACAAACGAACAGCAATTTGATTTATATGTATATATATATATATATATATATATATATATACTAGCAACCCGCCAGCGGCTTCGCCCGATGCATTTTTTTTTCTTTAATGTCAATTAGGGGTATGAAAAATAGATGTTGTCCGATACTCAGACCTACCCGATATGCACACAAAATTTCATAAGAATCGGTCGACCCGTTTCGGAGGAGTTCAATAACGTACACCGTGACACGAGAATTTTATATATTAGATATTAGATAGATTATATTGATGAATAAATACACAAAACTAATTAATTACGCTTTCACGGCTTAACCACTGAACAGGCCCTCTATTCTACAGCGTTATAACAATATCACGTTTGACGTGTTTTAGAATTGTGTATGTCACAGTCGCCATTATTGTAATGACATAATAAGAGTTATCAAAACGTTGACAATACGGAAACAGGGCTGGGCCTCAATTCAGGTGCGTTAAAACGACATCGTGTTTAACACGTTTAAGAATCGTTTATGTCACAGTCGCCATTATTGTAAATGACATAAGAGTTATCAAAACGTTAACAATACGGAAACAGGGCAGGGCCTCTATTCAACTGCGTTATAACGATATCGTTTTTGACCTGTTTCCGTATTGTCAACGTTTTGATAACTCTTATGTCATTTACAATAATGGCGACTGTGACATAAACGATTCTTAAACGTGTCAAACACGATATCGTTTAACGCACCTGAATAGAGGCCCTGGGCCTCTACGGAATATATAATACGGAAACAGGTCAAAAACGATATATTTGAATAGAGGCCCAGGTCAAAGACGATATCGTTATTACCTTGTAGAATCCCAGCCCTGATTTCTATTAGGTACATGAACCAAGCTTTAGTTCCGGGAAAGCACGTAGCATACTTTATATTCCAGAAAATTAACCTTTTCTCTAGGTATTAGCGATAAATGACAGGTCGCCAACCGCTAGTAACTTGTAATTTGTGAAACTGTCATCAAATACAAATCAACACCATAATTACTGTTAAATTCCACCAACCCAACCATTAGTTTCTGTCACCATAATTGAAAAAAAGCGTCCCCCAGTTCAATCATTCTCCAACAAGATATTTAGGGGCGTTCTAGCAAATCATTATTTATTTATTTGACCAGGGGGCGATAGGGGTGGTTTTATAAATTCTTATGGTATAGTTTCTTGGTGGGGTACTTAAGATCGATATGTTTTGGTGTCGGTAGTGTATTTTTTAACCCAAAACAGAAGTGTTATAGTTTAAGAGACTGTATACGAAATTTTGCCGAATACGCTACTTTACGTTTTTTAGGGTTCCGTAGTCAAACTAGGAACCCTTATAGTTTCGCCATGTCCGTCCGTCCGCAGCCTAGCGCAGAGACTCTTAGTACTAGAAAGCTGTAATTTGGCATTAATATGCATATCAGTCACGCCAACACAGTGGTACAATGAAATGTAGAAAAAAAAAATTTAGGGTACCTTCCCTACACGTAACGTGGGGATGTATTTTTTTTTCTCGTCTACCCTATAGTGTGGGATGTCGTTGGATAGGTCTTTCAAAAATATCACGGGTTTGTGAAAACAGTTTTTCGATTAAGTAATCCGTTTATGAAATATTAAGCTTTAAAGGTAATTTTTGTTAAACTCAAGTGTTGTCGTCGTCGTCGTTCCCCTTCCCCCTACAGCCTAAACTACAAATACTAAAAATCTGAAAAAAATCTCAAATGAAAGAGCATATAATGAATTTTACAGGAAAACTATCACGGCTAAGTATACATCATTGGTTCTTGAGATACAGGCGATTAAATTGTTTATACCTACTAAAATGATCTAAGACGGCACCAATTGACTTTAAATAGAAAATTAGTTTGGGTCCAATTCCGATTACCGTTGTCTAATTTTAAACGTCTGTAAATTTAAATTTATAAACGTCAAACGCATACAATTCGACCTGAAACCGGTGACTGTTTTGTGAATTTTGCTGTAAGAGGTTTAGAATATCGCATATTCACGAATCGTTTTGACGTCTAAAAGGTACGAAAAAAATTACAGTTTATTGCTGTAAAATGAATAATTTATGAATAATTTTACCACCTTCATTTATTTTTTTTGTGTAAAAAAATATTAAATAGGTATTTTTTTCTAGAAAATGGGCAAAAAAATGTTTTTTGATTTCGGCTACTTAAAACTCTCGTTCATAAAATTGAAACAACAGAAATAAACTTCAGTTCAAAAACACATGACTAAATCTCGCATTAATAAAAAATAAAAAAGTAGCTCATTCATTTGTAACCCATTTGTTCGATCATAACTGAAATGTTATTTCACCTCTTAATGTGTATGCGTGTATGAGTCAGTCAGTGTTCTCCCAAATGAATGGACCGCGTTTGGGACTAGGTCAATTTGTGTAACATTATATGATAATATAATGTCAGGGGACAATCTCACACAAATTGACCTAGTCCCAAACTAAGCTCTAGGCTTGTACTATGGGTACTGGACAACGATAAACATACTTATATAGAGAAATAAATACTCAAATACTTAGAAAATATCCAAGACTCGGGAACAAATCTTCGCGCTCATCTCACAAATATCTGCCCTTACCGGGACTTGAATTCAGGACCACTGGCTTCAGAGGCAGGGTCACTCCCAACTAGGCCAACGTGTCGTCCCGTAATATTTATTTATTTTGCATGGACACCTTCGTCGTCACACCTTCCCGGAACAAATATTGGGGCTGGTTTCGCGGCGGAGTCACGAAGACCCTCAAAAGGCGCAAATACAGTCAACGTGATTGAAGTTACGTATTTGAGCCTTTTGGGGTCGAAGCCTTAGGACCGTGGGGGCCAGGAGCACACCGTATTTTAAAGACCTTTCTAAGCGCCTGGTCGACGCAACTCGTGACCAAAATGCTGGCCTTTACTTGGCACATAGATTAAGCATTGCCATTCAACGTGGCAATGCTACCAGCATTTTGGGATTGATGTCCAGTGGTAGCGGTCTGTTATAGCTTATGTTGTTTTTCCGTCTCCTCACCAAGCGGTTCCAACGGAAGACCAGCGCTGGCTTTAACGTCTAACTAATGCGGAGTTGGGACCGTTTCGCAACAATTTCTCTGCGTCTTGTTCTTTTTGTATCTATGTAATGTAATTTTGTATTGTTGCGAATAAATGTCTCTTTATCTTTACTTATCTAAGTTTGTGGTTGTTTAATCTGCCTTGTTGACAAATAAACTTAGTCCCCGATAACACCCTCGCATGTAAAAATCTGTTCGACGCAAGCGCCTAAACCAATTTTAGTTGTAAATCCAATCCACAATGTAATAACGGCCCCCGGCGTTCATTCTGACTAGCCCTCCTAGGGTAGTTCAAGTGTTACAAATCCATGGCGAAACTATAGCATAGTTTAAACTTTTATATTACAGAGAGAGTAGGCATTGAGTGCTCGTGTGCCTTTTCCTTGCTTTAAAAAAAAAGCAATTTACAGTACAAAAGTATTATACCATTCTACCAGCTAAATACACTTAGGAGTTACGGGTCACTTAGTACAAAATTTCTATAGAAAGTGACCAGTTTTCATTGCTTTTGACCAGGGCTCGGAACCGGTTAAAAAATACTGGTTAGTACCGGTTTTGCTCCGAACTTTTCCAGGGAACGCGAACTTTTTGGGAACATTATTTTAACCTTAATTAAACGGTTTAATCCACGAGCAGCGAGTCGAGACACCAAGAGCTTTGCACTGAATAAAAACACTAAGCGGCGCTTGTTTATGGTGCGTGACGTGTGTCTAGTTAAACCGGTTGTTTTAGCTCTATACCGGGTAAAATTGAAAAGGGCTTCGATGGTTCGGTCATTTGGAAAGGATGGATGAAAAAAGATTGACGAAAGAAATATACAGTGCTAAAGTGAGTGGAAGGGTCGGAAGGGGGCACCCTAGGCGTACTTTTTTGAATCAAATCGGGGAAATACTGGAAAAGGGCCGAATCTTAAGTACCCGAAACCGACGTGCATGCATGACTCGATGTATGAATGTGGAAGAAGCGAAAGAGCTTTGTCATGATCATAGCAGGTGGAAAGAAGTGGTCTCTGCCTACCCCTCTGGGAAACAGGCGTGATTTATGTTTGTATGTATACCGGGTAATCCGAAAAGAACTTTGTATAAAGGTTTCTCTAAAACCCGGTTTATGCGAACAGAACCGAAATGAAAAGGTTTTGTGGCAAGTACCTACATGATAACAGTTTGAAAACTTAACCGGTATCCGAGCCCTGCTGTTGACTATATTTTCAATCCGCACCGCTAAAACCATTTATGGGTACGTTCGGCTTATTGATTCCTCAACTGAGGCAGATGATCCGATTTGCCCCCCGCGAATAGAGCACTCCCTCTATAGCGTATACAGGCTGTCCTGAAATACATCGTAGACCCCATGCTGTACACAGGGTGTCCGAGTCCAATTCTTTTAAATAATACTTCATGCGGCAGTTTGATTGCCATCTCTAAAATAAAAAGAAACCATATCAACTAAAACTTCGTAGCAATCTTAACCTTATTGCTAAGAGAAGAGGACTAAATTTACTTTGGTAATTGAGTCTGAGATAGTGTTTATTGGTTTAGAAGGACAGGAGACCTTGTGTGGTTGCCGGGTTAAAATAGTCCACGTCTTCCCGTGGGTGTCGTAAGAGGCGACTAGGGAATAAGGGCTTGTAGTACTGTTAGGCGATGGGCTTGCAACCTGTTACTAATACACTGCTAAACATCTGGAATGTGCAAAATATGATTACAGAATTAGAAACAAATATTTTTTAAGTTGTGATGCTATGTATGTAAGGACAGAAGACTGGTCGGTATGAGCTCGCTGTTCAGTGGTAGTAGGTATATGATCTTGGGCAGGGTCCGTCCGGATCGCTACCGCCATCTTGCCCTTTAGTTGTCCACACAAGGAAAACAGAGGCCGAACGGAGGGCGTATTGCCGTTACAATGCTCGTAACGTAACGCATTCTCCAAAAGGCCTTCTGACAGAGCGCAACAGTGTTTGCATTGTTGTCCAGTGTGGTGATAAAACAAAATTGGCAACGAATTTGCAGTGTTAAGATTGCATTCTTGGGATTGCTAAAATAGTAGTAAGATTTTAGCAGTTGTAAAAGAAATATTAGATATTTTTCATGCATTAATGTAGCCCAAATATGACAATGCAAGTGTCTTTCTTAGTGAAAAATACGAATTAAATAAACTACCGATCTCTTTTATAGCGTATTTGGTTCCAGCATTTTAATACTTTATGAATTGTATCTTATCCATACTAATGCAAAAGTACCTAACTCTGCTTGTTTGTGTCGCTTTCACAACTAAACAGCTAGACCGTTTTTGATCCAATTTAGTAAATAAATTGCTTCACTAAAAAGTATAAAATAAAATAAATGTTTTAAAAAACCAAAAATCCGCCTGTAAAAACGCAAAAAGTAACTTCTTTTAAAATTGTAGCACCTACGTATTAGGTTAGTCCCACTGAAGTCGGCTTTTATGGTGAAAATGTTGTGGTCGCCGACTTCAGTTGGACTAACCTAATACGTAGGTGCCTACTACTGCGTAACTACTGTGTTATGTGTGGCAAT
The DNA here is from genome assembly GCA_949316455.1 of Acleris holmiana. Taxonomy (NCBI): domain Eukaryota; kingdom Metazoa; phylum Arthropoda; class Insecta; order Lepidoptera; family Tortricidae; genus Acleris; species Acleris holmiana. Next base: position 791,302 of record OX438790.1, on the reverse strand, counting down.
AAATCTTTTTCTGATTCTTATTCTGATACTGATCAAAAAATACATAAACGGTGTATACTAGACTTAAACCCTTTATCACTTGATCATCAGAAGACATCCTTTTTCACTAGGAGCCCAGAAATAGTGTTAGATAGTTTTAAACACCTTGTTTCTCATGCCCACTCAAATTTGACGGCGACTGTACATGTACGTAGGTACTAGCTGCGTTTATTCTACGGGTATTGATTCCAATTGAACCAAAGATAATTCGTTTTGCCGCGCGTGAATAGTGCACTTACATCCCCCTGTGTTATAAACAGGATGTCCCATTTTATACGAGTAATGTAACGCAATATTTATTTGGATGCCTGTTTTTGTTACCGTAAAAAGGCTGAATAAATAAGTTTTTTAAGAGGATATAATATCTGTTAATTGAATTATGATTTTGTATAAGGATTAGTGATACAGTTATTTACTGTAACACAAAAAAAATACAGTTATCTTAATAGGTTCCTTAATCGACGACACGTTGGCCTATAGTTGGTACTTGGGTGTCTTCTATGTATTTAAGTATGTATTTTTCTATATAAGTAAGTTTATCGTTGTCTAGTACCCATAGTACAAGCCTAGAGCTTAGTTTGGGACTAGGTCAATTTGTGTGAGATTGTCCTGGGATATCATTATCATTATTGATACGATTTAGGAGAAAATGAAAAAAACATATAAAACGCAATACACTGATAATTGACCCGTTTTTAAAGATTTTAAAACTTATTTTAAGGTTTACATAGATTGTTTCTTTCGGCATCCTCATTTAACTCACGTAATATATTTTTAGACATCCAAATTTTGTGAGCGAGGGTTTTGAACCCAGGACCCCTAGCTTCGAAGGCAGGTTCACTACCAACGATGCTAGCGTGTCGTCAATAATAGTTTAGTTTATTTATTGCATAAAATAATTACATTACAAATTACATTAAAATTTACATGCATTGATCTATGTTCGTCAAAATAGGTACAATAATTAAAACAAACTCAAACTAATGAAACTCAAAAAATACATTCGGTTTTTCATGCATGTTCCTATTGCAGCACATTCCATTAACTGAAACTGGTTCAAAATTGACTGTCAAGGCTTGACCTGAACTGACATACAAACAAACATTGCCAGTTACAAAAAAACTTGTAAGAACATTTTTAAATGAATTTTCTTGAGTTTAGTGCTGGTAGGACCCTGAGCAGGGTCCGTCCGGATCGCTACCACCATCTTATCCATTAACCAACAGTGTTCGCATTGTCGTGTTCCGGTGTGGGGATAAGACAACCGGCGAAATTACTAGCATAGAGGCATTCCATCTTAGTCCTCAGGGTTGGCAACGCATTTGAGGTCTTAGGATTATAATCTTGAGAATTCAAATGTCTATGGGTCTCAGATTTCACTTACCATCAGGTGGCCTGAGTGCTCGTGTGCCTTCTCCTTAACATAAAAAAGCATTAAATGCTTACTTTTCACGAATAGCTGGTTCCCCTAATCGCGGAGTAAACGTTATTATGTGTATGTACTTATACACGGATGATAGATTTCCTCAATTGAACCGTAGATAATCCGTTTTGCCGGCAATAGTGCTTTTTCACTCCCCCAAAGCGTACACAGGGTGCCCGTTTTTTGTATGGAAAAGAGGCCAAGTGCGACTCGGACTCTCGCCCATGGTTACATAGCAGCAAGACTATTTATGACATATTAAAAAAACTAATTACTAGATCTCGTTCAAACAAATTTTCGGTGGAAGTTTTGCATGGTAATGTACATCATATATTTTTTTTATTTTAGAAGTTACAGGGACACACATTTTACCACTTTGGAAGTGTCTATCGCGCAAACTATTCAGTTTAGTTTTTTTTTATTAGAAACCTCAATATCATTTTTGAAGATCTATCCATAGATACCCCACACGTACGAGTTTGATGAAAAAAAATGTTTCAGATCTAAGTATGGGGAATCGCCAAAATTTATTGTTTTTTTTCTATTTGCGGAAAAAAGTGGCCTTGACAAACGGACGAACAGACAGACAGACGGACATGACGAATTCATAAGGGTTCCGTTTTTGCCATTTGGCTACGGAACCCTAAAAATGATCCCGTGAAAGTGAGGTGATATTTTTTATCTATACACATAAATTGGTAAAAAAGTCACGGTGTTCTTTTCCTAGTAAACTAAAACAAATTTTTAAAGAAATCAGACCATTGTCACTCATACTATAAATAAAAAAATAAACTTTCAATTGAGAAAAAGCTTATAAACGTACGCTTTTTATTAAAAAAACAATAGTTACACGTTATTTTCACGAGCATAAAAACTATTTGAACACCATAATACGAACCAAAACACCCTTGTTAGCAAATCCGCCGCATTAAAAAGAGCACATGCTGCAATATATCCTATCGCACAATCGACCTTATAATCATCCTCATACAATTCTATTTGCTTCCCTATAAAATTACACTTGCGATTTTTTTGTGAAGCATTCCTTTTGCATAGGGTGCTATCATGGGGAAGAAATAAGAAATAGATTTTGCGGAACGGAGGGTGGAAATGTTAATTGGAAAAAAATACTTGAAGATTTACGCGTGACTTCAGACTATTGCGGTTAATGCGGTTAAAAGGTTTTACCGACTTTAGAGTGGAAGGTAAACTTTGGAATACCGATTTTCAATTTGGAATAAGTAAATTATTCAGGCAAATCGAACAATGCATTTGCAGTCGGTTTTTTTCTAGTGCAATAACTAGCGTATGCATTCCATCTTGGTGTTTGAGGTTGACGACGCGTGTTTTTTAAAGCAACTTTAAAAAAAGGGGAGGTTATCAATTTGTTGGGATTTTTGTTATGTATTTTACCCGATTACTTAAACTGCTGGGCCGTTTTTTAGGGTTCCGTAGTCAAACTAGGAACCCTTATAGTTTCGCCATGTCCGTCCGTCCGCAGCCTAGCGCAGAGACTCTTAGCACTAGAAAGCTGTAATTTGGCATAAATATACATATTAGTCACGCCAACAAAGTGGTACAATTTTTAGGTTACTTTCCCTACACGTAATGTGGGGATGTAATTTTTTTTCTCGTCTATACTATAGTGTGGGGTGTCGTTGTATAGGTCTTTCAAAAATATTGCGGGTTTGTGAAAAAAGTTTTTCGATTAAGTAATCCGTTTATGAAATATTAAGCTTTAAAGAGCTAATTTTTGTTAGACTCAAGTGTCCCCCCTACAGCCGAAACTACGAATACTAAGCGCATTTAAATGATTTAAATATATGACTATGCCTTTCCGCGGTGGTAGGTTCTTGTGCAGGGACCGTCCGGATCGCTACCACCATCTTATCCATTAACCACCCGCCAAGCATTCACATAGTGTTCCGGTGTGGGGATAAGACAACCGGTGAAATTACGGCATAGAGGCATTCCATCTTAGTCCTTAAGGTCTGCATTACATTTTTTAATGGTGGTAGGTCCCTGTGCAAGGTCCGTCCGGATCGCTACCACCATCTTATCCATTAACCACCCGCCAAGCAACAGAGTTCGCATTGTTGTGTTCCGGTGTGGGGATAAGACAACCGGTGCAATTACTAGCATAGAGGCATTCCATCTTAGTCCTCAGGGTTGGCAACGCTTTTGAGGTCTTAGGATTATAGTCCTGAGAATTCAAATGTCTATGGGTCTCAGATTCCACTTAGGCCTACCATCTCCTTAACATATAAAAAAAAAAAAAAAATTGCAGCACGCTTTGTCTTAACGCTTAAAATACCAAAGTCATAGGAAATTACGTAGTAAACAAAAACTAGCCAATAACAGAGATTTAACTGCTCCACTATAATTAGCTAAAACGACCGTTCATTGTTCTAAATGCTTCCATCGTTCCACCGGCATCGCATATTTGATTAAACCCGCCGTTTTGTGCGGAAAACACGAAATTTCTAGTTATTAGCTTCGTGTTGCTGTTTAGGTATTCAATCGAGTAATTCTGTGCTTTCAAATTGGATTTGGATATTGTAAGGCTAGTTTATTTAGGTACATGCAATACGTTCTAATAATTTCAAAGTGTATACTTATCGACATAAATAAACACGACGACACGTTAGCCTAGTTGGGAGTGACCCTGCCTCCGAAGCCAGCGGTCCTGGGTTCAAATCCCGGTAAGGGCAGATATTTGTGTGATGGGCGCGAATATTTGTTCCTGAGTCTTGGATGTTTTCTATATATATTGAAGTATGTATTACTCTATTTAAGTATGTTTATCGTTGTCTAGTACCCATAGTACAAGCCTAGAGCTTAGTTTGGGACTTGGTCAATTTGTGTGACATTGTCCCCTGATATATTTATTATTTTTATTTATTTAAATAACGAGGGAAGGTCAGACAAATAGGGAACACGCATAATTTTTACCTACTGTAAATGTTCTCAGAAAATGCAAAGAAACGTTACGAAATAACAGGTAGTAAGGGCTCCTAGCCCCTTCCCCACTTCTCTATAAAATACCTTTTGATGAGGTAAAATTTTCCGTAAGTCACTCAGGTAAGGTTATCTTAAAAAAGCAATAAATAGGCATCTATGCATATATTAAAGAAGATTCTACAATTTTCCCAAAATATTGTAGATTTTCATTAGTTTCTATTCCTTTTTAAACCATAGGAAAGTAGAGATTTCAACGAACAAAAAACACATCGACTTTTAAAAAAAAGCAGATATTTTGAAAAATAAACATATTTTAAATAAAAATAAATACGGTGTGTTTGGGACATAAAAAGGTAAGTTTTTACCAAATTTTGTAAAAAAAAACCTTTTTTGTGAAAGACTTGAATTTTTCACATACATTTTGAGGTTATGTGAAAAAAGTGTAAATACGAAATCGAGATTAACTGTTTACACCATCCTTTCCACTTCCCGACCTTAGATCGCCCGTAAATTATTTTTCCTTTAATTTTTGTTATATTCTCGTCCTTTTCCAATGGGTTTCCTCCTACTATTATTTTTTTCGGTTTCACAAATTATCGACCGGTAGGCTATAGGATAAGGTGGTTGTAATGAGGTCCTCCCACCACCACTAGCATACCATGAATAGGTCACCTTCCATTTTAATGTTTAATAGTTCACTTAGAGTACGGTTTCGAAATAGTTGAAAGTAGATTCAGATTATACGGACGGATGGATGGGCTCGCCCCACTAACAATATCGTGCCGCATCCAATTAATGGAAAGCACTTTAATAATTAATACATACATAAATCACGCCTGTTTCCCAGAGGGGTAGGCAGAGACCACTTCTTTCCACCTGCTACGATCCTGACACAGCTCTTTCGCTTCTTCCACATTCATACATCGAGTCATGCAAGCACGTCGGTTTCGGGTACTTAAGATTCGGCCCCTTTCCAGTATTTCCCCGATTTGATTCAAAAAAGTACGCCTAGGGCTCCCCCTTCCAACCCTTCCACTCACTAATAATAATTAATAAAATTAATTAATAATTAATAAAATTTATAATAAAGCTTAATAGCAAACATCATACTAAAACAACCTCACTTTTTCTTGAGTGATTTTAATCCATTTTATATCATCATGTATCTTGTCTATCTGCATTTGGATTCCGTGAAATAAAAGAGCTTACGTCAAAACAAAAAAAAAATGGCGTTCGCTTCCACAGCTTAAAAAAAACAAAATTAAAAAACTAATGCAAATTAACAATCAACTATAATAAATTTTTGGCCTATTTGTTTTCCCTTGATATATATTTTTATATTTAAATGCAGATTTCCGCTTTCCAAAGTAGAGGTCGCAGTTCCTTAAAACCGAATACCGTTAATCTATAATAATTTGAGAATTCTCCATTTGGATTTAGGATTAATTAAAGAAAGAAAGAAATATACTCTCGCGGTCAAATAATACGGGTGACAGTGCGTTTTTCATACAAACTAGGCTATTTCGAAGCCTTGGTTCCTGGCCAGGGGTTTTGAGTGAGGTTTAATGGTGGATACTCCGAGGTTCAATAGAGATCAAAAGTTCTTAAGATACCTAACTGATCGCACAATCAGTTAACACCACAGCGAGAGAGTTTGGGTCAGCATTTGGATTTCCTTACATGTTATTGCCATTTTAGATGTTTTTCTGAACATGCGCAATTCCGGCGTTAGCCGCAGATTCAATCAGTTGGGTATCCTAGTCACTCTGGAAGTCCTGTATCGATGCTCGGGGTATCTATCATCAGATGTCACTAAAAGCATCCCCTGGCGAGGAACCAAGGCTTCGAACAGACTCTTTAGTATGAAACACGCAGTCTAACCCGTATTATTTGACCGTGCAAGGTCCGTCCGGATCGCTACCACCATCTTAGGAAGCGACCACACCGGAGCTTAACGGTGCGTAAATTAACGTCAAAATTAACTCCATGTGTGACCCATTCTTTTGTTTATGCAACGTCACCGTTTTAACGCGTCGGTGTGGTCGCTCCCACATCTTTATGCCGCCAAGCATTCGCATTATGTCCCCAACTGGTGAAATTACTAGCATAGAGGCATTCCATCTCAGTCTTCAAGGTTGACAACGCATTGGCAGTATTAAGATGTTGTCTCGAGAATTCTATGGGTCTAAGATCCCACCATCAGGTGGCCTGAGTGCTCGCTTTAATTCTCTTTGAATAAAAAAAAATAATTACCAACCATTATTTCTTCATCTAGATTTACAAATAACTCCCTAAAATCCCACTAATAATAAAGCCATTTTGTTTTTATAATGTCTTGTTATATGTAACAAAGAACGGGGAATAGAACCACTTTACTATTTGTATTTGGATCCCCCCTCAATAGCTGAGGCGGTAACTCGGCGACAGATGTCAGGTTGTTGGATTTGGACAACTGTTGTAGTGTTGATGCAACAACATGTTTGGGGTGGTGCTGTTTGATGTGAATGATATAAACAAATAAATACCAGGGGATAATCTCACACAAATCGACCTAGTCCCAAACTAAGCTCTAGGCTTGTACTATGGGTACTAGACAACGATAAACATTTATTATTATAGAGAAATAAATACTTAAATACATAGAAAACATCCAAGACTCAGGAACAAATATTCGCGCTCATCACACAAATATCTGCCCTTACCGGGACAACTTAACTTTACATTTGTATTGATTTTATATGTGCTCATTTTAATAATTATTCGTCAGCTACGATCCACTGACAATCTCACACTCTCTAGCCCTCTTCACCGAACTGGCTTTATGTCCACCTCTTTCGCCCTTCAAGCAGCACGACTTTGGAACGACCTTCCCCTTAAAATCAAGCAAGCTCCTAACAAGTATTCCTTTAAAAAGAAAGTTCGCGAATTTCTTAGCAGGTAGAATAGTCATCATCTTGATATTATGATTGCTTTATCTGATTTTTTTTTTATCCTCTTATTATTATATATTATACATTTATATTATATATGTATTTATGTTATTATAGATTATTGATATGTAAGTGTATGTGTATTAGTTACACCTTATGTTGCACCGCCACTACAAGCTCTGCTTTGCCCAAAGGTCAACTGGTAGAGAATGCCTTACGGCATTAAGTTCACCTTTTGTATACTAAGTGTAATCTTTTGTGCAATAAAGATTAAATAAATAAATAAATAAATAATGCTTTATACCTTGTAATATAACTTACTTTTAAATATTATTGTGTTTTATAACCCCTTCTGCTGGAGTATTTTGCAGCAGTTCTCCTCAATGATGTTAATCGTCAATACTTTATAGCCCGTGTGGTTGCCGGGTTAGAATAGTGCCACTCCATGTCTTCCCGTGGATGTCGTAAGAGGCGACTCAGGGAATAAGGGCTGTAGTATTGTTATGCGATGGGCTTGCAACCTGTCACTAATACACTAGTAAACTTCTTGGCCAGATTGTGCAAAATGTGGTTATAGAAACATCAACAAGTCTTTTTAGAGTTGTTGGTATTTCAGTAGCTCTGCCTACCCCACTCTGGGAATGAAGGCGTGATGTTATGTATGTATGTATGTACTTTATTGCATTACATAATGAGTACAGGTTGAAATACAGTTAATTGATGTGCATTATGAACCTGTCGGACACAGTAACGACAGAGGAGAACTTATACAAGCGCTGGTAGATTCACTCCATATTACCGACGAGTAAAAGAGAGCTTTTTTTCTTTCGTTTTACTTGGTAGCCATGCTTACAGACAGATACGTTATTTTTTAAACGACTTCAAACAAGGAGGCGGTTATACGTTCACTTTTTTTTTGTATGTTCACCGATTACACCGTCAATTGTGGACCGATTTTGAAAAAAATGATTTGGTTTGATAGAGTATACTTTTGAAGTGGTCCCGTTGTCACCAAATCTAAATCTGATGAGTGAGGAATTGAGGGAACTCCTCAAATATTGTAGGCAAACATAAAGGGATTTTAGTATTTTAAAGTATCATTTGGGGAAGTGGAACCGATGATGAAGACCACAGATGGCCATCGGAACTCCTCAACGGTACCTATTTCAAGGGTGGCGATCAGATATCTCCATTAAGATAGTTGAGCGACTACAATGAAGAATGTTTACTTGTGGAAATATGACTATGACTTTCCGGCGGCGTTGCTTGCGGCGCGCTTGAAAATTAAAGTTTCTATCAACTAGTAAGTGGGACTACGGAACAGCGTATTATGATCACTAAAAAGTATAAAAATAAAATAAATGTTTTAAAATACAAAAAAACTGCCTTCAAAAACGCAAAAAATATCTTGTTTTAAAAAATTTAGGCAGCCACCTAATAGGTTAGTACTGAAGACGGCTTTTTTGGTGAAAATATGGTGGTCGCCGACTTCAGTTGGACTAACTGGTAGGCCTACAATTTTAAAAGAAGTTAATTTTTGCGTTTTTTGAGGCGTGTTTTTTGTTTTTTAATTGACTTTACTTTGTATATTTTTTCGTTGTATCTTGTTTCAGTGTAAAAAAAAACAGTATATTTCTATTGACACTTCGTCTTGTCAATGAAGTACTTTTTTTTTTTAATTATTTTAATACTGAACTATGTTTCCTTTGTTCGCAGATGAGGCGCGCGCGGCGGCGTGGCTGAGCGATGGAGGGCAGCTATCTCGTTCTCGCCGCGCTGCTCATAGCGGCGCGGGCGCAGAACAACAGGAGTAAGTGATTTTCTTCCGTTTTCAAACTAGGAAAGAAACCCTCGGGCCGGGAGTGCCATGATCCGAACAAAATATTGTTTTGCTAACATATTAGCAAAGATGCCGTCCACTGCGATTTTCGAGTATAGAACACGTTTTTAGTAATTTAAGTCTTTTTAAAAATTAATGATGTTGTCCCCCCCAGCCGCCCGTAAGCGAATGTGGGGGATGTTATCTATCCATCAAGGAAAACATGGGCCCTAGCCAAGATGCAAACGCTCCTAACGTTTTTCTTTTCTATCGCTCAAAATGTATGGGATGACAGTCGACCACGTGATTTAACGAAACGCACGAGAATGTCATCCCATACATCTTGAGGGATAGAAAAGAAAAACGTTAGGAGCGTTTGCATCTTGGCTAGGGCCCCATGTTCGAGTATTTTTGCTAACGAAAAACGTTTAGGCCACAGCATACTTTCTTAGGAAAACATGTCCGGGGTAACTCATTACTTCATCGAATTTCACCTCTTCGAATCTATCATATCATCTAACGCTTTTAACTGCTGAAACCATATTGATTTCAGGGTATATTAAACATTAATTATGTAGGTTAGGTTAGGTCAGATGTTTAAGATGCCCTGAAAACACTGGTTTCAGCAGAAAATAGAGTTCAATGAAATGAAATTCGATGAATTGATACATTCGATGAAGTCATAGACAGCTCAGTGGTGCTAGACAAGCTGCATTTGACAATCGTTAGCGATTATGTTTCGATTGAAAAATATATGGAATTGACGTAAGTGTCACGTTACTATCTCGGTGGCTTACGTCAATTCCATACATTTATCAATCGAAACATAATCGCTAACGATTGTCGAATGCAACTCGTCTAGCCCCACAGGTTAGGTTATAAAAACACGAAAACAAGACGCAGTGGACCCGGCTTAAGATGACTGTCTGTCTGTATGTCACACCCACTTTATCTTGGAAACAGTTGGTCACAAAGCTGAATTTTGTCCAGATTCTCTTATAAATGGCTACACTTCAGGCAAAAAAAAACACAATAGCAAGTCCCAAAAAATAAATTTTTGACAAAAACTTATCAGACACCGTCCTGCCGTCACAACACGCAGCACACAAGAAGTTATAACAATAGAGAATGGAATCTGTTAGGAAGTAACGAATACTATAACGGAACCCAAAAACATTTACCGAACTACCAACTTTCCGGAAACAGGATAATAACAAAACAGCGTAATGCCAACAACACGTCAGATTTCCGCACCGGCAGCACAAACATGGCGTCCACACGAGTTCCGGTCGCGTTGGAAGATGGCGGCGCTTGACGTCATCGGCTAATAGTTTTAGGAGTTATTTGTAGATGATTTATTATTTATTTTCTATAAGAGGTTGGCAACTTAGACTAAAGCAAAAGGGAATGCAGTCGCCGTACAAACCACTAAAATAATGCGTGACGCCGCACCTACATTCGCAAACACCACACACACAGCTGAAAAAGAATGGCATATATACATGCAATAAAGAGCAATGGAGTTAAATTGATGGCTTACATCGTTACGTAAGTGAGACCGCAATGTATATCGCAATGACGACGCGAAACATGACAGGGCCTCTATTCAGGTGCGTTAAAACGATATCGTGTTTGACACGTTTAAGAATCGTTTATGTCACAGTCGCCATTATTGTAAATGACATAAGAGTTATCAAAACGTTGACAATACGGAAACAGGTCAAAATCGATATCGTTACAACGCAGTTGAATAGAGGCCCAGGTCGCGTATATGCAATCGTGTTACTTGTGTAAACTTTATATTACGCTATCTAGCTTAAACACGTGTTGACTGATCGGTGGCGGCCGGACAACTGACTCTATTAGGTGCTCAGCGCCTATATTGAAGCGCTCAAGCCCGCATGCCTGGTCACACATCTTCCTCTTTTTATTTTCATCAAAGGTTGGCAAGGTTTTTTTTTAAACGTGATTTTTTGGAGTGAAGTTGACCACATGGTGAAATTTTAAAGGGCCTTACGCGATGTTTACCAAAATGATCTACATTATGCAATTAAATGGATGCAATTGACATCAGATTATAGAGTCACAAACTTTGTTTTTTGAAAAGGTGTTCCGAAATAATCAACCTTAAAGAGGCTTATCTCGAAAGCATACAAGTTTCTGATTATTATTAACTTAGACCCCGTATGGTTGCCGGGTTAGAATAGTGCCACTCCATGTCTTCCCGTGGATGTCGTGAGAGGCGACTAAGGGAATAAGGGCTTGTAGTACTGTTAGGCGATGGGCTTGCAACCTGACACTAATACACTAGTAAACATCTAACCCTACTTGTGCAAAATGTAGTTACAGAATAGAACACGCATAACTTGTTTTCTTACGCTCTCTGGTAAGTGATATGAACAAGAGGAAAAACTGTATAAGCGAAATGACTGTCGTGTAATTTTTTCATAATGTATGAAGCTTTAAAAAGTCGTAGTTCAGGCCCCCTGCAAAAACACTACACAAAATCGACGACAGCAATGACGTCACAGCTGTTGTTCCATTTTAAAATATAAGGACTTCATAAAGAAATTTTGCATTTATTTCGTAAATTAAGTACTGTGTTTAAGCCAATATCGTTGAATTAAAATATTACGTAAATAAAATGAGCATGCTGAAACAAACAATAAATAAATATCAGGGGACAATGTCACACAAATTGACCTAGTCCCAAACTAAGCTCTAGGCTTGTTGTTACTATGGGTACTAGACAACGATAAACATACTTATGTAGAGAAATACATACACAGAAAACATCCAAGACTCAGGAACAAATATTCGCGCTCATCACACAAATATCTGCCCTTACCGGCATTTGAACCAGGACCCTTTGGTTACGTCACCAACTGTATAATTACCTGTGTTCAGCAAATAAATATTTTAATGTTTGATTTTTTGATTTCAAACCTGACCACGTTTGTCAATATTTCAGAGCACTATTGAGATTATTTTCAACCACGTAGCATTAACAGCAATACACGAAACAATTACTCCGCCCCGTGTTAAATAAGCTAAACAAAATGGCGGCCGGCGCCTCACTTCCGGCGGCGGCCATATTTATTACTTCCGGCTTTGTCTGGCCAAACGACGACAGATAAAGGTTCTAATTTGAATTCTAATAAATCTTTAGGGCGATAGCGGCAAGAAGCTAGGAGTCGTAAGTATTGGACGACATACTAAACTGCATTATTAAAAAAACCGGACAAGAGCATGTCGGACCATGCTCAGTGTACGGTTCCGAAGCCGTTAAGTATTACAAACATAAAAAGCAACAAGTAATAGCTAATTTTCTATTTAAAGTCAATTGGTGCCGTCTTAGATGATTTTAGTACCTAGGTATAAACACTTTAATCGCCTGTATCTCAAGAACCAATGATGTCTACTTAGTTGTGATAGTTTTTCTTATAAATACGTTATATATTCTTTATTTTAAGATTTTTTTCTCTATGCTAGTAATTTCACCGGTTGTCTTATCCCCACACCGGAACACAACAATGCGAACAATGTTGCTTCGCGGGTGGTTTCCATAAACCGGTGATAGCGATCCGGACGGACCCTGCACAGGGACCTACCACCATTTAAAAATGTAATGCAGACCTTAAGGACTAAGATGGAATGCCTCTATGCCGTAATTTCACCGGTTGTCTTATCCCCACACCGGAACACTATGTGAATGCTTGGCGGGTGGTTAATGGATAAGATGGTGGTAGCGATCCGGGCGGACCCTGCACAAGGTCCTACCACCAGTTAGAAATACCGCGGAAAGGCATAGTCATATATTTAAATCATTTAAATACGCTTAGTATTCGTAGTTTCGGCTGTAGGGGGGACACTTGAGTTTAACAAAAATTACCGCTTTAAAGCTTAATATTTCATAAACGGATTACTTAATTGAAAAACTGTTCTGACAAACCCGTAATATTTTTGAAAGACCTATCCAACGACACCCCACACTACGGAGAAGACGAGAAAAAAAAATTACAGCCCCACGTTACGTGTAGGGGAAGTACCCTAAAAAATATATTTTTTCATATTTTATTGTACCACTTTGTCGGCGTGATTAATATGCATATTCTTGCCAAATTACAGCTTTCTAGTACTAAGAGTCTCTGCGCTCGGCTGCGGACGGACGGTCGGACTGACGGACGGACATGGCGAAACTATAAGGGTTCCTAGTTTGACTAGAGAACCCTAAAAAGCGGCCCAATGCGAGTCGGACTTGCCCATGAAGGGTTCAGTAGCAGCAAGACGATTTATGACGTTTTAAAAAAAACTTCTTACTAGATCTCGATCAAACCAATTTTCAGTGGAAATTTGCATGGATACATCATATATTTTTTTTAGTTTTATCATTCTCTTATTTTAGAAGTTACAAGGGGGGACACACATTCAGTTTAGTTCACTCGCAAACTGTTCAATGAAAATGAAAAAAATCGAGTTTCAGTTCTAAGTATTGAGAACCCCCAAAATGTATGTTTTTTTTTTCAATTTTTGTGTGAAAATCTTAATACGGCTCACAGAATACATCTACTTAACAAGTTTCAACAGTATAGTTCTTATAGTTTCGGAAAAAAGTGGCTATGACATACGGACGGACAGACAGACAGACAGACGTGAGACGTGACGAATCCATATGGATTCCGTTTTTTGCCATTTAGCTACAGAACTCTAAAAAACTTTCAAACTTTGTGCTAAATCCAAGAGGGGTGGGTTGGCCAAGCCAAAATTGGGTTTGATGGATTGTATGTGACGCTTTCACGGTAAAACTGCAGGCCTCTATTCTTGTGGTGCACTTCGACCTCCGACATGTTATCATATAATAATAGCTCTAATTTACTCGACAGAAATGGCAACCGAATTAAGAACAACGGGATAACATGGGTGTCCGTGTGGTTGCCGGGTTAGAATAGTGCCGCTCCATGTCTTCCCGTGGATGTCGTAAGAGGCGACTAAGGAAATAAATGCTTGTAGTACTGTTAGGCGATGGGCTTGCAACCTGTCACTAATACACTGGTAAAGATATTAGCCTGATTGTGCAAAACGTGGTTACAGAATGATCAACATGTTTAGAGTTGTTGGTATTCTATAGCTCTACCTACCCATCTTTGGAAATGAAGGCGTGACGTTATGTATGTTTAGGATAACGTAGTCCGGTCAAATTAGATATAAAAATAGTGATCAAATAACAAAAATTCCGAAAGAGCTAAATTTGGGCGACTTCTACCTTTGAAAAACTTTTTCAGCACACATGGGATTAATGGGGACTTTTGTCTCTTTATTTCTTCTTTATTCCCAAGGTCTCTACGAAAATTTGAGTAGGGCTTATTCCACCTAATTTGCATAATGCCTAATTTACAAATACTCCTAGATTTCAAAAGGTTTTAGTGTCAAAATACCTAAATCCCAGAATGCCTAACTTTTTGTCTCATGACACCTTAATTTGAATACGGCTGAATTTTAAAATGTCTTATTCTCATCTTAACTTCACAACAGCTTTATCGCAGGATACCGTAGTTTAAAACAACCAGGTACCAACATTTCTAAATTTTAAATAGGCTTACATTGATGTACCAATATTATAAAGATAATGCAAACGATTTAGGCATTTTGAAACTGTGTGATTTTGGCATTCTGTAGTTTTCAGTTTAAGCTATTTTGAATTTTTTTCGTATCTGTGATTCGGCATTTTAAGGACAAGTACATTTCAATATTTAGGCATTTCGGACATGAGATGTTTCAGGTCAAAGTCATTATGACTTTTGTTCATTTTAGGAATGAGGCCAATTGATATTCGGGTATTATGAGCCCATGGCAATTTGAAATTTAGTTAAATTAGTAAATTAAGTATTATAAAAATCAGGCATAAGCCCTACTCGAAAATTTAGGCATTTCGCTCAGTCGGAATTTTTAACCGTTTAAAACATGTCAAAGGCATGATTTTAACCCTAGACCAACCAAGTGTGGACCCGTTAGTTTTATCTCGACAATCATTTTGTGCAAACTACAGTATAGCCTAAAACAAATCTGGCCCCCAAAATGTTTCAACTTACTTCTTGTTGTGCCAAGAGTTTCATGATAATGGTGGTTGCAGATGATGGGCCACGCTTCGTCTCCCGAGGACACTCATTCAGGACCGTGGTGGGAGATACCCTGCTGTTGCCGTGCCAAGTCCAAAACTTGGGTAAGTCTATCAAGAGTCGCATACGGCGAATGGTGACCAACACAGAATGGAGAAGTGATGGCAAAAGAGGTAGCAAATTATTGAATGATAGTTATTTGTGTAACAATAGAGCTAAGTTGTTTTTTGCTGCGAGTGCTGATTTTGAATCCCGAGCAAGCGAAGGATTCTAGGTCAGAATACAATACAAATACTCTTTATTAAACACCAAAAATTAAAAAAAAAAACAGAACATGGAACAGTACATTTAAATCATAGGTATACAACAGGCGGTCTTACCGCTAAATAGCGATCTCTTCCAGACAACCTTGTAAGAGAAATAACTGAGGAGACAAATTCATGGCAGGCGGTGTAAACTAATTCGTTTAGAACTCTAAATAACTACAAGAAACAATTAAATTATTTCAATTTTGAAATTAGAACTATTTATAAATAGGCTAAATATAAATACATAAAGTAAATAATTGAATAAATACATACTAAATACATCTATATAATATATACATACATACATCCTCCAAAAACAGCCAAACAATGACAACAGACGAAGCATGAGATAGAACAAAGAAAAAAGTAAGGGAGATAATAGAAAAACTACGGAAGTGATAGAAAATGATCCTTTAGCTTGCTTTTAAAAATGGCAACAAACTTAGCACGTCGTACCTCCACAGGCAAAGCATTCCATAACCTTATCGCCTTGATGGTAAAAGAATTTGTGTAAAATTTAGAGGAAGAAAAAGGAACTGACAGGAGAAGGTTTGTGCAGCGAGGGATTCAAAGACACTAGATACAAATTACTTTGGTCTTGTTTTGCACTTACAGCGACATCACCGACCGCCCGCGTGGTGCCACCCTCGACCACATTGTACATTGTACATTTGTACATTGTAATTATTTTTTAATTTGATTCACTGTCTTTAAACAGCAATACCGGCCTTTTTGATGTGCTGAGATGAAAATGTAATTTTGTGTTTGGATTTAAACCGTGTGGTTGCCGGGTTAGAATAGTGCTACTCCATGTGTTCCCGTGGATGTCGTAAGAGGCTATTAAGGAAATAAAGGCTTGTAGGACTATTAGGCGATAGGCTTGCAACTCGTCACTGAAACACTGGTAAACATATTAGCCCGATTTTTTAGTTTCAACAAGTTTGTAGTTGGTAATTCTGTAGCTCTGCCTACCGCGCTTTGGAAATGAAGGCGTGATGTTATGTATATATGTATGATTTTATATGCGAACAAATGAAAATAAGGGCAGGACAAAAACTTTTTTTTTATGTTAACGAGAAGGCATTCGAGCACTCAGGCCACCTGATGGTAAGTGGAATCTGAGACCCATAGACTTTTGAATTCTCAAGACTATAATCCTAAGACCTCAAATGCGTTGCCAGCCCTGAGGACCAAGGTGGAATGCCTCTATGCTAGTAATTTCACCGGTTGTCTTATCCCCACACCGGAACACAACAATGCGAACACTGCTGCTTGGCGGGTGGTTAATGGATAATATGGTGGTAGCGATCTGGATGGACCCTGCACCGGGTTCTACCACCACTAAATTAAATTCACTAAAGAAGTTAATCCATTAGAAATATCTTCGCTTGATTTAATTTTATTCAAATCTTGAATGACAAACATATATATTATTTAATAAAGTAATTAATAATGCCCAGTGTGGTTGCCGGGTTAGAATAGTGCCACTCCATGTCTTCCCGTGGATGTCGTAAGAGGCGACAAAGGGAATAAGAGCTTGTAGTACTGTTAGGCGATGGGCTTGCAACCTGTCACTAATGCACAGGTAAACATCTTAGCCTGATCATGCAAAATGTGGTTACAGAATTATCAACAAGTTTAGAGTTGTTGGTATTCTGTAGCTTTGCCTACCCCACTCTGGGAATAAAGGCGTGACGTTATGTATGTATGTATGTATTAATAATGAAATGAAAAATAAATAAACTGGCACGTAAATGAAAATTAACAAGCATAAATATTTTCTCCGCTCCGCTTATACCTCTGAATGTCGCTGATTTTCAGTAAATTATGGTGATTAAATTGGAATATAAAACATACAAACGGGCGCTCGTGGAATAGTGCCAAAAATACTAAGATAATAGTGACTGCATTTCGATTTTGATGCCTTGAGGGAGGACGAGATTCGAAAGATTTTTGAAATGGTCAAGGTTATCCAAGGTCCTATTATCCTGTATCTTTCTTCTACGACATATGGGTATGTATGAATTGTATTGTTATCTCCCGCAGGATCCCTAGTTCTGCTATGGCGGCGTGGTCCCGCAGTCCTCACGGCTGCCAGCCTCATGGTCACGAGAGACGAACGGTTCCGTCTAGTCGATGGCTACAACCTGCAGATCACTGACGTCGGGCCACAGGTGGGTGCTAATTCTGCAGTACTAAGACTCTCATACCCTAGGTTTAGGTGTTAACACTAGTAAACACTATTAGCAAGTGGGGTGGTCATTTACTATCGCGGGAATAAACGGTAGATTATTCGCATTCATGATAAATTCGAAAGGTCCAAGTAGTGAGCCTTGAGGTACTCCAACAGCAAATTCAAGGCTTGCAACCTGGTGTTTTTGTAATATTACTTCAAGAGTAGAAATTGCTTGAGATACTTTTTTCTGGGTTTGTGTATTGCGGATGTAGTTATTTAAAGGTACATTACTTAATGTACTTTATGAATTAGCAAACATATCATAGTCGAACGACAAACCTTACAGCAATCGCCTATAGTGTGTAACAACTGACATCGGTGCTTCTTTTCTACGTCATAGTTTCAAGGTAAAGGTGGATTCACAATTCGAGTCATATGTGAACCATAGTGAGTCCACCTTTAGGCGTTGAGTTTTAGATGTGTATTTTTTGGGTTCTCTATTGGATGGCATAAAATTATTTGTAATAATAGTGTTACGCATAATTGCTTTTAGCCGAAAAAATGATGTGCATAATCATCTTTACGCATATATTATTACACATAACATTAAAAAGCATAAATACAGTAAGCATAATTGTCATCAAGACTAACGTCAAATAGCATAATTGCAAAAAGTCATAATAATTAATTGGCATCAATACAAAATGGATATCATACTAACCTAACCTAACTTAATGTACCTAACGTGACCTAATTTATCCTTAAGTATCTAATAATTATTAGCCCAAACAATAATATGCATAATGTGTATTAGTCAAATACAAATTAGTCCAACTAAAATTATTCTTATAGCCTAATATGCTAAAAAAGGAGTATGCTAAAGTATTATTATGCGACAGTACAATTATGCCAATAAAAATTATGCGAAAAAATATTAGTTTAAAACACATCATGCGATCCAAGGGGATCCATATTTTTTGACGTCTTACAAAAAAAAACACAGATAGTGTATTCTCTACCAGTTAACCAAATAATCATACAGAAACAAACCAAAGTGGGGCACAGAAAAAGAAAGACAGAAAACAAAACAAAGAACATATTTACAAAATGAAAATACTTTATGCAAAAAGTGATAATAAAACAATAAATGTTCGTAACATTTATATATCTATACTGATCTTATAGATGTGAAAGTAACTCTGTTTGTTACGCTTTCACGGATAAACCGCTGAACCAATTTAGATGAAATTTTGTATGGAGATAGTTTGAGTCCCGGGGAAGGACATAGCGTACAATTTATCCCGAAAAATTTAACGGTTCCTGAGGAAATAGCGATAAACGACTTCTTTGTGGATGGAGTCGCGGAAAACAGCTATATAAATTTAGATATACATACATAAATTAATACACTAACAAAGCTGGGCTTAATTTCCTTTTACTCCCTTCCGTTGCTGTTCGCTAAATCACTCCCAAAAGGAAAGATATTAGTTGTTACACATCAAAAACTTCAAACCCTCATTTATTGACTCGCTCGGTAATAAGGTCATAACATTTGCGATATTACACGCCCTCCTCGTCACACAAATTGGTGCTACATATGTATGAGAGCGATGACAATTTTCTGCATCATTATCTCGGGGATGAGAGCTTATTTAAATATTCTTTGAATAAAGGGGTGGATATATTGGACGTCAACACTATTCATGGCATTAGCCTCGTTCTAAAAAAATATATTTAATACATACATACATAACATCACGCCTTCATTCCCAGATTGGGGTGGGCAGAGCTACAGAAATACACACAACTCTAAAAATACTTATTGATAATTCTGTAACCACATTTTGCACAATCAGGCCAAGAAGTTTACTAGTGTATTAGTGACAGGTTGCAAGCCCATCGCCTAACAATACTACAAGCCCATATTCCCTGAGTCGCCTCTTACGACATCCACGGGAAGACATGGAGTGGCACTATTCTAACCCGGCAACCACACGGGCTAATATATTTAATAGTATCGTAATTATGAACACCGTGTGGTTGCCGGGTTAAAATAGTGCCACTCCGTGTCTTCCCGTGGATGTCGTAAGAGGCGACTAAGGGAGTAAATGCTTGTAGTACTGTTAAGCGATGGGATTGCAATCTGTCACTAATACACAGGGCCTCTATTCAGGTGCGTTAAAACGATATCGTGTTTGACACGTTTAAGAATCGTTTATGTCACAGTCGCCATTATTGTAAATGACATAAGAGTTATCAAAACGTTGACAATACGGAAACAGGTCAAGAACGATATCGTTATTACCTTGTAGAATTCCAGCCCTGGTCTAACTAATCATGGTCTGATTATGAACAAGTATTTTAGGAGTTGTTAGTATTACCTACCCCACTCTGGGAATGAAGACGTGATGTTAGTGATTGATTAAAGTTGTCTCTCCTGTGGTCAATAGTTAAGAGCTTGTGTGCATACAAGTTATGTTTTTATACGATAGGTCTAAAGCAGTCCTGACGGCGTTTTTGCGGAAATGGGCTTAGTCAGAAAATTAGGCCTTAAAAACCTAATTATATGTATGTGATTATAAACCATCTAGCCTGATGTTTTCAAACATTTCGCTCAAAGGTTAACTGGAAGATCCCTTAAATTGATAGCTTCACCTTTGTTCCTTTTGTGTTTCTATTTTGTTGTTATCCTGTTAGTACAATAAAGTATTTAACATACAAACATACACCCCACTGTTTGGGGTGGGGGTTTAAAAAGTATCCTGTGGACGACACGCTAGCCTAGTTGGGAGTGACCCTGCTTCCGAAGCCAGCGGTCCTGGGTTAAATCCTGGTAAGGGCAGATATTTGTGTGATGAGCACGAGTTTTTATTCCTGAGTCTTGGATGTTTTCTATGTATTTAAGTATATATTTTTCTATAAAAGTATGTTTATCGTTGTCTAGTACCCATAGCACAAGCCTAGAGCTTAGTTTGGGACTAGGTCAATTTGTGTGACATTATCCTGTGTGATTTATTTAACAGGACACCTTTTCCATAATCTTTTTGTCAAGGTTTTGACACCATCAGATAAAGTCGACCATTTTTTTTTAAATTAAAAAAAATCCTTAGTAAGTTAATTAAAACACTTCACTCCTGAACAAACTCCACCCACAATCTTCCTATAGACAATCCAACTCGTTTTCCCTCTAAAAATACAACCCGTATTTTTAAACGTAAAAAATGCAAAACAACCATCTAAACGGTAATTGACAGGGGAAAATATGATAATCGCCACATAAAAACCTTTGTGGTGGTTGCCGCTCGTTATTTTTTATGTGTGGCAACACTGAGGTACGATTTCCCGCGCAATTTTCGGCCGCCATCTTTGCGCGCTGGAATTGTCTTTTTATTTCTCTCTCCGATAATTTGCTGCTGTTGGCATTTTATTGAGTTTATTTATTACTGGTAAAGTTTAATGGTGTTATTATTTAATATTTAACTTAAGGTATATAAATCAATGTTTAATAGGGATTGACTTCAAAAATCTAGCACTATTCAAATGAACTGAAATAACCAAATTTACTACAACGCATCTTTTTAGGGTTTCGTAGTCAAACCCTTATGGTTTCGCCATGTCCGTCCGTCCGCAGCCTAGCGCAGAGACTCTTAGTACTAGAAAGCTGTAATTTGGCATGAATATACATATTAGTCACGCCAACAAAGTGGTAAAATAAAATGTAAAAAAAAATTTTTTTTTAGTTTCCTCCCTTACACGTAACTTGGGTATGTATTTTTTTCTGGTCTACCCTATGGTGCGGGGTGTCGTTGGATAGGTCTTTTAAAATATCACGGGTTTGTGAAAACACTTTGTTTGACTACGTACTAAAATCATCTAAGACGGCACCAACTGACTTTAAATACAAAATTACTTATGACTTGTTGATTTTTATGTTTGTAGTACTTAACGGCTTCGGAACCCTACACTGAGCATGGTCCGACATGCTCTTGCCCGGTTTTTTTTGTTAGGATATATAAAAACCAGGTAAGAGCATGTCGGACTATGCTCAGTGTCCCTACAGTGTGCTCAGTGTCTCAGTATTCCGAAGACGTTAATTGCTACGAACATAAATAACAACAAGTAATAACTAATTATCTATTTTAAGTCGATTAAGATGGTTTTGTAGATATAAACACTTTAACCAATTACGAGTAAGTCTACTTAGTCATGATAGTTTTCTTTTTAAATTGATTATATGCGTTTTTTTTTTAAGATTTATTTGAGATTTAGTATTTGTAGTTTTGGCTGCAGTGAGGGACACCTGACTCTAACAAAAATTAACACTTTTAAGTTCAACATTTCACAAACGCATCCCTAAGGCCGCTTCGTGACTTGTCGGTATGCTTGCAGTAAAACACGGAATCAGCAAGGGTTGCTAGGCAACCAGTGGCATCTACCAATCAATGTGCAGCGTGTACGCCGCCTGTACGTTCTACTGCAAGCATACCGACAAGTCAGGAAGCGGCCTTAATCAAATAGTATTTTTCACAATCGTGTTATAATAGAGAGCTTTTTAGTCGAGTACCGTGGCCTAAGTAAGGTACGAGATTAAAAAGTTTGATTTTGACACTATAGTGAACAATACTTTTTGTACGAGTTCATTAAAATTAATAATTTAAATCATTAATACGAGTACCTATATAAAAAAACTAAATATCGTAAGTACTATTTGTCTAGTTCTACTATCCGACTTCTTTTACCACCGGCGTCCGTAATGTTGCAGTACTGTGCCAAGGTAAAAATACTAGCCAATCACAAAGCGTATTTTTTTTTAATGCCCTGGTTACAGCAGAGATTTTTGACAGATGACGCGATGCTGCCACGTTCCAAAACGCCATACATTAGCAATTTTGTACCGCATCGAGTCTCCTTAAACAAGGGCACATATTATTTAAATACGAAGTTCTATTTTCATATTTTTTTCGGTTGTCTAGAGCGTATTGAAATAGTTAATTCGGTTGTTTCGAAGTGACATAGACTATTCAACGATGAAAAGAGTGACGTTACAGTATTCTCTATGAAATCTTAATACACAGATTTTAATCGACGAGTACAAAAAAATGTTTTAACGAACTCGCAATTGGGGTACACGAGGAAAAAAATCATCACCACTTTCACTTGTAGGGGCGATACACTAAAAATATTTTTTTTAAAATTTTATTTTACCGCTTTATTGGCGTGATTTATAATATGCTAGTACTACGGGTCACTGAGCTAGGCTGCGAACGGACGGACATGGCGAACCTATTATAAAGGTTCTTAGTTTGACTACGGAACCGTAAAAACCAAAATCAAAAAAAAAAAAAAATCAAAATGTTTATTCAGTGAATAGGCACCCATGGGGCTCTTTTACACGTCGGTAATATGAAGTGAATTTACTAGCGCTTCAGATAAGACCATCATTGCGGAGAAGAAAGCGCCAAGAAACTCCAGCAGAAGGTCATTTTTTCAAACATAAAGTACAGTAATACTTAAAAGTAAGTTACATTACAAGTACTTAATAAAGTAATAAATAATAATGATTACAGCTTGAACAAATAAAATCAATACAAATGTAAGGTCATATTTAATGACAACCCCACTTTCAGGCTGGTACCTCTTAAACGGCTCCACCGATTTCAATAAAACCTAGCTAATATTCATTCCGAGTAAACTAGCTTTAAAAACGCATCTGGATCAATCTATCTGTTAAGGAGCTAAGATGTCACTGACAGACATATTAAAATAACATGGCTTACAAATAACATTTTCGTGACTTTGGGTATTTTACTACATATAAGTAGCAAATTTCGTCGGCGAATTTAGCCAAAGTGGCAGGTTTCTCTGCTTTGCCTTACGTGTCGACGAACTCAACTCATCTGGTGTGATGAGCGCGAGTAATTGTTTCTGCGTCGTAGGTAGATTAGGTTTGGTCTTTTCATATCGGGCCCCGGGCATGAACAACCGAGAAATAGCAGCTCCGCTAAGCGGAGCTCGGTCGACTCTGTCAAATTAGATTTTAGAATGGGATAAATTCGACTGATAAATTAACCGAGTGACGTTTAAAATTACATCAAAACAAAGCTATTTACGAATACTGAGGCATTAAATTAAGGAAATTGATGAGTCGCCGTAAAAATATCCATGAAATAATTGCGTTCGCGAAACTCTATAAGGGTAAGGACCAAAAAGTTGGCCACGCTAACTCACTCAATTAAATTTTCTATTAAACTTTTCCGTTGTGACACGAAAATTAGCCATACATTTGTAGGTATAATTTTCGTGTCACAACGGAACTTTTTTCACTTTTGTTGTTTGTATGGTTAACTACGCTTAACTATGGTCCAACTATTTGGTCCTTACCCATAAACAATTTGGTTGTCTAGTACCCCATAGTACGGGTGCCGTTTAGTTTGCATTAAAACATTTAGCATAAAACAAAAAATAATGAATAATGCCACTTAACTACGTTTAAAAAGCATAAAAACAAAGTGCATAATTTTGTCAGGCATACGATCAATTAATTTATCACAACAGTCATTTTCTTATTGTTATGCATTTTAAATCAATTTATTATTTCTAGGTTAGGTTAGGTAGATTTGTGACTAATTTACTAGAAGTCAAAGACGTGAGAATTGACATAGTTTTTAATCGTCAACTCATTATGTTTTAAAAAATTATGCATTTCCTTGTTATGCATTGTAATGGTTATATAATGTGCATATACAGTTAGAAATTATGCGATTCCTTTTATGCAAAATGAAAGTTAGTACATTCGTTTTAATGCAAATCATTACCCCCATACAAGCCTAGGTTATAGTTTGGGACTAATGTCGGGTTTCTATATTCAGACCGCGGATAGATTAGGTTACTTCAAATTCAAATTCAAATTCATTTTTTTTATTGCGTGGTTATGGGTATTACAGTTGTTCTTATAAATAGATTAGAGTTCTCCAAATCCTACCTCATAGAGGCGTACAACATTATAAACTTAGATCTAATTATAGTATTTGTATTAGTTCTTTAACAACCAATCAGTAGCTACGAATATATTGATTTTACATAATTAATATTACTTATTGCCTAACATTATTTTATTGAAATGAATTTGTCAAAACTATATACTTCGATTAGGTTATACGCGGTTTGAATATAGGAACCGGCTGTAAGACTATTCGTTTGAATAATTAATTTATTATCCAGTTATATTAAACCCTCTGCGACTGACGTGACGTCTATCAGACATCGCCAAAAAAATCGCCTTATAGCGTGAAATATCTCTGAATCGCTCAGAAACCTTTTCTAAAGACTCGGGGCATTATAAACTAACCTATGTTAATAATTCTTGTTTTTTTTAACTTATTCAAGTTAATTAAGTATATATTTTTCATTTAAAAGCCCATATACAATGTTAATTATAAATTCTACATCAAAATTGAATAATCATGCTATACACTTAATAAACAATACTTATCATTGACCCGTTAGTATTTTTTCTATATTTTATCAAAAACGACGTCTGACAGACCTCAGTAGAATGTTTCTAAGAAAGTCACCTCAGTTGCAGAGGGCTAAAAAAATCGCGCTAAGCTGAGTCAAAGGCAGTACCTACCAAGTCATTAATTAACGCAATGAGTATAAAACCTAATGGAAAGAAAATAGAACCTTTAAAGCAATTTAAACCCGAAATAGAATAACCCAAAAGACATTTTGGAGCCAAAGCCATCTCGATCTAATTTGAGATTGCAAAGCGATCTTAAAGAAATCATTTCTCAGTTTACGACCCCGATAAAACGTGGATCGATCGATTTTGTTTTACATTTATCGATTACAACCTTTTTGGAAGACATGTTCGTAAATTACTATGTTTAAGCCAATATCGTTGAATTAAAATACATACATACATACATACTATCACGCTTTTATTCCCAGAGTGGGGTAGGCAGAGCTTGAAATACCAACAACTACAAAGAGTTGTTGGTAATTCTGTAATCACATTTTGGCCAAATAGGCCAAGTTGTTTATCAGTGTATTAGTGACAAGCCTATCGCCTAACAGTACTACAAGCCCTCATTCCGTTACAAAATAATACGAATTAAAATATAACGTAAATAAAATGGACGCTGTTTCGCAATAATGTGTCAACCTACAAGTATTTAGCCTCGGTGCGATCGTTGTAGGTTGACGTTTTTTTGCTAAATACTTGTGGGTTGACACATTATTGCGAAACGGCGTCCAAATGAGGATGCCAAAAAGAACAATCTAAACATTAAAAGAAGTTTTAAACTTTTAACAAGTTTAGATTGTATATAAAATTTTAACAAACGGGTCAAAACTTAGTGTGTTGCGTTTTATATACTTTTTTTACATTTTCCCCTAAATCGTATCAATGAAACTGAATTCTTATTTTCATGCATGTTCTCTATTGTCTTATTATATTTAATTTTTCGTTACTAACCTAAGTTTTATGACGCATTGTTTCTTAGTACTGTAATGTCATATAAGCGAATTTTTCAATAAATAAATAAAAATAAATCCGTGTGGTTGCCGGGTTAGAATAGTGCCACTCCATGTCTTCCCGTGGATGTCGTAAGAAGCGACTAAGGTGGATGTCGTAAGAAGCGACTAAGGGAATAAGGGCTTGTAGTACGGTTAGGCGATGGGCTTGCAACCTGTCACTAATACACTAGTAAAACAATCACAGGCCAAGAGGCCTGATTGTGCAAAATGCGGTTACAGAATTATAAACAATTACTTTTTGAGTTGTTGGTATTTGTAAAGCTCTGCCTACCTCTGGGAATGAAGGCGTGATGTTATGTTATGTGTTATGTAGGTAAGTAGACATCAGTGATATTAAGTACCTAATAGTACATTTTGATACAAGTGCGGAAAGTATGTCATTTTACACGAGTCCCGAAGTATCTTGGCCCGAGCTGCAAGCGAGGGACAAGACTCGAGACGAGTTAAAATGACAGTTCCGCACGTGTATCAAACGACGTTTATTTTATACATTTGCGAAAAAATATCAATGAAACAAAATAAATCAGTAAATAAAACTATTACAAGCGACAATTTTACTTTTAATTGACACAGACTTTATGAAATGGCAACAGTTGTGACCATTCAGCCAAATAAAAAAAAAGTCACAGTAATTTAATTACCTATATTTAAAAATCAAAAATCCATTAACCAGCTGTAATCCATAAAGGTGGATTCACATTACGCCGTACTGGGCTGGGCCCGGTTTCGGCATGGTGTAATGTGAATTTTTACCTTAATACGCAACTATCTAATCATTCGTAATACCAGATTGAGCCATCTTGATGAGAGCTGTTTTTTTTAATATTACCTAGATACATTTAATGTGTGTATGTATGTATGTATGTATTTAATTGTAATATTTTAAATTATATTACCTATGTATAGTCTTAATGCTAAATGACGTAATCAAAAAGTGGTTGAACATGCAAACTCTTTGGTTGGATGCACGGCTTGGAAGTTGAAACAAAACTATATTTAAAAAAAATGCAAAACTATAACGCACTAGTGCGTAATATCCAACTTTCCGCACGATATACAGCTACGAAAAGTACCACTTTTTGAGCAACTGTGTTAAAAAATATTTATTTTACCTATTCCAGGACGCAGGTGACTACGTGTGTCAGATATCGGACCGCGTGGCGCGTGACCAAGTGCACACGGTGGAAGTGCTCGTCCCGCCGAGCGTGCGCGCTGCGCCGGAGTCGCGGCACGCAGCGGCGCGGCGCGGCGGCGCGGCCGTGCTCGAGTGCCGCGCGGCTGGCAACCCTGTACCAGCTGTCACGTGGCACAAGCTGGTAAGTAGTGTCCGACCGAAATTTCGGTTTCGGTTTCGGTTTCGGCCAGTTTCGGCCAAAAAATCAAGTTTCAGCCCGAGTTTCGGTTTCGGGCAAAAACGGCCGAAACTTACAACATCGTACCTTCGGGTCGCGCTCGGCTAACGTCGGGCGCGCTCGGCACGGCTGGCAATATGGCGTCGCTCGCCTGACTCCGCCGGCAACTACCTAAATCAGTGCGCTTTGCTCGTGTAGACGTGTCAATACGTGTTGTGTTGTATATATGTATTTTTTTCACTTTATAGGGTAGTTGAATTTTCAAACAGAACCTCTGTAACTGTGCTGAAATTTAATTGTGATAAATCTTTGAAAGTAGAAACCTGTAATTATAGGTTGGCGAGATATTAATTTTAGAAAAAAACGGGCTTAGTAACATTTTTTTGACTTTTTAAGGACTTTTTTTTTTTAAAAAGGTTCGGTTTCGGTTTCGGTTTCGGCCGAAACTACAATGAAACCGAACCTTCGGTTTCGGTTTCGGTTTCGGCAAAATAACATGTTTCGGTCGGTCACTACTGGTAAGCCATAATCCTCTTTCAAATCGGTCTGTATGAGAAAGTCTGAAACTATATTACTTATTATTATTCTAGTTATGGCATTTGACGTAGAGACCTCGTCGTGTTGTTCTCCTAGACTTATTATTTTTAGTTTAATGTTATTAGCCTTACATTTGTATTGATTTTATTTGTTCAAGCTTGAAACATTATTATTTATTACTTTATTAAGTACTTGTAATGTAACTTACTTTTAAGTATGACTGTACTTTATGTTTGAAAAAATGACCTTCTACTGGAGTTTCTTGGCGCTTCTTCTCCGCAATGATGGTCTTATCTTAAGCGCTAGTAAATTCACTTCATATTACAGACGTGTAAAAGAGCCCCATGGGGGCCTATTTACTGAAACATTTTGATTTTGATTTTGATTTTATAAGACATACAGACGAGGTCTTAAGCAACAAATGTCACTGTGAAACATAATGTCTAAAATTATTAAAATTGATTGTTTTCATATCCTTTCATTTATTTTAGTAGTTGTTCGAAATGACTACATTTTTTTATGGCATCGAGAAGGCAAACGAGCACGCAGGCCACCTGATGGTAAGTGGAAACTGTGACCCATAGACATTCGCATTCACAAGACTGCAAGTGCGTTGCCAACCCTGAGGACTAAGATGGAATGTCTTAGGGTTATAGTGTTGAGAATTCAAATGTCTATAGGTCTCAGATTCCACTTACCATCAGGTGGCGTGAGTGCTCGTATGCCTTCACATTAACATAACGAAAATTCGGCACTATTTCGTATACGGCCTCTTAACCTACGTACTGTCTTCTTCCAGCCGTGTTGTGCCGCCCAGAACGCCAGCGCCCGCCTCGCCGAGGGCCCCCAGCTGCAGCTGGCGCGGCTCGAGCGCCGGCACTCCGGGCGGTACGCCTGCACCGTCGACAACGGCGTGGGCCCCGCCATTGTCACGGAGTTCCAACTGCAAGTGCTATGTAAGTTCTCAAATATCGCATTCAAGTACTGTTTTCTCGACCTTACTAAAACCGGGCAAAAGCTGCCGGGCCATGCTCAGTGTAGGGTTCCGAAGACGTTAAGTACTACAAACATAAAATCCACAAGTAATAACTAATTTTCTATTTAAAGTCATTTGGTGTCGTCTTAGATGATTTTAGTAGGTATATAAACACTTTAATCGCCTGTATCTCAAGATACATTTGTAGGGATAATTTTCGTGTCACAACGGAACTTTTTTGTCGCTGCCAATTTTTAAACTTAAAATTCAGAAATCACTATTTGAAAAGCAGTTAAAAAATGGTTAAGGAAAAAACTCTTTTTTTTTTTGTTTTTCCTTAACCCCCTCTTTTATATATATACCCCAAAAAATCCATTTAAACATAAAACTCAAAACAATATGCGGTTTTCGGAATGCTCTGTTTGACTGTTTGATTATTTGTTAATTACCTACTTAACCTCGTGGGGCCTGGGTTCAATATCGATCGTTCGAATTATGAACCTTGAGTCGGTCAACTAAAGTATAAAATATTTTTTTCCAATGTCATAAATAAATAAATAAATATATATATTACATTAGGCCTCAGGAGGATAATTAATAAACGATATTATTATGTAATATAATTACCCCTGTTTTTGTATTAAAAGTACGACACCTGAATGTTGTCCTTGTAGAAAGTTCCTGTTCTGTGTTAAGTTTTGTTATATATTTTGTTTTATAAATTATAATATCGTGATGTAATGCAGTGTACCCTTAAGGCTTAAGCATTCACACATGGAGAGGGAGGTGCAGGCTGAAAAACAGCGCTGTGTAGACCCCGTCTCACAGCACACGCTGAGTTCTGAACCTTTTGCCGTAGCATCTATGAGACTTGTAGTTAATACTTTATATTTTATCTTACTTGAAATAATCTGTACAACTACTGTGTTATCTGTGGCAATAAATCTTTTTCTGATTCTGATTCTGATTCTGAACTACGCTTAACTATGATCCAACTATTTGATCCTTACTCTTTTAGAGTTGTTGGCATTTCTGTAGCTCTGCCTACCCCTGGGAATGAAGGCGTGATGCTATGTATGTTCTAATATTACAGGGTTACTCTGCAACGTATTTGATAAAACTTATTAAACATGGTATTGTTCTAGACCCTCCAGAGATCACCGTGGAGAGGTCCTGGGTGCACACCGGTGAGGGGTTCCGGGCCGAGCTGCTGTGCACTGTGCTGGCAGATCCTCCAGCTGAGGTGAGATCTTCAGGCACTGCCATCAGATCTGAAATTCTACACGCAAAAAACTTACACTTTAGCCTAATTTAGTGGTGGTAGGACCCTGTGCAGATCCGGATCGCTACCACCATCTTATCCATTAACCACCCGCGAAGCGACAGTGTTCGTAATGTTCCGGTGTGTGGATAAGAAAACCGGTGAAATCACTAGCATAGAGGCATTCCATCTTAGTCCTCAGGGTTGGCAACGCATTTGAGATCTTGAGAATTCAAATGTCTACGGGTCTCAGATTCCACTTACCATCAGGTGGCCTGAGTGCTCGTGTGCCTTTTCCTTAACATTAAAAAAAATTGGGAGTGAGCTTGCCTACGAACCTTTGCTTTTGCTTTTTATTCCTGAGTCTTGGATGTTTTCTATGTATTTAAGTATATATTTCTCTATCTAAGTATGTTTATCGTTGTTTAGTACCCATAGTACAAGCCTGGAGCTTAGTTTAGGACTAGTTCAATTTGTGTGACATACGGTATGTCACACAAATTGCCTAATCACATACCCCGTGATATTTATAAACGATATTGTATTTGAGTCGGGGATTGTAAAACCGGTTTCATTCAAAACCTGTTTTTAAATTGACAAAATGTTACCGCTAAAAAAAAATACCTAAATTCGAATTAGAGGTATTATTGTCATTCCGCTTTTGTTTTTATCGCTATGTATTCACTATTTACAGTATTTAATACCTGTATTCAATACCGCTATTCATTGCACCCGATAAGTAAGATGTCAATTTGACTGTAATTAATTACACCGAAAACATTTACAGAAACAAATAAACGGGTATATTGACACTGACAGGTTTACTGGTTATGTTTTTAGGGGTAAAGTATCAAACTGTTTTTTCAGTTTGGCGGTTAATTTGTAATGTTTACTTGTTACGCACGCTTTGAAACAATAAAAAAAAAAAGGTATTGTTCTCAATTGGCTAAACCGATAATATACTTGAATACCGGTATTCATTATACCGCTAATCAGAGCTTTAGCGGTATAAATAGCGAAATGCAATTATAACCGGTTATACCTCATTTAAACCGGTACTCAGAATACCGGTAACGACCCCTGATTCGAGTGTTTCCGTATTGTCAACGTTTTGACAACTCTTATTTAGTTGACTGTAATGGCGGCTAAGTTAGAAACAATAGTAAAACACGTTAAAAGCAATTTCGTTTTAACCCAAGAATAGAGGTTCTGTATAATTATGGTTTGCAATAAATGCTAAGACAATGAGTGGCAAGAAAAAAAACATGTTCCCTAATTATTAATCTTCTTGCTGCAAGAAGATAAATAAAATTAATAGGGAACATGTTTTTTTTCTTTTACCTCCTCTGGAAAGTGCTATGAAAGAGAAGGATAACTGTATACACAAAAGAATTATCGCATATTTTTTTCACAAGATATTAAGCTTTTAAATGTTATAGTTCAGACTCCTTGCAAAAACACTTTATACAGACCTTATAAACGAATTTGCATTTATTTTAGTAATTACTATGCAAAGCCATCATTATTAAAATGAGGATGCCGAAAAACACAAACAAATCAAACACAAGTAAAAGAAGTTTTAAAATTTCAACACGTTTTGATTCTATATGAAATCTTAATAAACTAGTCAAAACTTGGTGAATTAGCCATGCTAACTTTTTAAATATGTATGGGAATCTCAAAACCATTTCGAGAAAAATGCTTTCGGTACAGTTTCTGTATATCAGATTTAAAAAAAAGTCTTACACTATTAAGATATTCGTTGAAATGTTTTGACCTTCAAATGACCTTTCTGTGAGTCATCAAACGAATAATGGATAATGATTCCTTTGCCTTATTTAATAAACCGACTGACGTCTTCTGTCTATTCTATACCAAACTCAAACTTGACATTGACGATACATATTGATACTAATCACCGTACAACGTTGCCCCCAATCTTCCTAGAGAAGATTGGATTGTGTTTTATTGCTATATTGATTTATAATTATATATACTTACTTGACACTGGCGAAATCACTTCACGTGGAAACGCCATATCCCCGCGGTAGTAGCTGTTCAAGTCGCCGCGGGGGCAAAGAAAGAAGAAGAAGAAGAAGACGATTGATTGAAGTTTGTTTGTTTATTTGTTATATAAGGTTTAAGCAGAGGCCATTTGCAACGTTAAAAGATGGCGGACGTGTAATTTGTTTTAGACTTTAATTTTTGGGTAATTAGGTGTTCAAAGTTCTTTTCTGATAGTGATTTGTACTTTTTATGCCTTTGTGTCGCACAGTGATTGAAGACTTGGACTTATTTCGTGTATCTGGCATCTTTCTTCTCGTTTCAAGTGGACTCGCAGTGGTGCAGAGGTTAAAACTATCTTGACCTCTGACCTACAATTCACCGTACAACGTTGCCCCCAATCTTCCTAGAGAAGATTGGATTGTGTTTTATTGCTATATTGATTTATAATTATATATACTTACTTGACACTGGCGAAATCACTTCACGTGGAAACGCCATATCCCCGCGGTAGTAGCTGTTCAAGTCGCCGCGGGGGCAAAGAAAGAAGAAGAAGGTTTAAGCAACATTTTATCCTCTAACGGCACTGAAAATGGCAAAAAGGACGGCTAATTTCGAAAAACTGCAAATAGTTCTTGAAATCTTCACTTCACGACACCATACCTCTCGCCGTCGTTCTGGGATAGGTATGAATAACAAATCCGGGTTATCCCTGCTGTTATTCGGACATAAAGGGACGAAACACTCGTAGCCTTCCATTTCAAACAAGTTCAGTTGGTGATTTCAATTTTATTTGAATTTAGCCGTCCGCGGTGACGTTAATACCTTGACGACTGACGTTGACTTTACCATAGACTTTACTGTTATATTTTTTTTGTGCAGGCGAAGACTACATTATTCATTATGCGTTTGATGACGTCACGTCAGCAATAAATTAATATATTTTTTTAATGTAGATAGGATTCATTAAAAACAAAAATACCAAAATTAGTTTCTTAAAATAGTCTATATTTATCAAATAAATTATAAAAACTATACAAAAAAAAAATGAAGCATGACCAATTGCGTTTTATATGCCTTGTTAACCCCGTGTGGTTGCCGGGTTAGAACAGCGCCACTTCATGTAAATAAAATAAATATAAATATCAGGGGACAATCTTACAGTCTTACACACATTGACCTAGTCCCAAACTAAGCTCTAGGCTTGTACTATGGGTACTAGACAGCGATAAACATACTTATATAAAGAAATACATACTTAAATACATAGAAAACATCCAAGACTCAGGAACAAATACTCGCGCACATCGCACAAATATCTGCCCTTACCGGGATTTGAACCCAGGACCGCTGGCTTCGGAGGCAGGGTCACTCCCAACTAGACCAACGTGTCGTCAAATGTCTTCCCCGTGGATGTCGTAACAGGCGACTAAGGGAATAAAGGCTTGTAGTACTGTGAGGCGATAGGCTTGCAACCTGTCACTACACTGGTAAACATCTTGGCCTGATTGCACCTTCGGTAGAACAAGGGCACAATGTACAATGTTACTAAAGGTGAAATTGTGCCCTTGTCCTACCGAAGGTGCGATATGGTTACCGAATTATCAACAAGTTCCAAGTAGTTGGTGTTCTGTAGCTCTGCCTACCCCACTCTGGGAATGAAGGCGTGACGTTTAAACTGTTTTTCATGCAGTTCCCTATTGCTTCCTCCCTTGTGTCCAGGTGTCCTGGTACCAGAACTCGTTCCCCCTGAGCGCCTCGGAACGCGTAACCATGGCGGCCCGAGGCAACAACCACACGCTGCTCATCGCCAACGTTCAGCCCGAAGACTTCGGGAACTACAGGTAACGTTTTTAACGGTTCCGTAGTCAAACTAGGAACCCTTATAGTTTCGCCATGTCCGTCCGTCCGCAGCCTAGCGCAGAGACTCTTAGTCCTAGAAAGCTGTAATTTGGCATGAATATGCATATTAGTCACGCCAATAAAGTGGTAAAATAAAAAGTAAAAAAAATTTTTTTTGGGTACCTCCCCTACACGTGATTTGGGGATGTATTTTTTTCTCGTCTACCCTATAGTGTGGGGTGTCGTTTGATAGATCTTTCAAAAATGTTACGGGTGTGTAAAAACAGTTTTTCGATTAAGTAATCCGTTTATGAAATATTAAACTTTAAAACGCTTATTTGTTAGACTCAAGTGTCCCCACTACAGCCAAAACTACAAATACAAAAAATCTGAAAAAAACATAAATGAAAGAGCATTTAACGAATTTTTAAGAAAAACTACGACGACTAAGTATACATCATTGGTTCTTGAGATACAGGCGATTAATGTGTTTATACCTACTAAAATCATCTATGACGGCACCAATTGACTTTAAATAGAAAATTAGTTATTACATGTTGATTTTTATGTTTGTAGTACTTAACTGATCATGGTCCGTCATGCCTCTTGCCCGGTTTTTTAGGGTTCCGTACCCAAAGGGTAAAAACGGGACCCTATTACTAACACTCCACTGTCTGTCTGTCCGTCTGTCACCAGGCTGTATGTTGAAGATGGCAGGCAGAAGATGTTGCCACTATATCAACAAATCAAATAAATGTTTCCCATGCAACAAACGTGATTTTTTTACCATTTTTGGCTCGATATTAATATCGGTATATTCACTTCGAAAATAAATAATTACATTGAAATAAAATGAATTGAAGGGGTACATTCAACAAACTTATTTTTGTCCCGTTTTTTATTGGAAAAGGTTATAATATAGTGTGCGCGAGTCCGACTAGCACTTGGCCGGTGTTTTCTCTTCGTGCTCCAGCACTGTGATAGACGTAGTCATATTATGGGGTCTATCTCTCCGCGTAAACTCATTAGTCCAGCTAAAAATCAGCGCTATGACTATAAGTCGGCTTCTTGCTGAGCTGTAGTTATGCTATTTTTAAATACATTATTAATAAGTTAATCCGTATGGTTGCCGGGTTAGAATAGCGCCACTCCATGTCTTCCCGTGGATGTCGTAAGAGGCACTTTCCCTTAGGTCAATTTGTGTGACATTGTCCCGAGATATTTATTTATTTTATTTATTAAATGATTGAAAAGGTTTTTTTCAATCGGTTTGTTTGCTCGACTTGTACAGAATAACGTTGTTACATCACTACCTATAGTCTCTCAGAAACATGAAATGCTATCTCAATGCCTCGGGTCGCTGATGTTTAGCAATGATATTTTCTATGTATTTAAATATATATTTCTCTATATAAGTAAGTTTGTCGTTATCTAGTACCAATAGTACAAGCCTAGAGCTTAGTTTGGGACTAGGTCAATATTACTATATAAAAAAAAAAACAGGGGACAATCTCACACAAATTGACCTAGTCCCAAACTCTAGGCTTGTACTATGGGCACTAGACAACGATAAACATACTTACATAGAGAAATACATACTTAAATACATAGAAAACATCCAAGACTCAGGTACAAATATCTGCCTTCCGGGATTTGAACACACTCCCAACTTACCACCGTGTCGTCTATATAATGATTACATGGAGTTGGTTGTGGTTTGTGGTTGTTAGCTGCGTGGCGGACAACAGCCTGGGCCGCGCGCGGCAGCACGTGGAGGTGTCGGGGCGGCCGGGCCCCGCGCGGTTCACGTCGCCGCCGCTGGCGCGCGCGCCCCGCGCCTACACGCTGGCCTTCAGCGTCGACAGCTACCCGCCGCTCGACGAGCTGCGCCTGCTCTACCGGCAGCTCGCGGTCAGTACACGACACGACGGGACATGCAGGACAGTTACACTGACACGATTTAGGAGGATGTACAAAAAACAACGCAAAGTTTTGACCCGTTTAAGGTAAAGACACCACTCGACAAAGGACCAATGTTCGACACTGACTCTTATTCAAAGATAAGAGTTATTCATTACACACAAACAAATGAATAACTCTTATCTTCTTTGAATAAGAGTCAGTGTCGAACATTGGTCCTTTGTCGAGTACTGGTGTCTTTACCTTATTGAGATTTTATATAGAATCATAATTTCTTGTGGTTGCCGGGTTAGAATAGTGCCACTTCATGTCTTCCCGTGGATGTCGTAAGAGGCGACTGAGGGAATAAGGGCTTGTAGCACTGTTTGGCGATGGGCTTGCAACCTGTCACTAATACACTGGTAAACATAACTGGTTGTGCTAAATGTGGTTACATAATTATCAACAAGTTTTTTTAGTTGTTGGTAATTCTGTAGCTCTGCCTACCCCACTCTGGGAATGAAGGCGTGACTTTATGTATGTATGTATATAGAATGAAAACTTGTTAAAATTTAATGTTTAAACATCCTATGTGTGTTTATAGTAATTTACGAAATTTATGCGAATTACTTTGTAAGGTCCTTATATTTTAAACAAGGAACAACAGCTGTGACGAGTTCCTGTCGTTGATTTTGTAGTGTTTTTGCAGGGGGTCTGAACTATGACTTTTTAAAGCTTCATATCGTATAAGAAAATAACACGACAATTATTTTACGTATATTCCTCTCTTTCATAGCACTTTCCAGAGAGCGTAAGAAAATAATATATAAATGTTCCCTGTTGTAGTATATGTGACTGTTACATAATAAAAAGCATTAAAACACGAGTGTATGTATATGAAACGAGCCGACCGACGAGTTTCATAATAACACACACGAGTTTTTTAATGCCTAATTAATACACTTACATACACTGCTTTATCTAAACTTATAATATAAACAACGACACAAACTAAACTATTTTTGCGGCATGACAAATAGATCATCAAAGATGGCGGCGAGTGTAGTTTTTTTAACGTCTAATTTTTCTGGATAACAAGTACCCTATGTCCTTCCTCGGGAATCAATCTATTTCCATACCAAATTCCATCTAAGTCGGTTCAGTAGATCCAGGAATTACCCCCTACAACCTTACAAACTTTCTCTCTTTATAAAAGTATAGATTACCTGTTTACCTGTCACTAATACAATGGTAAACATCTTAGCCTGGTTGTGCTATAAGTGGTTACAGGATTACCAACAAGTACTTCTGGAGTTGTTGGTATTTCTGTAGCTCTGCCTATCCCACTCTGGGAATGAAGGCGTGATGTTATGTGTGTTATGTTATCAAACGGGCAGTGGTGGCTCCTACCATTAGTGATGTGCAATGTCACTTTAGTATCGAGTTTTCAGATATGTTTTTTTTTATGAATATGTTGCCTCTATGTCCTAAAAAGCAATTAAGGGCCTGCGAAGAGAAAGTTATCTAATTGATTAAGTAACGTAAGTACACGCTCATTCTCCGTGTTAATTTTATCAGTACCTATGAAGAAAAGATGCAAGGAGTGGAAATCACAAATGAGCAAAGGTTAGATAGTTAGGTCTCTTCGATAAAAGAACTAGAAGACCTAAAATTAAGCTTAAACAAATCATTATCTACAATATTTAATGTAAGAAAACAATTTTCGTTACTTCGTCTCCATCCAAAAGGAAAACATACATACATAAATCACGCCTGTTTCCCAGAGGGGTAGGCAGAGACCACTTCTTTCCACCTGCTACGATCCTGACAAATCTCTTTCGCTTCTTCCACATTCTTACATCGAGTCATGCATGCACATCAGTTTCGGGTACTTAAGATTCGGCCCTTTTCCAGTATTTCCCCGATTTGATTCAAAAAAGTACGCCTAGGAAAACATGTGCATGCTAAATTGAACTTTGTATTAAAAAATAATCCCGGGTTTACAACAATAACTGAAATTGATAATTTAATAAACGGAGAAGAATGGATCATAGACGGAGAAATAAACAAAAGAACTTTCCAGTACTAGCATCATGAGGTTTTTGCCAGTTACATCGGTAGAAGTAGAGCGATCATTTTCATACTTAAGAGGACTGTAAAGCAAAAAATGACTATACAAGTGGTCCGATTTTTACGATTTTTGAATATGTTGTAGATGTTATGAAAAACTATGTCTGTACGTTTTCAGTTCCTAGTAAATATTTAATGGCATGAAAATAAAATAAAAAAAAACAAAAGCGGAAACGGACAGACCTAGTTTTCCATAATATCTACAACATATTCAAAAATCGTGGAAATCTGATAAAATTTAGGGGTCGAGAAACGTTATCGCCTGGAGCTAAATTTGTATGGATTACTTTTGACAGCTACGCGATTTAGGCATCGCTTCACAATCCTCTTAAAATATTTTTTTTAAGTAGAAGACGTAATATCACACTTAGAAGTCTTGAACAGATTTTGTGTATACGTATATCACGAGAGTCATTTGAGTTATTCTTGATGTTGAGTTTATCTGAAATATGTGTATATCTGAAAATTTAATAACAATTTTTTAATTGACATTGCATATACGGACTAGTTATAATATTGGTATAGACAAAGTGTATTGCTGTATTTGATAAAATAAAACGAAATCTTGTAGATACCATGGTTGCACGGAATAAATTAATAAGTCTATGTTTTTTTTTTCTTTTTCCACAGATAAACGAGTCGTTTCAGCAGCCGGGCCGCTGGCATGACGTGGTGCTGCCTGCGCCCGCGCCGGCCGGCTCGCTCACGCACCGCGTATCGCACGAGCTGAAGTCGTTACAACCGGCTGCCGTCTACGAGGCTATCGTGCAGGCCAAGAACAGATACGGGTGGAACGAGGTACGTAGAAGATAGAATGAAGGATCAAGTTAAGGAAGTTGTGGATGAAGATATGGAAAATGTGGATGGAGAGAGGTCTTTTTAGGGTTCCGTAGCCAAATGGCAAAAAACGGAACCCTTATAGATTCGTCATGTCTGTCCGTCTGTCCGTCCGTATGTCACAGCCACTTTATTCCGTAACTATAAGAGCTATACTGTGGAAACTTGGTAAGTAGATGTATTCGGTGAACCGCATTAAGATTTTCATACAAAAATAGAAAAAAAACAATAAATTTTTGGGGTTCCCCATACTTAGAACTGAAACTCAAAAATTTTTTTTTCATCAAACTCATACGTGTGGGGTATCTATGGATAGGTATTCAAAAATGATATTGAGGTTTCTATTATATTTTTTTTCTAAACTGAATAGTTTGCGCGAGAGACGCTTCCAAAGTGGAAAAATGTGTGTCCCCCCCCCGTAACTTCTAAAATAAGGGAATGATAAATGTAAAAATAATATATGATGTACATTACCATGCAAACTTCCACCGAAAATTGGTTTGAACGAGATCTAGTAAGTAGTTTTTTTTTAATACGTCATAAAAACATTGATCAAAGCTACAACGAACTTTTATATTATGTTACTTGCTGCTACGGAACCCTTCATGGGCGAGTCCGACTCGCACTTGGCCGCTTTTTTATGATAAGGAGAAGGCATACGAACACTCAGTCCACCTTTGACGACACGCTAGCCTAGTTGGTAGTGACCCTGCCTTCGAAGCTAGGGGTCCTGGGTTCTAATCCCGGTAAGAGCAGATATTTGTGTGATGAACACGAGTATTTGTTTCTGAGCCTTGGATGTTTTCTATGTATTTAAGTATATATTTATCTATATAAGTATGCCTATCGTTGTCTAGTACCCATAGTACAAGCCTAGAGCTTAGTTTGGGACTAGGTCAATTTGTGAGACATTGTATTGTAATATTTATTTATAATTATGTCACCATCTTGACATTGACACGTGACAGGTGACAATTCGGTATATATTGCAAAGTAAACACGCTGATATATCACTGGGCTTCATATAAGCTGCGCCATGTACAATGAAACGTCACCTGTCATTGTCAGGATGGTGAAATAGAGGGCTGATGTTAAGTGGAAACTGAGACCCATAGACATTTGAATTCACAAGACTAAAATCCTAAGACCTCAAATGCGTTGCCAACCCTGAGGACTAAGATGGAATGCCTCTATGCTAGTAATTTCACCGGTTGTCTTATCCCCACACCGGAACAGCACCATGCGAGCATTGCTTGGCGTTTGGTTAATGGTTGGTGAGGTGACTAGCAGAATTCAGCATGTGCTTTCTCTAGGTTGGGTATGACTATGGGACCAACACCATAGGGGCACTCCTGTCTCTTGACCACTGGCTGGAGAGAAGGTACGGTGACGTACCGTCTTGCGCAGGTTATGACCGAGCATGGATGCTTTGGTCATTACTTGCTCAAGATTAAGAAGCAGTGTCGGTGTGCCATGAGTGCGTCGTTCCGGACGACACCTTCGAGGTTCTACCGATCTGTCGCTGCCCAGCGTGGTTTCCTCCACGCTGGGCAGCGACAGATCGTGGAGGGCGGTATCCTCCTTCTGTGAGTGTCATGTGGCAGAAGGAGGTGGCAGAGCGGCAACGCGAAGACGATGTCACAGGTTGAGTTTAGGTGCCCACATTGCACGGTCCTATTCACATCTGGGGGAGGGGTCGCAGCGTTTGCTAACCTTTGCTAAAAAAAATGGTTCTATTGTTGCGACCTAGCGACATCTAGTGACAACTTGTAACAATCAACTGGACAGCGCCACCAGCTAAATAGCGTTTCGATTCATTTTGTTTTTAAACCAATCGCGTGACCGGTAGATCACGTCATACGAAAAGTCACGTGATCTACCAGTGACCCGACTGGTTTAAACACTAAATGAATAGAACCGCTGGTTAGCGTACGCATCTTGGCTATAATGCTTGGGTTGTGGTGTCGAGAAATGCCTTCAATATTGGCAGCACCTTTTAAATAATACCTTTGTTTTGCAGGTCAGCGATATATTCCAATTCCACACTCTCGGAGGTCCGCACACGGCTCACGCGGACGAGCTGACTCCACTGTTCTCCTCGGCAACCAAACACCGACTATCTTTTATTACGCTCGCGCTCTTATATACCCTCCACCAAGCCGCCTGATTGGCCACCGCTCCACCAATCACAA
The DNA here is from genome assembly GCA_949316455.1 of Acleris holmiana. Taxonomy (NCBI): domain Eukaryota; kingdom Metazoa; phylum Arthropoda; class Insecta; order Lepidoptera; family Tortricidae; genus Acleris; species Acleris holmiana. The sequence continues at coordinate 749,962 of OX438790.1, read as the reverse complement.
GCCGATTCGCTTGCGGGTTCCATTTTTGAATTTGTAACCGATGTAAATTTCAGCGTGTTAGTGATAGGTTTTTACGTTTTTTAGTAGATTAAGACTATGGGGTTGATGCGTTTTGTAATTGTTAACGAATGTGTGGATATACGCCGGTTATAGCTTGTGTTGCCAGGCCTAGTCTATCATAAATCGGGACTGTGCTAGAGAAAATCGGAGCATGGGTTTTAAATTCGGGACTGTGCAATGCCAAAATTGTGACAAACCGTTTATGAGCACTCTGCCGATGTGCTGAAAATTGAGACAATTGGCGATGCCTGAAAAACGGGATGTCTGGCAACAGTGGCAACACTAATTATAACAGCATGCCTACGTAGACAAGCACCAATATCTTCGTCATATACATTTGCGACAGCATAGTGTAATAAAGTTTAACCTGATCTAAAAAGATTCAAATGACACTCAACTGTTTGACACATTATCATAAATGGGTGTCATTGGCATATGATTTGAGAACGTACTGGACTACTGGTACTGTTCCGCCATTTTGTGTTGAATGCGACCATCGCGTCACGCCGTCTGTTATCGAGAACGGTAAACGCATATCTGTATAAAATATAACCTATAAATCGACGGTTCTGTGACTCAACCTCGTATATAGAATAATGTCCAGTATAAACTGACACTCACTAAGTACGCAAGTACATACTTAGTGCGTGTCAGTTTATACTGTACAAATTAAATATACGTGGTTGAGTCACAGAACCGTCGAAATACCGTTTCTGGGTTACCATGTACATTCGTTAACTATTATACAAGGCTGTTTAAGCTCTTTAGTAATTGGAACTTATCGTAAAACGATACTGATAGTAACATTAATGTTGTGAATTACCGAGAGTTATGTTCTTTTGAAAGTAAAGCACAAATTTGCGTGAAACTCGCGTTGTAAAAGACATAATATTTAGTTGGACTAACTTACTTAAATTAAATAGGAAAACACTTCTTGTTATTAATGTTGGTTATTAACTTATAATCTGTGCACTGTAGGATGGTGCCTGTGACGTCCGTATTTCGTAATTAAAATCACTTACTGTACTCCAAAGCGAGGTATTTAAAAATAGTCGATTATTTATTTAAATTCCTGAACGGCGTTGCTAGGTTTGTACCAATGTCGTTTTTATGAAAAGTTAAAGAAACAAGTGTAATACGTGTTTAAATGAGCTGTCACAGGCACCATCCTACAGTGCACAGATTATAGTTTTTGTTACTTGAACTATTTTTTTTTCTACAAAAATCATATTGGTATATACAATTCGAATGCCAAATTCGAATTTCAAATATATATATATATTGTAACAACTAAATGTCATGATTTACAACTAAACATATGCTGACCGTACAATTATTTATTTTAAGTAACAAACTGCTTGTAATTGTTTACGCTTATAATGACTGATTTTATATTGAATTACTAATTTATTTTATACTCATATTTTACTTAAACGGGAATTGCTTACTTAATTATAAATGTATATAAAATATAAAAATGTCCCCTACTCATAAACTAAAATAAAGCAGTTAAATCTAAGCGATCAATAACGGTATCTATAGACATAACACTTCGTAAAATAAATGTGACATTTCCTGAGGGAGAATCGACTCTCCCTTAAAGTCGTTTCACGTGCGATTTATAAGAGAGAAAATCACTACTAAAAATAGCGTAAATTCTTCTATTTTAAATAGCGATTTTCTCGTTTGCAGTGCTTTAGGCCCCCCACAGACCTACAAAATGTTTGCGCAATCGTATTTTTGTACAATCAGATTGAAACAGGTTCTGCCCCTACACGTATCAATTGATTGAGTCAATCACCAATCATCTATCAATCTATGATCTATATTAAAAACTAAAACTAAGTTATCAGGGTAAACGTCACTTGAAAAACAACTAAGTCGAGATATTATAAAAGACGTCTGATGACGAGGATTTGGCTGCTTCAATTACGCTGATAATTTAATAACAAAACGGTTAATTGAGCAATCACTACTACAGACCACACAATCACACGTGAAGGTACAAACAAAATTCAACTCCGTCAATTTTTTCTAAAATTATTGCGTAAACTTCAATCATAGCCATAGTCGATCAAAAAGATTGGGCAATCATTGTGATTGCACAAATAAATTGATCATCTGTGGGATGCCTTATGCGGGTTTACTCCAGATGGCTGACTTTATAGCCCTTTTATAGCATCAAAACTTTAGCGCATTTTTTTTGTATTATAGTGTGGTTAGAGTAGGCTTATCTATGTGACAGCAATATTTCTTAATGTCAAACAGATACAGTCAAGGGCAATAATTTTTATACAGCCATGGCGTCCAATATATGTATACATGGACCTTATTGCTAGTGGCATAAAGGTGTATAGACATTTTTGACGTCTTGGGAACGTATTTATGCCCTCGACTGTACGTATGTAAAGTATGGTCATATTTATTATGGATTATTTTCTGAAATTCTACACTTCAGGATTGTCATTAAACAATCATTGATTAACCGGTTTATTCCACGTGCGGCGAGTCGAGAAACCAAAAGGTTTGTACTGAAAAAAAACACTAAATGGAGCTTGTTTATGGTGCGTGACGTGCGTCTGAATTAACCGGTTTTTTTAGCTTGAAATTCTAAAAGAACTTTATCTAAAGGTTTCTCCAAAAACCGGTTTATGCGAACAGAACCGAAATTAAAAGGTTTAGCGACAAGTACATAATAACGGTTTGAAAATGTAACCGGTATCCGAGCCCTGGTTGTGAATCCACCTTAAAAGAGAGTCTGTCATGCAACCACGCGGTATTCAGGCGTCCATTCTCTAACTCGAGATGGCGTTATAAGTTATAAGAAAAAGGTCGGCAAGTGGCCACGCTGCCATGAATACTTTTTACGATAGACTCTAAACGTATGATCTCCTGGTGCACTTACCCCAGCAATTTAACAGCGATTTATGGCTGGTAACACTATCTGCCGTACTGTCATGTGCTGTTGACGGAGTATGTAATGATTTGCATAAAAACAAATGTACTAATTTTCACTTTGCATAAATCGAATTGCACAATTTCGATCTGTATAATAAACACGTTATATAACAATTACAATGCATAACAAGGAAATGCATAATTTCTGAAAACATAATGGGCTGTAGGTTAAAATCGAAGACAATTCTAACGTCTTTGGCTTCTATTAATAATTATTTCTATCATTAAGTATTATTAATAAAGTTGTCTTATCTTAATTTGGTCACAGGTCTAACCTAACCTAACCTACAAAGAAGAAATTGATTTAAAATGAATAACAGTAGAAGCCCCTCCATGACTTCCCGTGGATGTCGTAAGAGGCGACTAAGGGAATAAGGGCTTGTAGGCGATGGGCTTGCAACCTGTCACTAATACACTAGTAAACTTCTTGACCTGATTGTGCAAAATGCGGTTATCACTACATACTTAGTATAAAACAAAGTCGCTTTTTCTGTCCCTATATCCCTATGTATGCTTAAATCTTTAAAACTACGCCACGGATTTTGATGCGGTTTTTTTTAATAGATAGAGTGATTGAAGAGAAAGGTTTATATGTGTAATACTTTAATCCGGAGCGAAGCGAGGGCGGGTCGCTAGTAGAACTATAAACAAGTCTTTTTGGAGGTTGTTGATATTTCTGTAGCTCTGCCTACCCTATTCTGGGAATGAAGGCGTGATGTTATGTATGTATGTAAGAATAAAAAAAAAAATATTATGATAAGTGAGTTTTATGTTATTTGATCGTATGCCTGATAAAATTATACAATTTGTTTTTATGCTAATTGTTTATTATGCTTGTTAAGTGAAATTATGCTAAATGTTTTAATGCAAACTAAACGGCACCCGTTGACGGCAATGATTGCTCAAAAAATGGCTTGTGCAAGCGCACCTTGAAACTTCAAATCGCACCATCGAACGACTTCGAACGTCGCGTTTTATACCTATATTTAACGTTAATGCAGACGTAACCGCTTGGAAACGGACCGGCTACGCCTGTGGCGCGTTTCACGAAGTTACAAATAACAAACGCAACTCTCTATCTAGCAAAATAGGTTAGAATGAGACTTCCGCTCGTAATTAGTAACTTGTAGTTTCGTGAAACGGGCCTCTGGCCTCATTTATATAAGGCGAGGCATGCCGTTACGGTGCTGTTGAGTTTCACACAAAGAATAGAGCGGTTGTGTTTGCGTCAACCTTTATCTCTTGCAATCACAGTGCTACCAGCATTTAACTTATTTTGCCTGGTATCAAGGTTGCATTAGAAACACGTAAGATTTAACACCAATATAACTTAGAAGCATTTATTATAGTACTTGGAAGATTTCTGCATTTGGTGATGTTCAAATACAGCTTGGTATAAAAAGTGTTAGAATTACAACATTTTCACACGTGGCTACACGAGCAATTCATGCTCCATTGCTCAATTGAGCTCCATGAGCAATTTTAAAAAGTTTCAAACGTCACTTTCGAATATAGTATTTCTTAAAGCCGGCTGCACATTTTCAGAATGGTTTTTAAACAAATCTGTTTCACCAAATATTTTAGGCTAGCCTAGATTGTCAGAATTTTGGCGGTTCGATGCCTGTTCTGGATTCGCTGGCGAAACTTTCTGCCGGAATTTTCTTACAATGTGCGGCTGGCCTTAAAGTAGATTCCCAATACAAATTGCAAACCACCAAATTAAGAAGCAGTTTTCAGAAACAAAAATTAGATCATAATTTCACTCCGAAGAATACCTTTATTTTTTTTAACTATTTTTAAACAAACTATAAAATCATTGTAAAGCTACGTCATACTTGCCAATGCATTTTAGTTTTTACCTTTAAAATTATTGATTTTTGCTACGACATCCATATAAATGAATTTATTAATATGTAGTAGTATTTATTAAGCAATAAACATGTTAGTGATAAACCTATCTAGTCATAAAGTGTATTTTAAAATTTCTAGTTTAAATCATTTTTAGGTGCAATAAATATTTTTAATGTGAAAACGTAAGCAATACTGGTACACATCATTAGGAGATTAATTTAATAATTTATAAGATATTAGCGGAATTCATTTTTGAGCAACGAGTTGTTTCATAAGATTTTTTTATTACGGCAACATTTTTGCCAATAAAAAAACTATACGTTTGCTAAATAGAAAAAACGTAAACAAAGACGGAATGTATCTCTGCAGTCATTTCAACGGCAAGTCTTAGTCTTATCAACGCCGTAATACACAACAGTACGAATACTGGTACTTAGTGGCATGTTGAGCGGATGTGACTAAAGTATAGTCCATTTGCTTAGATAGTGTCGTCGCCTTTGTACTGCGCCGCCTTGGCACGTGCTGCCTATTGTCAAAGGATGCCGCCGCGTAAACAAAGAATGCGAGCGGCATACCCGCAAGTAAATTTGGCAGTTTACATCGAATTAAATTCGTATTTTATTTGCGGGTGTAGCGACACTATCTAAGCGAATGGACTTTAACTGTCACAAAAAGTCACATACTTTGTTTGTTTTAAACCAGCTTATATATTAAAAATTAAAAAACCACCCCAGGTGGTATTTCTACGAATTACTTTAATAAATCATTGAGACGCCACCTTCACATTTTCGACGAAATTCAAGGGGCTATTGAAACATGGATTTTTAACATGTATACATTACCTCTCGTTTTTATATTCAGTGCTTCCAGATGTTTTTTTGGCGCCATTTTTTGAGATGACTCGTTCGCTCTTACAAAATCTTTAAAATAACACTGCCGCTGTATTTAATTTAAATTTATAGATTTAAATGTGGAATTACTAAATTCGGCCATTTAAAACTAGTTGTAATTTTTTCTAGAAATCGAAAAAGTATAAATTGTAAATTATTAGGCACTGGCCTATTTTGTAATATTTTCTTTTTCTTTGGGACGAAAAGATTCTGTGAGTAGTTAATAAACGTGTAAGTTTATTATATATATGTCTTTTATTTCACTTTTTTTACCCCAACTTATTCCTGCTTATCTACAATATTTTGAAATGGCAACAGCATGTTAAGGGTGGTTCCGTAATTTCAAGCCATTTGCAATTTTAATTTATTGTCATTATGATAGAAACCAGAATGTTTGAAAAAAGCCGCTTCAGTAATTGTACTGGTTTCTCTAAAAAGTTAAATATGGTAATGCTACTCAGGATGGTAATGAAATCTAACAAAATGGTAATGAACTGCTTCAGATTCAGATTCAGATTCAGATTTTATTACTCAATATAACACAGTATAAATTAAATTACATGTCAAATTATATGCAGTTACATTGAGATCGTCAGAAATAGAATTAAATTATAATAGTAAAAATAGTAAAAGTCAACACAAAAAACAAAGTACATTACAAAATTGAATAAAATTGAATAAAATAAAACAAAAATAAAATAAAATAAAATAATAATAATTAAAAGTCAAACTAATTTACAAGTCAAGTTCCATATACTCATTTACCGAATATAATGGGTTATCCAACAAAAGATTTTTAAGCCGGCGCCTAAACATTTCGTCAGATGGTTCGCGTTTAAGTTCGGCGGGTAGACGCTCGTAGTAGGTGGGGCCGATGACGCGCGGGTTCTTACTTGCAAGTGCCATGCGACGAGGAACAGTTCTCAAACGCCCTGTGTGGCGGAGTCGTTTGCCGACGACGTGTACTGTTGCAAATGAAGCAATATTTGATCGGACAAACATAATAATTTCGAATATGTAAAGTGAGTAGTGCGTCATTATGCGGTGTGTTGTGAAAAAGCCCCGACAAGTATGTCTTGGCTTCACCCCAACCAACGTACGTACGGCACGTTTCTGCATCAGCATTACCCTGTTGGCATCCGTAGAGTTTCCCCATAAGAGTGTGCCGTACGACATCAGTGAGTGAAAATGTGCATAATAAACCTGTCTTAGAGCGTCATCAGATATAAGCAATTTAAGCTTTTGCAACGCAAAGACTGCACTACTCAATCTACCACACAAAAGGTCAACATGGCACTTCCAATTAAGATTCGAGTCCAGGGTGAAGCCGAGAAACCTACACTGATCGCATACAGGCATTGGACTGTTTGCAACGCACGGAGGAACAGGAACACTACGCCGAGAAAATCATGACGCTTGATTTTGTGACATTCAGGAGCAAGCCGTTACACGAAAACCACTTCTGGAGTTGATTACATGCATCATGAATTTTCCCAGCGAGCTGGTCATACGTGCGCGCGCCAACTATGACCGTTGTGTCGTCTGCGAACTGCACAGAAACGCCGGTCGTGATGCTGGTAGGAAGATCATTGACGTAAGCCAGAAAAAAAAAATGAATGAATTTCTTAAGTCATGTCATTAGCAATATTTAAAAATACCGACTGTTGAGTTTCTTGTGGCGCTTCTTCTCAGCAGTGGTCTCCTTTTGCGAAGCGCTGGTAGAATTTTAAGGGGTTATCTTTCACCTTTATCTTTTAAGTATGGTAATGAAATAGTCTTTTGTAATGTTATTTGAATTAGTTTTTTTATTGCAACTAGTCTGTATTTTAACTTCTACTCAAGTAAACAACTGTTTTAATCATAACTAAAAACAAATTTGCTCTATCTGAACATAATCTAATTCTGCTATACAAGGTGCGTTCTTCACAAGAAGTAGATACTTAAAAAGGAAACGAATTATTTAGTAGTAGCGCATTTTTCGATTTGTTCCTGATCCATCATATTCCAAAATGTTAGTATATTATATTTGTCTCCTAACCTAGATTTTAGGTAGCTATCTTGCGGCGTACATTGCGTCAAATATATGTATACATGAAGTGGTACCCCATTACCATTTTCAACGCCATCGACGTTATCCGCTCCACTGGTTCAATACCACCGACGGATATTTCCGTCCAGAGATGGGCATTAACCGATTAATTTTTTAATCAATCGTCACAAAATTAATCACGAAAAATCATCATTTTAATCGACTAAATTTCACGATTAAATCCTGATTAAAAAATTGGAACACGCACGGTATAAAAAATCATTATGTTGTAAATGTTATACAGATGTAAGCTGTTAAGCTGTAGCAATCTGTCAACGTAACTCGAAACTTACGAGTTACAAAAGAAACGATTCATTCCTAATATTAATCGAGAGAAAATTAATTGATTAACATTTTAGTCGCTGTTAATTAATCGGCGATTAATTTAATCGTGACTAAATTAATCGATGTTACGACTAAGATTAATCAATCGCCATTTTTAATCGTTAATCGTTAGTCGATTATATTTTGCCCATCACTGTTTCCGTCATGGTTGACAGCCCAAATATATCTGACTATGAGGAAATATCATCTTCTTCTTCTTCTTTTTTAATTAATGGCGATCCACACAGTGATTTCGCCAATGTCAAGTGAATAGAGTAAATCGGACGTAGATTAGCGAAAAGGATTCAACCCACAATGCAAATATATTTAAATTGAAATCTTATTGCTGTCAATATAAAGTAAAATTTTACTCGTGTGAAATTGATGGGTTGGATCCTTTTCGCTAAGCTACGTCCAATCAGTAAACAGAATAAATCAAAATCAAAAGCCGGACATCTTTCAATCGGCCATCTTCCCTCTCTGAAGGTTACCGGAAAACTCCGGAAATATTGTCATAAGCTCTGGTTTTACGCTGTTTTTTTGTGACAGTGACGTCTTTATATTTGACAAAGCGTCGCAAGGGTTACTTAAAGAGCAAGCTACAGCACTATCGTTTCGCTCGTGCTCCGGCAGTTCTTATGGTAGCTTAACATTCATGGTGCCCACAAGTCCATTCAGTTGTATTAGGTTAGGTATTTGAAGAAGATCGATGGTTGAAAGGCAAAACGCGTCAAGCGACAAAATGTGTGATATTGAGTTATAGGTATATTTGTAATCAGCAGATTTTACTAATTCATTGTAATCACTTTATTATGATTTTTCAAAAAATGTCGCTTGAAGCGTCTTGCCTTTCAACCGTCGATATAATGAAAAAAACGCCTTTCTTAAAAAGTATATTTCCATAATATTTAAAGTTTACATACCAACATGTGTTTTTTTTAATCTCGAATAAGCGTCTCGCTGCGTGCGTCAAGTGAAAGAATAAACATTAAATTACAAAACCAGCGTTTTTTATGTACAGTTAGTTGCAAAACTGAGTCAATATTAGCACCTTAGTAGAATGTAAATAAGTTGATGATAGTTAAAGGTATTTTTAAATGTTTAATACAACAAGTACTCCTTGAAATTTGCTACAAATACTCCTACCAAATGATTTACCTGTCATTTACAGTTTTTAAGTAATTTTATCGTAAAATTTGTTGAATTTAACTTTTTTTATTTGTCTAATATTTTAATTCTCTCTGTGGCCACCCAAAATAAGGACCCTGATCAAATTAAAGAAATTTAGCCTTTTTAAAATAAGTAGAAAATTATTAAAATCGGACATACTTTTGGTGGCAGTTATTGGCAACATTAGTTCGGTGCACGGTTTACTTTTGCACCGAGACAAACTAGCCACACAAACTGGTTGTTAGTTCACTATGGTAGAGGATTAAAATTCTGCAATAACTAGAAAACTACGTCCCTAATTCAAGCAATTGATACCTCATTTTAAAAATAATGGAATTCTCTTTTTTAAATAGTTTTCTTATTTGGGGTTGCCATAGAGAAAACTAAATTACTAGTATAAAACATAAATTGAATTTTTACAGTTTTTGGTTGACAATCTTTAAAAAAATATAAATGAAATGACAAATAAATTATTTATACAGCAGTTTTGTAGCTTACTTCAAGGATAACTATTCTGTACTAAGCATTTGAAAATAGCTTTGATTGTCATCGACTTATTAACATTCTACTAAGGTGCTATTATTGACTCAGTTTTGCAACTAACTGTATATATTACGACTAATTGCCGTAATACCAAAGGCGGCTAACTGCATAGTAATAGTATTAAGCATTTTAAATTTAATGTATTTACCAATAGAGTATATAATGCTACGACCACTGCAGTTAGCCGCCTTCTTTGGTAGTTCACGTACGGCCGTTTGACTTTTCACACAAGTGTAATTAAATCCCACCGCGAGGGTTCAATCCGTCAATCCCATCAACCGCGACGGATTAATCCGTCGATTCTGTCAATCGTTGCGTTCAAAATCCTCTGCCGACCCGCCCCGCGGCAGACCCTTGAGCGCGAGTTGCAGCGCCCTCGCTTCGCTCTTGCTGCGGCGGTTCTTGCTCTTGTACGGGGCGGGCAGTTTGAGGTGCACGGTGCTGACGTGGAGTTTCATCGAGTTCGATTGGGTGAAGTATTTGCCGCATTCAGGGCAGGGGTAGGGTTTGACTCCGGTGTGGACCTGAGAGGAATGGAAAAAAGACATTATATTGAATATCCTTAGGTTTTTTTTTGTTGGTGTAGGAAATACATTGTGTATTTCCACTTGGAATGGCATCCAATGTTGGGGTGCTGTCGGTGTGCTCCTTGTACCCAACTGTATGTTTTTATTTGGTGTAATTTGAATATGAGTGAGGGTGCGTTGTGTGTTAAGTGAGGAGAGAGGTTTATATCGAGCGGCATAATCATCGTTAGGTCGAAAACGGTGAAAAACTGATTTTACAATAGAAATGGTTGTTTTAAAATCATTATTAAAAACTAACCTAACTTCTGCACAATTAGATGATAATTAAATTCTGATTTCACTGAGTGGAACGGAAGACCAGAGTTGGCTTTTTTGTATGCGTTATTGTTGTGAATATTTTTCATTCTTTAAATTCGAGATCTTGAACCGTTTCTGAATAAATTAAAAATGTATTCTATCTTCAGTTTGCTTGCACATTAAAAATAAGAATTGACTGATTAATCCGTCATTTACTGTCAAGCGTGACGGATTTATCCTTCATTAAGCTCCTTAATACTGAAAGTCAACTTACCCGGTCGTGTCTAATAAGGGCTGCTTTGTTAGTGAACGCTTTCGGACACTGCAAGCACTCATAAGGTTTCTCCCCGGTGTGCGTTCTGAGGTGAATCTAAAACAAGAGATTTATTTATTCACTAAGTAGGCGTTGTACTGCTCGATTTCAAGATAACACTTTAGTTAATAGAAAAAAAACGATAATAGTAATAAATTATAAAAGACGCCACCTGCAGGAACATGGGCATGGTGAACCGCTTGGGGCACATGGTGCAGGGGTAGGGCTTCTCGCCGGTGTGACGGCGCTGGTGGTACCGCAGCGCCGCGTTCGACTGGAACAATAAAGAAATAAATAAAAATACAATAATAAATATCAGCGGACAATCTCACACAAATTGACCTAGTTCCAAACTCTAGGCTTGTACTATGGGTACTAGATAACGATAAACTTGCTTATACAGGGTAATTTTTTTATCAGTGCACAAATTGTAACATATGATTTTGTATCGGTAATATAATATATTACGACAATGAAACGAGTTAAAAAAAAAATAATGTTGCAAATTATCTCTTTGTTACCTTCTCGTGTGGACACAAAGTCGCACTAGAAAGGATGACATGGGTTGTCAAGCTGTAGGTATGCGATACACTGTATTGATATTCGAAATTTGAAATTTCATGTACAGCTTATCAGACAACAAGCCCCTCTCCTACTGATATTCTAAATTTGAAATTTCATTTATTAACTTACTTAACGACACTCCCCTCTCCTCGCACCCCTGCATTAGAGGGTCTATAATTATCGTTAAGTTAGTGGAATCATTGAATCAGCAATATCTCTAATATTTTTTAAGCTAGAGTAAAAATAACACATGTGTTATTGATTAACAATAGCGAGGCAAATATTAAAATTTATGCACCTACTAAAATTGCCCTTTATAGAGAAATATATACTAGAAAACATCCAATACTCATCACACAAATATCTGCCCTTACCGGGATTTGAACCCAGGACTGCTAGCTTCAAACTGTAGTCATTTGTACTGGACAGTTATATGGATTTATATCTTCTATATATATAAAAATCAATTACTGTTCGTTTGCCTCGCTAAAGAACGGCTGGGCCGATTTGGCCGATTTTGGTTTTAAAATGTTTGTCATAGTCCGAGAGTGCATGGTGCGAGAATAATTGAAAAATCCACCGGGGAAGTCAGAAGTTTGCAGGCCGCTAGTCTGGAATAAACGATTAGATTTGACATGTTGTCCACTCACGTTGTACGCGCGGCCGCATATGTCGCACACCTTGCTGCGGTTGTTGTTCTTGCCGGGCTCCCCGCCCTCGCACAGCTTGTCCACGTGCACGCGCTTCCGGTGCACTTGGAGAGAGCGCTTCATGTTGAACGTCTTCGGGCACTGGAGCAACCGATAATAACGGATACACATTCATTAGTTAACCTGTTCTTTACCAGAGACTTAAATAATCACAGGACAATGTCACACAAATTGACCTAGTTGTAAACTAAGCTCTAGGCTTGTACTATGGGTACTAGACAACGATAAACAAACTTATATAGAGAAATACATACTTAAATACACAGAAAACATCCAACACGCTAGCCTGGTTGGGAGTGACTCTGCCTTCGAAGCTAGGGGTCCTGGGTTCAAATCCCGGTAAGGGCAGATATTTGTGTGATGAGCACGAGTATTTGTTCCTAAGTATATATTTCTCTATATAAGTATGTTTATCGTTGTCTAGTATCCATAGTAACAACAAGCCTAGAACTTAGTTTGGGACTAGGTCAATTTGTGTGACATTATCCCGTGATATTTATTTATATTATTCATATTTTATGCTAGAAATTAAATTTGAGATAAATATTCCTTAATTCTTATTACATTTTCGGGGAATATAGAAAACAATACATGTCTTCAGTATCTGAAAATGAGGGTAGAAAGGGTGGGACGGATATTTGCGTCCCTGGTGAAGGACAGGCTAATAACACTTCGTTTTACGAAAAAACCGGCCAACTGAAGTCGGCTATTGGTTAAAAATATTGTGGGTCGCCGACTTCATATGAGTTGGACTGAACTACCTTTAAAAGAACTATATTTCTGGCTTCTTTATTTTTTATAACAATCATTTTTATTTTTAGTGATCAATGTGATCATATACCGTTATTTCGTCAACAAGCAACGCCGCGGGAAAGTCATATATTTAAGAGGGCGCCGAGCGTCCAGTGGCGTCCTAATTACTAATTTTGTGTTTTCTAATAAACGAAAGCATTGTCTTAATATTGAAATTGGTTTTGTTGTTGTACAAATGAATACTCAACGCAGCATATATCCGACACCGGTGGCCATCTGTGGTCTTGAACATCAGGTCGACTTCACCAAATGATACTTTTTGAATGCAAATGCGAGACTTGTCAATGATAATACTAAAATCGCTTTATGTATTCCTATATCAAAAGAGAAGTTCCCTCCATTTCTCCAAGATCCCATCATCAGATCCTGACGTGCTGAAAAAGGGACCAATTTTTTTTCATATCAGTCTACATCTAACATTAATCGTCCCAATAATATAGCCACCACTGTACATGGACCATATAGAACGCAGCCGGGTTGGAAGGGGTTGAAGATTGTATCTCTTTGCAGAATTTTCAGAAAGCTATTTTCTGCTGTAACCTTACTGTTTTTAGATAATTTTTTGGTGGTCACAGGTCTAACCTAACCTAACCTACGTAACTCATGCTTGAGATAATCTGAAAACATTAAGGTTTCATCAGAAATGAGCTTTCTATGATATGATAATTCTGCAGTGATACATTCTAAAAAATGAGTCTCTAGTTTTACACTAGGGTTTTTTTTAAATCGGTTGAACTCCATGAATAACTGTTAACTGACCACCCATAGACTTTAATATGTTGCGGTAAGGTTTATGTTTGATTGTAAATGTACTGTTAACAGTGTCTTCGATTGTACATAGATCATATCGAACCACGCAGCCGGATTGGACTAATGCTGTACTCACAAATTCGCAGCAGAAGACATCGACGCCCTGCGGGCGCGACACGGGTGGGTACTCCTCGGTGAGGTCCTGCTCAATGAACTTGAACCCCGGGGAGCCGGAGTTGCAGAACTGCCCGCCGTGTTTCTTGTCGAAGTGTGTGTTGTAGGCCTTCTCGCTGGGGTACAGAATCTTGCACTGTTGCAGAAACAAATAATACATACTAGAGATGAAACAGATAGTGATTAAGCTGGATACTGAATATCGGCTGGCCGGATATCCGGCAGGACTTATAAATAAATATCACGGGACAATGTCACACAAATTGACCTAGTCCCTAACGGACAGAATCAGAATCAAGAGAAAAACGCGATTTCTAATGAACTTGACTATTATTTGAATGCTGTACATATCGGTTGGTACTTCCGACCCTTACCTTTGGTGGTCAGTCAATGCGACACAATATCCGAAGTTCTTTCTCCAATTTACTTCCTAGTAATTTTTATACCTACTAATTTTTAAGTTTAGACCTTTGTCGCCAAAAGGCTCCATTTATAGAAATCGTAACATTCCTGGGGTATTCATCTACCTTTTCATGCACGTTCATCGGTTTCGAGCGGTGTTAATTTGACCCGTATTCAGGGGTTTCGAAGCCAAATGGCAAAAAGCGGAACCCTTATTGATTCGTCATGTTTGTCTGTCTGTCTGTCCGTCCGTATGTCACAGCCACTTGTTTCCGAAACTATACTGTTGAACTTGGTAAGTAGATGTATTCTGTGAACCGCATTAAGATTTTCACCAAATAATAGAAATAAAACAATAAATTTTGGCGGTTCCCCATACTTTGACCACACTTAAAAAAAACTTTTCATCAAACCCATACGTGTGGAGTATCTATGGATAGGTGTTCAAAAATTATAATGAGGTTTCTAATATCTTTTATTTCTAAACTGAATACTTTGCGCGAGAGACACTTCCAAAGTGGTAAAATGTGTCCCCCACCCTGTAATTTCTAAAATAAGAGAATTATAAAACTAAACAAAATATATGATGTACATTACCATGCAAACTTCCACCGAAAATTGGTTTGAACGAGATCTAGTAAGTAGTTTTTTTTTAATACGTCATAAATCGTCTTGCTGCTACGGAACCCTTCACGAGCGAGTCCGACTCGCACATGGCCGGTTTTTATCTTTGAAAAAACCTCTATTCTACTGCGTTATAACGATATCGCGTTTGACGTGTTTTAGGATCGTTTATGACTCGATCGCCTTTATTGTAAATGACACAAATAACGGAAACACGTCAAAGACGATATCGTTATTACCAGGGAGCGAAACTTTGGTGCCGGTGACGTCATTATGACGTAAATTCACATAAAGGATGCTTTTTATTTTAATCAAACAATAAACAAAACAAACAAACAATATTGCGACACCCCACCGATTTTTAATAATGCTATAATATTTAATATTATTAAAATAATGGCAAATACAATACGATATTTTTTCATAATTTACAATCAAAAAAGGAAACTTCTGCAAATACGACTGTAAGTATAGACTCCGTAGAAACTTTGTTCAAACGAAACCAAAATATTTCAGTTATATTTGCAATTTACAAATAAAAAAATAATTAAATATAAATTCATTATTGTCTCCAACAATCTTTTTTTTAATGACAAAAGTATTTGCCATTCAACTCAAGTGTCAATATCGGTAAACTAAAGAGGCCAATAAGTTGTTATTAGTGATGATGTAAAATCGAGATAAAACACTCTGTATGTAGCTTGACGTCATTCGCCTGTCATCGGCACCAAAGTTTCGCTCCCTGGTTATTACCGTGTGGAATCACAGCCCTGTATTTTTTGCTTTAGGGGACAGACAGACACTTACCAAGTCGCATTTGTAGTATATGACTTGCTCCGGCGCTTTGACGGGCACGGGGCCCTTGTACGGCTCTATTGTGAAGTTTTCAGAGGCCTGTTCCTCAGTCAAAGCCTCCTCGGTCTCCTGGAAAACAGAAAATTACTAGTTCAGTGGCAGAACCTTGTGCAAGCCCTGCCAACGCCAACCCTGAGGGCTAAAGCTGGGTACGGCTCAGCCTGAGGCATGCTCGCCCCGCGCGGCGAGCTGCTCGCGAGCCAAATTGTTGCACGTAAACATGCGCGGGTGAGGCAGCGCGCTCGCCGCGAGCCGGCATATCAAAATGGCGTCGGACACGATGACAGCCGCGGCTGCGTTTAACATAATTCAGCGAATTATTAACAAAAAGAAGAAAAAATCGCCTCGGTGGTGGAACGGCTCAGCAACTTGATCAAATTTGTACGCGCCTCGCCCACAGACAAGTTAGAACTTGTCGTTCTGCCCGCGGCACGCTCGGATACACGTCCAAATTACGCGAGGCACGCACACCGAGGCGCTTTTGAGCACCAGCGTTCCTCGACGTGTCAGTTCAGTTAGTGTCAGTGTTCACTTATCAAACAATCAGCCCTTACTCCTACGTAACGACGCTTGGATCAAAACATTAACACCTACTTATAATTAAACTTATAGGGCCAATACACATTGACTTATACAAACTCTAACTTTCTACAGACTATGTTATTTTTCATAAATATTCCAACTTACCTCGGCAACCATTATTTCTTCTTCAGTCTCCTCCGTGAGGGCTAGCAGGCCTCCGTGCACTTTATTGTAATGTATGTTGAAATATTCCTCACTGGCGAATATCTTGTGGCACTGTGGACAAAAAAAACGTTTAATCTATACAGTTGTGCGGAACAAGGTCGCAACTTTTCATCATCATCCTCATCGGCCTGCGGCAGTCCACTGCTGGACATAGGCCTCTCCCAAGGTACGCCATTTTCCTCGATCTTGAGCTTTGAGCATCCAGTTGCTGCCAGCCACCTTGCGCAGATCGTCGCTCCATCTAGCAGGGGGGCGTCCAACACTACGTTTGCCTATGCGCGGTCTCCACTGCAGAACTCGATTACTCCAGCGTTCATCAGTTCTGCGACAGATGTGACCAGCCCACTGCCACTTCAGCTTGCTTATTCGAGTAGCTATGTCTGTAACTTTAGTTATCTGTCGAATTACTTCATTTCGGATTCTATCCCTTAGATATACTCCAAGCATAGCTCTCTCCATAGCTCGCTGAGCAACTTTTAGCTTGCGGACCAGCCCCACCGTCAGTGTCCACGTTTCGGCTCCGTATGTCATCACGGGTAGGACGCACTGGTCAAAAACTTTTGTTTTTAGGCTTTGAGGTATGGGTGACGAGAAAACATGACGTAGCTTCCGGAATGCCGCCCAGCCCAACTGAATCCTCCTATCGGCTTTCTTCTCGAAATTGTTCCTACCTAATTGCAGGTTTTGTCCAAGGTAGACGTACTTGTCGACAATTTCGAGAAGTACTCCATCGACAGTTATCGGCCCGGGAATGACATGCATGTTGAACATGACTTTCGTCTTGTCTAAGTTCATACACAGGCCGATGCGTCGGGAGGATTCATTTAGGCTACTCAACAATACCTGAAGTTCCTGCAGTGATTTCGCCATAACAACAATGTCGTCTGCAAAACGTAGGTGTGAGATGTATTGGCCATTTATATTGATGCCTCGCCCAGTCCAGTCAAGTGTCTTAAAAACGTCCTCCAGTGCACTGGTGAACAGTTTCGGAGATATGACGTCTCCCTGTCTCACACCCCTCTGAAGCTGGATTGGTTTCGTTTGATTGCCTTGGATTTGAACGGACATTGTGGCCTCCCTGTACAAACATCTCAGCACCTCGATATACCGGCAGTCGACTTGACATCGCTGCAGGGATTCCATAACAGACCAGGTTTCAATAGAGTCAAATGCCTTTTCGTAGTCCACAAAAGCTATGCACAGGGGCTGATTATATTCCTCCGTCTTCTGTATAATCTGCCTCACTGTGTGGATATGGTCTACGGTATTGAATCCTCCTCGAAACCCGGCCTGCTCCGGAGTTTGAAACTCGTCAAGTCTTCGCGCAAGCCAATTCGTTATGACCCTCGAAAACAACTTGTAGATGTGACTCAGCAACGAAATGGGTCTATAGTTTTTCAGAAGAGTCTTGTCACCCTTCTTGAAGAACAACACCACAATGCTTCTGTGCCACGCCTCTGGGGTTCTCCCGGATGACAGAACCGAGTTGAAAACACGCTGAAGCTCTATTAGGACAGGACGTCCACCTGATTTTAGGAGCTCAGTCGTGATTCCATCTTCACCCGGGGCTCTCCCATTTTTAAGTTGTTTGAGGGCCAGCTCGATCTCTTCCGGGCTAATCTCTGGCAGCTCGTCGGTGTAGTGGCGGGTCGGCGGTGCTCGTGGGTCATTGAGTGTGGGTGCAGGTTGTGGGGCGTGTATGGCGTATAGTTTACCGTAGAATTCTTCGGTCTCAGCCAGAATTTCGGACTTTGACGTGACAATTAAGCCTTCAGATGTTTTGAGTTTTGTCAGGTGGCTCCTTCCAAGCTGCTGTGAAAATACCTTGGAGCCTCGGTTACGCTCTATCGCCTCCTGTATAAGAAGCGTATTGGAGCTTCTGAGGTCTTTCCTAATCGATTTCCGCACCATCCTGGTAAGAACCACCCGCTGTTCGGCATTTGTCGTGTTACGTCTTTGTGCCATTAAAAGTTTCGTCTCTACTGAGAAATGAGACTCCCAGCCCGTACGTTGCCTCTCACAAAACCTGTTACCCTCTTCCCTTATGATATTGACTACGCCTGTAAGGTCCTCATCAATATCCGCAGCAGGCATAAGGGCGTCGAAACGGTTTTTAAGCTCCAGTTGGAAGCGTTCAGAGCCAGCTATGGACTGGAACGGTGTCGGTCGGAGCGTGGACTTCATCAGACGGGATCTTTCCAGGTTATAATCGATATCCAGAGTGCCTCGTACAAGTCGGTGATCACTACCAGTATTAAACCTGTTGATCACTGAGACATCT
Source organism: Acleris holmiana (assembly GCA_949316455.1). Lineage (NCBI taxonomy): Eukaryota > Metazoa > Arthropoda > Insecta > Lepidoptera > Tortricidae > Acleris > Acleris holmiana. The sequence goes on along the minus strand of OX438790.1, from coordinate 731,020 downwards.
CTGAATATATGCCTTTTATCCGACATAATGAAGTCGATCTCGTTCTTTGTGACTTTGTCGGGGCTGATCCAAGTCCACTTCCTTTGGGGCTTCTTCTTGAAGAACGAGTTCATAACGAACAGCCCCTCGCTCTCCAGGAAGTTTACAAGCATCTGCCCCCTATTGTTCCTGTCTCCGAAACCGTGTGGCCCTACAACCGTGTCGACGTCCTTGTGTTTACCCACCTTTGCGTTGAAGTCCCCCATTACAACACTGAAGTGGGCCTTTGTGGTGTTGTGCAAGGCTTTGGCTATGTCCTCATAGAGGATTTCCACTTCATCATCTGAATGTGTCGAAGTCGGCGCGTATACTTGTATTACTTTCAGAGAATACCTCTTAGTGAGTCTTACGACAAGATACGCAACACGACTTGACACACTGGAGACCTCTTCAATGTTGTTAGCGAGGAGCTTATGGACGAGAAACCCTACTCCGCCTTGGGAGAGGCTGTCACCTTCTCGATAGTAGAATAGATGGCCAGATTGTAGTGTCATTGTGTCCTCACCCTCTCTTCGGACTTCGCTGAGCCCCACAATGTGCCATCGTATACGCTCCAATTCTACCTCGAGTTCGTGGACGTACTCATCCAGCCGCAGGCTGCGCCCATTATACGTAGCCAGGTCTAGTTTTTTATGGTAGCCGTTCCTCGCAACTTTTACAATTAATATATTATACTGGTCAGGGCAGATAATTGTGTGATGGGCACGAGTATTTGTTCCCGAGTTTTGGAGGTTTTCTATGTATTTAAGTATATATTTCTCTATGTAAGTAAGTTTATCGTTGTCTAGTACCCATAGTAACAACAAGCCTAGAGCTTAGTTTGGGACTAGATCAATTTGTGTGACATTGTCCTGTGATATTTATTTATTTATACACTCATATAACAATGAACCACCCTTCGACTTCATGAAAATACTTTAGTTTATTATTTAAAAAAAACAGTGCAGTCTGAAACCCAACACTTTAACAAACACTAGGTATTAAATAGCATTGGTGCAATACATACATACATAACATCACGCCTTCATTCCCAGAGTGGGGTAGGCAGAGCTACAGAACCTAAACAACTCTAAAAAGACTATTTTAATAATTCTGTAACATTTTTCACAATCAGGATAAGAAGTTTACTAGTGTATTAGTGTCAGGCTGCAAGCAGAGATGGGCATTATTCGAATAAAAAACAATTCATAATATTTTCATTCGCGAATCAACTACTTTTCGAGTAAAAGGTGCATGTATTGTGGTACATAATAATTATTTGTGGCAATTCATTCAACAAATAAATTATTATTCGTCATTTGAATAAATTTAGCAAGCCCATCGCCTAACAGTACTACAAACCCTTAGTCCTTTAGTTGCCTCTTTTGACATCCATTGGAAGACATGGAGTGGCACTATTCTAACCCGGCAACCACACGGGGCCTTTCAATTGGCAATATATGTTTTTTTAAACTAGGCTTACCATCTCGCACTCGTAGTAATATGCCGTGTCTGCGGCGGCGTCGGCCTGCACGCCCGCGTCGTCGATGTGGTCCGACACCAGGTGCTCCTCCAGGATCTGTTCCGCGGAGGGCTCCACCTTCAACGCGTGCGTGGACTGGTAGTGGATGTCGAAGTCCGCCTCAGTATAGAATATCGTGTTACACTGTACCAAATGCAAATAATAACTATATAGTAGATTGCACAAACGTTGCCATCTTACGGTGGGAACGTAATAAGCTGGGTACGAATCTGAGCGGCTCAGATTGAGGCATGCTGCTCGCGAGTCAAATTGTTGCACATAAACATGCGCGGGTGAGGCAGCGTGCTCGCCGCGAGCCGACATTTCAAAATGGCGTCGGACACAAGAAGAACAAATCGTCTCGGTGGAGGAATGGCTCAGAAACTTTGTCAAATTTGTACGCGCCTCGCCCACAGACAAGTTAGAACTCGTCGTTCTGCCCGCGGCACACTCGGATACACGTCCAAATTACGCGAGGCACACACACCGAGGCGCCTTTGGGCAGTCAAAAGACCGACTCTCGGCTCCTCCCTGCTCGCGCACAGCGTGAGCGCGTACGAATTTGAGCAAAATAGGTGAGCCGTGCGTGCCTCAACCTAAAGGTAGGTACGAATTAGAGCAGCCTCGGGTTGAGGCACGCACGACAAATTTGATAAAGTTGCTGAGCCGTTCCATCACCAAGGCGATTTCTTCTTTTTTTTGTTAATAATTCGATGAATTATGATAAACGCAGCCGCGGCTCTCATCGTGTCCAATGCCATTTTGAAATGTCGGCTCGCGGCGAGCACGCTGCCTCACCCGCGCATGTTTATGTGCAACAATTTGGCTCGCGAGTAGCCGGCCGCTCAGATTTGGACCCAGCTTTTGGCAAACATTTTCCACAACAGTCAGACAAATAAAAACAACACTTACCACATCACATTGATAGTATATCTCCTCATTGACTTCCTCAATCTCACTCTTCACAACCATGTGACCATCTTGCTCACTCAATTCAATATGTTCTGCCTCGCCTTCTGGTTCTATCTCACATTCCGGTTCCATCACATATTCCGGCTCTGGTTCAAAAGCGGGTTCTGGTTCACATGCTGGCTCCAGTTTAGCTACAGTTTGCTGTATGTCAACTGCTGGTTCAAGTTTAATAAAACCAGTGAAGTTACGCAAATTCTGCAATAAACTTATCGAGTCAATCCGTTTAAGGTTTTGCACCTTGATCACTGGCGGTTTCTTCTTCGTAACTTCTGGTTTTGGGTCCGGTTTGACTTGCTTTGGCTCCAGTTTGACCTGTTTTATTAGCTCCAGTTTTTCAGGTTTTAGTTGTGGTTTCTCAGGTTTTTGTTGTGGTTTCTCAGATTTTAGTTGTGGTTTCTGTGGTTTTGGTTGCGGTTTCTCTGGTGTTAGTTGCAGTTTCTGTTGCTTTCTTGAGTATGTTCTCAGGGAGGTTTTTGGTTGATCTTCGGTTTTTTCATGTTTGTTGAGGAAATTGGTTTTGTTTTCCGGCTTTGGTGGTTCAGGACTCTGGGGACAGAAAAAAATTAAAGTATGTTTAATACATTTGGCTTTTTAATAGTCATATTAGTATTGTAGTAAGTCTTTTTTGGAAAAGATAATAGTTGTTTATTCAGTAAGTAGGCCGCACAGACACTTTTACACATCAACTCTACTGGCGCTTCTATTCTGTATTGTATTGTATTTATTTATTTACTTAGAACATGGTACAGTAATATAATAGGTCTTAAAAACGAAACAGTGCTCTCATATTCTGCCGCATACACAACATGTAAATATAAGCTTAAATTAAATTAACTCTTCTACATTATTTACTAAAAATACAACATGCATTGAAAACAAATTTCTACCAATTGAATTTAATAATTGTTTTGTCTATAATATTTAATGTCCCTTCATTAATATATTTACATATACAACTAGCATGGAGGCATTCCATCTTAGTCCTCGGGGTTGGCAGCGCATTTGAGATCTTAGGATTATAGTCTTGATAATTCAAATATCTATGGGTCTCAGATTCCAGTTACCATCAGGTGGCCTGAGTGCTCGTGTGCCTTCTCCTTAACATAAAAAAAAGAACTTAAAAAAAGTAACATCCAAATCCAATTATTATTATTTTGCCAAGAATTCGCCTACAGTATAAAAACAGTGCTCTAATAAATATTCTTGAAGTTTTTCTCTGAACACATACATACTACTGCTTTTTTTTAATATTTATTATTATTATTATTGTTAGGTATTATTTTATTTAGGACAGGCAGTTGACACTAATATGTCCAAATCACTGTTCACTTAGTATGATTGTCAAACTTATTTTTAAACTGGTTAACACTTATAGAGTAACATCAGAGGGTAATTTGTTCCACAATTTTACTATCCTGTTTGCTATAAAGTTTTTGCCGATATTTGTGTTGTTTTTTTTTTGCGAGTTTAATCATATGTCCTCTTGGTCTTACGAGTAAACAAGTACCTCAGTTCAGGACAGTCATAGAAGCCGTTTTGAAGTTTGAAGGTTTCAATCATGACTCCACGCTCATGTCTCTTTAGGAGGGATGTCAAGTTCAGTTCCTCTTATGTGAAGGATTTAAATTTTGCGGCAATTTTGGTAAATCTACGCTGGACTCTTTCTATCATGTCATGTCTATGCCTAACTTTTGCCAGCTTTAGGTAAATATCGATCCTAATCCGATCCCTGTTTATAAACCCTTCACATTCATGCTCAAAATTTTCTTTAACATGACTTTCATCCCTTCCCATGACAGCCTATAATGATTCATTGTTCCTATCACTATTGTTCCAATCGATTCTTGTTAAACCAAACATCAATACAACATTCTAGCCCAGCAATCTAAACCATGCAAGACTGGACTAGCAAATTTTTCCCTTAAGCTTGTGGAGGGTCGCAATTGTTCCCGAAAAGTGTCGCCATTTCCACCCTGCGCTAATTCTGTGTTCCTCGGTCGCCATCTCTTTGTATTAAGGAATACATTCTGGACTACCGAATCTTTGTAATGCATTAAGTTTATCATCTATGAATGCTTCAATTGCTTCAGCAAGGAAAATAATGGTATATAATAAGTTTCCGAATACAAACAATAACAAAAGTATGTTTACCTTAACCGGCGTAAGAATATAAGATATATGATGCACTTAGCGATGTCCTTAACAATGGCATAAGCATATGGGTCCAATACTTACTGATGCCCGGAGAATATCAGTATCCACGTCTCCATGGTCATTAGCTAGATGCAAATTTAACAATTCTTCATTGGGAAAATTATCACCGCACTCACAGATAATGTACTGCGTTCCTACGTTAGAGTTCCTAGCCATTATGATACGATACAGATAAATAATTTAAAGATTTCATTTATATAATCTGTCCAAGCAAGAGCTCACTTTTCGTGGATCTGTCGCGTCCGCGTTGTTACAAAATGGCGGTGTGGTTTATTTGAGTTTGTCAAATACTGCATTGATTAGCTTCAAGTTAATATAGTCCTTAATCGATTACAATAAGGAACACTCTGTAATGTAATAGGCTTTGTCAAGCGCAAATCAAGATTGTATTTGTAGAAAAGGAAATGATGTCATTGATATGCCGTCATCCACTTAGTGTTGCCAGGAAAATAATATAAATTCTACTAAGTGCTCGCTGGTGAATAGGTATCTTTACTTAAAAAAAAAATTCAAGGAGTGCAAACTTAATTGCCCTTGACCTAATTACATAGAATATGGTAATAATATATTATAGGCAAGATAGACTACCCGTCACTGTCTAATTAGAACGGTCAGAATAAGACAGGTATTCTATCTCGCGGGCGACATAACTCGCGCGCCGTCGTGTGCTAGCCGTGCATATGATAAATAAGTAAAGTAAGTAATTTTAAAATTGATTTGACACCAAAAAAGCGTTTTGATATCAAATCCAAAAGGGGGGCCCGCTCCTAGACAAAATCGTTGCAATTGATTTTAAAATTACTAACTTGCCGTCAGTGGCATTAACAAAATCGAAACGCCTTTTCAAGCTTCACAGTAGTAATTGTATTTATTATGTTACCTAAGTAACTTTAACTATGAGGGTGAATTGCAAAAATATTGTACATAATTAAGGACCTAATTGATGTCAAAGTTTAATTGAAACAAATGATTTTTCCGATTGTATGACTAATTTTCGTTATACAAAGGAAAAATAATTTGTTTCAATTAAACTTTGACATCAATTAGGTCCTAAACTATGTATTTTTTTTGCAATTAAATAAGCGCCTAACGCCTCACCCGCGCACGTTTATGTGCAACAATTTGGCTCGCGTACCTCAGGATGAGCCGCTCAGAATCGTACCCAGCTTTAGATTTCACTAAAAGCATCCTCTGGCGAGGATCCAGTTCTTCGAAATAGCCTCTTTCTATGAAAAACCGTTTAAGCCAAAACGAAGCGAGGATGGGTACCAAGTTAATAAAACACGAGAGTTAAAAACATTGAAATTTATTAATATAAAATGTATGTACGCTCAAACTCGAAAGCAGCAGTAAATTTTAGTACAATACCCATTTGATATACCAAATTAAACCACTCTCACACTAATACGTTACTAATACGGTACTGTGATATACAATTACCGAGTTCCACTGCACATCTATACAAAAGCATCATTTAGATTTCTATTATAATAACGACATGATTTTTAATAATAACGTTAGGTCTAGGAGGAATTTCACCCTTTTCAAAATATAAATTTGTACATCAAGTAATATGTGCTTTTCCGTTACTTCATTTTCCTATTACGTTACCGATTTTTTTCATTAATTTAACATCTTTTTTTTGGTAATTATAGTTTCATTAGACGTATACTTTCCTTATTATCAAAAATATAATAAAATATTACTCAAAATTATAGAAAAACGCGGTAACAAAATAGGAAAAAATAATTACTGTTAAAAAAAGTCGATGTACAATCGAATTTAGAAATGCTCAAGATTAATTTATTTGTAAGGAAGTCAAGGAAACTAGTAGTTGGTAGTAACCGGCCACAGGTTCGATTTCCGGTGTGGGTTTTTTTTGTGATGAGCGCGAGTACTGAGTCTTAGATGTTTTCTATGTATTTAAGTATTTATTTCTCTAGAGCTTAGTTTGGTTAATACACTGGTAAACATCTTAGCCTGATTGTGCAAAATGTGATTTCAGAATTATAAACAAGTATTTTTAGAGTTGTTGGTATTTCTGTAGCTCTGTCTACCACACTCTGGGAATGAAGGCATGATGTCATATATGTATGTATGTAGCTTAGTTTGGGACTAGGTCAATTTGTGTGAAATGCTTCTCTGTTTTTTTATCTGTTTCAGTAGATAGTTTTTCATTACCCATAGTTTAACCGTGTGGTTGCGGGGTTAGAACAGCGCCACCCCATGTCTTCCCGTGGATGTCGTAAGAGGCAACTTAGGGAATAAGGGCTTGTAGTACTGTTAGGCGATGGGCTTGCAACCTGTCACTAATACACTTTTACAAATCTTAGTCTGATCGTACAAAATGTGGTTAAAGAATTATAAACAATTTTAGAGTTGTTGGTATTTCTGTAGCTCTGCCTACCCCACTCTGGGAATGAAGGCGAAACGTTATGCATGATTTTTATTATTCATTTTTCCTCCTATTATGCCGGTACGGTGCTGGCATTTTTAGATGTACTGTCTTGACGTGCATTTTCATGGAGTTTGATTGTGAAAATGACTTCCCGCAGTGCTGACAGGAATAGGGTTTGGCTCCCGTGTGGACCTGCGAAAAAACTATTTATAACAAGAAACCATATTCATGGATACGTTTTTATTGTCGCGTAAGGTCGAATGAAATAATGAGGGGTTTGTACATTTGACCAAAAGTACTTGTAATTTCGCAATTTTAGGTTACATGGGCTCATTAAATTATGTTACGTTAGGTTAGGTAAGACTTTGGAACACAAAACAATAGAGAACATGCATTAGAAGAAAATGTAATAAAAGCATATAAAAAGCAATACACTGAGTTTCGACCCGTTTATTAAGATTTTATATAGTCAAAACTTGTTAAAATCTTCAAATGCCTTTTTAATGTTTAGATTGTTTTTTTTCGACATCCTTAGTTTATTTACGTAATATTTAAAATCAACGATATTGGCTTAAACATAGTAATTTACGAAATAAATGGAAATTTCTTGATAAGGTCGTTATATTTTAAACATGGAACAACAGCTGTGACGTCACTCCTGTCGTCGATTTTGTATAGTATTTTTGCAGGGGGTTTTGTTTTTGTAGATGGTTTCAGATTTCCTAATACGGTCCCAGTTAAAAAATACACATTGTATATACAAATATTTCTCGTTTAACAGTGTAGGATGAGCTCACCCGGTCGTGCCTGTTGAGCGCCGCTTTGTGTTTGAACGCCTTGGGGCAGCGCGTGCATTTGAACGGTCGCTCGCCAGTGTGGGTCCGCAAGTGGATCTGGTACAAACACAACGCTTAACAAATGCACTCGCTAATTTCAAGGTTCAGACAGAACAACAGCGTTGTGATTGCTTTGCACTCACAACACAAGCTAGATCAGACCCTTTCATCCAACATTTGGCCAAGAATGGTGATTCTTCGGCGCTTTAACCACCAAAAGACCGACTCTCGACGGCTCCTCGCGCGCCGCTCGCCGCTCGCTGCTCGCGCACAGCGCGTGAGCGCGTACGAATTTGAGCAAAATAGGTGAGCAACTCGAGGCTGCTGAATTCGTACCCACCTTAATACCTTGAAGTGTCTAGAGGAACATACTAAATTAATAATTGAGGGATTTGTGCTGAGGGTGTCTCTCTATCATATATAAACACCCGGTTGGCTCCTAAAGTATTAAAAGTAGAGTAAACATTAATAATCAAATTTTTAGGCAAGCAAAAACGTGAAACGTGGGACTTTCACAACACCCTCGGCACACCCCCCACAATTGAGAACTTTTAGTATGTTCATCTAGACACTTCCACTTATTACTGAACTGTGCCAACTTTTAAAACTACACGAATTATTCCCCCTGATTGCCCATTTTAGGTTTAATTTTCTCGGCCAACATCGGTGGCTCCTTTACCTTTCAATATTAATTGGTGAAATGACAATTTTTCAGCTTTTTTGATGTTTTTGCTGTGTGACGAATAAGTATTTTTTCTTTCTTTCATTCTATACGTTACCTGTAGCAATTGGTAGACGCTGAATCGTTTGGGACACTGGCTGCACTGGTAGGGCTTCTCCCCCGTATGGGTTCTCTGATGGTACACCAGGGTAGCGTTGGACTGGAAGTACATTGCAAATAAATAATAAAGTTCTGTCCAAATGAAAAAAAATATGATTTTTGCACGGTCATTATTTGCTGATCGATGCCAAACTAATGAGTCCAAACACGGTGGGTCTACGTTACCTTCCCGTTACGTTACTCCATCAGAAAACTTGTAATATTAGTATAGGGTCCGAGTATACAACGACCTTCGCCGATCTGGTTAATGGATGAAAAGTATTTTATATTCATTTAAATTTGTTAAAAAATTGCAAGTGGGTTGACTTTACAAAAGCAGTCCAGAAATTGGGTTATTTTTTATTTAATTCATTGTTTCGGTTAATAGCCTGAAGTGTGAAGCCTATACAATATGCAAACGTTAGTTTAACTATTATTTCCGTCATAACTTTTGATAAAAAGGTGAATCGATATTAATTTGCACTGGTCTGGTCAATGAATAAACTTTGCCAAAATAAAGACTATATTATTATTTTCAAAACATGTATACTTTTAAATCAAGTAAAATATAGACACATATAGCAGTTTTTAAATTCTGGACTGATTTTTTTTATTCACCCACTTGCAATATGGTTTTTAGATATGTAATTTAATATAAAATACTTCTCATCCATTAACCAGTTCAGTGAAGGTCGTTGTATACTCGTTGTATTAGACTATATACTCCGGGGTAACGCGGGCGTTCCGACTTGTTAGGTTTATTTTATGAGCAAAAAAAGTTTGAGAAAAGAAATTATGAAGAATGATTATTATCATACCTGGGATAACTCGGGGCAAGTTCTAGGGATTTGATATTGATAAAAAAGATGTCGATGTAATTAAATACTGGTACACCATGAAAAAAGTAAACAGTCTTATAAAAGATGAGGAAATTTCAATTAACCAACATAAATGAGAAATTGGCTTTGAGTCATTATAAATATTTAAAGAATGCCCCGTTGACCACTGTGGTCGTTGATATAACGTTTAGCAGTTTAAAGTGGATATTTTCACCTAGACGGCAGTCATGGATACCATCGAATATGGAAAAAAATATTGAATGTATATCATGAAAACTATTTTAAAATAAACATATAAATAGGTACACGTATAAATTTGTTTCTCTTTTTATTTAAAAATGAGCAGAAAATAAGTAATATTCATTTATGTCGCATAACATTTAGATTTTGGCAGTAACATCGATATATTTTTTGTCGATAAAACATTTTGCTACATCACTGTCGTATAGATGCCCCGAGATATCCCAGGTACGATTATTATGTATACAAATCGGTAGTAAAACACAAAATTTAAATAAGGATTTTATGTGAGAGTCACTATTATTATTGTATTTCTTTGTTTGAATATTTTTCATTTTCAAATTTCCCTTTTTTTTCATTGGGGGTTAAATTATCTCTGTAATACTCACGATACACTTCTTCCCGCAGATCTCGCACACGACCCTGTCCGCCCCCCGCACGTCCCTCCGGTTGTTGGATTTCACTCTCAAATGGACTCTTTGATAATGTATCGCGTAGGATTTCTCGTGGGCAAATGTCCTGTTACACTGGAACATGCAAAAATATAATACATCTAAAAAGTTTTAGTCCATAATTTATTTTTTATTTAATTAATATAATTTCCCATTTTGTTACCTAAATCCAATACATTTCTTGGTAACGATACGGACAATTGCATATATATTTTTGGGGACATATGGGTTTCCATAATAAATATGTAATAACAATAATACATTTAAACAGTAATTTAAATAGATTCGATAAAAATTAATGCACGCAATTGTAACACAGTGTACAAATTTATGGTAGAATTAAAGCCTTTTTTATTTTATTTTCTTTTTATTTATGGCTTTCACTGGGGTTTCCTTACCTCTTCGCACCTAACGTTGTCATCTTTGGAATGAGCTTTCATATGTTCTTCGAATGATTCTTCCGTTTCAAATCCTTCCCCGCAACTAAGGCATGGTCTGAAAAAAAACCGCATTCATCCTTATCACGATCCTGTCGCCACCTTCCGACTCCATCGTCACATCAGCTCTTTGATACCATAATATTGTATTGTCACCAGGTTTACAAATATGGGCCAAAGTTCAGCCCAATCCACTAACGGGAACTGGTTCAAAATTGATTTGCAAGATTTGACATAAGCTAACATACATAGATACAACTGTGTGGCCCTGTGTGGTTGCCGGGTTAGAATAGTGGCACTCCATGTCTTCCCGTGGATGTCGTAAGAGGCGACTAAGGGAATAAGGGCTTGTAGTACTGTAAGGCGATGGGCTTGCAACCTGTCACTAATACACTAGTAAACTTCTTGGCCTGATTGTGCAAAATGTGGTTACGGAATTATCAACAAGTCTTTTTTAGAGTTGTTGGTATGTCTGTAGCTCTGCGTACCCCACTCTGGGAATGAAGGCGTGATGTTATGTATGTATGTATGTACATAGATACAAACATTGCAAATAGAGAACATGCATCAAAATGATTAAGTTTCATTGATACGATTTAGGAGAAAATGTAAAAAAAAAAACATAAAAAACGCAATACACTAAGTTTTGACCCGTTTATTAAGATTTTATATAGAATCAAAACTTGTAAAAATTTTAAAATTTCTTTTAATGATTAGATAATTTTTTTCAGCATGCTCATTTTATTTACGTAATATTTTAATTCAACGATATTGGCTAAAAGATAGTAATTCACGAACTATATGTAAATTTCTTTATAAGATCCTTATATTTTAAACATGGAACAACAGCTGTGACGTCATTCCTGTCGTCGATTTTGTGTAGAGTGTTTTTGCAGGGGTCAGAACTATGACTTTTTAAAGCTTCATCTTATGGAAAAATTACACGACAACTATTTCGCGTATACAGTTATTCCATGTTTTGCGATTTCGGCGGTACCTCCAGTTTGACGTCCATACAGCTAGATGGCGCTACGCTCGCAGTCTGCTCCGACTTTAAGCACCTCGGTTCGCTTATACAGTGTGATGGTGCTATCGACCGTGATGTGAAAAACCGAATGAGCGCTGGGTGGACGAAATGACGACAGGTCTCCGGGACAATATGCGATGGCAGAGTGCCTCTTCGGTTGAAGGGAAAAATCTATAAGACTATTGTGAGACCTGTCGTTATGTATGGATCTAAATGTTGGGCAAAGGTGACGGATGAAAAGAGACTGCATGTTACGAAGATGAGAATGTTGAGGATGTGTGGTGTGACAATGATGGACAAAATAAGAAATGAGTATATTAGAGGAAGCCTGAAAGTAGCACCTATCATCGACAAGGTGAGATCCCATCGCCTTGCGTGGTATCGGCATAAGCGGAGGGATGACAGTCATGTGACCAAAAAAGTATTGGGTACGAACGTCCTCCACGTGATGGAAGAGACGAGTTAGGCCAAGGAAAAGGTGGATGGACTGTGTGAGGGACGATATGAAGAGGAAGGAAGTGAGTGACGAGGTGACGAGTGACAGGGAGGTATGGGAGAAAAAGAGATGCTGCGCCGACGTAAATGGGATAAGGGCAAGAAAATGATGATGATACAGTTATTCCTCTCTTTCATAGCAGTTTCCAGAATGGAAAGAAATAAAAAAGCGGCCAAGTGCGAGTCGGACTCGCCCATGAAGGGTTCCGTAGCTTTGATCAATGTTTTTATGACGTATTAAAAATAAACTACTTACTAGATCTCGTTCAAACCAATTTTCGGTGGAAGTTTGCATGGTAATGTACATCATATATTTTTTTTAGTTCTATCATTCTCTTATTTTAGAAGTTACAGGGGGGGGACACACATTTCAACACTTTGGAAGTGTCTCTCGCGCACACTGTTCAGTTTAGAAAAAAATGATGTTAGTAACCTCAATATCATTTTTGAAGACCTATCCATAGATACCCCACACGTATGGGTTTGATGAAAAAAAAAAAAAAAAAAAAAATTTGAGTTTCAGTTGGGCAATGGGGATCCCCCAAAATTTATGTTTTTTTTTCTATTTTTGTGTGAAAATCTTAATGCGGTTCACAGAATACATCTACTTACCAAGTTTCAACAGTGTAGTTCTTATAGTTTCGGAAAAAAGTGTCTGTGACATACGGACGGACAGACAGACAGACATGACGAATCTATAAGGGTTCCGTTTTTTGCCATTTGGCTACGGAACCCTAAAAATGCATGTTACCTATTGTAACGTCATAGTTGAATATGTAATACGCGGAAGCAGAAGCAAACAACAGCTAAGCAAAGTGTAAAGATGTAAGGGAACATTTTAATTATAATGTTACCTTGAGTTAGCATTACACGTGCTGTCTTCAGCTGCGCTTATATGTCGGTTCAGGGCGTCTAAACTTCTGAACTGTACTCCACACAGCACGCAGAGCGACTGAGGCTTCAATTTAGTGTCCTAAAAAAAGAACACAATTAATTTAATGTTCTAAGGTGGATTTAGTGTTCTTAAATAGGAACAAGATATATTTAATGTTCTAAGGTAAGAACAAGATGAATTAAGTGTCCTTAAAAAAGGACAATATGTATTTAATGTTCTAAAATAAGAACTATATAAATTTAGTGCTCTAAAATAAGAACAAGGTGATTTTAGTGTGCTAAAATAAGAACAAGATGAATTTTATTATCTGACATTAATTCTAGCGTGTTATCGTACTGTGAACATTATGATAGCTCTTATTCACTTGACAGTAATGGCGGGCGAGTTAGATCAATTGCAATTAATACAGGCCCTGTTAGATCAATTTCCCAATTTTACTACCAGTCACATTTTTACCCATATACTTCAACAGTCGTATGTTTCAACTGACGAGTTGTTCTTGTAGCAATTTTTCTCATTCCTGTAATCAATTTGATATGGTCGACGGAGCCCAACTCCCGCGGAGCTCCCATTTCTGGGTGGCTCGGCCCTTCGAGCCTGCTGACGACCTAATCTAACCCAAACCTATTTTTCTATTCCGCCTTATGTTAAGTGGGAAAATATGCGATTGAAAAAAAAAAAAAAAGTCTAAGAAAAAAATGGGAATAACAGTTTAACAAGCTCCGTTTGGGAGCTACGATGCAACAAACAGACACAGATACACACATTAAACTTATAACATTTTTTTTTACATCAATAGTTAAAAGGTACCTCATCTCGATGAGCCTTCTTCCTGTGCATAGCCAGTCCATATTCTCCTATAAATGAGTCACCGCAAAGGTCACAGCAGTTATTTGAGGGATGCTGCAGACGTATATGAGTTAGGTGACTCGTGGATTTGCTGAAAAATAAAAAAAACTATTATACTGGGTGATTTTGGGGTCATGATCCGGAATGGCCAAAAGTGAATAAGATGGTCATACTGAACAACCTTTCCGATGGGACCAACCCCGAAATCGCCAAAAAAAAAGCTGTTACATACATTAACGGTAAATTAATTGAGAGTTAATGTATGGAACAGCTGGTTTTTTATGATAATCTTATTCACTTTTGGCCATTCCTGATCATGACTCCAACATCACCCAGTATATATACATACATTAAATCACACCTGTTTACCAGGGAAACTCTTCTTCCACATTCATACATCGAGTGATGCATGCACGTCGGTTTCGGGTACTGAAGATTCGGCCCTTTTCCAGCATTTCTCCGATTTGATTAAAAAAGTACGCCTAGGGCGGCCCTTCCGACCCTTCCACTCACATATCTTTCGTCGATCATCGTTTATCCATCCTTTCCAAATGATCGAACCATAACAATAAGTACTAATACTCAAACCTCTATGGTATGCCTTTAATATTTGATGAGTTCTCTATTTCTCCAGTATCCCGTCATCAGATCCTGACCTGATGACAATAGAACCTCCCGGGAAGTAGACCCAACGCGGACCAGCCGTCTTTGAGTAATTTCAGAACGTACATAAAAAATATTTTTTTAACCCCGTATAAAGGCCCAACGGCCTATATTTAGGACATTTTTCAAAGTGACTTTAAACTTTAGTTGACTGGCACAAGATTATTTTTTGAACTAGCAAAATTAGATGTGGGTTAGTGGTTAAAAATATGAATTGTATTAAAAACTTACGTGAAGGAAGCACCGCATATTTTACATACATATGTGAAACCTAGATGCCACTTGCTGTGCTCTTTTGCTCTATGACTGAAACAAAAAAAAACTATATATATCCTTTTTTCATGTTCACGCATGGTGACCACAGACTAAGTACGTCCGCCGATATTGTCCTGCCAGTTTTACGTAACGTTAAATTTTCATTCATTTCTTAAAAGATTTGGGACCATACAAGTCAAGCGGCCATACAGACTTGGGCCTGCAGTCCTTAAGGCATACTAACTAAACTAAAAACAAATAAAAAAAGATTTGTTAGATCGTGTTTCCAGAGAAATTGTAAAAGATAATAATCTCGTTCCTTTTTTCAAACATGTGTATGAAAATCCGTTTCTTTCGCACTTTTTTCCGATTTAAGATTTTTCCTTTCGTTTTTTTTCCGGTAAAAGTTTTTCCTGACGCGTTTTTCCTATTCCAGAAAATGAATACCCGCTCTTGTAGGTGCTTTGGCCCTGCTGTAAAACTAAACGTAAAAAAAGTAGAAAAAATTGCGACACGAAAACATCAGGATAGGAAAACATGCGAATGAAAGAAAAAAGTTTGGAAAAAATATAGCCTTCCAATCATTAATTACGTCGATTAAAAAATAATATTGCCTGGCAAATTCAGATTTGTGTTCAACTTAAGTACTAGGCGAACAGAATTCGCGGGGAGCTTCACCCTCCTGGGGTTCTACGTCCGAGCGGCGCGACCACCTTCATATGGACATACTAGCTGTTGACTGCTCCTACCATGTAAAATACGGTTATCACAATGCCTAAAGTCTCAAACAGACTTATTTTCACATATATAATATTAGTACTCAGTAGGGAGGCATTTCCAGTTCATACCTAGACTTGGACACGTGGTTGCACTTCCGGCAGACGTACTTCCGCTCGTGTGACGTCACGACGTGCGCACGCAATGATCGCGCGTTGGGCCAGCGTGTGTGGCATACGTCGCATGCGTGCGCGCCGCTGAGCTGCGAACGTCGTTAAATTACAGTCTTATTTTATTTTTCACTGAATAATCTTGAATAGCACAGACAGTACGTCGGCATACACAGTAATCACGGGTTGAAAACGTGACACATAAGCCACATCACTCCTTTTACAGTTACAGAGATGACATGCATTATTAGCATAGAGGCTAATAATTTAACCAGTTGTCTTATGCAAAATACATACATACATACATTAAATCATGCCAGTTTCCCAGAGGGGTAGGCAGAGACCACATCTGTCCACCTGCTACGATCCTGACAAATCTCTTTGCTTCTTTCGCACTGTACATCTCTATTGTCAATCTTCTTTCATCCATTCTTTCCAAATGACCAAACCATCAAAGCAATTTCAATCTTAGTTACATCTTCTTTCATTCCTTACTCTATCAGTTTCACACCACACATATTACATAATGATCGCATTTCAACTGCATTTATACAATGTCATGCTTGTCCTGCCACACCCAACATTCACTACCATACATCAGAGTAGCGGCCAACACTCCATTGTGAACAGCCAGTCGGGCTTTTAGTACAACGCCCCTTCTGCTCACAAAGGAGTGCAGGGCTCCATTATTCTGTTGGCCCGCATTCACCCTTCTCACACTTACCATCTCTAGTTATTAGTCATTTATTTTATTACCATACATCGCAATTTTCGGTGCGGGAATGATTTGAGAATGATATACAGATATGTTAGTCTGAGATAAATCATATTATACCTAATGAAGAACTACCTCTCTGCGAATTAAACAACTGAAGAGGTTGATAGTGACTGACCATTATAATTTATGTATATGTATGATTAAATCAAGTATGTTTTTTTAAATGAATTATTCATAAGGTAGAAACTAGCTAGAGTACATTCTGTTTTTAAGTCAATACCTACTCTTTGGGTCAATCATTCCCACACCGAAAATTTCGATGTATATTTATTACCATCTAAAACCTATGAAGTATAAAGATTTAAATTTATATTGAGCTTTGTGATACTTACTACAGCATGTCTAGACATATGATTTTTAAACGTAGAATCAGTAATAAATCCTTTAAAGCATTTATCACACTTATAAAACGAATTCAAATAATTAAAAGAATTCTTTCTTAACACAACCTCATCAATTTGCTGTTCCTTACTCAAAACAAGTACTTGTATATCATCTAGACCCTCCACATCATTTAACTCGTCAACAACCTGATCATTTTCATTTTCAAATTTTACATCATCATTTTCATTTTCAAATTTTTCTTTTTTCTTCCTTTTCTTTTTTACTTTTCTTGATAAAGGTTCTTCATCTGATTCGTATTTCACTTCTACATCGTCTATATGTTCAATGTTATCTATGGTGTCTAGAAAATCTGTATTTTCTAAGTTTTCTTCTTTTACATCATGGGTAATCTCTATGGTTTGCGATGAGGTTGTGATTGTAAGAGGATGATTCAGAGCATGGAGATTTCTGTCTATGGTACTGATGTAGGAAGCTGTGAGCTGGAAAAAGTAAATGTTAATTGTCTATTGACAATGCAGTTAATTTAGTTGGTAGTGACCCTGCCAAAGCGAGCTAGGTTTGATTCCCAGTAAGGACAAATATTGTTGGTATAGATGTGACACCTTGTATCAATTTTTTTTTTTTAAATTAGTTTTTTATGCATAAAGTTTTTAAATACCTCCTATGATTACTCCGGGAAGATTTTTGTCAGTGGATATTTACATCTACCATCAAGGTAATAAAGTTCAAATACTTTAGGCTTGCAACCTGTCACTGATACACTAGTAACCTAGTAACTTCTTGGCCTGATTGTGCAAAATGTGGTTACAGAATTATTAACAAGCTGTTTTAGAGTTGTTGGTGTTTCTGTAGCTCTGCCTACCCCACTCTGGGAATGAAGGGGTGATGTTATGTATGTACTTTAGCTCTGTGATGGCATTTTCGATTTTTAAACTCAATTCTATTGCGCTTCGGGCCTTATAAGGTTAGAAATATAAATTTACACTCACCAAGTGTTGTGTCAAAGCATATTTCAGTATTTGTTGAGAATTATCACATTTTTGCTTGAAAAACACACTTTTCTGAAGTAAGGCAGCACAAATGCCACAAATATAAACCGGCAGGCCATCAGCTGACGTCTATGAACAAACAATTACACATAAACATAAACATCGAAGACAAAACTCGAAATAAATCTTAATAATTATTTCATATTAACACGCATTAAAACCGGTAAAATCAGCGGTAACCACTTTACAACATTTAGTGTTGATTTTATTATTATACGTAAAACTACAAAAGAACTGTTATGTTACAAAATAAAATCAAAATATTAACCTGATATCCAGTAAGAATTTGATACGAATCCATTAATTTATGCCTGTACATGTCGAATAACTTAGCATCTGTTATCAAGCACACACGACACACGAGTATTTCTGCCATGTTTTTTGTATAGGTTTCATACAAAAATCCTTGTTTTAATTTAATTTTATCGCCATATCTTGACGTTTGTGAAGTTATGCCGAATAAACGTAAAACAAGGGCAACGAATGCAGCGATAATAACATTTGACAGATTAATTATGTTGCCACTTTATAATTAAGATTTCTACTATACATACAATTTTTTGTCCTTAACCTCATTTTCAAAAACTGTTTTAAGAATAATAAAATTTATCTCTAATTTCTGGAAAAATATATACTTTTATAGGTATACCGCCGTTTGGGCAAAATATTTTTCGCCAAATTTCATTTCCCAAAAAACTTATCGCAGTAGTTTCATTTCCCAAACGGATGTTTAGCACATTTACATTTTATTAAGCAAATGATTTCCTTTGGCAAATATTGTATTCCAAAAAGTTGTTCGTTCAAATTCTTACTTCGCACACTCAATTCAGAGCATAAGTTTGCCAAATAATAATTTATTTTTACTAATATTATGGTATTTATGGTATACGGGAATTACAAGTATAAAACGAACAAATAGAACAAAGAAATATTTAATTGCATAAATCAAGAAACAATTTGTACAATTCAGTACCAAAAACGATTTAGGTACTGTTTTTTCTTAAATCAGAATACCTAATGGCAAAGTAAGTACTTTTTGCACAACTCTGGGCTTGAACTTGCCTGAAACGAAAAGTGTATCTCATTAGTCATTGACAAGTTAAAGATATAAAAGTAGGTTAGGTTAGGTTAGGTTAGGTTCCGTGGTGGGGGGGCTTGCGTGTCTCTATGATCCCCGTGGCTATACCGGACAGGGCTACCCATACCGGAAAGGCTCGGGGTGAGGGGCCAGACTAAGAGCGGCACGTCCCTATCCCAATCCCACCTTCCCGATTTCCCATTCCTTCCCAGCTCCCATCCTTCCTCCCTTTTCCACCGAACCAGTGGCGGGATATCCACTTTCCAGGGCCAGCGCGGGCCCGGGGAACCAAATACTCCCCAAAAGAGCGCACATGAGGGGGGCGACGAGGGGGAGTTTGAAGGGACGGAGCTCGGGTAGGTGTCCCCGTATCCCGTTCCCGGAAAGCGACCCTGGTTCGCCCAGATGTGAGTCTCGGGTCTAGTGACCTCTGTTTACAGAGGACATTTTAGACCTGAGACAGGTGTAGTGTGGGTGTTTGAAGGATCGTGGACTTACCCCGGTCACTGCGACTGGGGGGAATAGCCTGCCGGAAAACACCCTACACTCCATGCAGGCTGTGAAGGGAAGGCGAACCCAGCTTTTGCTGATCGCGTGAACTTCATGGGGAGCCACGTGGGTGAAGGGCCCACATTGCACGGCTCCCCCAGCTTGGGGAGATCGCTGTGTGCGTACGCAGTCGTCTCCTCCTTTGGCGGTGTGCTCTTCGGAGCGGGCTGGGAGGCGCCCAGCGGGCAATGCTTTGGCGGTACCGCGGCGTCTCCGTTGACCAGCCAGGAGGGTTACACCGGAGTGGTTTTAAACGGTAGTTCGCTTAGGTGAGAGTCCGTTATACCCCCCATTGCACGGTCATCCTTAGGCCATCGGGGGGATGCGTAAATGCATTTCCACTTCGTCATCAAAAAAAAAAAAAAAAAAGGTTAGGTTAGGTTAGAACTGTGACCTCTACAGAAACGAACTGCTACCATAAAAGTGGGTTAGGTTAGGTTAGAACTGCGACCCCCACAGAAACGAACTGCTACCAGAATAGTACCGGAAGTAGGTTAAGTTAGCTTTCAATTGATAGGGTACATTATTTTACCTGTAAATTATTTGGCACGCAGTAAGATAACTACCCACTTAAGGAAAAATAATCTTACCCTACATTTTATTCAATGCACTACAGAATAATAAATCGTATGCAAAACAATATTTTGGAAAAAGTATGTTATGCGAAACAATACATTTGACTACATGAAATTTGTTAAAATGAAACATGACCAAGTAATTATTTATTAAACAATAATATGCCAAACAAAAATATTTTAACTGATAATTTGCTAAAAGTTATTTTGCCTTATGATTTTTTGGGAAATGAAAATTTAAGTAAAGTGGTTTGGGAAGTGATACTTTGGGAAAAGTTTTTTGACCAAACATTAGTGAACCACTTTTATATTATTATTTTTTTTTTCCAAAAAAAGCACGCAAAACTCTTTAATTAAGAACAGTTTACAGGGCACCTGTAATGCAATGCCACTTAAAGTTTTCATTATTTCATAGCCGTAACAAGACATAAGTAATGTTATGTCATTCATTGTGTTGCAGCATCGGTGACCCTATGGGATGTTATCTTTAGATTCTGCCCTATATAAACCTAGAGGACGATATCGCGACACCAACCATTTTATATTCGATAAATTGAGCTGGTAAAATTATTTAAAAAAATGGGACATGATAATAAATAATCGCACTGCCAATTCAACACAGCATTAACTCAAAATACAACTATATTTAAAAATCGACCTTAATACATTTCCTATAAACTTGAAACAAAAAAAGCAAGCTTTTTAAAATGATTCAGTGTTGATCTAGCAGTGATTATTGTGATCCATCAACTCGAATTTAAACTGTCTGATTGGTTAACTTTACGAGGGCGAGATCAGAGTAAAAATAATGTATAGTATAAGATTACTATTTTATCGTGGAAGTGACTAGTCAAGCCTACACAGCCTAGTAATAAAAATAATCTACTAGAACTAGGATGAATAATGTCTTAAATTCAGATTATGTAATGTCAACAGTAATCAACGCTACGCCTTTATTTAAATAACTACAGCTAAGTCAAACTATGTTAAGCTGTGTTTGTTAAAAAAATTCACTGCTTAAAATATATGAGCATGTGGGTTTATTCGATTAAGATTAGTAGTGGGTCGAACGTATATATCAATTGTCAGACTCTACCACTTAGGAGGTAATAAGGTAGGTATGTACTCCCATTGAATAATGATTTATCAAAAAAACCTTTTATATATTATTTTTTTATTTTAATACTTTCAATAAATGTAACTCTGAAGAATTGCCTATACAGACAATGAATTGCCTATGATACGCGTTGGCCAAGTTGGTATTGACCCTGCCTAAAAAGCTAGCGGTTCCGGGTTCAAATCCCAGTAAGGGCAGTAATTTGTGTAATGAGCGCAAGTATTTGCTGCCGAGTACTGGATGTTTTCTATATTATTTAAGTATACATTTCTCTAAATAAGTAAGTTTATCGTTGTCTAGTAGGTACCCATAGTACGAGCCTAGAGCTTATTTTAGGACTAGGTCAACGTGTGTGACATTGTCCCATGTTTGTTCGTGTCGAATCTTGCAAGGAAGATTTGAACCAATTCCCAAGAACCGATTGAGCAAAAATTTGGTATACCTACGTAACCTCGATGACAATACAATAATATGGCACCATCGGTATGATGATAGAGTCGGAATGGCCCACGAAATCTCCAATATAGACCCATCGAGTTTGGACTCATTAGGTTGATCTTGATAAGCAATAAAGACTGCAAAAATGTACAGGTGGCAACAAAAGCTTGTCGCAAAAATGAAATTTCCCAGGTTGAAACCACGTAGGGTTAATTACGTAAGCGAATAACACAACTGACAGGTGCATTACGTATTACATCAATGGCTTGGTGAAAGGTACGTTAAAGGTAATCGTAACCTACTTTTTATCGTAGCGTAGGTCAGACAGCGCGGCCGTGAGGAAAGGATAACTGGTTTGATTGTAGTGTTGGGATGTTTATTGATAAAGTTTTCAAATGACTCGATACCGTGGGTTTCGATTTTATAGGAGGCAAACTTTTTATTAGATATAATAGTATTTTTTTATACTTTTTAATTACTTATTGCATTATAACATCACGCCTTCATTCCCAGAGTGGGGTAGGCAGAGCTACCAACAACCCTAAAAAGACTTGTTAAAGACTTTTCTTTTTTTTAATTCTTGATTGCATAAACTTCAAATAGTGTACATGTATGTTCAATAAATAAATAAAAAAAACAGGAGGTAATCTCACAATAATTGACCCTTAATTGATTGATTGATTTTTAATTGATTGAACCTCTAGGCTTATACTATGGCCACAAGAAAACAATAAACATACTTAAATACATAAATATCATCCAAGAATCAGGCACTAGTACTCGCGCTCTTCGCACAAATAATTGCCCTTACCGAGATTTTAAACCAATTTTATTTTTAGGCATTTTTCATATTTAGCATATATCCTTATTTTTTGTATTATTATAAAACTGTGTTGAATCGCGTAAAACAAGCTTATTCTTTGGCAGCTTAAAAATAGTATATGACAACATCTCGAATGTATAAAATTAATATCTGCCTTAGCTAACTGGAAACTCACTAGACTAATAATAATAGTCCACTCAATACAATTTTCTAAAACTCTCCTAGCGAAATGTATCGCATAGACCAATATTATAAGTCTAGTGATTTCCGATAAACAGACCCCTGAAGGTAAGTGAATTAAACTCTATCGACAAAATACATAAGCTTTAAGGGCAGCACTACTATGTCAAGACAAACTTTTTGCCACGGACAGTTTGATTGTGTACGTGAATCTCAAAGCTCGTTCAATATGTGCTTAATCTAGTTACGTTATTTTGTTTTAGTTTATTATTCGAAAAGAAAGCAATTGGTACTAAAAAAGGTGTTTTTTATGTTTTATTGTAGATTCAAAATATATACAGAAATTTGCATTGGTAAAGGAATTATACAAATGTATAATGAAAATATAATTATCATGAATTTCATATATTTCAACGATTTGACGAACTGAATAATATGTTTTTTTTATACTTTTTTTTATTTACTTTATTTATTAATTAATGTATGTTATTTAAATGCTTGGAAAGTATATTTTTGTGTGTCACCGAAACAATATTATATTTTTATATTGCCAAAATGTAAAAACCTTTAATGTCAATCCATAAATCCACTTATGTAGGAAAAAAAGGTGTACCAAAATCAATTAAAAAATAAATTTCATAATTATTCCTTCAGACACGGGCTTAAATATGGCCGACACCCCAACCGGAAGCGGAAGCGAGGACAACGAAGGAGTGCGACTGGTTGTTGTGAGTATTAATAGATTGCCGTCACATGCGGAAAACTTGATATCAAATACATCTTAACCCGGATAATATTAATAACTAGTGAGGTCATCGGTTATGATTACAATAGAGCTTTTTTTTACGATTAGTGCATGGTAATTATTTAGGTAGTAAGATCTTAGATCTTTAAAACTACGCAATGGATTTTGATTCTTTTTTTTTTATAGATAGTAATAGATATTCAAGAGGAAGGTTTATATGTATAGTACTTTAACCCGGAGCAAAGCGAGGGCGGGTCGCTAGTATGTTTTAAAATAGTACCGGACTGAGACTTTCTAATTACTACTGATAGTGGTCAGACATAATGTTTAATAAGATAGGATAATAGCATTATTATTGTTTTGTTTAAATAATATTTCAAGATATCTAAAGAGGTAAAGTTGGTGAGTTTGTGAGGTTGTTGGGGGTAATCTCCTTGAGGGAATAGCGATACACGACTTCTACGACGACGGAGTCACGAGAAAAAGTTGCATAATATTTTTAATCCCCATTATTGGAGTAGGATAGCCTGTAGGGATGGTAAATAACCGGAAAAACCGGTATTTTTTTAAAGGGAAGCATGCTTTTAAACCATTCTCTTTTCAACTCATTGACCCTAGAAATCATCGGCAAATTAAAGTTCTAAGCTCAGTAACTACATCCGCTTGGTAGGTACGCAAGGTAAAAATAAATACCTACCGCTCAGGCCGAGCTGCTTCGTTGAAGAATCCTGCAAATAAAATAAGCCTCTATCAAAAAAAAAATTTTTTGAGACAAGCGTTGCTATCTGTACTTTTTAACCGACTTCAATAAAAGGAGGATACTCTCAATTCGTCGGGATATTTTTTGTTCTATTTGGCTTAAGTACTTTCTAGTTGGTCCCATTTCCAGCACGTCAAGATCTGATGATGGGATCTTGCAGAAATCGAAGGAACTCCTCAAATACTATAGGAAAAATTACACCAAAAGGTAAAATTTTAAATAAATGTTTTAAAAAATTTAAAACCTAATATGTCGGTCCAACTGAATTCGACTTTTGGTTAAAAATATAGTGGGACGCTGACTTCAGTAGGAGCGACCTATTAGCTATCATTTTAAAAGAAGTTATTTCTTGCATCTTGAACACGGTTTTAATGATTTTCTTAAAGACACCTGCTAATCAAGACTAAACTAATGAGTCCCAACACGGTGGATCTGCGTTCAGTACAGCGGAGATCCTGTCATCACCTTCAGACTCTAGCTCTTAGAAACCATAATATTACATTGCCATCAGGTTTACATATGTGGTCCAGATTTCAGCCCATTTCTTTAACAGGAACTGGTTCAAAGTTGACTTGCAACAGTTTACCTACGGTATTAAGTCAACTCAGAGATCGCCTGATATACAATTTAGATTGAATATAACGGTATTTAAATTATATCACTAAGAACACAATAATACAATTTTTTCACAGTAAAACAATGAACTCAAGTGGGGTAATTTGCAGAGCGCATAAACTCACTTAGTAACGATTGAGAATAATAAAGAGAGTTTAATTCTGCGATATGCTCCTGTAAAAAACTGGTTAAAATATCGTGTCTCTCTCGCCCTTCGTGAAGAGGCCACATATGATAGTCATCAGTGTTCCGCGATGTGGATCACGACAACCAAAACGCCTATCTATATTCTTTGGACATATTAAACAGGCTCATATTTCGAGACTGTTAAACGTAAAAACATGATTAGAAACCAAAGGCTTGATAATTAATTTTCTAAACATGACACCGGAGGTAGGGCATCCAATCCCGCATGTTATTTGTGGTCTCGGTATTTGCGGGACCGGTGATTTACGATCCCGCGGGATCTCGGTATTTGCGGGATCCCGCAGGTGTTAGATGAGCTGCCTATTAAGTGTTGTGTAAAGAGATTAAATAATACACTGAATTTTGCATTTATTACTTTTAATTATTTAAGACTTCTATTTTCAAGTTTTCCAGTGGTTGGAAAAGTTTACGAAGGAAACATAAAGTGTCTAAGTCTCGTCTGCCAGACTGCTTTGAATGTATTTTTCAGTCCTGCAAATCCCGCGGATCCTGCGCTGGTAATCTCGCTCCTTGCGGGACTGGAAGATGACGCGGGATCGTGGTATTTCGAGATGTCCATAAACCGAGATTGGATGCCCTAACCGGAGGTTCTACGGATGTTTTTTGTGTTATTAATAATTATTAATTATGCTGTTTATTAATCCCCAGCTCAACTTACCTGAAGATGAAGGTGAAGGCCTGGGTTTTCGTCTCACGAGAACGTTATGGGATCCGTATCCTTGGGTAAGTAATTGAGTGGAATGATGCCTTTTATGGTAAAAAGTACATTAGTATGACAAATATTACTGATACCAATAATATTAGAATAATTTCCACTCTTGGACAAAGACCTAGACCTAAGTTCGATTTGTGCTTGTTACATGTTCAACAGATCGTTTGGGTCCACCGCTGTAGGAGGGGCCTCCTACAGCGGTGGACTTGAAATAAATAATACTGTCAGTGGTTGAGAGTATTAGATACAGCCAAGTTTCTAGGTATAGTAGCTGACGAAAATCTTCATTGGAAAAACCATATTGACATTGTTTGCAAAAAGGTGAATAGATTTGTATTCGCTTTAAGGCGTCTTCGAAGAATAGCGTCCATACATACTGCCCTTAATGCCTATCATGGCTACGTGGCGTCCATACTGCGATATGGGATTGTTATCTGGGGCAATTCGGTAGCTTTGGATAGAGCTTTCAAGGCTCAAAAAAAGTGTATCCGTGCTCTGACTAACACAAATAGTAGAGAATCTTGCAGGCCAATATTCAAAAACTTGATGATTCTTCCCCTACCATGCATTTACATAGCTGAAATTAGTTTATTCGTTAAAAAAAATCAGCACTTCTTTAGAAAGGCCTTTCAAAGGAATCCTGGGGCGATGCGTAAACGCAAGCATCAGTTAATGGTCCCGAGGAGTAACTTAGCTCTTTTTCGCAATAATGTTGTAGGAATGGCGGTAAGAATTTATAATAAGCTTCCGTCTGCTATATCGGAGCTACCTCTACCCAAATTCAAAAATGCCCTCTTAAAGTGGTTATCTAATAATAATTTCTACTCACTGCAAGAATATTTAAACTAACGGAGGTTTCTTAATTATCATCCTTTAGTTTGCTATATTTTAAGTTTATTATGGTTATTTTATATTGAAATGATATTTTATATTGACATATAACTATGAAGGTTTATTTGAATTGCTGAATGTGTTGTTTATTCATTATAAAAAAATTGTTTTGTGTTTTGCATGCCTACTATAATAAGGTAAACATTACTGAAACTATGTATCTGTATTCCATCTTCAATAATGTAAATACGTGATGTTTTAGCAAAATAAATGAATTTGAATTTTGAGCCAAACATATTTTTTACGAGATTCTTTATTAGACGACTCCAACCTTTCTGGTAGTTATAATCCCGGTAAGATAGTGGCGTGATGAGTGCGAGAATTATTTTGTTCCTCAGTCGTGGAAATTTTCTGTGTATTTAGTATATATTTCTCTGCATAATTTGTTTATCGTTGTCTAGTACCCGTAGTACAAGCCTACAGCTTAGTTTGGGACTAGGTCAATTTGTGTGAGAATGTCCCATAATATTTATTTGTTACATTCACAAATAGTGGTGGTAGGACCCTGTGCAGGGTGCACCATCTTATCCATTAACCATCCGCCAAACAACAGTGTTCGCATTGTTGTGTTCCGGTGTGGGGATAAGATAACCGGTGAAATTACTAGCACAGAGGCATTCCATCTTAGTCCTCAGGGTTGGCAGCGCATTTGAGGTCTTAGGATTATAATCTTGAGAATTCAAATGTCTATGGGTCTCAGATTTCACTTACCATCAGGTGGCCTAAGTGCTCATGTGCCTTCTCCTTAACATTAAAAAAAAAAAAGTTTCTTCAGTTTTGAAGCAAATGAACTTAAGCTGAAACTCATTTTAATTTTAATTTGAATTTTAAAATATTAAATAAGAGAGTTTTTACCGTAATAACTTTTAACTGTGTGTTTAGGTTCGTGAAGTAACACCTGAAGGAAGGGCAGACGCCGCAGGACTAAAAACAGGAGATTGTCTATTGCAAGCTGATGGGAAGGATTTACTTGGTTTACCTGTAAGTTACAATTTCGCTGGGAAGACTTAATATTATTGAGGTGGGCGGAGTACAGTTATTACAGGTCCATCTATCATTCGATCGATGTTTCAACGATGCAATGCGAATCAATAATTTAAATGCAAAAAACACTAGAAGTTACCTATACTTTCAAGACTGATCAACTTATTGATTTATTTATTTACTATGGAATTGTAAATAATAGATCAACCAACTCATTACAATCTTAATTAAAACCATGCTAGAATTAAATTGAATAAAATTCATATACAAATAATTATTTAAATAGGCACTTAGATTTCTGCATTCTTTGCAAATGTAGTCATTTTTATCTTTGGCAATTCAACATAAATGTTCATGTTGGCACATTTTTATTAAAAAAAGTTGATGCGTAAAAACTAAAACGTTAAATTATTCCTTGTCTCTAGGTGGGCCAGGTAGCAGGTTTGATCAGAGGAGATGGGGCCGGTCATGGAGTAACACTGCTGGTGTGGAATTGTGGAGTGGACCCAAAGGATGACCCGGAGGTACATTATACGATGACAAATCAAAAAACCCGGCCAAGTGCATGTCGGACCACGCACAGTGAAGGGTTCCGTAACTGGGATAAACGCTCATGGTTGAAATTCTTTTTTTTTTTATTAAAATCTCAAAAACTACACAGCGTATTGTGTTCAAAACAATTTTGGTTGAAAGTATTTCGTATGTTCTACTACTGTAATTTTTATTAGAATGTTCTATTTTACAGTTCAAAAGCTAACAACCCGCACAGATTTTTTACGACTTTGGAGGCGTATATCTCGCCAACTGTTTAAAAACCTCTGTATCATTTTGGAAGCCCTATCTAAAAATATCCAACAGGCTGATGAAACTCAAAAAATTTTTTTTCATCCCCTATTACATGTATTGAGTACCACCCCCAAAAAATATATATATATTTTTTTAAAAATACTACATCATTGTATAGCGGTTCACAGAATACATCTATCCTCCAAATTTCATTTATATATTGCCAATAGGCTCTGAGTAAAATGGCTGTGAGATACAGACGGACAGACGGACAGGCAGACGGACGGACAGACGGACAGATGGACACACGGACAGACGGACACACGGACAGATGGACATGACGAAATTATAAGGGTTCCGTTTTTGCCATTCGGCTCCGGAACCCTAATAAAAAAAACCCCAAACCTAAGAAATATTAAATCAAAATCAAATTTAATTAATTTTATTTTTGAAACAAAGGTGTAACCATAGATCCCAATTAAGCCGACGTAAGGATCACTATGTTTTGCCGTTAGGCATACGAAGAGCACTAATTAGCATATAGCATGCATTCTTACAGACTGCAGGTACATTTTGACGTTCTAATTTAAATCATCGTATGTATTTTACTTCTCATTTTAGTTTAAAACAGTAAAAATTAATAAGATCTTAGACGCCGTTCCAAATATACTTTTCGCTAAAAGTGGGGTTTTATACGTATAGTCCATGTTTTTTTTTAAGACAAAATTCTATAAGACCCTTTTTTGATTAAATTGCTTTTATAAACTTTTTTTTGGGTATTTCACTACATACTATAAAACTATATCGCTCCCCGCTGTCTGTCTGTCCCTATGTATGCTTAGATCTTTAATACTACGCAACGGAATATGATGCGTTTTTTTTTAAATAGAGTGATTTAAGAGGAAGGTTTATGTGTATAATACTTTAACCTGGAGCGACGAGAGGGCAGGTCGCTAGTTATACATATAATTGGAAGATAAAAACGTAACCCTGAGCTTCAACATTTTGACAAAAAAACACAAAACGTTCTTTAAATCTTTGTAGCACCGGCTAGCTTGCGTTATAAATCGAATTCGTGCGCAGGGCTTGTGACTTTCAAATGAGAACACTCCCGCACATTGAAAGTAAACTTTAATAATGAAATTACACACTTTTGTAATATTAATGTAAGGATTACAGGGATTATTCTATATTTCAACAAGAAGGG
Source organism: Acleris holmiana (assembly GCA_949316455.1). Taxonomy (NCBI): domain Eukaryota; kingdom Metazoa; phylum Arthropoda; class Insecta; order Lepidoptera; family Tortricidae; genus Acleris; species Acleris holmiana. Next base: position 701,362 of record OX438790.1, on the reverse strand, counting down.
AAGAGCTCGCGCTTGCTCGTACATGGTATAGTAACGGAAGACGAACGGAACGGAAGCGACGCGACCGGATCGGAAGGGAGTCGCTGCGTTCCCATTGGTCAGTGAGACAAGGGTCATTCGTGAATGCGTTCACATGGGGTTGCCGCGCTACATCTTCAAATTGGTACATTTTTGCAACGCGTTTATTAGTTGGTAGGGACCCTGCCACGAAGCCAGCGTGCTTGGCTAATATTTTTGTATTGAGTGAGAGTATATTAGTCATGGATGTTTTCTGTGTATTTAAGAATGCATTTCTCTGTATAACCTAGCTTTAGTTCGGGACTAGGTATTTATGTGAGTTTGTCCTCTCATATTTATTCGTTAATGTTTTTTTTTTTATTTCAAATTTTTAGTTACTATGGAGTTGTGGCGGTGGCTCCCGTGGCGAGAAGTCACGGCGCGCGCTCGCTGGCGTTGTCAAGGCGCTGTCGTGTTGCGTATGCGCAGCTACTGCGACAAAGGCGCTTAATTGTGCTCGGTCTCATTTATACTGCGAAGGTATAAATACGAGTATCAAATAAACATTACCTTATACTTTGTTATGGTGGTCTATGAAAAGCAAAGGAGATTTCAATAGTCCCAAGAATAGTTACACGAAGCGATTTATAGTCTGGCAAACGAAAGCTGTCCCCGAGAAGGAGCGCCAAAATCAAGAAAAGTGCGGTTTTTTACACTGACTGTACACTGAATAAACGGAGTTGATACTCCAACATTCATGTGAAGACATCAGGAAATTAAATAGTATCAAACTCCGTTTATTCAGTGTACAGTCAGAGTAAACAGCTGCAGGTTCTTTAATTTTGGCGCTCCTTCTCGGGGACAGCTTTCGTTTGCCAGACTATAGCATTTGGCCATGATGTGATTTGTATTTATATTGATTGAAAGTAGTTTTTTACAAAGATGAATATTTAGTTTTGGTTTGTTGTTTAGCTTCCACCACAATCATACCAACCAAAAAATAAAAATACTATTGTTCCGGTGTTGGAGCGGGATGGCTCAATGCGTTGCTGCGCAGACTATTCGCGCACCATCAACAAACAGCTGATCGCTGAGTCGTATCCCCTACCAACAGTAGAAGAGTTATTTAATTTTGCTAAACTACAAGGAGGAGTTTAGTTCTCGAAGTTAGACATGTCCATGGCGTATAACCAATTTCCGATTAATGACACAAATACCATTACCTGCATAAATACTAGCTTCGGTTTATTTACTTAAATGACTAAAAATTCAACACAGTGTCAATATTTTTCTTTTTATTTGGCATATCCCACAAGTATCAAACATAATACAATTAATAACAGTACTCTTTAGTTGCTTATCTTTCTATTACAGCGTGTTGGAAGCGGTTAGAACGGTGTGCATTATGTCGAGAAACGTTGCCTGCCAAAGATTCCCCGTATGCTCGGAACTTGGTAGCTGAACAGGTACATATAAATAAATATATATTTGTCGCTTCCACATTCAGGCTACTACCTATAAATAAAATAAAAATACATTCTAAGGATTGGTATCGTTTTAAGAGAGTCTAAAGTTTGCTTTATTTTCTAGGTCTTTGAAGCTATAGCAATGGAATACGAAATGAAAGACGCAAAGAAACCAATCGATACATCATCAGCCTGCGCTTCACCCAATCGTTCACCAAACTTGTCATCAGCGGCTTTCCGCAGGGGCCAATATCAACTGTCAGCAATGAATAGGAACAGAAAAACAGTTCAATTTTTAGATAAACACAAGCAGAATTATGCTTCAGATCCAAACATACACAGATCCCTTAATCAAGATGCAAATAGAATGCCCGTTAACAATTTAAATATGGCCGCCAAAGAAAGCGGCGGGAAAAGTTGTAGCTGTCAAAATATTCCAAACGCTGAAACTCAAATGACCGAAATAAGAATTAATGATGAGGAGCAAAAATGCTGTCAAACTATGTTGCAGCGCAGTATATTAAGTCGAGCAAGGCAAGCGTGCTCTTTGGCTGATTTGCAAAATGCTGCTGTGCAGTCATGCGTTTTGTCGAAGTCTTTAAATAATATTAGCTTGGCTGAGCATTGGTGAGTAAATATGCGAATATTCGACGTTTCTGTCACCGTTATTGTTCTTAATATTGACCAAATTGTTTTTATAAGTGTACATGTTTTATTTTAAGCAAAAGCTACACTGGAGGTAGGTTCAATTCAAACAAAAAGTTTGAACGTGTATGTAGGTATGTATATAAATTATTTCTTCAACCAAAAGAAAAAAATTAAGTACAAAAAACTGAAAACATGTACGTGCAAATATTAAATAACGTAGTAAGATAACTTTATTTTGGTCTTAGTTTGGCCCAAATTCTATATACACAATGATAAAATGTTTTTCTCTTTCATTACAGTGAGCACGCGAAAAACAGTGGTTCTCTGGACAACTTGAAGTACCATTGCAAAACTGCATCAGGTCTGTTAAAGAGTATTTTTTTTTATTCTAGCTACTTAAAACCCTTAAGCCTCAAGTATATTTTTATTTTTTTCACTTATCGCGCTTTAAAGTGTCTCATAATGGTCATGTATAGGCGGACTAAAGTGATGCATTGAATCCCAAGGGACTTTACTTAGGTACTTTTTCTTTTTAATTTCCTTATAAGTAAAAGTCTTGGAAAACCACAAAAAGTCCGATACATGTTGCCATTTGATGATGTAGCCCTTGTTGCTGGGGCTGGGCGTACGGCAGATGTACCGTTGGTGGCCCTTGTACCTTTTTCAGCCACTTTATGTCCAAATCATTGTTCGAATCATTTTATATATACCTACTATACAATTTATAAATTAGATTTGTGTAAGTGTTAGTTTCAAAATTCTATAAAAATATTATTTTAACATCAAGAAATTTTATTTATTTTCTTAAATTAGTAGCCAAAAAAGGTACTAAGATGGCCACTTCGGAAATGTTATCTATGGAGTATTTGTTAGGTATGTTTTAACCGCAAGTACATCCTTGTTGTTGTCTCTTTCTGCAGCACAGTGACGGGTAGCGAACATAAATTTAAGATTTATTTTTCCAATAATCGAAGTGAAAAGTAGTGTTTGAAAGCCATACTGACTTTGCTCGGGTGGAAAAATCTTTCGCGTCATAATGGCTTACTTTATTCCCTTGTTGAATAATCTACTATTATAAGTACGGATGTATTAAATAATCATAGCACATCGTTTTTAGTCGGAAAAGTTCGTATTTATCTTGCTTCAGTGCCTATCGATAAGCTAATTGAGAAAGCAAGACAACATCTGTAGTATGTTTACTTAAGATAATTCAATACTCTTTTGTGCTAATTTAAGTTTTTTTAATTTCAGATATACCAGTTTACGTGTTGTCTACACCTCCAATATATTTAGTAACTTGTGATCATAGTAAAAAATAATAACAATTTTCATTAAACAAATGTGATTATAGATACAATAAAGTTTTAGATTGTATGCTTGTGGTTTTTCAATTTTGTGTACTATGTGCCATTTGTAGTTTTTTTAATAAATGATTTATACGAACGTTAATGTTTAGTTTTTGTACCATTTAGTAGATTATTTTTGGTCTACCAACCCCATTCGATACGTTTTGATACTGCATTGATCATTAACATACATACATACATAACGTCACGCCTTCATTCCCAGAGTGGGGTAGGCAGAGCTACAGAAATACCAACAACTCTAAAAAGACTTGTTGATAATTCTGTAACCACATTTTGCACAATCAGGCCAAGAAGGTTTAATCCGTAGTGTATCAGTGACAGGTTGCAAGCCCATCGCCTAACAATACTACAAGCCCTTATTCCCTGAGTCGCCTCTTACGACATCCACGGGAAGACATGGAGTGGCACTATTCTAACCCGGCAACCACACGGGCTGACCATTACACGACGGGTTGACGGGTTGATCATTAACAGATTTAATAAAACGTGAAATATTTAAAATATTTTCACATTATGAATGTTATTGCAAACTAAACGCTTTACCACGTTATGCTTGACCCTAATTTCGCCATACAGCACAAAATACCTTTTCTGTATAACATGGTTATACATTAGCAGCGAGGAGTTATAGTCTTTCGTTTATTACGATAAAGTATATTTTTGTTCAACAAAAAAATAACAATTTACTTATTAGAATGTAAACAACTCAAACACAACGTAAAAGTCAACGACGCCATGTTGTTTACAAATGACTAAACCTTGAGCTGAAAACATTTGACCAGAGATGTTTGAATAAGTTATGAATTAAGTATTTAATCATGGATAAACCCGAATTTAAAGTCGACGATGAGTATAAGCCAGAATTAGATCCGGTGAAAACCATCTGCAGATGTTGTTTGAGCACGAAAAAGCGAGTACTGAGTATCTCTTTTTTCGTGTCACATTTTTTGGATTTAGCCGGCTTAAATGTAAGTTAATTGTATTTATTTCAAATATTTAGTGTTTTTTTGTGGTTTGTTTGTTATTTGTAAATGATTTTCTATACGTATGACTTTAATATACGTTACTTCGAGGTAAGAAAAAAATATAAGTTAGACTTGTCTCTCTGTATTTAACCTTTGAATTTGTAGTTAAGTCCGCGTAACATTACGGCTAACGTAGTTGGTAAGAAGCAAGCGAAGTTTAGGGACGACGCAAGCGACATTTGTGTGATAAGCACAATTTACTTTTCAGTAACCCTGTATAATTAAACCCAGTTATTCCTTTGCTAGTTGTTTTATTCTCCTCAACAGAAACTTATATACTTTTAAAGTCACAGTTCAAGTTCTCATTGGTTGAAATAAATAAAAAAAAAAAAAAATCACGGAATAATCCTCGTCTAACCTCCAATCTCACCTTTTTTGGGAAAAATCGGCAGCAAAACAAAGTGTTGCCACTAAAGTCTTTGTCAATTGAACTTGCAAAACATGTAAACAAATTAGTACTGTTTGACTCATAACCTCAAATTTTCCCCAAGCATAATGAATAAATGAATAGTTATTTCAGAATGGTTGCCGGGTTAGGATAGTGCCACTCCATGTCTTCCCGTGGAAGTCGTAAGAGGCGACTAAGAGAATAAGGGCTTGTAGTACTGTTAGGCGATGGGCTTGCAACCTGTCACTAATACACTAGTAAACCTCTTAGCCTGCTAGTGCAAAATGTGGTTACAGAGATATCAGTAAGTCTTTAGAGTTGTTGGTATTTCTGTAGCTCTGCCTACCCCACTCTGGGAATGAAGGAGTGATGTTATGTATGTATGTATGAATAGTTATTTCATGTTAAGCTTGATAAGAAAATAATTATCTAGTGTATAAATCATTGCAAAGACCTCACTTGTCCTTTAAAAGCATGTGATTATTGAGTAATCACCGTAAATTGGTTCCTTTGCTTTTGTTTAGATCTTTTTCAAGTTCAATTGATACAGACTTTACAAACTGATGATTGATTAATTGATTAAGTTTCTTCAGGAAACACACTTCAAAAATTTTGTTACGGACACATGTTTTTGAGGGTTTAATATTTACAAATGTTATTTCTTATGATCCTAGGTATCGGAGTCTGATGGCCTCCCCCCCTGGCTATGCTACGAGTGCTCCAGTCTGCTGCAGAAGTCTCTCTTCTTCAAATACAAGCTCCTCAAAGCCAATACAATGCTATGTGATTACTTGATGAGATGTGCACCAGTAAGTGGTTTTTTTTTAATCCATTATTTCAACATGGATATGACTTACAATTCCGTATGTCTTTTTGTTACGTACCTTTATAAAAAGATGAATAACTTTTAATTTTAAGCAGTTAACACTATAAAATTAACAATATATTTAATAACAACAAAAAAGAAATAGTACTGCATAGAAGAACTGTACGTAAATTGCATGTCTTATCTTTTATGGCATTTTAATTATACAGATAAAAGTAATAATTATTATAACTATTTGGTTAACCTTATCATCTGGGCTCGAACTTTTAGTGCCGATGATGTTGCATGTATCAACCTCTTTCACTAAATGATATGGCCACTTGAAATGAGCAGTACTATATAATAATGTCTTGACAGACATTGTCATTCATATCAAGCCCTACTTATCACATTCTCATTAAGGACAAATAATAATAATTTCATGTATAAAATACCCATTACTAATAATAAACATTTTTTTTTTATAATAGACAATAATTCTAGTCTGCGTAAGAGTTATTTTATATTTTAAATATTTTTACAAGAATATGTAAAATAAATGACCTGTTAGATAGGGAACATTTTCATTTTATTTATTTAGTTTAACCCGCGACAAAAGTTATTAATTATTAAATAACCCATTTGACAAAATCTCGGAAAATATCGAGTTACATCCATGTTAAGCATAATTTTTGAGGTCATTCACCCCAAATTATATTCTAGATCCCATCACTGGTTATGTAGTAATGTATATTAAACCATTTCTCTAGTCTCCTGGCTTATGGGACAGAATAACAACTACAAAAATTTAATCCACCCTAATAGGTCAAAAGTCAAAAAGTTTATCCACTTTAATAGGTTAAAAGTCAAAAAGTTAATCCACCCTAATAGGTTAAAAGTCAAAAAGTTAATCCACCCTAATAGGTTAAAAGTCAAAAAGTTAATTCATCCTAATAGGTCACGAGTAGACCCCGCTATCGGAGGAGCAAATTGGTAGCTGTCAAGTTCTTAGGGATGAGTAAAAATATTTATGATGTCGATATCGATATTCTTACTGTTTCTGTACAACTAGTTTTATATGTACCAATACCATTTTTAGACTACAATTTAACAAGTTTTTCTTGGGATCATAAAAAAAGAATAGATAAGCTATTGGGTTTATTGTTAAATATATCATGACTGCACTAGGTTACTGCAGAGAAACTGGAAAGAAAACTGATCGTTCATTAAAAATATGATAATCAATATCCCCTTTGGTGGACATAAAAGAGATTTATTGATTATTTAAAATTTAAATCATTTATGAATGGTTCGTGCTATGAAGATAACGATAATTTGTTAGTAATGATGAAAGATTGATTTTTTTTATTTATAGTAATGAAAATATTTAACCCATTCATTTTGTAATTATATAGTCCTGTTTTATAAAATAAACAAGTTTAATTAAAGTTCTAGACCCTCATTATGGTAAAGAAAAAATATCGACATATAGCTATTACTATCGACATAGCTATTATTTCAAAATAATTTCAACTCATCCCTAAGAACTTGACAGCTACCAATTTGCACCTCCGATAGCGGGGTCTAGTCATGAGTAAAGAAAAAGTCATGACATAATATTTATTAATCGCTTGATTTTCAATCCTTTTCCAGTTCCCAATAGACGCTCAAGACCCAGAACTCGGCAAGTACGCGACGCCGAATCTGAGCGAGACAAAAACGCTTGTTTTTGACAGTGCCGGGAGAAACAAGATGGGCTTCCAGAAAATATTGGAGGTAACTAATTTGTATGTACACCGTTTTACAGAAACTCATTTCATAGAATGCATACATCGTTATCGCGGAAGCAAATACGATTTGACAGAACAAGTAAAAAAAAAAAAAAAAAAAAAAAGTAGGCAATAACAGAAGCGACACTCGCATAGTGGCGCGTCTCTATGGGAAAGGTATGACTAGGTGCCTTAAAAAATACAAAGTTGATAATTTTAAGTGAAAAACGGGTTTTAAAACCTTTTAGGTTCAGGGCTGGCCTTTTAGGATCAGGCTGTTTAGGCAGGAGCTTCAAGTGGTCCGGCATGAGCTCAGGGAGTTCCGCCAGGAGTTCCTTGAGATAAGGACAAGCCTGGCTGATGTCAGTGGTAGGCTTGACAAGTTGGACGCCCGTGTCGATGCCATTGAGAGCCAGGTAGCGGTAGGCGCAGTGTCAGCGGCGCATAGGGCTATGGAGGAGGCCATCGCGACCCTCCAGATGGAGCTGCACGAATAACAGTATCCTACCTGAACTACAGTCGGGTTTTCGCAAGGGTCGATCGACTGCTACTGCGTTACTCGATGTAGTCGATAGCATATTACAGGCTCGGGATACTGGTAAAAGTACTATTTTAGTGCTATTGGATTTCTCTAGGGCTTTCGATTGCATTAGCGTGCCCTTGCTATTATCGAAGATGTCATTTTACGGGTTTGATGCCGCTGCGGTAAAGTGGTTTGACAGTTACCTGTCGGGCCGAACGCAGGCGGTCGAGCTACGCACAGTGTCAGGCCGTGCTATGCTGTCCTCTCCTGGTCCTGTGACCAGGGGAGTACCGCAGGGTTCGATCCTGGGTCCTCTGCTTTTGTATAGCGGTGATATCGTTTCCAGTATAAGGAGCAGTAAATACCACCTCTACGCCGATGACTTGCAACTCTACACTTCCAGCACAGTCTCAGATACAGTCACCGCCGTAGGGAACATCAATGCTGACCTCGACCGTGTTGCGTCTTGGTCGGAGAGGAGCTGCCTCGTCCTCAATCCAAAGAAGTCCAAATATTTAATATTTGGATCGAAACATCAAACCCGTAAAACTCTGGATAGCCTGGCGACCGTGGATGTAGCTATCATGGGCGAACCGATAGAGCGAGTGGTTGAAGCAAGTAACCTTGGCCTGCTTATGGACAGTGAGCTGCGCTTTGAGAGCCACGTAGCTAGAGTCGTTAGCAACTGCTTTTACCGCCTCAAAATCCTTTATAATATTCGTGATTACCTCAGTGTTGATCTGCGTGTCCACCTGTGTGAATCACTTGTACTATCAAGGTTAAACTATTGCGATGTCGTTTATGGTGGTTGCATACTTGGTCGATCCAAGAGGCTGATACAACGAGTTCAAAACGCATGTGCTCGTTTTTGTTTTAGAGTCCCTCCCCGCTCCCATATCACTCCGTATTTGAACGCCGCTAACCTGCTGAACATGTCTGCGCGGAGGCGCATGCACCTGGCGACCCTTATGTTCGGTGTGGTGCAGCATGAGATCCCGTCGTACCTCTTTAAAAAGGTCCATTTTACGAGTAGTGTGCGCCGGTATAAATGTAGGGCAATCGTGCCGTTTCACCGAACCGCGGCATTTCGGGGTAGTTTCAGGTTCGCGGCGTCCAAGTGCTGGAATGATCTCCCCCCACCCATCCAAGGAGCGCCTAGCAAGTTCACCTTTAAGCGTAAGCTTAAGGGTTATTTGTTGACGCTTCAAAAATCCTAATCCCAATCCAGCACTTTTTCTTTTTCTCTAAATTTGAGTTTTATTTCTTGAATTGCCAATGCTGTATACTAGCTAAGTAGGTACCTTTTCTTTTTAAAGTATGTTTATGTAAAGGTTTTATTTAATTCCCTTGAATATCTTTTTATGAGTATTATTTGTTTAATAATAAGTAATTACATTTCATTTATTTACTAGTTTGTACAACGTTCCGTCCGTTTGTCACACTCGGTGCTGGCTGAAAATCAGCGCTGCAGGTGCCTAGCACCTCAGCATTATGCTGAGCCAGTGTCCGGTTCACTGCCACGAAGACACACCAACCACTATGTTTTTCTTTCTCTGTTTACTGTTTTATTATTTATGTGTCTCGTTGTGTTCAGTGAATAAATGTATTTTTCTTTCTTTTCTTTTTCTTTTTTATGAATCATCTAGTATCAATGTCGTTAAGCTAAGCAGTACCATCTACAGCATCAGGATTTAAAGATCGAAGGTATCAATTCTGCATGGTCACGGGGTCTCAATACGCGTACGTTAAATCGATTGCAAGATTTGAAGCTAACAGCCACTAACAAACAAATATACGTGTTGAAGCTAAATGAAACCGTTTAAAAAAAATAACACATTGTTGGCTTATTATGAAAGTTTCGTTGACCAACTATGCCTTTTCCAGAGGAAACGTCGTGTAAGATAAGAAGAACTTCTTAGAGGTTTAGAATGCATAGGCATAATATTCCTTTTTTACTAGACAATCTGTTACATGTGTTCTATAACAGATTGGTTTTTGCTCCCGCGATAACGATCTATAGAATGCATCACTTTGTAGAATTTTAATTTCATAGAAAGCTAATCCTGCTGTTTATACATTATTCTTTGTGGTTACAGGTCTAACCTAACAGTTACTACGTAACTCATGCTTAAGATAATCTGAAAACACTAAGGTTTCAGCAGAAATTAACTTTCTATGAATTGAAAATTCTGTGAAGTGATACATTCTGTGAAATTCGTTTCTGTAAAACAAGGGGACACCTATTGTCCGGATCGCTACCACCATCTTATCCATTAACCACCCGCCAAGCAACAGTGTTCGCATTGTTGTGTTCCGGTGTGGGGATAAGACAACCGGTGAAATTACTAGCATAGAGACATTCCATCTTAGTCCTCAGGGTTGGCAACGCATTTGAGGTGTTAGGATAATGGTTGAGAATTCAAATGTCTATGGGTCTCAGATTTCACTTACCATCAGGTGGCCTGTGTGCTCGTGTGCCTTTTCCTTACATATAAAAAAAAAAAAAACATCACGCCTTCATTCCTAGAGTGGGGTAGGCAGAGCTACAGAAATACCAACAACTCTAAAAGACTTGTTTATGTACAACGTCAATTTGTGTGACATAGTCCCCTGATATTTATTGAATAATTTACTTATTGATGTATCTGTTTACAGCATGAAAAGCAGCCAATAGACTCGCCTTTAGACGAGATAGAGATACCATTACCAGACACCAAGGCAGAGAGCGACGCTGGATCTATCAAGATGGAATTTGAAACGTTTTCGGATTTTGAGGACAATATTACTTTACAAGAAATTAGGTATGACCGTACACTTTCATATTCTTTTCGTTGCACTCAATAAATGATGATTTAATTAAGACATAAGACATAAACATAAGACATAATTTATTTATTTCTCTTTTTACAACAGTAATCTTAATCAATAAGCAGTACATAGAGACACCACTATTGTTGAAAAGAGACATGACATATTGCTAAATGGATATTACTGGCTCCTAAACTAGGCTAAGCCTGTCTCTTAGGTAACCAGGTCGAATGTAGATTAACCGAAAATGACGCGAAAAGTTAATAATGATGGAATGAATTCCTAAATATTTTAAACAATTCAAAACAAATTTCACGATACGTTGGCCTAGTTGGGAGTGACCCTGCCTCCGAAGCCAGCGGCGGTCCTGTAAGGGCAGATATTTGTGTGATGAGCGCGAATATTTGTTCCTGAGTATGTGTTTCTCTACGTAAGTAAGTTTTATCGTTGTCTAGTGCCAATAGTACAAGCCTAGAGCTTAGTTTGGGACTAGGTCAATTCGTGTGAGATTGTCTCCTGATATTTTATTATTTATTTATTTAATCGTTCTTTCGTAATAAAGCCGGTCAAGTGCGAGTCGTACTTAATTGTCTTTTAACCTTTTGAACGCCACAGTTGGCTGCAACTTTTCGTGCCCCATGCAGCAACCGCACCGATATAAAATATATGGAGTGTACTGAGCGCTCGGCTTCGCCGACACGAAAATCTAATGACGTGTTTTGCCGGCTTTCAAAAGGTTAAATGCCTGAGTACTCAGATCAGAGGCTGTATTAATACGAGCTATCAAAGCTTAACCAGTTCCATGCAATGAAAGGACAGTCATGAGTATTTTTCAAACTACTACTATACAGTACTACTATACTGCATAAATATAATCTGAGTCCGAAATGCAGTTATATACAATACAAATAATGTATGTCGAATTTTGTGTTATTTATTTCTGTTTTGTGTTAACGCTTAAATGATTTTGTTTTAACGCTTGATTTTAAATCAAGAAAATTTATAATAAAATACTATGATCAAAATATAAGTCCGTTTTGGACCCTCCGCCCGTAGGCTAGTGTGCGTGACATTGCCATTTGACGTGATCTGACAAAAATGCAGTGCTGCCAGGCAAAAAAAACAACAATAACGTTTTACTTTCGAATTCAATACTTTTAAAGCATGTCTCAAACAAACCAATTTTGTAGTGACGTCAAAACCCAAATACCACGAAATTTGTGTCTTCAGTTAGTCTTTTATGTCGAAAAAAAAAACTACGAACTAGGAGTTTTTTTTTGGGATATCCCAATTAGGTACATTTATTTGAAAAATACCCATATATGACTCCCAGGGCTTTGTCACCAGCCCCAGAAGAAGTCTTAAGGATGATACCCACCAAACGGCTCGCATCGCGTCGGATCTGAAAGGATTTAACAATCTTTAAACGATATTAAATCGTGTACACAGTATTTAAAGTCTATATTACCAAGCCGCTTGACCGCGGGCGATTCTTCGACACGCGATGACCCCGATAGTATGCTGCGAAGCGCGATCGGCTCCGTAATAAAAATGCTATAATAGATTTAATGGACGCGATCGGCTGCCGCCGCTTCCGTTCGTATCTTTCCGATTCGATGGGGTGCGAGCCGTTTGGTGGAAGTCATCCTTTACATAGATAATTTAAATTTCAGATCCAGCGCGCCTAAAGTATCAGAAAATGAACTAAGTCAAATATTAGAGGAAAGCAACCTAGTCAAAGTCGAGGGCGAAGTTTCAAACGAGAAAAAGAAAAGGAAAACCAAAAAGAAAGAGGTCAAAGCGAAGGAGAGGAAGAGAAAAAGGTATGTATTTTATTTTGAAATATAGTGTTTTACAATCTTGCTTTGTGTCGGAGATAGTGCAATACTGCGTGTCTAACAAATAAAATAAGGTGCAAAATACACCTTAGCATGTAAGCCAATAAGGTTCATTTTGCAACTTATACAGTTCGCTGTTATACAGTGGCTATCAGGTTTGCCGGGAACACTGGCTCAGAGACTCGTGTACAAGGCTTTATTTTATCGATTTCGTCAATTCGGAAGCATTCGGCTCACGATCACGAACGAACCGGTCGGGAGGCGCCCACGCCTCGAGGTTGTGTAAGAGATTTTAATTTGCGTTTCAGTGGTGTAAAATACTTATTTAAGGTAAGATTTATTTGTTTCTGTAACAGTAATGTACAAAATTTCAGCTTACTGCACTATTTTGCAATAAATGCTTATCTGGAAATACTTAGTCTTATAATCTATCATATTTATTTAATGCATCTTTCTATATACTAATGTACAACATGTATTATTTTTCTATTTCCATTTTATTCTTTTATAATATACATACACATACATAACATCACGCCTTCATTCCCAGAGTGGGGTAGGCAGAGCTACAGAAATACCAACAACTCTATAAAGACGTCTTGACAATTCTGTAACCACATTTTGGACAAACTGGCTAAGATGTTTACCAGTGTATTAGTGACAGGTTGCAAGCCCATCGCCTAACAGTACTACAAGCCTTTATTCCCTTAGTCGCCTCCTACGACATCCACGGGAAGTCATGGAGTGGCACTATTCTAACCCGGCAACCACACGGGATGCGGGACTATATAGTATTTATTTTAATTATTTATCAATGTCTCTGTTTATTATTTGTATGTGTAAGTTAAGATTTTATTTATAGTTTGCTTTCCATTCCAATTAAATATTTATTGTTTAATAACTTTTGCTTATAAGAAATTCGTTTAGGAGTTTTACATATTTCAAAGCATGTTGAAGTATTCAAAATATCATTCTAGCCGACAGTGGCGCAACTCGCAAGGGTATACAGTGGATCATGGTTTATGACCCAATGCAGACTACACTAATACTACAAGTGAAAGGATCTTGTGCAGGGTTTGTCCGGATCGCAACCACCATCTTTCATCTTTCAATGCAGTCTTTGGATTAGTCTTTAGACTGCAAATGTATATGGGTCTCAGATCCAACTTACCATTAGGTGGCCTATGCCATAAAAAAATTGAATATAGAGCGAATCATAGGTTTTGCCCGGGTATTTCGCATTTTACTCGTATATAAGTGTGATATGTGATTATGTGAGTGTATGTGTTTTACTTTGGTGGTATGTGATTGCCTGAAATGCAAGTTTTTTTTAGGCCGCCCCATGCATCAAAGCCTCGGTCTATTGGTGACCATACCGAGGAAGACATGAAAGAAGCCCTAAGGCAAATCAGTAAAGGGATGAGTGTAAGAAAAGCATCGATATTAACAAGAATACCTTTCTCAACTGTAAGGCGCTACCATTTAAAATCGAAAGTTTCTGACACTATAGAAACAATGCGATTGGTACCAAACTATGAAGTTAATAGGGTATTCAATGATCAACAGGAAAACAATTTGATGGAGTACTATAAACAATGTTCCTCTTCGTTTTATGGGCTGACGGAAAAAGAGGCGAGGACGGTCGCGTACCAAATGGCAGAAGACAACCATTTAAAAATGCCTGAAAACTGGCATAAGAATAAAATGGCAGGGAAAGATTGGTTGAGAAGTTTTAGGGGCAGACATCCCGACATGAGCCTCAGAAAACCAAATCCACGCAGCCTCGAGGGCTACAGCCTCCAAGAAAGATAACATTGAGAACTGTATATGTTATCTTACAGATAGATACACTTCGACCCCTTTAGGATACAAACATACCTTCACGCCTGTCTCCCAATGTAGTTAGAGACTATGGACCACCAGGTGCACCGGTCTAAACATCTCTCGCTTTTTCTACTTTCATCAATCTCTTCATTCGCGTTCGTCGATTTCGGGTGCTTTTGATTTGGTCCTTATTCAGTACACCCCCGTGTAGACCCTTTTAGACTCCTTTGTGCAATTACCCTCTTAGACACTCAGCTGGTCGAATGTTCTCAGGAGGATTTTCTTTCTCGGTTAATGTACGTAAGTGAAATAGACTCATTAGATTACATTCAGATTACGATTAGATTCATTGATTAAATTTTAATTATTTATTATTTTTAATGAATGACGGATTGAAATTGAAATGGACATGTATATTGTATTTGGTTTTCATGTTTAGGTATTTGAAGTTGTATTGCGATGTATTATGACTAGGTACTATAAATTGTTACGCTTATTTCATAAAGAATTATGTGTACATCTGTAGATAGAACTTGGTGATACAAGCTTAATAATTGTAACAACCCCCAAATTTCATACACAATAAAGATTTATGATTCGTTATAAATAGCTTAAGTGGCTAGAACACCTACCAAGTGTCTATAAAGTAGGTTGATGAAACTCATACTTAATACCTACCATTTCTGATTTATTTTGTAGCTTATTTTAAAAAGATAACTTGTCTATTCAGTAAGTAGGCCGCACGGGCACTTTTACACGTCAAAATCCTATCAGCGCTTCCCAAGAGAAGACCACTGCTGAGTAGAAACGGCGCAAGAAATTGAACAGTTGGCCATTTTTTATAATATTACTTATGACAATTACAACTTAGCATTATATAAAATAATGAATATAAAATAAAATCCGCCATTGCCATAATCGGCCATTCACCGAAAAAAGAGTCTCCTGGGCATGGGTTTTCAATCTCGATCTTATTTCAACATGCACAAAAGTCGATGATGCTTTGGCAATGAAAAAGTCTGCACTGCGTTTTGTTGCATCCCGCTGCCCTTTCTGCCCCGTCTACATTGCACTTAATCTTACGACATATGTGAATTTTTTGCCGTTTTTTTGCTCGATGATGATGACGGCAACAGGTAGATACTTGAAATATTCATAGAATATGTAGTCGTATATTATCTTTAAGAATAAATAATTAAACTAAAATAAATATTTAAGGGGAGCTCCCATACAACAAACGGATTTTTTCACCGTTTAAAAAATAATAATATATGTAATAAAAGGAAAACGTGTCAAATCTCAGAATTATCTCAAGAAGGAGTAGTTAGACATATTTTTTAGGTAGTTATTTAGCCTTTTGGCGACTAAGGTCTATAAGTAAAAATGACTAGAAAGAAAATTATAGAGAAAGTTTATTGACTAAGTATAAAAATGCCGACATTCAAATACGTAATTATTTGAAATTAAGTAGTGTCGACGGAGCTCCGCTGCCACAGAGCTCCTATTTCTGGGTAGTTGGCCCTCCGGACCCGCTGCAAAACTAACATAACCTAAACTTACCTACGTATTTAAATGTCGGCATCTTTATACTTAGTCAATAAATACTTCTCTCCAATTTTCTTTCTAGTCATTTTTATACCTAGTCATTTTTCCTGATCGACCTAAGTCGCCAAAAGGGTATTTAGTAGCACGTATTATCTTGCGATGTTATGATCAGAGTTATTGTACGTCGGTATTAACGTTCAACTTTCATGGCACCCGGTAAGAGTAGCAAAAAAAGAAACGCATTCAAATATTTAATGAATTATACAGTTATTTTCTGGGTTATTTCTAAATTTAATTATGCTTCAGCTAACTGTACCTATATTTATACTGTACTTATACTTAAAGAGGTTTATATTGTACATAATGTCATAAAATATAAAAATGTCAAAATTAAAATTTTACCAAAAGGGCAGAGAAATCTATCTTATGGAAATGGTTATAACCCTATTCAAATTGTAATCCAACTGTCTAAAACTAAAGGGGTTGAAATACCATAGCAAGTGTAAATAAAATATGTGTTAAATATTTTCGGTACTTCACTTACCTTCCTACAACCCTGGCCACTGTAACGATTAGTCTTTTGGATGGAAAAAACAGCAGCGTTTAACATAGGTTTATTTAAGTAAAACCTTACAATGTTGTTGTTAAAAAGTGGGTAGATTTAAGTTTTAGGTCTCAGGGCGAGGGAACTAGTTTTTTAACACAGTTGCTCAAAAAGTGGTACTTTTCGTAGGTGTATTTCGTGCGGAAAGTTGTATATTACGCACTAGTGCGTTATAGTTTTCCATTTTTTTTTAAATATAATTTTGTTTCAACTTCCAAGCCGTGCATCCAACCAAAGAGTTTGCATGTTCAACCACTTTTTGATTACGTCGTTTAGCATTGAGACTATACATAGGTAATATAATTTAAAATATTAAAATTAAATACATACATACATGCACACATAAAATGTATCTAGGTAATATAAAAAAAACAGCTCTCATCAAGATGGCTGAATCTGAATTAGTATTACGAATGATTAGATAGTGGCGTATTAAGGTGAATTCACATTACACCATGCCGAAACCGGGCCCAGCCCAGTACGGCGTAATGTGAATCCACCTTTATGCATTACCGCTGGTTAATAGAGAATTATACTTTTTGATTTTTAGGTATAGGTAATTAAATTACGGTGACTTTTTTTCATTTGGCTGAATGGTCACAACCGTTGCCATTTCATAAAGTCTGTATCAATTAAAAGTAAAATTGTCTCTTGTAATAGTTTTATTTACTGATTTATTTTTGTTTCATTGATATTTTTTCGCAAATGTATTAAAAAACGTCGTTCGATACACGTGCGGAACTGTCATTTTAACTCGTCTCGAGTCTTATCCCTCGCTTGTAGCTCGGGCCAAGATACTTCGGGACTCGTGTAAAATGACATACTTTCCGCACTTGTATCAAAATGTACTATTACAATTCTAAAGAATGAATCGCCTTCACTTGCACTAGTCGTTAAGAATGCCACTTCCCTGCTGTGTTCCGTGAGCTCGGCGACGTGGTAGTAAGGTGCGAGCAGGTAGTGACGTCACAAGTAGCCGGGAGCGTTTCTTCGGCGGCTGTGGCTCACAACATCGTCGCAGCACACTGAGCTCCTATTCTTCGCTGGTGGTACCGAATCCCTAGTCGGGGAAACACTCACTTATCTAGTAGAAGTTACTTAATTTAACCTCCTAAGACCTCTCGTACAAAAAAATGTACATAATACGTTCATTAGAAAATAGACCTATTACAAATGAAATAAAATAGGTTTTCCTTTGTTTTTATGAGGGACTATCGAACTAGAAAATTGACTCTATTGCATTTGTAATAGGTTCATATTCCATTGGCAAACTTCGTTGTATGGTGGGTCTTAGGAGGATATTATTATTATTTTAGGTACATGGCGATCAACGCTCATGTCTTGGAAAATTACTGGAGTTTATATCCGGCCCCTTGGTGGGACAGCGACCACCCAGTTTCACCGCCGTATCTCCAAAAAAATCAACAGGGTTTTACATAATCTCATTCACTCTGGAAAGGTAATTTAGTCGTTAAAAATTGATATAGTATTATCAGTAATGTATTCAAAGCTTTAATACATTTTTAGTCTTTCTTTTTGTTTGTAAAAAAAGCAAGTATTTTTTTGTATTGGTTTTTCTGCAAACCATGCTCTGCCATGAAAGTTGAACAATGATACCGATGTTTAGTTATTCTAATTATGTAATAACATAGAATAAAAACTCCATGAATTAAATTACATGCGAACGTATTAAAAAACGGAACCCAACGGAAGATCAGCGTTGGCTTCACAGCCAGCATATGCTGAGTTGGGTCCGTTTCGCAACATTAACGCGACATGTCGTCTCTTTTCTTTTATTTTTGTTACTTTTTTATTTTTTTTCTGCGTGTTTTTGTTGTGAATAAATGATTTACTTACTTACTTACTTACTTACTTACTAAAAATGACACGTTGGTAGTAACCCTGCCTACGAAGTGGACCTGGTTGAATTAGTGTAATAAGCGCGAGTATTTGTTTCTAAGTCTTGTTTTTTTTTGTGTATTTAAGTATGTACATTGTACAGTTACGAAAATTAATTTAGGACCCATCTTGGGTCCAAAGTCAATCTGACATTCTACAGCAATAAGGTTGAGTTTGTTGTAAGTTACAAATGACATGAATTTGTGTCGTCAGTTATTTCTCTTACAAGGTGGTCTGGAAGAGATCGCTATTTAGCGGTAAGACCGCCTGTTGTATACCTATGATTTAAATGTACTGTTCCGTGTTCTGTTTTTGTTTTTAATTTTTGGTGTTCAATAAAGAGTATTTGTATTGTATTGTATTGTATTGTAATGACTTTGAATCCCTAAAGTCATTGACAACGTCAAGCTTTTATTTTTAATATGGGTCCTAAACTAACGTTCGCGACTGTACATACAACACGCCTTCATTCTCAGAGTGGGGTAAATCTAAAAAGACTTGTTGATAATTCTGTAACCACATTTTGCATTTTTTAGTGACAGGTTGCAAGCCCATCGCCTAACAGTACTAAAAGCTTTTAATCCCGTAGTCGCCTCTTACAATATCCACGGTAATATATGGATTGGCGCTATTCTAACCCGGCAACCACGCGGGCTAATTAAGTATGTATTTCTCTATAAAAGTATGAATATCGTTATCTAGTTCCCATAGTTTGAGATTAGGTCGATTTGTGTGAGATTGTCCCCTAATATTGATTTAATCATATATTTTTTCATGTAAATCTATAATCAACTCAAGTCACCTGAGCCCGTCATTTACCATAAAAGGGTGATGATATTCCCACCTGTTACCATCACTTTGTTACCAATGGTAACTACTACTAGTGGAAATAAAAATTCCCACTTGTTACCACCAAAATGCATAGGTGTTAGTTAACGAAAGGGATTTTTTGGAAATGCTTTTTCATATTGTAAATATATTTTCAAATCACGAACAGTCCTTTCTTACAATTATTTGTACGATATAAAATTGTATTTAAAGCTATTTAAATATGTATTATCAACAGGGATCGGAACTTCGGATCGATATTTACCTAAACTCGGGCGGCGTGAACGGTATGGAGACGGACCCAATTTATTTTACGTAATTAAATTCCCGGGTATTTCTAAATTTAGTAACTTGGCCTCCACAATGCATATTTAAGTAATTGTATATGTTTAATGCTTATTTATTTGAAGTTATTTTCCATACGGAAGTATTTAACAAAATTAATAACTTTGTTATGTACTTGTAAAAATAGTCATTTATAGCCACAAGCTAAACATATTTGCGTATTTGTACCTTCTCGTATAGTCAATTTAATTAAGAAGCCGCCTCCATATTTGCCGGATTTTTGACAACTTTAGGTAAATATCGATCCGAATTCCCGATCCCTGATTATAAAGTTTTGTGTTTTCTCAATATTAATGTTTTTTTTTATTTAGGTACTTATATTAAAATATAAAATTGATGTGGTGGAAACTACTCGAAATGATTTTTTATCTGTTATTTTATTAATATGCGTGCGCAAGCTTGTACGATATGGGTATTTGTAGACTTAGTGTATAGCAATATTTTTGGATAGTGTTGTAAGTTGTGAATAATAGATTTGTTTACAATAAAAGTAAAACTCTTCACTAGGAAACGTAACTTTAAAAATAAACCAAGTTTTACGAAGTGTTGCTTCTTTTTTTCTATTCCTCTTTTTACATCCCTATAAAATATTTTAAATACTTCATACAATCCGATGATGTGATTTTCCGGCTTTGGTGTTCAAAAAGTTAAAATTATAGGAAATTTTAACCTTTTGAACACTCGTGCCGGGGACGCCGAGCGCTCAACACGCTTCATTCACTTTGTATTGTATGACATCGTTGGCGTCTGGGGCACGTAAAGTTGCAGCCGACCGAGGCGTTCAAAAGGGTAAGGAGAATTCAAAAACCATTAGGGATTCTTACAAAAAAGCCGAGCAACCCGTCCGCGATAGAATGTATCCGTTCCCATCGTGGGCGGCCCCCGTGCAGATGCATGCCAGACGCGAGAGGGAGGGGGGCATTTAACCTTTTGAACGCCAAAGTCGGGGGAACGCCGAGCGCTCTTTACGCTCCCTACATTTTGTATCGGCGCGGTTGCGGCATATGACGTCGTTGGTATCTAGGATCCCGATTTGGGACGCGCACCAGTTGACGTGTTAATAGTAACATCCCAAGAAAATCTCATCATCATCATCATCATCATCATCATCATCATATCAGCCGAAAGACGTCCACTGCTGGACATAGGCCTCCCCCAAGGCTCTCCACTTAGACCGGTTTTGTGCCTTCCGCATCCATCGCGATCCCGCGATCCTTACGAGGTCGTGGCTCCATCTTGTTGGAGGCCTACTAACAGCTCGTCTCCCGGACGCCATTCGAGAACTTTCTGGCCCCATCGGCCATCAGTCCTGCGAGCAACGTGCCCCGCCCACTGCCACTTAAGTTTCGCTATTCTTCGGGCTATGTCGGTAACCTTAGTTCTACTGCGGATATCATCATTTCTGATTCTATCCCGCAGAGAAACCCCGAGCATAGCTCTCTCCATAGCCCTCTGAGTGTCTCTGAGCTTTCTTATGAGGCCCATCGTTAGCGCCCACGTCTCAGATCCGTAAGTCATCACCGGCAACACACACTGGTCAAAGACTTTTGACTTCAAACATTGCGGTAATTTGGATGAAAAGACACTGCGAAGCTTCCCGAACGCTGCCCAGCCGAGTCGGATTCGACGAGTGACCAAAAAGAAAACCTACTGCGGAGCAATTGCCATTGGGAAAGTGATCCACTGTATACCATAGTGCCGACAAACTGCTCTGTAGTTTGGCACGATTATAGAATAAGAAAACATGTAATGCTTAAAGTAAATAAATATATTATTATTACCACATGACTACTGTACGAAGGAAGCTAGCGGTGCTGGCGTCGATTACCGGCACAGACAAATATTTGTGATGAGCAGGAGTATTTGTTCCTGTCTTGGATGTTATCTAAGTATTTAAGTATGCATTTCTCTATATTTGACGACATGGGGGCCTAGTTGGGAGTGACCCTGCCTCCGAAGCCAGCGGTCCTGGGTTCAAATCCCGGTAAGGGCAGATATTTGTGTGATGAGCGCGAATATTTGTTCCTGAGTCTTGGATGTTTTCTATTTATTTAAGTATGTATTTCTCTATATAAGTATGTTTATCGTTGTCTAGTACCCATAGTACAAGCCTAGAGCTTAGTTTGGGACTATAGTCGTTCTAAAAGCCCCGTTTTGACAGCTGTCAACGCAGTGCAACATAATAAAATAAGGTATGATCGGCGACCGGTAGCATTTTAGGTCGCTTTCATGTCAAACGTAATGACTAATATGGATAAGTCTGTAATTTAAAATAAAACCATATTTTTAAAAACTCCCTTAATTATATTGGTACTTATAGTAAATTATCATATTTTAACATACATGCATACATACATAAATCACGCCTGTTTCCCAGCGGGGTAGGCAGAGACCACTTCTTTCCACCTGCTACCAGTGTCGTAACTATACCATCTGAGGCCCGTGGCAAATTCTTCATGGGGCCCTAGTTCATAGCTACAAAATTTTGTTAAAATCTCTAGTTATTTCTAAGCTCGCGGCCTCTTAGTCCGCGGCCCTCTCTAGTCGAGGGCCCATGGCATTCTGCCAGCTCTGCCACCCTATAGTTACGCCACTGCCTGCTACGATCCTGACAAAGCTCTTTCGCTTCTTCCACATTCATACATCGAGTCATGCATGCACGTCGGTTTCGGGTACTTAAGATTCGGCCCTTTTCCAGTATTTCCCCGATTTGATTAAAAAAAGTACGCCTAGGGGGGGGGGGTACGCCCCCTTCCGACCCTTCCACTTACTTTCGCACTGTTTATTTCTGTTCATATTTTTTTCTTTCATAATATCAATCGATTCCTTTTAACATTGAGATTCCTTTTATACAACGTGTTACAAAATAATCCGTAAAAAAGAAATTACAAAAGTAGTGTCAACCCTTATTAAATAACGTCAGTTACGTCAGTATCTTAGGTATACAGTATGCTAGGGTTGACACTACTTTCGTAATTTCTTTTTTACGGATTATTTTGTAACACGTTGTATAAAGAGAATGACCATTCTACATCAACACATGTGAGAGGTGCGTAGTTGTAAACCGATATTTCATCGCTACCATTTAAGCTTTTAACGAGTTCGTAATTATTAATAATGTTAATTGTGCACGAAATTTTAATAGAATCGTATCCATGTTGTGCTTTCGTCGAAAAATTGTCCTCGTGTGTTATATCCATGGATTTTTTTCTCTTATAAGTCCATGGGAGTGTCTACAAATAACTTGACATTGGCGAAAATACACCTTAACAGGAATGAAGCTATGAATTAAAATTAAAATTAGACTGTAGGCAGTTGTTTGTGTTAAATTGTCTTCTTGTTTTTTAGGGTTCCGTAACAAGGAACGGTTTTCGCCATGACGGTTTCTCCATCGATTATAATCACCATTCGTTTTTTTTTTTTTTTCTAGCAAAGAACCTAATGAAAATTTGGACACTCCAAAGACGTCTATAAGGAAAGCAGTAGAATTGGACCCAACGAAAATTAGAATAGTAACATTGAACCCAGAAGAACAGTTTAAGCAAAGCGAGGTGAGTCAGTTGTTTTTTTTTTTAGCTACCTGTTGGAATGTGGAATCTGAGACCCATAGACACCCATAATCCTAAGACCTCTAATGCGTCGCCAACCCTGAGGACCAAGATGGAATGCCTCTATGCTAGTAATTTCACCGGTTGTCTTATCCCCACGCCGGAACACAACAATGTGAACACTGTTGCTTGGCAGGTGGTTCATAGATTAGATGTTGGTAGCGATCCGGACGGACCCTGCACAGGGTCCTACCACCACTAAATCCATCCACCATCTATTCTCGTCTTAAATCTACCCCCAAAAGATTAACTAGGGGGATGAACGAAAGCGTCAATTCTATACCTGTCTCGAAACCTATTTGAATGTTCAATAAGTTAAAAAGCGGTCAAGTGCGAGTCGGGCTCGCCCCATGAAGGGTTCCGTAGCAGCAAGACGATTTATGACGTATTAAAAAAAACGACTAACTAGATCTCGTTCAAACTAATTTTCGGTGGAAGTTTGCATGGTAATGTACATGATGTCTTTTTTTTTAGTTTTATCATTCTCTTATTTTAGACGTATAATGGGGGAGGGGGGGACACATTTTACCACTTTGGAAGTGTGTCTCGCGCTAACTATTCAGCGAAGATTTTTTATTATAAACCTCAATATCGTTTTTGAAGACCTATCCATAGATATTCCACACTTATGGGTTTGATGAAAAAAAATATTCGAGTTTCAGTTTTAAGTATGGGGAACCCCCTTAATTATTGCGGCACGCTTGGATACACGTCCAAACTACGCGAGGCACGCACACTGAGGCGCCTTTGAGCACGGGCAAGAGACCGACTCTCGGTGGCTCCCGCGCGCCGCTCGCTCGCGCACAGCGACCTTAAAGCGAGTTGCGCGCCCGATCGGAGGTTGAAAGTCGCCGTACTCCTAATGTCTTGAATTGAAGACACTAACGAAATTGTGATCTTTTACAGGAAGAGAGTAAAGCAAAATTTCCATTTCAATGCAGTTTGTGCTTCAAGGGATTCAATTTCGACACAAAACTGGATAATCACATGCGGAAGCACAGTCCGGTAAGTTAATTTATGTAGAAAACAAGACTCGGGAACAACTAGGTACAGTCAACGTCAAAAGTAAGTGATCAAAATCAAGGTTTCAAAACATCTTCTAGCATGGCACCCCAGATATAACAGTTATACCAAGGCGACAGTTATAACAGATGTTTTAATGAGTCAAAAGAAAATGATCATAACAACATCGAGACACAGAAACAAAGTGACAAATCAATGTTTCAAATCAAATTAATAATGTCACGACGTTATAATTACGTATGTACTGGAAATTTCAATAAAGAATAATGAAACTTTTTACTCGTGATACAATGTGTGTCAAGTAATTAACAAAAGAAAAACAAAATTTCGAACTATGGGAAATGTCTGAAGGAGCTTGATAAAAAGGATTTATTTGAAATATAACAAAAAATGAAGCTGATGTAATAAGACCTTGTTTCTAACCTCAGCGGACACGAGAGGCGATGTAGTTGCTTCGCATATTTGTCTCACGAATATAACCGATATAAGCTGAACCTCTGACTTGTACTCCGAGGTGTCCCATAAACCCGTATTTTCTTTATACATATGGTTAATCACTTTAATTTGAAACACTCAACAATGACTTAATTTAACTGTTTTAATGGCATGTTACTTAGTTTTCAAGGAACGAAATAAATGTGATCACTTACTTTTGACACATTATGTGTTCATTTACTTCTAATACACTATAATAGACAGTAACATTTGACTAACATACATACATACATATCTTCACGCCTGTCTCCCAATGGGGTAGGCAGAGACTATGGAACGCCAGGTGCACCGATCCAAACATACAACCTTCGCTTCCTCCACATTCATCAATCTCTTCATGCACGTACGTCGGTTTCGGGTGCTTTTGATTCGGCCCTTATTCAGTACCTCGCGAATCTTAATTAACTTAATTATTTGACTTAATTTATTGTATATACAGTGTGTAAATGGTATACGGGCGTTTATTAAAACTGGACATAGATTAAGACTCTACTAATCATTAACAGAAAGAATTATTTTGATTACGCTAACGTATACACCGTTTATAATTTTTGAACATACTATCGACCCGCAATGTACATCGAAGTCCATCTGTCAGGTAAGTACGTAAAGTTTACTTGTGAAAATGTGTATTTCGGCTTAAGTAGCCTCAGCTTTAATAATACTTAACTTTGAACGTCATTAATTGAGTTTTTAATTCATTGCATTTTTCGTTATACATTGCGTGTTAAATTATTTTGTATGGTTATTTTTTTAAAATTTAATTTTAACAAAAGCTGCCTAAATGTGCTCAGTAGGAGTTGTACTAACCACAGTTAAGAGTGCGCCGAGGCAACGATACGTAATTACGAAAAAAATGCGTTCGTTTGATCGCCTGCTGCATTGTTTTTACTGAAGCTTTAGTTATGCAATTCATATGTAAGATATTTAAGGAATCACTCTATTTATCATATACTTTAGAAACACGATTACTTGTACTTCCCTCGATAGAAAAAACATCCAAAGATACCTCTACATAACAAAATAAACACTTAGTACGGCGTAATTACTTCACGGAAGATCATCAGTTTTGGATTTACAACAAAACTACACGTCTTCTATATATTCTACACTTTAGATTTGAAAATGTGTTTTTATTTTACTAATATGAAGGAAATACCTAAATTCGCACGCGTTTCGTCCATTTTAGCCAGAGCCGTCACGTTTCCCCCATGTCCGCATTAGTCAGGCTTCGGCCGTCGGACGTGGAGGCTGTGTCGCTTGGTGGTTGGTTGCGTTTATCGCGATTTTTGTGATTATTCACTTTATTTTAAATGGGGAACAAACACAACCAAGAAAGGAAGAGAAGGGGTTGGCAAAAGCACAATGCTAAACGCTTGCGTGAAGAAATGAAGTTAGTTAAAATCGTAAACCTACTGATAGTGGAGTAGTTCTAAGAAACCTGATTTGACAGTTGTCAAAATGCCACGCTAAGGGAGGAGAAAATAAATCGGTAGCAACATAGACTGATTTTCGAGATGTATCGATTTGTATTACTAAGACTTTGTAATCGTTTAGTTGTAGTCTTGATGTTTTGGGCCAAAATTGGTTTATTTACACAAGTAATTTTAAACAACACGCGAAGTTCTTTCAATTAGTAGGTAGGTATATAAAAAATACACTTCTATGGTGAATATTTACCAAGATATAAAAGTAGTTTAGCTAAAAAAACACATTTACAGGCAAAACAAGCTTCTTAGAACGACCCGAGGTTTTTTTTACTATAATTAATTATATAATATTGTTACTTCTTGGGATGGTTTCAATATTTCTAGAGCAAGACATCTCCAGAAATCTGAATACAAAGAGAATACTCCGTAAGTATACTCAGTACCTAACAACTATATTTCAACAAATGAGTAAAATTGCAAAATTATTCATATTTTTTTATTTATAGGGTTAATGTTCCAGTTGTTGGCACTTCGCTACAAAGCGAAGAGTTAGGTACCTAATGAACCGGTGAGGTATGCGTAAAAATAGTAAGAGGTGTATAGGAAAACATTTTAATAAATTTAGTATGAATTTTCACATTATCTTTATATTTTTTCAATTTACAGAGTAAATGAATTGGTTGACATCGATTATAAAATTTACCACACAATGGAATTGTAAGTCCCAAATACGAATTATTTTTATAGAATGAGGATTACAAAATTTCATCCAAAAACTAATTCTGTTAATAAATAAATTATAGTTAAATCAAAACGTTCTGTTTTATTACAGGATGCCAATGGACCAAATTTCTTGTCTTTCAGTGGATGGAGAAATAGACAATGACATTGCTTACTCACACAGACAAAATAATGCCGTGAAGTAAAATCCGATATTGATTATTGTTGTTTCTTATGTCCTAATATTTTTTTCTAAAGATACCTGCGTACATTATTCATTACATTATATACATACAAACATTAAGTAGGAACTTCTAAATATGTGATTGATACAGCAGCTTTAAGTTTTTAGTTTTTTAAAACATCAATTTAATTTTATACTTTATAGTGATCAGAATCAGACATTGAAGTTTTTGCGGAAATAATCATGGATAAACATTCGTACAAACTAAAATCCTTTTTTTTAAAGACGGTTAAAATACCAAAACCTTCTCCTATGTGAAACAAATACTTTTCTGAAAACCGCATTAAAAACGGTTCAGCCAAACGTGAGATAATCGCGGACAAACATACATACATACATACAGGTCAAACTGAGAACTTCCTTTTCTTTGAAGTCAGCTAAAAATAATATCTTGAAGAAAGGGTCCATGACTGGGATTTTTGCCCTACTCAGCCGTTCTTATTACTTTACATTAGGTATTGAGTTCACTTTATTTTGTGCTTAGAATATTGTCAATAAAGGTAATTAGGTTTTATTTCATTTCAATATACAGTCACATTAAATCACGGGGTTGTTGAGCCACCATAGAACTCTGTCCTAATGACAGCGTCAAGTCACGCAAAAGAAATTATTTACGTCAAAATTTACCGTCAACTTTCTATGAAAGGGTTCTCCCGGTAACCTTCGGAGAGGGAAGATGGCCGATTGGAAGATGTACGGCTTTTACTTATGATTTATTCTCTTTAGCCGAACAATTTGCCCAATAAATATTATAAATAACTTAACAGTTAGCTAAATACACCATAGATGTACAAACGACATTAATTAAAAATTATCTATCTATCTGTGAGTGGGTTCTAGAGTGGCTCAACAATCTCGTGATGTGACTGTACCTCAACAATACAAGTAATTCAATCCTACCTTACCTACCGACAGTAAACAACAAATTTAAAAAAAAATGTAGACTGAAAAAAGTTTTTAACTTCTTATAGTCAATATTTGAATAAAAGTATTCGGAATCGATTATGTTTTTTTATTTTGTAAACATTGGTAGCAACCTCCGCGCCTAGTGGACCGGCGCACGGCTCGTCAGGCGCGGCGCGCGGCCGGCGCATGGCTCCAGCTCGCTCCTTGCTGGTGTGCTATACGCACACATACACAGAGTGCATAAAATACCTAAAGTTAATGAGCGCAAAAAGCTCGGTGCCCCCTTAAAAAGAACGCCCGTATACCATTTACACACTGTATTATTTTGGAACCCTATTTCATCAGTTTCTTTTGCTGTTGACTGTACTCGCACTCATCACACTAGTATCAGCCCTTACTGGGATTTGAGCCCGGGACCGCTAGCTTCGTAGCCAGGGTCACCACCAACTGGGTCATACACACTCTTAAAATCAAAAGTTGTCTTTCCTGTGGTCAATAGTTAGAAGCTTGTGTCCATATAAGTTTTGTTTTTATACGATAGGTCTAAAGCAGTCCTGACGCCGTTTATGCGGGAATGGGCTTAGCCAGAAAATTTGGCCCTAAAAACGTTAACTTCGTTAAAAAAATAAAAAAAAAAACTTCTCGTGAGTCCACTGGAAAGATGATAATCTAAATCTGTGAATGACCCAACTAGGCCAACGCGTCCTCAAACCCGACAATATAACGTTTAAAGATTCTTTATTCTCACAAAGAATATTACAACACTTGTAGTTGCCGGGTTAGAATAGTGCCACTCCATGTCTTCCCGTGGATGTCGTAACAGGCGACTAAGGGAATAAGGGCTTGTAGTACTGTTAGGCGATGGGCTTGCAACCTATCACTAATACACTAGCAAATTAATTGGCCTGATTGTGCAAAATGTGGTTACAGAATTATAAACAAGTCTTTTTAGAGTTGTTGGTATTGCTGTAGCTCTGTCGACCCCACTCTGGGAATGAATTTGGTAAATTCCTCAATTCTTCCTTTTACAATAAAATAAATTCCAAGATAAATGACCCACACAAGCACGCACGCACGCACAAACGCACCCACGCACGCACACACGCACGCACACACGCACACACGCACGCACACACGCAGGCAAGCACATACACACAGGAACCAGAAATATCTAAAGTGTTAATTAAGACAACTCTCTGTACAATTTTATAGGGCAGTTACAGCCTATTTACCTCCAAAGGGAGTTATGGGTTTGCTTTTAAAATATCGAATCCATTAGTACATCATTTCAGACAGGAGGTGTAAAATCAGCTAAGGTTTATTTCCTGTATAGAACTTTCACGGTACATACATTAAACTGCATTATAATTATATTTTATTATCATTTCAGAGACATTTGCAATTATTTTTATAACATCCTATATTGAAAGTCTGTACAATCAATCATCAATCAAAGTATGGCCTGTCAAGTTTGCAAACTAACGGCAGTTCTAAGCATTACCTGGCCCTCTATTCAGGTGCGTTAAAACGATATCGTGTTTGATATGTTTAAAAATCGTTTATGCCACAGTCGCCATTATTGTAAATGACATAAGAGTTATCAAAACGTTGACAATACGGAAACAGGTCAAAAACGATATCGTTATAACGCAGTTGAATGGAGGTCCTGTACAGACAATATTGAAAAAAGTTGAGTGGACTTGTTGACAAGTTCTTTTAGTTTTCGATTGTTGTTTTCTTAAATAGTCAATTTTTTTCTTGTATCCTTGCAAATGTGTTGAAAAACATTGTGTGTATCACAGGCAGTAAGGTGATAACAAACTCGAGTCATTAAAAGCCCTCCGCCCGCGGCGTCGGGCTTGTAATACTCTCGTTGGTTATCCCCAATATTAATTCCCTTTAAAATGAATGAATGAATGAATGAATGATTAAATTAATTAATGAATGAATGAATGAATTATTTATTCGCTGTAAGTGTGGGTTACAATGTTGTCTTAATATTTGCTATAGATCGCACACCTCGCTCGCTGAGAAACCTCGTATCTCATATTACGCGATGTACAATTTTAAACTTAATAATGATGAGGAATAAGTTTAAAATTGTACATGACGAGTTTTTTTTCATAGCGGTGACGTAGTGTTCGTTTCCCAGTCCCGCGGCTCTTTCTCGTGCAAGCTCTGCTCGATGTACTTCCCCTCGGCGTACAGCCACAGCGTGCACGCGCACATCCACACGCGCCGCTACGAGTGCTGCGCGTGCGGCCGCCGCATGACCGACCGCGCCTCCATCCTGGACCACTACAGGTGACTATAGGGGGGGCGTGTAATTTATGTTGGAATTTGATAAAAAACATGTACTTTTTAGTTTTTGGCCTCGCATTCTCAAACGTGTACAGATAATATTTTTTTTAAATGAAAAAAGTTTATTCAAATTTGGTATTTTTTTTAATTTTAATTTTTGAAGTTGCATTTCTGACTTTAGTTCAGTTCGAATACGAATTTCTGCCCGCTTCCTATGTGATGATGTTTTAACAGTTTTTTTTTTAAGTATGTTCCTAATTGTTATGCATTTTTGGAGAGCTAAGAAAACTGTTAAGTTTTTAAAATAACCTGCGAGCCAAGGTTCATAAGGAATTTTTGTTTTTATGGCATTTTAGTGGAAAGCGATCGCAAAAAGATATTGAAAAAAATTCGTTTTCCATCTCGCTTGTTTAAATTTAGACCGATAATTACTGTTTTAATATTGAGAAACAACCAGTGTTTAATCGTTTTTGTAAATCAGAAAAAAAAAGATTTAAATTGATACTATTTGTAATAAAAAAATTAAGTTAAATTTCTGACTAATTTAAAAAAAAAAAAACGCGATAACTCAAATTTGGTTCACTTTTGCATAATGCATATGTGGGTCAAAATTATCGCAAATAGTCACCCCTATCATCTCCTAACGGGAATAGATCGACTTACCAATAACCCTGTATAAGTAAGTTTATCGTTGTCTAGTACCCATAGTACAAGCCTAGAGCTTAGTTTGTGATATTGTCCTGTGATATTATTTTATATTTCCTGATAATCATTTTTGAAGCCGCTCTCGTTAAGCTCCTATTGCTGGGTGCTTAGGCTCTTTGAGCCCGATGCCAGACTAACTTAACCTAAACCTACCTACTAGCTATTTCGAAAATATGCGACTGAAACAATTTAAGACTAGGATAAAAGGCGAATAGAAAATTTCGCTTCAGATTGGACAATATTTTGGGGTACTAATGTTTTTTTTACAACAAGCGATTTTTTTCTCGAATTGTGATATTTTAGGCCCATTTCTGCTCTGTATCCATTGCTCTTGACTTTACAGGGTAATTTTTTAATAGGTGCAGAAATTTTAATATTTGCTTCGCTATTGTTAATCAATAACACATGTTGTGTTATTTTTACTCTAGCTTAAAAAATATTAGAGATATTGCCGATTCAATGATTCCACTAACTTAACGATATTCATGGACCCTCTAATGCAGGGGTGCGAGGAGAGGGGAGTGTTGTTAAGTAAGTTAATAAATGAAATTCCAAATTTAGAATGTCAGTAGGAGAGGGGCTTGTTGTCTGATAAGCTGTACATGAAATTTCAAATTTCGAATATCAATACAGTGTATCGCATACCTACAGCTTGACAACCCATGTCATCATTTCTAGTGTGACTTTGTGTCCACACGAGAAGGCAAAAGAGAGATAATTTGCAACAAAACAACTTTTTTTTTAACTCGTTTTACTGTCGTAATATGTTATATTATATTAACGATTTTTTTTTTTTTTTTTTATGTTAAGGTGAAGGCACACGAGCACTCAGGCCACCTGATGGTAAGTGGAATCTGAGACCCATAGACATATGAATTCTCAAGACCATAATCCTAACACTTCAAATGCATTGCCAACCCTGAGGACTAAGATGGAATGCCTCTATGCTAGTAATTTCACCGGTTGTCTTATCCCCACACCGGAACACAATGCGGCTGCTTGGCGGGTGGTTAATGGATAAGATGGTGGTAGCGATCCGGACGGACCCTGCACAGGGTCCTACCACCACTAAAAATCACAAAACACACCAATCACGATACAAAATCATATCTTAAAATTTGTGCACTGATAAAAAAATTACCCCGTACATGTGTCAATCGTTTCAACCCTGATTTGTCTACAATTGTGTGTGTTTCTTTCCAGAACGCTGCACGAAGGAATGGTTTCACATTTCACCTGTCCAATATGTGGAAAAGTATCTACGTGAGTGATATTTTAATACCTATTTTATGTTAAACGTGTGTGGCATCGTAGCTCCTAAGCTAAATGACCGATTTGGAAGCTGTCTTTTTTAAAAGGAAGCCAGTTTAGTCGGGTTGGTTCTTAGCTAGGTTTCATGAGAAACGGTTCAGCCGTTTAATTGATATCCGGGTCATTCTACTTTTAAGCGCAGGTCGATTTTGTGACAAATGCTCTTCAAATAATATTTTTATAAAAACGTTTAAGTGCTCGGTTTTGTAATTTAATATTGAAATAGTTACACAACTTGGCTTACATTTAAAATTATCACTACATTTAAAAAGTCACTATAATTAACTTTAAAGTAGGTAACATAGTGGTCACGCATGTCCCCGCCATTTGTATGGAAAAAGTGTATTTACCGCTGTGTTACCAACTTTTCCTGATAAATTATCAATAAATTTAAAGTGTTTTGTTTTGAACTATTAAATTTAGTTGTTCCAGTTTCAATATAAGTCAAATTTACGTGAAAAAAATGTCTAAAAATGCCTTTAATTTCACCAATAATTATTATGCGCTAAAAAGTAGAATGACCCTCTGAAAGTTGGGGTCTCCTTGTATCGGTAGATTTTATTTATTTGATAGTTATTGCTTCACTTGCCGTACCTAAAGGAAAGGATGCATGGGTCTTAGTTCCCTGCTGATTCGTCTTAAAATCAAAATGTTTATTCAGTAAATAGGCCACCATTTATACGTCGCCAGGCCTTTTTTACACGTCGGTAATATGCAGTGAATCTACTAGCGCTTCGGACGACTATCATTGCAGAGAAGCGCCAAGAAACTCCAGCAGAAGGTCATTTTTTTCAATCATAAAGATAATACTTAAAAGTAAGTACATTACAAGTACTTGATAAAGTAATAAATAATTATTATTAAAGGTAGAACAAATAAAACCATTACTAATATAATGAGTGTAGGAGAACAACACGACGAGGTCCCTACGTCAAAAGCCATAACTAGAGTAATAAACCGAAGAACCAGTCCTTGCAAACGTGAACAGACCGGACCCATTAGTGGTGGTAGGACCCTGTGCGGGGTTCGTCCGGATCGCTACCACCATCTTATCCATTAACCACCCGCCAAGCAGCATTCGCATTGTGTTCCGGTGTGGGGATAAGACAACCGGTGAAATTACTAACATAGAGGCATTCCATCTTAGTCCTCAGGGTTGGCAACGTATTTGAGCTCTTAGGATTATAGTGTTGAGAATTCAAATGTCTATGGGTCTCAGATTCCACTTACCATCAAGTGGCCTGAGCGCTCGTGTGCCTTCTCATTAACATAAAAAAAAACACAAACAGCACCCGTTCGCGAGTATGACGCGTATCTCGGCCATCGCCTCCCTCAACCATGTGGCGACCCGATCAAGGACGCCGCCGTAAGCAAAGACCTTTGAGCGAGCATCACATGCTCATGCTGCCGGACTACTAGCGATTGATTGGATTGCGTCTTGGTCACATTTGTTCGCCCTCTTTCTGGCGAAGATTCATGTACGGGATCACTCTCTGTGTGAGTGCGGTCTCGAGGAGGGAACTCCGGATCATATATTTGTTAACGGTTCAATTGCTCCAGTTTCTCTGTACAACTTTCTCCCTGATTTCATCTCTCGCCCAGCTAACCTTAGTTATGTAGATACTTCCTTTGTATATATTTTAGCTATGTATATTAATGGCTTTAATCTTCTTCTTCTTGTAGTGCCTCTCCAACTAGTGAAGGTTGGCAGTCAGCTCCCCATACTTCCTCCGGTCTTTCGCGAGGTTGAAAAGTTCGGCGGCACTTGAGATTCCTGTCCACTCCCGGATATTGCGCAACCAGGACTTCTTCCTACGGCCGACTGCTCTTTTGCCTGCCACTTTGCCCATCATTATTAGTTGCAGTAGTTCATATCTGGGGTGCCTAAGCACGTGGCCCAGATAGGCAACTTTACGTCTTTTGATGGTCTGCATCAGTTGGCGTTTCCTCCCAGCTCGGCGCAGCACCTCAACGTTTGTAACTCGGTGTGTCCAGCTAATGGCCAGCATGCGTCTATAGGCCCACATTTCGAACGCTTCTATACGTTTCCGAAGTTGCTCTTTGATAGTCCAGGCCTCACATCCGTATAGAAGTATAGGCCATATATAGCACTGCAGTAAGCGAGTGCGCAAAGAAATATTGAGGCTACGACCACAGAGAACCTTTTTCATGCTATTGAAGGCACTGCG
Organism: Acleris holmiana; assembly: GCA_949316455.1. Lineage (NCBI taxonomy): Eukaryota > Metazoa > Arthropoda > Insecta > Lepidoptera > Tortricidae > Acleris > Acleris holmiana. The sequence goes on along the minus strand of OX438790.1, from coordinate 666,751 downwards.
GGCAATTTCGACCTTTAATTTTGCGGGCTTTAATATTAAGTTGTAAAATGCCATTTTAGATTTAGTATTTGTAGTTGTAGTTATTTTAAATAATCTATTTATTGTTAGATCCCCCAACTGATGAATCTGCATCTGCTTTTGGAAAAACATTTTCACCGATCACTTGTAACTTCCAACCTTGACACTGGCAGAATTGTCCCACTGGACAGTAGCCATATATATAAAAAATTGAACTTGAACTAGCGAGTGTCACTATTACTTAAATTAAAATAAAAAACAATATAATTGAATAAAATATATAATATAAATTAGCTAACTACGTAATCATATATATAGACGACATAATCAAAACATTGCACGTGTGGTTGCCGGGTTAGAATAGTGCCACTCCATGTCTCCCCGTGGACGTCGTAAGAGGCGACTAAGGGAATAAGGGCTTGTAGTACTGTTAGGCGATGGGCTTGCAACCTGTCACTAATACACTGGTAAACATCTTGGCCTGATTGTGCAAAATGTGGTTACAAGATTACCAACAGGTTTAGAGTTGTTGGTGTTCTGTAGCTCTGCCTACCCCACTCTGGGAATGATGGTGTGATTGTGTTTTTGAAGCTTGTATTTTTGTTCTCCAGTAATACGAAAACGCATCGTGGCCATATGAGGAACCATCACAGCGGGCAGAGGCCGGAGTGCGAGCAATGCGGGAAGACTTTCGTTAACAAGGACTCTCTAGAAGAACATAGGCAGTAAGTATACTAGCTAATAAATAAATAAATAAATATCACGGGACAATGTCACACAAATTGACCTAGTCCCAAACTAAGCTCTAGGCTTGTTGTTACTATGGGTACTAGACAACGATAAACATACTTAAATAGAGAAATAAATACTTAAATACATAGAAAACATCCAAGACTCAGGAACAAACATATTCCCGCTCATCACACAAATATCTGCCCTTACCGGGATTTGAACCCGGGGTCGCTGGCTTCAGAGGCAGGTTCATTCCCAACTAGGCCAACGTGTCGTCAGCTGACCCGATACACGTTCCTTCCTAAGTTTGAATATTGAATTCTAATTGGTATAATTAATTTAAAAAAAAAAACCGGGCAAGAGCATGTCGGACCATGCTCAGTGTAGGGTTCAGAAGTCTTTAAGTACTACAAACATAAACATTAACAAATAATAACTAAGTATCAAATCTTTTTTGACGACACGTTGGCCTAGTTGGAGTGACCCTGCCTCCGAAGCCAGCGGTCCCGGGTTCAAAGCCCGGTAAGGGCAGATATTTGTGTGATCAGCACGAGTATTTGTTCCTGAGTCTTGGATGTTTTCTATGTATTTCTCTACATAAGTATGTTTATCGTTGTCTAGTACCCATAGTACAAGCCTAGAGCTTAGTTTGGGACTAGGTCGATTTGAGTGAGACTGTCCCCTGATATATTTTATTTATTATTTTTATTTTTTCAACAGAATTCACCAAGGCATCAAAAACTATTCTTGCGCTGAGTGCGGCAAGAGGTTCAGAACTCGGACTCAGATCAAGCATCATCAGCTGAAGCACACCGATGTCAAGGAGTACTACTGCGTCGAGTGCGACGTCAGGTGAGTCACCACCACACGTCGGCGGCGGGCTTACATTCAACCGGAGGGTCCGTCCGGATCGCTACCACCATCTTAGCCATTAACCACCCGCCAAGCAACAGAGCATTGTGTTCCGGTGTGGGGATAACACAACCAGTGAAATTACTAGCATAGAGGCATTCCATCTTAGTCCTCAGGGTTGGCAACGCATTTGAGGTCTTAGCATTATAGTCTTGAGAATTCTATGGGTCTCAGATTCCCCTTACCATCAGGTGGTCTAGTACCCATTGTACAAGCCTAGAGCTTAGTTTGGGACTAGGTCAATTTGTGTGAGATTGTCCCGTGATATTTACTTACTTATCTATTTTATTTATTTTTTCATTTTATTTTTTTACCCCGTGTGGTTGCCGTGTTAGAATAGTGCCACTCCATGTCTTCCCGTGGATGTCGTAAGAGGCGACTAAGGGAATAAGGGCTTGTAGTACTGTTAGGCGATGGGCTTGCAACCTGTCACTAATACACTGGTAATCTTAGCCTGATTGTGCAAAATGTGGCTACAGAATTGTCAACAAGTTTTGAGTTGTTGGTATTCTGCAACTCTGCCTACCCCACTCTGGGAATGTAGGCGTGACGTTATGTATGACAAAAACGATACAAATAAATACCAAATAAAATAGATTTAAAAAAAACATTATTTGCAATCAGAAAAGGATACTTCTGCAAGTAGTGGAAACTTTTCTCAAGCGAAACTATAATGTTTCGGTTACATTTACAAAATACAAATAAAAAAGATAATGAGTTATTGTCTCCAACAATCTTCTTTTTAACGACAATAGAGTCGATTATGTTTTTTATTAGTACTGGCCGTCTCAACTCAAGTGTCAATATCGGTAAACTAAAAAGGCCACTAAGTCTTTGTTAGTGATGGTGTAAAATCTAGATAAAATATATATCTAGGTACACATAATAAAATCTAGATACTCTCTGTATGTAGCTTGACGTCATACGCCTGTCATCGGCACCAAAGTTTCGCTCTTCGGCGCCAAATTTATTATAATTTCAGACTTGTTTAGGGCGTGTCTGAGTTTTTGGAATAACACCGAAAGTATTTACAGAAACAAATAAACGAGTATATTGACACCAACAGGTTTACTGGTTATGGTTTTTAGGGGTAAAGTATCAAAAAGAGGTATTGTTGTCAATTGCCTAAACCGATAATAGACTTAAATACCGGTATTAATTATACTGCTAATCAGAGCTTTATCGATATAAATAGCGAAATGCAATTATAACTGGTTATACCTCAATTAAAATACAGTGTGTAAATGGTATACGGGCGTTTATTAAAACTGGACATAGATTAAGACTACTAATCATTAACAGAAAGTATTATTTTGATTACGCTAACGTATACACCGTTATTAATTTTTGAAACCAGCAGCCCGCAATGTACATCGAACTCCATCCGTCAGGTAAGTACGTAATGTTTACTTGTGAAAATGTGTATTTCGGCTTAAGTAGCCTCAGCTTTAATAATACTTAACTTTGAAACGTCATTAATTGCGTTTTTAACTCATTGCATTTTTCGTTATACATTGCGTGTTAAATTATTTTGTATGGTTATTTGTTTTTAATTTAATTTTAACAAAAGCCGCCTAAATGTGCTCAGTAGGGGTTATACTAACCACAGTTAAAAGGAACGCCCGTGTACCATTTACACACTGTATACATATTTGTCAAAAAAAAAACCTAGAAAATTATGATTATCTATTATCATTATATATCATCAATATCATCATAAATCCTTTGTGTCCATGTATGACCTTTGTACAGTTGATATGAAAAATAAATACTAACTTGTACCAGTCTTATCCATGTTAAACTTGTAATCGCTACTTCAAATACCTTCTCTAAAATAATAACGTTAAACGTCACCTGATTGGATAACGTAACAACAAATAAAGTTTTTTTTATCAAAACCAGAGTTGTATTTTTCCGTGTGGTTGCCACTCCATGTCTTCCCGTGGATGTCGTAAGAGGCGACTAAGGGAATAAGGGCTTGTAGTGCTGTTAGGCGATGGGCTTGCAACCTGTCACTAATACACTGGTAAACATCTTAGCCTGATTGTGCAAAATGTGGTTACATGATTACCAACAAGTTTTTTTGAGTTGTTGGTTGTTAGTAGCTCTTCCTACCACACTGGGAGTCAAGGCGTGACTTTATGTATGTATTTTTTTTCTTTATCAGGTTCAAATCGGCCCACAGTTTGCGACAGCACTTAGTTAAAAGTTTGAAACATAAAGACAAGCAGAGTTTCAAGTAAGTAGACATTGTTATATTATAATTAATTAATTAATCTTAATTCGCAGATATTTGTGTGATGAGCGCGAATATTTGTTCCTGAGTCTTGGATGTTTTCTATGTATTTAAGTATGTATTTCTCTGTGTAAGTAAGTTTATCGTTGTCTAAATAAATAAATAAATAAATAAATCACAGGACAATGTCACACAAATTGACCTAGTCCCAAACTAAGCTCTAGGCTTGTACTATGGGTACTAGACAACGATAAACTTACTTACATAGAGAAATACATACTTAAATACATAGAAAACATCCAAGACTCAGGAACAAATACTCGTGCTCATCACACAAATACTTGCCCTTACCAGGATTTGAACCCAGGACCCCTAGCTTCGAAGGCAGAGTCACTACCAACGCTGTCGTCTAGTACCCATAGTACAAGCCTAGAGCTTAGTTTGGGACTAGGTCAATTTGTTATTTTTGTTTTCTATGTATTAGTATATATTTATCTATATAAGTATTGTTACGTTTAGGTATGGTTAGGTAGGTACGTAGATTAGAATCGAGACGCCGAGCCAAGGACGTCCCTATTCTTAACGGGTTCAATCGAGTTCAAGATCAAGGCCGTCGCTATTGTACAAGGCCGCAATGCATAGAACCTTCCACTATCGAACTATCTAGAACGTCCCCGGCGGGTCACCGTTCAACGGCATTCTGGAACGCTGACGCTCGTTTCATAAAATCACACTCTTACTTCAAGGTTTCTTATTATGCATAAACTACTGTAAATCACTATTACCGCAGTTGGAACGCTTATCGTTTCAGGGTAAATTAAGGGGTTAATATTGTTGGAGAATTTCTGTGTGGCGACCTAGCGACATCTACATACATCGTTATCGCGGGAGCAAATACGATTTGACAATACTCAAAGATTATTACAATTGGGCAATATCAGAGGCGACACTCGTATAGTGGCGCGTCTCTATGGGAAAGGTATGACTAGGTGCCTTAAAAAATACAAAGTTGATAATTTTAAATACTGAGTATCATCATCCTCAATTAAAAAAGTGAAAAACTGGTTTTAAAACCTTTTACGAATCATCTAGGTCAGCAGGATTTAAAGATCGAAAGCATCGTAATTCTGCATAGTCACGGGGTCTCATTACGTGTATGTTAAAACGATTGCAAGATTTGAAGCTAACAGCCACTAAGAAACAAATATACGCGGTGAAGATAAATGAAACCGTTAAAAAAAACACATTGCTGGCTTATTATGAAAATTTCTTTGACCAACTATGCCTATCCAGAGATAACGTCGTTTAAGATATGAAGAACTTCTTAGAGGTTTTGAATTCGTAGGCATAATATTCCTTTTTTACTAAACAGACAATCTGTTATACATATGTATTCTATAACATATTTGTTTTTGCTCACGCGATAACGATCTATGGACATCTAGCGACCACTTGTAACAACCAACTCGCCAGCGCCGCCAGCGGCAGACAGCGCAACTAAATCTGACAGTGCGCTACATCGCGCTAACGAAGTTTCTTCAGTCGGTTGACTTATATACCACTCCTGCCTGGAGAGAGATCCCTCTATTATCCTCTCTTCCTACATTAGCAGGGCCCCTGACGCAAAAATAACGAACATAGTGTATGATTTCAAATGGTTTTATTGTAACTATTAACCATTAGTCGTCAATCATTTAATCGTGTACAAATGAGTTAAGTAATCTATTGACGCGTAGAAAAATAAATACCTACTTGATACGTGAAACGTAAATGAAACTATTTGTTTTGTATTTTATGTCGATACGTTCATTTTATTCAATGCTTTTGTTACCACATTTTAACAATTAAGTACAAAATTAGAATACCACCTTTTTGCTTTAAATCCCCTACAGAGAAAATGTACGTCGTCTTCCTTTGTGTGATATTCATAAAAATACCTTTGTTTTGCAATCATATTTTTATTTTTTATATCGCACATTTGGTTATTTATTTCCACTTCTCTGTTAAAAATAAAATTTAAAATCGAGGGTCACATTATATCCACAAACAATCAACATTATGATAGTATTTATTTCTCAGTGGCATTTAATTAAAATAATGATTATGACGAAATATTAATTGAGATCATACTCTTATGTAGTGTGACGTCATTTTTGCGTCAGCGGCATGAAAAGTACGGGCCTTGTACATTTGTGTCCCCGACGTGATCGCCATCCTACATCTTCATTCGAGGGTGCTCCAGGGTGCTCCGTTGTACTTCTAGTTACGTCTTTTTGAGCCACTGAATGCGTTGTCTAAGCTCCAAGCTTAGACAACGCATTCACGCTCCGCTATACTGTTTGTCAGTGATAGAAATCCCAAGGATTTAGGTCTGGAGACCGAGGAGGCTACAAATGGGACCAAAACGTCCGACCCAACTCTGTGGATAAGTTTGGTTTGAATATTCTCTCACTTGTAGTATATAATGTGCTGGACGGAAGTCATTTTGCAGCCACATTGATCTCCGTGTTGCGAAAGGCTATACACGAGAATATTTGGCAACTCATTTTCTAAAAAATGCAGATAATTTTGTCCATTTAACGTTCCTGGTCATTCAAATTGTTTGTTGTTATATTTTGTACCGCGTTGACAGCTGCCGAGTAGGGCATTTTAAAACGAGGTTCGGTCAAAGCGACGAGTACCTACAGTTCCTCCAAACCGTATCTCTTCTAGATTCCCTTGCAACCGCTGTGACAAGCGCTTCGAGACTGAGGCGGCGCTGACGCAGCACACGCTCGTGCAGCACGAGCGCCTCCGGCCGCACCCCTGCCCCGCCTGCCCCGCGGCGCTCGCGAGCCGCACCAGCCTCAACAAGCACACCTCGCGCGTGCACGGCGGCCAGCCCGCGCCGCCCCGCCACGTGTGCCTCGCCTGCGGCCGCGCCTTCCGGGTAATTAACAATGACCACTCTCACACGCACTAACACACTCACGCTTACTCGCACTAACACACTCACGCTTACTCGCACTATCACACTCACGCTCACACGTTCTAACACACTCACATTTACTCGCACTATCACACTCACGCACTAACACACTCACGCTTACTCGCACTATCACACTCACGTACTAACACACTCACGCACTAACACACTCACGCTTACTCGCACTATCACACTCACGCTCACACGCACTATCATACTCACGTTCATACGCACTAACACACTCACATTTACTCGCACTATCACACTCACGCTTACTCGCACTATCACACTCGCGCTTACTAGCACTATCACACTCACGCTCACACGCACTAACACACTCACGCTCACACGCACTAACACACTCATGTTCATACGCACTAACACACTGACGCTTACTCACACTATCACACTCACGCTCACTATCACACACACTCTCGCTAACAGGCACTAACGCTCCCAAACGCTCGCAAGCAAACAACATCGCGGGCAAAACTACCTCTCCAATATCGTTAATAATTGTTTCCAGGGCAAGTCGGTGCTGATCAACCACGTACGCACCCACACGGGCGAGAAGCCGTTCTCGTGCCCCACGTGCGGGCGCACCTTCTCGCAGCGCACCGCCATGCGCACCCACGTCGACCTCGTGCACCTCAAGAAGCGCCGCGGGAAGGTACGCCGGACGAACCGACATATTTTAACAATAACACATTCGCACACACGCACACATTAATTCATTAATTTTCATTCATTTCTTTCAAGTCATTCATTTCGTTCTATTCATTCTTTAATTTCATTCATTCATTTTTAGGGCTCCGTAATCATTTCATTCAATTCATTCATTTCGTTAATTTCATTCATTCATTTTTAGGGTTCCGTTTTCAACAAGGAACTCTTCCAATTTCACCATGTTCGTATGTCCGCAGTGTAACTAGGATACTCTTGTCTTGGTACGACAAAGTTGTAATTTGGCATACATTTATATTACGCCAACTAGTGACTAACATAAAATCTAGTAAAAAAAATGGGGTACTTTCCCATACATGTAAAGCAATGTGATTTTTTTTTGATAACTCTGAAACAATAATTATGTATATTTTTTAGATTTGATAAAAAAAATCGCTAGAGTTGCGAGTGCCCAACGTTTCCTCATCATTCAAAATTAAAAGTATCGAAAATCTGAAAAAAATCCTAAATTAAAGTACATATTACTAACTTAAAATAAAGACTAACACGACTAAGTTGATTTGATTGCTTCCTAAGATATAGAGTAAAATGTTTATGCCTACTAAAAATCCTTAAAGACAGCACCTTTAAATAGAAAATTAGTTACTACTTGTTGATGTTTATGTTTGTAGTACTTAACGGCTTCGGAACCCTACACTAGGCAGATCCGACATGCTCTTGCCCGGTTTTTTTTTTTTTTTTTATTTATATGGAACTTCAGTCATGTTTATATCAGGGTTTGCGAGGATAATTATCGTGATAATAACAGACGGATAATTAATTTTCAATTGATAATTATAAAAAAACTGCGCTTGTAAAAGAGAGTTGTATTCAAAGTATTCGAACGTGTATTTCCGCAATTTAATATTATAAAAATCAACAAGTAATAACTAATTTCTTTTTAAAGTCAATTGGTGCCGTCTTAGATGATTTCAGTAGGTATAAACACTTTAATCGCCTGTATCTCAAGAACCAATGATGTCTACTTAGTCGAGATAGTTTTTCTTTAAAATTCGTTATATTATGCTCTTTTATTTTATTTTCACATTTTTAGTATTTGTATTTGGCTGTAAGGGGGGGGGGTGACTCTAACAAAAATTAGCGCATTAAAGCTTAATATTTCATAAACGGATCACTTAATCGAAAAATTGTTTACACAAACCCATCATATTTTTGAAAGACCTATCTAACGACACCCCACACTATAGGGTAGACGAGAAAAAAAAATTACATCCCCACGTTACGTGTAGGGGAGGTACCCAAAAAAAGTTTTTTTTTTCAAGATTCTTGTTTACCACTTTGTTGGCGTGACTAATATGTATATTCATGCCAAATTGCAGCTTTCTAGTACTAAGAGTCTGTGAGCTAGGCTGCGGACGGACGAACAAGGCGAAACTATAAGGGTTCCTAGTTTGACTACGGAACCCTAAAAAGACCTGGAGGGTTATCTGCCCTCCTAAGTCAAAAAGCAGTATCTCAAATTCAATGTGTCAAAGCAGATCCTATCCTGTATGTAATAAGGTTGCATTTGCTACAGTTTTGTCTGAGATACTGCAATTTGTGTTGTCTACGTGCTTTCCAGGCCAAGCAAGAAGCTCCTGCGCCGCCTGCTGAAGTCCCCAAGATAGATATCTTCACCAAAGAGGAGCCGCAGATAGTGTTTGACACGTGGAACCGGCAGAGCATGCAGAACTGTGAGGTTTATTTCACCGTCACCGCTGGGCCTTAATTCAATTGGTATGGTAGATAGTTAACAATGGGGTGGAACCGTGGAAGTGATCAATAGGGATTGGCATTTTACTAGGAAAACTAGCTCTAGTTTTAAAACGGGACCCTAATACTAAGACTCCGCTGTCTGTCTGTCACCAGGCTGCATCTCATGTCATGAACCGCGATAGATAGACAGTTGAAATTTTCACAGATTATGTATTTTAGAAATACTAAAAATAGACTACAATAAATGTTTAAGGTTTTATGTTAATAACGGCAACAAGTACTCAGTTGCACATTCACTTTAAAAAAAAAATGGACAGTTGAGGGAGGCTCTCATACAAATAACTACAATAACAAAACAAATCAGTTTATAAAACTAAAACCCGACTGCAAAAAAAAAGAAAAATATTGTTCGAAGTCGAAATCCAAACACGTAACAAATGACACGAACATTGCTTACCCACACCATCTACCGTCCGGTAGCGGAACTAATATCTGGACATATCACAAGCGTAGTACCGCCACTGCCCGCTAGATGGTCCTCAAAGTCTATTAATTACATTTTTTTAATTTCCATCCGCCATGTTTAATTTATTATAAAACAAAATAGCCTATAACCATCGCACAAAAAAGTCAAATCGACAGACATCTCATTTGTCAAAATCGGTTCATTAGGAACGGCGCTAGAGTGGAACATACATACATACATAGAAACATACATAGGGTGTCAAAATCATTACCCTTCCTTTGCTTCGCCGTAGTCGGGTAAAAACAATACAAAACAATAATAATAATACGCTTAAATAACAATGTAATATCAGCTCGAGCAGCGCGATCTTGCCGACTGTTAAATAAACCCCCGGGGTTTCCAATAGTGGCACATTTATACACAAATGTTTTGGAACCCATCATTTAATTTAATAAATCAAAAAAAAAATACAACAAACGTGATTTTCTTGCTGTTTTTTTATTGATCTTAATACAGAAACCGTGGTTGTATAGATAATTGTACGGAACCCTTCGTGCGCGAGTCCGACTCGCACTTGGCCAGTGTTTTTTTTTTACAATAAAAAATAAATTTGATTAACACTTTCACGACTTAGCTCAAATAATATCTCTCAGAACCAGTGTTTAATTAAAATTGTAGTCCATTTAAATAACAATTTGAACACAGCATAAGTCATCGCTAGATATGGTGGGGATCCAAAGATTCGACCAAAAACATGCGAAAGGGATGTTTGAAAAAGGAAATTTCTAGTTTTTGTTTCTAATCGTGGGTACATTTTACAGTTTCGAGGGAAAATTACGAAGTTTAATATATCCAAAGAACAGACACAGGCGTTGTGTTTATTGAGATCCAGTGTGCGGGACACAACCGACTTTAACGAATATGTAGCCTTAAGTGTGTGATTAAAATATAGAAGTTACTTTAAGTTATGTTTATTCCGATCTCTTTAATTTTAATTTACTTTTAATTATTTCATACACTGCCATTAAAATTTGTTCCTAGCTTTTATAAGATTTCAGTAGGTAACACTTGTTATAGGTGCAAGCCCACTAAAGTCTGTGCCAATTGAACTTGCAAAAAATGTAAACAAATTAGGGTTAGGCTCGTAAAACACACTTTCCCGAAATATGCACTTTCTCTAAAGATGCACTTCCCGATATGTACACTTTGTCAATAGGTGCAGTTTCCCAGAATGTGCACTTTCGAAGAAGGTATATTTTCCCAGAAAGTACACTTTAGGGGTAGGAGTGTCCCCGTTTTATATTACTAAGGGTTTCTATGAAATAGTGCAAATGCAAACAGACGGACACACATACGGACGGACGGACGGACAGAAAGACCGAAACTATAAACGTTCCGTTTAAATATTTGGCTACTTTGGATACTTCTTACTATATACATGAGAGAATGGGACAGTGTACATTTCGGGAAAGCGTGCGTTTTGGTAAAGTGCACATTTCGGGAAAGCGTGCGTTTTGGAAAAGTGTACATTTTGCGGAAAGTGAACCTTTGCAGAAAATGCACATTTCGGGAAACTGTGGTTTACGAGCCTAACCCACAAATTAGTAGGTACTGTTTGACACATAACCTCAAATATTCACCAAGCGTGTTTTTATTGAAAATAACGTATAATTCGAGTGTATAATTTAGTCATCTCATTTGGTATAATGAAAATCGATATTTTGAAGTTCTCATCTAAAAGCGAGGCTGAACGTGTTTCGCGGCGCGGCGCGGTGCGTTCGTTATATTTTTAGTAAATAGTAGGTATTGGATTAACGATTAACCTTGGGAAAATTTAACGGAATTTAAAGATTTTAATTTGATCCGTTACTTCGTTGATTAACTTCTTTTTTTCTGGTTAATGGTGGCAGACGAAGCGGGCCTTACTTTTAAAGATCAAGTGAGATCTTGGCAGTAATTTATACACTAGATCACTATTTTCATATTAAGTTCAATATGAAATAACTATTCAATATACACGTCTTTACCTTAACCCAGGGATCAATACCGGCATTAATTAAAATTGAAATATCTTCCTGAATTTGCATTATTTCCTTGATATTTTCGACTGTAAATTAGGTAATACCACTATTCTATTATATAAATTATTTGAAGAGCAAAAATATTTAACAATAAGCGAGATACCGAAATTGAATACCGGTATTTTTGTATGAAAATAATACCGGTATACGATCCCTGCCTTAACCCTATTACTAAGACTTCGCTGTCTGTCTGTCACCAGACTGTATCTCAGTAACCGTGATAGCTAGACAGTTGAAATTTTCACAGACGATGAATTTCTGTTGCCGCTATAACAAGAAATACTTAAAACAGAATGAAAAATAAAATAATATTTAATGGGGCTCCGATACAACAAAGGTGATCGATCTTCTGCGTGAGCCCGACTCGCACTTGGCGGGTTTATTTATATCTATGTTTCTTTGTGGCCTAATTTGTTGCGAATTATTCACAGAAGTAAATTGAACTCTGTACGTTTATAAAGAGGTCGCATTTGCAATGCCTTATGTTATGAGATACGCTGCAGAGATTAGGGTTATTGAGGCTTTTTGTTACTTCTTTGAGAATGAGCAGTGTGTGTGTATTTGTGTCATCTGAGACTTCACATGGCTGTTTGTCAAGTATTTTAACTGCATCTCTTTCAGTATGTCAAGAGAGATGTAAGACCATTTCGCAAGTGACGTGTCACCATTACGTTTTAGACATTGGTGAAATTAAAATAGCGGAAGATGTTTATATCAAATAATACGGGTCAGAGTGTGGTTTTCATTGTAAAGAGGCTATTTGGAAGCCTTGGTTCCTCGCCAGGGGATGCTTTTAGTGAAATCTGATTATGGATACCCCGAGCATCGATACAGGACTTCCAGGAGCCTAGGATACCCAACTGATTGAATCTGCGGTTAACGCCGGAATGTAAGGAAATCCAAATGCTGACCCAAACTGTCTCGCTGTGGTGTTAACTGATTGTGCGATCAGATCAGTTACGTATCTTGAGAACTTTTGATCTCGCTCAAAACAACCCCTGGCCAGGAACCAAGGCTTCGAAATATCCTCGTTTGTATGAAAAAGCTTATTCGAATAATGGATATAGTATAAATTCAATTTATCTACACACATATCATAAGTCGTTTATTTTGGAGTTCAGCGCTCGTTGGCATTGATCAGCATTACAACATTCAGTTTAGTTATCTGCGGTGGCGAGGTCGCGGGTGTGCCGTGTGCAACGTAATGTTCTTATAACGATATCAAATAGGATCGTTTTGAGACCCCTCATTATGTGTCAGTTACATAAACTACTATAATCTACACACATATCATTAACCCTCTATGATGCGTTTGAAAACGGCAAAATACGACTAGCATTGAGATTAGCTGTTTTGTTACAACAAGTTTCTTATCTGTGAAAATGCCATTATTACATTAATATTTCAATAATCTTTGAAAAACAAAGCAATTTTATTTGACCTCAATTCGAACGATATGATAGTAGAGGCCGCCTATAGCTTGTCTATAAATAAAAAATAAAAAAACTACTGTTGCCGCCATTTTTGACGTTCTATTTGTCTTGTCGCAAAAAAATAGTTTAGTTTGTTTCGTTGCTTAATGTTTATTATAATGTACGAAGATAAAGCAGTGCAAAGCAAAATATTAATTACGCAGGTTAGATGAAGATACCTTGGAAATATTATGGGTTCAGCAGAATATAGCGTTCGATGAAATGATACATTCGATGAAAGGTGTATCGATGAAATGATAGACAGCCCTTTATTTTCCCTAAAATCACAATATTATCTCAATCTCGCGCGCGTGTCACGCGAATGCCACTTAGACTGCGACCGAGTCTATTAGGGCCACTGGGTTTGTTCGATGATTTTCACAAAAGCTTTTTTTCATGGTTGCGAACTTTCACATAGCTTTCTTTCATAACCGTCACTTTTCTTAATTGCATTTTCGTCATTTTTCCCGTCGCAAATTTTCCCAATACTAATTACATCATAGTATACTTAGTATGGAATGCAAATAACCGGTTAGTTATTAACCGTCTTCTGCATACTAAATTCGGTTATTAACCGGTTATTCGCATTCCCTAATACGTAGGGAGGTTAGGTGAGGTTTGCTTTTACAACCCAGAAATAGGAGCTCCGCTCGGCGGAGCTCCGTCGACTGTCATGAAAATTTTGGAATGGGAAAAAATGCGACTAATAAAATAAATTACTGGTAATTTACGCGATTAAATTAAACGCGAACATTGAATAACTTTGTATAAAAAGTCGCTACATGATGAAAAGCGAATGGATTATGAAAGACCGTGATGTGAAAATTCGCTACTATGAAAAAATGCCTTTGTGACAATCATCTTACAAATCGCCAACCAGACCTGTTTATGAGTTCCTTGCGCTGAAGACTATCCAATAGAATAGAATAACTATATTTCAGACAAGAGCCATATTATTATTATTTGTCACCTCTTCTGCTAATTTACTTTCATCAAAGGTTATATAGATTTACATTTTACTTCCCATGTATCTATGTATTAAGTACTTTTAGTTAAGGTGTGTGATTTCAAATTTAGTTTAATTTTGTAAGGAATACAAAGATTACAAAACAAGATTTGTTTCATTCATAGTTTGTAAATTTTGTAATTGCTGGAAGCCAATTAAAGCAAGTCGCCTGAGAGACCAGGCCCTTTATTCTGCTAGTCACCGGGTATGTCCCATTTGTTCCATGGAACTACGAATTTTGTATTGAAAATTACTTCATACAAAATGCGAAGTTCCACGGAACAAATGGGACAAACCCGTTAAAACCATATTGCCTTTGAATTGAAATCGTATTGTCAGTGTTACAATAGCTATTATTTACTTAATAGTAAATAGAATATCGTTCTATCCTAGTAGAATAGACCGTGTCTTATTTAATCTCTTTTTGTGAGTTCACGAACTTTATTGCACTTTGCTTCTATACAGGTTATTTTTTTAAATCACAGCTAAATTTTACTTCTTGATCGGTAAAAATATTTTTACACCTCAGATCCTAAAAGTGGTTTTGCTGTTTTAAGACAGTAAGCAAATTCGATTTTGCTGCGAGCGTGAGACATAGTAATTTTTTAATTTTTGTTCACAATACAATTAAGATTATCTTAAGGTTATATTTTCTCGCTGCTGAGGTGAAAAATACTATGCAACACGAGACCAAAGTTATTTGCATCTCGAGTCTTTGAATCCCTCGCTGCACTCAGGACTACATAGAGTTGCCGCGAATAGTGGTTATAGCGAATAGTCGAATAACTCGACATTACTATTCGACATAAAAAAATTATTAAACACATTAAAAAACGTTATACATACCTACATATATGTAGTAAATTTAATTTTCAACTTTTAAATACAGGCAAGTGGAACCCCTTTTCCTGTACATAGTTTACGGGGAATACCCCAATACCCCGTTTTGTATAACCCAGCGTTTGTTTTAGTAGGGGATTTCCCGCTCAATCAATACGCTTGTTTAGGATAGGCGGCATGCATTTGTTATTTGATTTTCGACATTGGTTGACGTTTTTTTAACTCATTAGTTTTTTGTTCGATAAAAGTTTATTTTAGACGACTATTCGCCGAATGCCGGATAGTCTAGTATTAGCTATTATTCGGTATTCGACGAATATCAAAAAAATGACGAGTAATGCCGAATACCGAAAAATTGCGAGTATTCGCGGCAACTCTACTCAGGACGTCAGGACCCTAACCGAGAATCCTTTGCTCACTCTATTCTCAACTTTGCTCTCTTGTTGCAGAAATAACTATTATTCTTTTCATTTCAGTGAAATAAATACTAAATCAATGACATTAACATGTTTATTTTAGAGCAACATCATTAAAATTATATTTATAGAACATGATAGAAAAACACGGAATGTAGACAAAACTATACACTATCATCTTGCATTTCAACAATTTCTACTTTAACAAACGACAACATAAGCGATTCTCCGCACGTTAATATATGATCGTGTAATTCTAATTCGCTATTAAAATTACTTGCGCATTTCACACAATTCAGCTCGTCAGGTTTAGCTGCTGGCTTTAAATGAACGCGTTTCGCGTGTTTCTTAACATCATTAACACATTTAAACAACTTATTACAAACCTCGCAAGGGTACTCCTTCACGTCGACATGGGTTTTCTTATGCTTTAACATGTACTTCTTAGAGGAAAACTCCTTGTTACACACATCACATGTAAAAATACCTTCCTTCGAGTGCACAGCGTTTATATGAATTCTTAAATGCATCGAGCATTTAAAAGTTTTATTGCAAATATCACAATTCTGGGCAGCTTCAGGTGGAGCATGGGTCACTCTAATATGCCTTTGTAAATTCATGTAACTTTTAAAAGTTTTTGAGCAAATATGGCACTGCGCTGATTCTACAGAATGCACCATTTCTAAATGCCGTTTCAAACTACCATGGTCTGACAGCTCTTTCTCGCATATCTGACAAGCGTTGCTTCTTTTATTTTCTGAGTGGTAGCGTTCAAAATGCCAGAACAAGGCAGTGTTCGTAGTAAATTTTCTATCGCACCGTGAGCATGGTAGATCCCCTATTTTAGGCGGCTTCGTTTCTACTTTCTCCTTTCCATGTATCTGTTTTTCATGCCGTTTAAGAGTTTTCATAGTTTTAAACGCTTTATAACATATAGTGCAGACAGCATCCTGTGAAGAATGAACATTCTGCATGTGTTTCTTGAAACAAGCAAGCGAAGGCAGCGTTCTACCACACTCAGTACAACGATACATCATCCCATCATCCGGGTGACTCCATTTAATATGCCGTTGAAGCAACATATCCACTTTAAACTTCTTGTCACAGTGCGGACACTGAACAGACCGTTCATCAGATGGATGAACTAACCTCATATGAATTTTAAGATTATATCTTCGTTTAAAAACCTTTGAACACACCTCACAATTGACACTTTCCTCAGGCTCCGGATGGGCATAAAAAATATGATTGTTCAAACGTTTCTTGTTCAGAAAAACTTTACCGCAGTGTTCACACTTCACTTCTTTCTCTTCTGCATGTACAGAATGAATATGAGACCTTAAATGTCCAACGGACTTGAAGGTCCTGTAGCATTTATCACATTCCACTATATCATCTTCAGAGGAGTGAACAAATTTTAAATGCTGCTTTAAATTTGCTCTGTTCTTAAACGAATTATCACATTGGGGACACTGTAGCCGATTCACTTTACCATTTTCATATACTTTTCCAACTATTTCAATGGCACTATTAGTTTTCACGTTGCGATTACTTCCATTATTATGATTCGTTGTGATTTCTCTATCATTTTGCTCTGGTTGTAGCCCAAATACCGTTTCAGGGGTTTGGTATGGGTCCGGTTGATAATTGATTTCAACTTTCAAGTGGCCTATATCTGGCTTTATGTCGATGTGCTCGATTTCATGCTCCATATTTGACCTGAAAGTAAAATAGCGTAAATAAAGTATCAATAACTATTAAATAGATAAAAACCCCATTAAAAGGGTGACCCCTACTTTCAGAGTCGATATCTCTTAAACGGCTCAACCGAAGTTCATGAAACCTAGCTAAGAACCATCCCAATTTAACTGGTTTTTTTATACCCAAATCCATTTGGGAGTTAACATGCCACAGGCAGACATAGATACACTTTGATTAGTGCAAGTGCATGCATTTAGTGCGTGTAACGTCCAATGTTGTTTAGCCGATCTGCTTAGTAAACAGGTAATTTTAGTCAAGAGCTAATCACTTAACTAAACTGACACGAGTCCCTTGGTTAGTAGCAGGCACGCTGCGAGTGAAGGGGAAGCAACGCGCGCAGGACGTGGCTAGTCGCAAAAAATAGAACACTATCCTAAACAGTCTACTACGCTAATCACTTAATTACTCGCACTAATGAATTGCAGTCCAAACGTGTTTATTACTAATCACTAAACACCTTCAGTAATCGCTCGCGCTAACCACTGATCAAACCGTCAACAGCCAGTGACGACGCGATTCTGTGTCATTCAGTGGGTGATTCAGTGTTTTATAAAAGTGTTGGACAGGTCATATTATTATGCTAAGGGGAAAAGACAAGTGGATTCAACCCATCCATCACTTTATGGTGGGTTACCTTCGTTTCGTTAAAAAGTATTTGGTCAGATGTTCGCTTTGTTTTCTGTAACCGTAAATATTTCAGGATTTTATAAAAGCTAACCTAACCTAAAGGATGGTGCTAAAATAAATTCTGAACAATTTATATAACATTGGTTTGAAAAATGAAAAATTTGGGAAATTATACATTTGACCAAAAATTATTTGGCCAAACCGCAGGCTACCCAAGAACTAACAAACGCAAGCCTGGTCGCCCCTGCAGCATGAGTGGAAAAATCTTTCATCCAAAGGCATCTTTCATCTGGAAGAGGCCTTTGACAAAGGACAAACAAACAATAAATGATAAGTTATTAATGTAAACAAAAATTAGATTGATGTAAAATTGTTTGAAGTAAAGGCTTATAATTATTAGTATTGTGCGCAAGCCTTAATTTGAGAAGAGCAATAATGAAGAAAACGAGAGTAGTTTCTCGCCAGCCCTGCCACTCCCATAAACAGCCGGCACACAGAACGCTGGCCCGCAGTGCTCGACGGGCTCGTCGTGCTGCGGCCGCGTTTGCTCATGATTAGGGACTCCTGACGAGCTCAAAACATGTCAGGTGATACTCAACATTATTTATGTGAGTCACCGAGGTGATCTATTCTGATATCTGCTTGTGACACTCACAAATAATGTGGCTTTCAACTAGCTACTCCGACTAAAAGGACCAAACTGTACAGCAATAACGCATATGGCAATTATTATATACAATCAGTTGCATGATGACATTAAAGAATTGCCAATTAACCTGTTTAAAGCTAGATCAAGTCAAAATCAAAATCAATCAAAATCAAAATGTTTATTCAGTAAATAGGCCCCCATGGGGCTCTTTTACATGTCGGTAATATGTAGTGAATTTACTAGCGCTTCAGATAAGACCATCATTGCGAAGAAGAAGCGCCAAGAAACTCCAGCAGAAGGTCATTTTTTCGAACATAAAGTACAGAAATACTTAAAAGTAAGTTACATTACAAGTACTTAATAAAGTAATAAATAATAATGATTAAAGCTTGAACAAACAAATGTAAGGCTAATAACATTAAACTAAAAATAATAAGTCTAGGAGAACAACACGACGAGGTCTCTACGTCAAAAGCCATGTCTAGAATAATAGTCCTTGCAAACGTGAACAGACCGGACCCCAGAAACAGCACCCGTTCACGAGTATGACGCGTATCTCAGCCATCACCTCTCTCAACCAAGGAGGTGGTTAATACAGGAATGTTATCATTGTGTTGGTGATTACTCTGATTACTTTGATTATTATAAATGTTGAATTTTGTTTTAGATATTAGTAAAGTAGTGAAATAATAATAATACTTTTTATTAATTATTAACAACCCCTGTTTATGGTATATTTTATTTTATAGTTAGATAAGGTAAGGGTTTGGATTGGCCATTTGGAAAGAATGAATTAAAGAGATATATAGTGTGAAAGTGAGTGGAAGGGTCAGATCGGCCCGCCCTAGGCTTTTATTAAAGAAATCAGAGAAAAAAAATAAGATAAATGCTTCCGACATTTTGCCCATTTCTGATGTATGTACAATAATGCCCCAAATTAATTACTTATAATTTTATAAAAACAAAATAATTTAAACTATCAGTTTATATTAAACGACCAACCAAACCTAGTTTTCCTTGGGTTTAAGAGTCTTTCTGGAAGAAATACTCTAAATGCTGGGTAGGTATCCATAATATATAAAGTTAAAATAGATAATATAATGGTTTTTTAATGAAGCCATAAACTTTTCAGGATTATTATAAAACAAACATAACCTAACCATACAATGGCTTTTGTAATCCTTAAAATTTTACGCATTCAGAACTAAAACCATCATATACTACAACCCAATATATTATGACACAATCCTCTAAATGATAGTGGAATCTACATCAAAATCCATTGCATAGGTGAATTAAGCAGACAAACGAAAAAACAGACATGAATAACAACTCTATTTCATACTGTTTGAGATAAAGGTAATGTTTATATTAATTGTCCTTAATTTTAATGCGTCAATATTGTGAGAGTTTACAATTTGTTAATTAATAAAATTACTTTAAACTAAACCAGTAAAATAATTATGATAATATTACATATGGGTTACTTTCACCAAACTTACCTACACACCTTAAAACGACCGACACACGTTGATGAAAGCAATAAAGCCGATATGAGAAAAAAAAAACAGAACAAGGCTATAGAAAGGTCGAGCTTATGTCAGCAATCTACTCCATCCATCTTAAGTGCCTTGAAACATTCGTAAAAATAACTATTAAAAGTGTCCGGGTACAAAAATGATACAAATACTCACGTTAGTGTCCTTTCATTAATTCATAATTTTAATTTATCGATCGTTTACAAAGAAATTCCTTGAAATTCAACTGATAAGCAATCACCACTTCACAACAATGGAATGGATGGAATTAAAAATAAACGTCATGTCAAAAAGGAAACTGTTCGAGGAGACCACATTTATAAAGATCGCTATGCAATGGCAAGCATTTCGCAAGTTTCGGTAATCGTTATTTCTGCTCGTCCAATTTTTCGTTTGTCTGCCGACGTCGTACTTCCGTATATGCGGGAAGTTTGAATTGAGAGTTCTTTTGTACAAATATGTTTACACATTGGATTCTACACGTTAATAACGATGTAGTCTTTGACGTGTTTTCGTATTAACTCTTGTCATTTACAATAATGGCGAGAGACAAACGATTCTAAAACACGTCAAACGCGATATCGTTATAACGCAGAAGAATAGAGGCCCAAATGTATTATTGTATTGTTTTCCTTCGTATTTTCACGGAAACGTACGTGCTATTTTAGTCGGTCACAGTACTTTTCGCACCGTGACCGACAGGTTTTCTCTACCAATTAATATTTGGGCAAAGCAGAGATAGAATGTAGTATAGATTCTATATTTTTGTGATAAGTAGGTATAGTATACAAATTGGTAATATCACAAAATAACGCTACTTACCTACTCCTGTTTGTTAGATTTACTTCGTTTAGTTAAAAACGAAGAGGGTTCCGTATCATTACCTATACAACGAGAAAAAAACGGCAAAAAAGCACGTTTGTTGTATGGGAGTCCTTAATATATTATATTTTAATTTAGTTTTTTATTTTTGGAGCGAATATACACCTAAATATTCTGTGAATGTTTCAAGCGTCTACCCGTTCCCGTTATTCATTTTAAGCAAAAGACGACAAAAAAATCCCCCCCCCCAAAATCTCAACTTTACCCCGTGTGGTTGCCGGGTTAGAATAGTGCCACTCCATATCTTCCCGTGGATGTCGTGAGAGGCGACTAAGGGAATGAGGGCTTCTAGTGCTGTTGGGCGATGGGCTTGCAACCTGTCACTAATACACTGATAAACAACTTGGCCTGTTTGTGCAAAGTGTGATTACAGAATTACCAACGACTCTTTTTGTAGTTGTTGGTATTTCTGTAGCTCTGTCTACCCCACTCCGGGAATAAAGGCGTGATAGTATGAATGAATGATGACGACAAAAAAAACACGTTTTTTTTGTATGGGAGCCCTTTAAATATTAATTTTATTGTTTTTATTATTTGTTGTTAAGTATAGCTGAAACAGAAATACATCATCTGTGAAAATTTCAATTTTCTAGCTATCACTCTTCATGAAATATAGCCTGGTGACTTAGGACAGACAGACGGACGGACGGACAGCGGAGTTTTAATAATAAGGTTCCCGTTTTACCCTCTCGGAACGGAACCCTAAAAAGAAACAACATCATTAAGTAACCATTTATTTGCACAATTAATACTCTCAACTATTTACAATAATAGGTAAATTCTTAAAACCTAAAAACCTAACAATAAAAGAAACATTTGTAATAGTTTTTCTAATCTATTTTCTCTCTTAGTCTATGGTTATTTTCCC
Source organism: Acleris holmiana (assembly GCA_949316455.1). Lineage (NCBI taxonomy): Eukaryota > Metazoa > Arthropoda > Insecta > Lepidoptera > Tortricidae > Acleris > Acleris holmiana. Next base: position 644,843 of record OX438790.1, on the reverse strand, counting down.
GCCATTTTACTTAAAATTTAATTTCGTAAGTTGTGAAAAAAGACGAGATTGGACATGAAGGCATAACATAATGCGAAAAGAACCTAAAAACCTAAGTGTAAACAAAAAACGTGATATAGTTCGCCACCAATAGACGCTGCAGAACATAGTTATTTTTGACCGAAGATAAGTTTCAATGGCTTTTTTGACAGCTACGCGATTCAAGTGTCGCTTAAGTCGCTTTACAATCCTCTTTACGGAGCCACGTGGTTTGGTTTGTTTACATTTAGTTAAATGACTAACCAAACGTTCTATACACAACGTTTCACGTAAACTCTTAATCTTTTTGATAACTATTGGCCATGCCTGCATTCATTTAGTCACAATTTCTGACCATAATTATGCATTCTCCAATTTAATCCAATCATATTTTTTGTTTTGCTCACTCCATAAGCATCAATTATTATTATTTCACAACATGTCACTCTTCATAAGTATAGTTATTAATGTTCTTATTAATAGTGATGAGTTTCAAAAGTCATAAGTAACAAGGTCATTTGCCAAAAGCGCGGCAATTTAAAAAAGAAATGTTCGTCCAGCGGTTGTTAAAATCAGATAGATTTCGTTTTTGCTACACTCAATAAAATGAACACTGTTTTTAATGGCTATATTCATTAGATTTATTTAATAAACTATGCAAATTTTAGGTCAGGAACGTTAGCGATAAGACCACCAGCCTATAGCCAATATGCGTTCGCTAACTAGCGCTTCGATTCGTTTTGTTTTAAAACCATTCGTGTCACTGGTAGATCACGTAATACGAAAAGCCCCGTGATCCAGTGACGCGATTTATCTAGAATAGAAACGCTAGTTAGCGAACACATCTTGGCTATAAGGCTGTTGTCTATCGTGTAAGAATTTCATGTGTTCGTCTTTCCTTGTTTTATTTATGGTATTCATTAAAGCGTATATGTATTGTATTGTCAGTAAATGAACAATTTAATACTACTTAGTGTTAATATATTTCATACGTGGATCATTACATTATAAATATATCAAGTAACAGCCATCAGTAGGTATAGTACGTAAGCGACAAAGACATACAACAACGGCGCCACCAACTACGAACTGTCAAAGTTGTACTTCAAAGTCTTAAAGATGTAACACACCTCCACTTCGACAAAGTAGCGAAACCGCTGAACGATACCTTTGTAGGGCTCGCGAAACTCAAGCGAACTCGCCTGGGCCTCTATTCTACTGCGTTAAATCGATATCGCGTTTGACGTGTTTTAGAATCGTTTATGTCAAAGTCACTATTATTGTAAATGACATAAGAGTTATCAAAACGTTGACAATACGGAGACACGTCAAATACGATACCGTGTAGAATCGCAGACCAGGGCCTCTATTCAACTGCGTTATAACGATATCGTTTTTGACCTGTTTCCGTATTGTCAACGTTTTGATAACTCTTACGTCATTTACAATAATGGCGACTGTGACATAAACGATTCTTAAACGTGTCAAACACGATATCGTTATAACGCACCTGAATAGAGGCCCAGTTCTAACGCGAGGAATTAACCACAGCGCTATCTCTGCACGCTGATTTACCGATTTGCTCCGACGTTCGTTTCGCCATTTCGTTTGTTTCGCGCGCTATCTATCGCAGTCGATAAGTTTACGAAGGAAAACGTGTGATTTAGCGAAAATGTCACTCGAGTTGTCAGGCCCGTGACAGATTTTAAAATATCTACATAGAATTGATAGAAGCGGTCTTCACGTGTCTCATGTAATTTTTTCTCTTTTCATTAATTTCACGCACCCAGATTCTTAGTCTTTTCAAAGTCATTACTTTTAATAGTACTGAGTAAAAACTCCTTTTTTTTTAAGAGAGGAGGCACACGAGAGCTCCTAATGTTAAGTGGAATCCGAGACCCATAGACATTTGAACACGACGAAATTTTACTAAGCATGCATGTTAACGCGCTGGCAGTTCAGCTCACGGCGAACTCGGCGTGTGGTCAGTGGTGCGATTTTGAATCTCACCGACGAATGAGTACTTTAAAATCAATTTATGCAGCGATTTCATCTACGAGCGGACCCCCTATTGGATTTGATATGGAAGCCGTTATGTATGACATACCTACAGGTTCACTGTGGAACTCGCTTCGCGGTTTCGCGGCGATGTGCTATAGGTGTAAAGCGACGAGTCTTTTGCTTGCGTGCTGCATATTAGGGAATGCAATCTCGACATTATCTTGTCGCTGCTTATCGATGTTCCATCAAAGACATCATTACCTTTACCAATTTTGTCTTTTAAACTATTTGTATCATGCAGTGCAGGCCACTAGCCTTATATTTTTATGACGTTTTACTTTTAACAAATTAGACAACTTTCCCATATCTTTAATATCCAAAACAACCGTCCTTGCTGATTGCTTCGTCATTTCGTGTGCCCAGCGATGACGCGAACCAAGTTCTAGTCACAAAGCCGAGGTGTTCTTTCACGCTCGCACGCGTTGAAGACGCCTTTAGCAGACGCTTAATGTCTTTATAGGTATAACAACCATCCCGATAAACATTTATTACTAGTAAATAGGTAAATAGATTAGGAATTATTTTATTTATAACATTTAAGCTAATTCAAGAAGTTATTGCTGCAGTTAATCTTGCACAGTATTTGCTCGGAAAGGTATTGATCTTATATTCTCAGTCAGCTTTAGTATACATCGATAAGCTAATTGCGAAACCGAGACGAATACAAACATTTCTGGCCAAATACGATGTCGAGTGATAATGCACTTAGAACCAATTTCACCATACGATTCTAAATTAAATTCTATGTTAATCGATTGTTAGTTCATACATTTTGACAAATGTTAACGCTGTACTGGGTTAGGCTCGTAAACACACTTTCCTGAAATGTGCACTTACTGCAAAGGTGCACTTTCCGCAAAATGTACACTCCCAAAATGTAAACTTTTCCAAAACGCACGGGTTTCCGAAATGTGCACTTTTTCAATCAGTCCACTTGTCCATAACGCACGCTTTCCCAAAACCTACACTTTCCCATTTTCTCATGTATATAGTAAGAAGTATCCAAAATAGCCAAATATTTTGACGGAACATTTATAGTTTCGTCCTTTCTGTCCGTCCGTCCATCCTTCTGTCCGTCCGTCTGTGTGTCCGTTTGTTTGCATTTGCACTATTTCATAGAAACCCTTAGTACTATAAAACAGGGACACCCCTAAAGTGTACTTTCCGGGAAAATATACCTTCTGCGAAAGTGCATATTCTGGGAAACTGCACCTATTGACAAAGTGTACATATCGGGAAGTACACTTTTAGAGAAAGTGTACCTTCCAAGAAAATTACCCTTCTAAAGAAGTGCACCTGTAGAGAAAGTGCATATTTCGGGAAAGTGTGTTTTACGAGCCTGACCCGCTCTAATCATCTGTTAAGTGGTTAACATCGTATGGTGAAATTGGTACTTAATCTGGATACAGTTGAGGCTAGTTCAAGAACAAATTTTGCTTTAAGCTTTACGACGCCATGTAGTAGCACCTCTACTGGGGTGTATTTCATTTCATTGAAACACCTTTCATCAAATGTATCATTTCATCGAACGCTATTTTCTGCTGAAAACATAATGTTTTCAGGGTATCTTAAACATCTAACCTAACCTACGTAGTTAATGTTTAAGATACCCTGAAAACATTATGGTTTCAGCAGAAAATAGCGTTCGATGAAATGATACATTTGATGAAAGGTGTTTCGATCGACCCCTCTACTGCCTTCTTATAAAATACATTAAAATTTAAATCTTAAAACATTTTTTTCCTCTACCAACAAAATATAGATATGAAAATTTTAATACTAGAACAACGTAACATCAAATTTATTCTATATGACTCATACCCGCCCGCAGTATTTGTTTTATTATGATTTAGAAACTATTTTAATTTGCTTTTGGAATATTTCCATTCGGTAGATGGTAGTTTAAGTTTACATACATACATAAATCACGCCTTTTTCCCAGAGGGGTAGGCAGAGACCACTTCTTTCCACCTGCTACGATCCTGACAAAGCTCTTTCGCTTCTTCCACATTCATACATCGACTCATTCATGCACGTCGGTTTCGGGTACTTAAGTTTCGGTCCTTTACCAGTATTTCCCCGATATCTTGCACAATCTCTGTTGTCCGAAATACACTTCGCATAACCGTTTTCGCACAATTACTTTCAGCCGAATGATACTATCGCATAATTATATATTTACCACAATTATTATGTCGCATAATATTCATTTGGCACAAATTTGAATAGCATACTACTACTATCGTCGACTTTTATACCGCTGAATTTTCTGTAGCACAATATGTATTCCGCCAAATTTTATATCGCAGAATTTTCTGTAGCACAATATACATTCCGCATTACCTACGGGAGACAGAATTTCCTTATTTGTAGCGAATGAACAAGATGAATCAGGGCAGAACCGACTCGGATAGGTTAGGTTAGAAACCAAGGCGGGAGCTCAGCTCCCGCCTTGGCCTTCGAGGTTTATTTTTTTTATCTGCCCAGAAAAACTTCCTTCTAAATCTAAATCTAAATCTAAATTAAAATTGTGATGAAAATTATGGGAAATGATTATTATGCCATAACAATTTCGGCGATACGATAATTCGGCCATAGGAGTATTGTTCTAATCAACATTATGCCAATGTATTATTCTGCCAAAGAAAATTGTGCGAAATGATAGTGTGCCAAGAAATTTAGGCAAAAAGCAATTGTGCGAAATGATGATTGTGCCAATGGTTGCTATGCGAAACGAAAATGTGCGAATAAATTTTGTGCAAGACATTAGTAACCCTTCCCCGATTCCGACCCTTCCCCGATTCCGACCCTTCCACTCACTTTCGCACTGTATATTTCTTTCGTCAATCGTTTTTCTTCCATCCTTTCCAAATGACCGAACCATCGAAGCATTCCCTTTTCAATCTTAGTCACTACATCTTCTTTCTGACCACCAGTTTAAGTTTAGGTTGCTTAAAAAGCTGGAGTTGACTATTCTCCTATTAAATCCCATAACCTAAAGAGAATTGCATCCTCTAGAGGTTTGGCCGTTGTCTGTTATTCACTAACTTTTGGCTTCTCAAGCAAGATCACTCCGACTCCGTCTCACTGTCGTCAGAGGACTCCGAACTGGACACAGGCTCGCACTTAATAAACTCTATCTCTTTCGGGGGCTGCCTCGGCTTCCTGCCTCTCTTCTTCGGAGCACAAGGAACAACATTCCCTTCATCATCCATCACAGTTTTCACCATCATAGAAATCCTCTTCAAATGCTGCTGTTCGTGTCTTTGCATATGATTGTTGAGATATCTTTTAATCTTGAACTTCTTCCCGCACTGCTCACATGCATGTTCGTAGTCTCTTTCTTTCACTTCAACGTGGACTGAATTGTTGTGACGCCTCAAGTAATGAGCATGGGCGAACTCTTTATCACATTTTTCACAGCGTATTTTCGGTTTATCTGGGTGAACTATCTTCTTATGCTTCTTTAAACGTATAGCGGAATGGAAGAATTTATCACAAAGATCGCATTTGACTTTAGTATCCAAAGAGGAATGTACTTGCATGTGCTCTTTAAGGTACTGGTCGTTTTTGAACTCCTTTGAGCACTCTGGACATTGCACTTTGGACTCTAAAGGCGGATGAATGTTAAGAATATGGCGTTTCATATGATGACGCGATTTAAAAGTCATATCGCAAAACACGCAAGGATGCCTTTCGACTTGCGAATGTTGAAAATGCAAATGCCTGTTCAGATTTAGATGACTTTTATAATTCTTATCGCATATCGGACACTTGTATTTTTCTTTATCAGGGCGATGACAGCGCTCTATGTGGTATTTCAATTTGTAAGGAACATTAAACTCCTTTCCGCATTCCTGGCATTTGATCTCGGGAAGCGTTGCCGGGTGAATTCTTTTGATATGCATATGCAGCGCACGTCTCGTGCGGAACTCTTGAAGGCAGTACTGGCAGTAGCATTTCTCGTTTTCAGAGTAATGCTTGTTCATTCTATGCATGTATAAATAGTGTTTATTTTTGAATGTTTTGTCGCATACATCGCAGAGCACAGCCGAGTCTTCGGAAGAGTGGACTCTAGTGGTGTGAAGGTAAAGGTTTTGGTAATTCTTGAACTCCTTCGTGCATTTCTGGCAGATGTACCGTTTGGTCCTTTTTGGGAACATTACCGGTTTCCACGTGGTCAAAACTGACTCGTACATCTCCCGCTGTTCATCAGTGAGGATCGAGCTCGTAACACTGATGAATTTCATGTCTTTGGGTGGAGGTTCTGGGTCCTGCTTTGGCTCCATATTCTAGAAAGAGATGGTCATTATTAGTATGCGGTTTGTCAGTGGGATCTTTCCTCTTGTTCTAAATGGTCTATCAGAAATAGATGGTTTTATTTGTTAAGCTGGTCTTTCTCTGAGTGACATACATACAGCAACGTCGCTATAGGAAATCAAGGTAAATGGCCTGTATAGTGTTTAATAGCTTGGAAATCGCTTAGTTTCTTCTTATTTCTTAACTCCTTGCACGATTTCTGCACTGGTTTTTTTTTGCATATCAATAAAATTCATTTCATATTTTATGACCCCTGACCTAAAAAACCATTGTCCATCTGTCTGTCATTGCCTGCCTAGGGCAAGGGTTAATCAGTTTTGAACCGACATCTCATTCTTAGCTAGTTTCATTGTGTTGTTTAGTATCCTTGATATATACTTATCATTTGGTTTTATCTTTCCCGGTGTTTGATAAATAAATAAATGATTTAAGTTTTGCTTAACATTTATTAATGTGAAGAAGATTCTAATTTATGAAGTTACAAAGTTTTCAAAACTTAATAGATATGTTAACTTAATGTGGGGAACCACAAGGCCTTTAAGAATTGGCCAAAAACATGTAAAAATTGTAAGAGATTTAATACTGTATACTTAAAATAAAAGACAAGTGAAAATTAAACCATATTTCAATATGAAAAGTCAATGAGACACACAGTCATCAGTACATAAAAAAATACATGGAGGGCTAGCATAAGTTATTTACGACTTGTTTGTCACTCGGATTTCTCTTTCTATCTAGTCTGTAAAGATAGAGACGCACAAGCGACGCGATAAAATACAACTTATACTATCAATACTGAACATACATGATTTTAATTTATTAAGTTTACATATTGGGCTATTCCCACTCGTCCGCACCTTTTAGTTCGCACTAGTGGGATTTTTCCCTGTTATCCGCACTGCGAACAGATGCGAACACTCCACTAGTCCGCACCCTCAACAATGCGAACCAAGTGCGACTTTGAAGGTGCCGGCAAGTAGGAATTTACGTTCTTCATCAGTGCGGACAACTGGGAAAAAGACTCGCACTGGTTCTTAGTGCGAACAAAGAGTGCGGGAAATTGGAAATATCCCTACATATCCTAGTTTTTATGCATAACTACATATATTTTCACTTGCGAAAAGGTCGGACCCCAATCAAACTTGAAACATGTAATACGATGTCTATATCTATTGCAATTGTACATCATTTGGAAGTCGCCCCACGGTCTGTCATATTATAAATAAAACATTCTTTACGATGTTTTAATGTAAATGTTGTCAAAAAATCGTTTGGAAAAAATGAGGCGCTGTTCGGTACCACATTGGCAACATGATCCAATTTTTATTCTAACCCCCTTACTTATAAACGTGGAATAACCGTGGCTTATGCCATGCTTTGTCCTTATCTGTAATTGTGACATTTGCATCTGACAGAAAGTGACAAAGCATGGCATAAACTACCCCATGGTTATTCCACGTTTATAAAAAAGCGGGTATATGTGATGCCTGATATGGTGGTTGCGGCTAAAGAATAATATTCCATGATATTAAACTTTCACCTGTGTCACACTACTTTTTGCCATGCTATAGCGGTACCTACATAGCAAAAAAACAGAAACTTTTTAAAAGGCTTACTTATAGAGTTTTGTCGCAAAAGCAAACTAGGTATTATTTTGTTTATTATTTACTGAGAAAACAAACAAATTTCTGTTAATGGCTAAAGAGCTCAAACGCCACATGTTCTTTTCTAAGTCGCAAAGTTGGGACTTGAAAAAAAAAACGCGGTTAAAAACAAAGTAACGTCATTCCATCAACTATATCGTACAAAACGTGAAACGACACTAAATAATAGTATTTTTTTTAAACAAAATGTCTGCTTATTAAGGCGAATTGAAGCATGTTTTTTTTCCAGAACACCTTATCAAAAATCCTGCTCTCAATTGACGCTTATACGTAACAGGGTTTAAATATATCACCTATTTCGATTTAAGTACATGATTGACACGAATTTCAATGCAAGCCAAGCAATTTGGCCAAACAGAGTCCAACCTTTTTCCCCAATTTGTATAATATAATAACTCTACAACATTCAAATTTAAAAATAGTTCTACACAAGCATTAACGTTACAGCGAAACATTTTTCTACTAATCAGGTATTTTAACGTATATTTATCTTAAACTAATAATACTTACAAGAATAGTTGGATGTTGGAGAACGTATTAAATATTTTTCTAATAATATATTTAAGTAGTCAATTTAGCTATATAATTTATGTAAAAGGTACATTGATACAGTGTTTAGTTAACAGAAATAATGATTTATGGGGAGGCCTTTGCCCGTGGCACACTTTACAACCCATTCGAGTAGTACAATGCCTTTAATTTTTTATTGCACACCTCACTGCCAACAATATGTACACATGGTGTTAACGTTAACCTATCAAAAGGTCGAATTTACATTCCCAACTATTTCAATTGTCCGATAATTCATATTTTTTTCAAGAGATATGTTATAGAACCTTTATGTTAGGTTAGGTTAGATTTATAACAATTTTGGAAAGTTATACTGTTTAAGAAAAAGTGCAAACAAATCGGACAGTTGCTAATGGATAAATAAATGAAGTATACTAATACACTCGGCGTCAAAAATATCGCCCCTCCTCGGAAAATAATTACAACCGACTTTAAACCCTATTTGATCAAGGACAACAATATGATTGTTAGGTATCATTTGAAAGGTAATGAAGTGTTTTTTTAGGAAAATTAAAAAAAAAAGGGGTTTTTCCTTGGGGTCAAAAATTAAAGGAAATGACATTGCGAACAGTTGAAAAATGTTTATTCAAGTTTAAATTTACAACAATAAAAGGATAACAAAATTTTACAAAAAGTGCCTAAAATGAACTTAAAACCTAGTGTTACCCCCCCTTGCCCTTATCACTGCCTCTAAACGGTCTTTCATTGATCGCACCAACTTTACGATGTCCTCTTGTGGAATGTTGCCCCATTCTTCGATGACTGCGTCCTGAAGATCTTGCAGGGTGGTAGGGGCAGCATCTCGTGACCGAACCCGTCGCTTCAGCTCGTCCCAAAGGTGTTCAATCGGGTTTAAGCCAGGACTCCTGGCTGGCCACGGCAAAACGGGAATCCCGTCCTCCTCCAGATAATCCCGAACAATTAATGCAGTGTGGGAGCGAGCGTTGTCGTGCATTAATGTGAACCCAGAGCCGACGTAACCCGCATATGGCATCACATGCTCTTCCAAGATCTCGGCAATGTATCGGCGAGCATTCAAGGACCCTTGGCCGCGAGTGCCTCCAGTCCTGGAGACGCAGTCAAGGTCGGTTTTGCCGTCTATAGACATGCCCCCCCAGAACATGCAAGAGCCACCTCCGTAGCCCACTGTCTCTTCAATACAGGCTTGAGCAAATCGTTCGCCCGACCTTCTGTAGACTCTGGCCCGCCTGTCGTTGCAATAAAGACAGACTCTCGTCTCATCGGTAAAGAGAACCTGCCTCCATTGCTCAAACGTCCAATCGACGTGGTCGCGGGCAAATTGCAAGCGATCTCTGCGATGCTGTGCGGTCAACATTGGGCCTGTAGCAGCCCTGTGAGCCACGATATCCTTCTCCCGCAGTCTTCTTCTAACCGTAGAGATGCTAACTGATCTTGTCCGAGCTTCTCTGAGGCGTTGTTGCACCTCAACAGCACTAGCGAAGCGATTGCGTAGAGATGATGTCACGATGAAGCGATCATCTCTTTCGGATGTGCAGCGTCGCCGACCAGCCCCACGTCTTCTGATGTAGCCCCCAGTCTCTTGGAACCGCTGAAATACTCGGCGGACAGCATGACGGCTTAAATTGAGTTGCTGAGCGACATCACACTGCCGAACTCCTGCTTGCAGTAGTGCAACCACTTGAGCTGATTCAGCAGCGGTGGTCTCCATGTTCGAGGGTTGTTTTCTTGCTTGAGTTCCTTAGATGTGTTCTCTTCGACGTCTGCATAGTGAATGATTGACATTTGACCTTGTACAGGCATTTTATACCCCTGGAAAAGGGCACCAACTCGCGACCCTTCAAACGAGTATTTGTGCACTTTTTTTTCGAAACGCTCTGATTCACAAGCCATTACGTTTTGTTTAAATTAAATATTATTAATTTAAAACACATTAAACGTGCTTTTAATTGATACTAATATTAATTATGTAACATAATTTCGCTAAGGTCTAGATTAGCTTGAATCTGATTTTCGCGGAGGGGCGATATTTTTGACGCCGAGTGTATAAACGTCTCTATGACGAGCAGATGTCACAACGCCTTGGGCAGTTCAGGAAAAGGGGACGATGAGAAACACATGCTCTTCTAATATAATGGTAAACCAATTATTAGCATCAACATTACCGCTTCTGACCCCTAGTGATGGAATAAAGAAATAATGTCTCTGGTGGCAAAATAGGAAGGTGCCCTATAATACGTATAAAAAATAAAATTAAACAACCCGGGAAAACAAACCTATAAAAACATCACTTTACAACATGTGTATATTCGTTTATGTACATTATTATAATAAAAACGGTGATATGTTCACCAATTATAAGTAAAAACATCTCACACATAATAATTTAAAGTTCCAACATGCCACAGTACATTATCAATATAATTCATAAATAGTACATTCACTAACACCACTTAACTTTACACTCACACAACACAATATTGCTATGTTTGGCATAAGCCGGTTTACGCCAGCTTTTCCTAAGCCACCAAATGAGGTAGTTTTTGTCAAGAACAATGTGACACACGACTGCACTAAAATGTGTTTATTAAAACTTGAGTTTACTACTCTCGCGGTCAAATAATATATGAGTCAGAGTGCGTTTTTCATACAAACGAGGCTATTTCGAAGCCTTGGTTCCTGGCCAGGGGTTGTTTTGAGTGAGGTTTAATGGTGGATACTCCGAGGTTCAATAAAGGAGGTCAAATGTTCTTAAGATACCTAACTGATGGCACAATCAGTTAACACCACAGCGAGAGTTTGGGTCAGCATTTGGATTCCTTATATTTTAAGCCATTTTAGATGTTGTTCTGAACTTGCACAATTCCGGCGTTGGCCGCAGATTCAATCAGTTAGGTATCCTAGGCACTCTGGAAGTCCTGTATCGATGCTCGGATTCATCACCAGATTTCACTAAAAGCATCCCCTGGCGAGGAACCAAGGCTTCGAAATAGCCTCTTTAGTATGAAAAACCTACTCTGACCCGTATAATTTCAACGCAAGATTACATATCCCTTTTTTTAGGGAAGCGAATTCCACATTTCTACTTCTGTACTGCCCAATATAAAAAATTAATGGAGCAGTTTTGCATTAGTCTCCCACACATTTACCTACGCTCAAACGGGGCGAAGTGCTTTTACACAAACACGATGTTAGTTCAAAGATCACACACATTTCGTTCAATTCGTTTCCTTCTTTTTAATACTATTTTCACTCGGTCGAAAACTACCCCATAAACTATTGAAATAATCGGCTCACGACTGAAGCGGATCATCTTGTTCAAACTCAATCGGATTCTGACCCAGACTCCTCCGACCCCGAAGAGCTGGACTCAGGTTCACATTTAATAAACTCGATGTCTTTAGGAGGCTGCTTGCGAGGCCTGCCTCGTTTCTTTGGCTGAACAGGGACCTCAATCTCCTTGCCATCTTCACCCATAACAGTTTTCACCATAAGCGAGATCCGTTTCAAATGTTGCTGCTCATGACGCAACAAATGATTGTTTAAATACTTTCTGATCTTGAACTTCTTCCCGCATTGCTCGCATTCGTGTTGGTACTCCGTTTCATCCATCTCAATGTGGACAGAGTTGTTGTGGCGCCGCAGATAATGCGCGTGAACGAATTCCTTATCGCATTTGTCGCATCGTATCTTAGGTAAATTAGGCTCGGGATGAACGATCTTCTTGTGTTTCTTCAGACGTATCGCGGAGTGAAAGAATTTGTCGCAAATTTCGCATTTAACTTTAGTATCCGCAGAGGAGTGGATCTGCATGTGATCCTTTAAATACTTATCGTTTTTGAACTCTCGTGAGCAAATTGGACAAGGCGCTTTGGACTCTAGCGGTGGATGTATATTCAAAATGTGGCGCTTCATATGATGTCTCGATTTAAACGTCATCGGGCAGAACACGCACGGATGCCGCTCAACTTCAGAATGCTGCGTGTGGAGATGCCTTGCTAAATTCAAATGGTTCTTGTATAGCTTCTGACACATATGACACTTGTACTTTTCTTTATCCTCTCGATGGCAAGACTCCATGTGATATCTCAGCTTGCACGGTACCGCAAAGGTCTTGCCGCAGATCTCACACTTGATTTCCGGCAATGCAGCAGGATGGAACCTCCTTACGTGCATATGTAAAGCGCGTCTCGTTCGAAACTCTTGCATGCAGAACTGACAACAACACTTCTCATCCTCAGAGTAATGCTTATTCATCCTATGCATGTATAAATAATGCTTATTTTTGAATGTTTTGTCGCAAACATCGCAGACGACGGCGCATTCCCTCGTAGAATGTACTCTTGTCGTGTGTAAGTACAGATTTTGGTAGTTTTTGAACTCCTTGTGGCACTCTGGGCATATGAACCGTTTCGTGGGTTGTTTGAACATGACCGGCTTCCACGTGGAGAGAACTGACTCGTACATTTCCCGCTGTTCGTCGGTGAGTATCGAACTGGTGACGCTGATAAACTTCATCTCCCGGGGCTCGGGCTCCGCTTGCTCCATGTTTAGCTAGAAAGCAATTTTGTTATTAAACCCTGAGTTTTTGTTTGGTGGCAGTGGCGTAACTAATATCAAGAGAGGGCTTTAGTCACTATTTGCTAACGGCGTAAGATTAAAATACCTAAGCTTCGTATGCTTCTGCTAATTATATTGTTTGAGACAAGGACAACAGCGAGTAGGGCGTTGGAGGAGGCAAGGCAATTAGTGGCGACTCCAGCGGGGGGCCATGATCCCCCCAGAAACGTCAGGAGACAAAAAAAATAAGGGTCCCACAGAGTTTGTCTGCTTTTGCCCAGTGTCAGAACACATATTAACAGGTTCTCTTAAGGATTGCTGAGATTTTCTTCAACCTGCGTATACACTTGCGTATGGCTGATAGATTGCCTGGGGATCGTCGTCTGTAACTAGTCAGCCAACAATTGTACTGATAGTCGTTTAGCGTGTGAAGATCGACAGTTTCTAAACCGGCCGTAGAAATGTTGCTGGCAAGGCAGGCGAATCATTAACTGTGTGGGCTTCACAGATTTTAGACGGAAGACTCAAAGGTTTTGGATCAGACTTGAGACTGAAGGCAAAGTCAACTACCTTAAGGTTCATTGATGGTGTAGGCGGGTCATACACACTCTGAAAAACAACAGTTGTTTTTCCTGTGTTCAATCGTTAAAAGCTTGTGTGCATATAAGTTATGTTTTTATATGATATGTCTGCTATGTATGCTTAGCCAGAAAATTATTCCTTAAAAATGTTAACTTCTGTTGTGTCCACTGGAAAGACGATAACCTAAATCTGTGTATGACCCAGGCATATTAGCTTTATGGAATTGCTTCCAAAACATAATTCTAGAGCTGCCGCTTCTCGGAGTACAAAGCCCGCTGCCGCTTCTGCCTTGACGCCTCTTCCCGCCAAAGTTTTAAGCCCGCGAGATAACCGCGCACTAAATTTCACCAAGTGGTTAGTGATATGAGTCAACATCGGTATCCACGTTCAACTTTCATGGCAGAGTACGGTTTGCAGAAAAACAAATACAAACAAATACATCTTGTATTTTGCACCTCTATACCTACATAGTAAAAAACGCTTCCCGCTGTCTGTCCCTATGCATGCTTAGGTCTTTAAAACTACGCAACGGATTTCGATGCGTTTTTTTAAATAGATAGAGTGATTCAAAAGGAAGGTTTATATATATACATATATAATACTTTAACCTGGAGCGAAGCGAGGGCGGGTCGCTAGTTTTTTATTAACCAAAAGAAAGACGCTAAAAATTTATTAAAGGTTTGAATAAATTACTAAATTTTTGATTAGCGGTCGACCTACATATCCATTTTAAATGACTAACGACATTTCCACACTGACTGAGGTTATGGGAAGGGAAGTCAAGTACTGAAATTATTGTTTATTTACACACACATGCTGCTATTTCAACCTCTTTGCTTTTATACAGTTGGTTACAATTTGAATCGTGTTTTCTTTAACACATTATTTAATCTAAGATAGATTTTTGCTATTTTAATGTAAAAAATAACATTTTTTTTTTTTAATTGTAAATAGAGTTTTTACATAGTACCTTAGTCTAAATGTCGCCAAACTGTGAGACAGTTTGTTGGCGACCGATGCGCTTAAAAATGGAATACTACTTGTTAGGTACATACCTAGACACATAATTTAAATAAACATTAAAACTACATTCAAATTTATTTATTTGCTACATTCTGTTACCATGAAAGTTGAATGTTGATACCGATGTTTATCAATGAGTATGGTTGACTCACCTAAGATCCATGATTATAATTTTTTAGTTGTTAGTAAATATTGACTAGAGTATATAGATACCCTTTTCTTCATTTAGTTATGCCACTGTATAAAAAAATGCATGCACATAGCCGTAGCCTTCTTATATTTGATGACGAAAAGTACATTTTGTTACCCGCACCAATAGTAGCCATTGTGGTATCATTCAATAGGTAAAGCAAATGGAGGTAAGCGCTATGAATTGATCCTCTATAAAAATTCCTTTCCAAATATACAAAAAATTCTATTGGGGCGAGCTCCAACTTCCATGATTTTTAGATCAATGTCCTTTGTTATTTATATATTAAATCATCAACATACAGGGAACTATTTTGTTTACTAACATATTTACCACTTATAACATACTGAACAAAGCTATGTGCACAATTTTCTAGAAAAAATCCAGGGTTTAAAAAGTGACTTCTA
Organism: Acleris holmiana; assembly: GCA_949316455.1. Classification (NCBI taxonomy): domain Eukaryota; kingdom Metazoa; phylum Arthropoda; class Insecta; order Lepidoptera; family Tortricidae; genus Acleris; species Acleris holmiana. The sequence goes on along the minus strand of OX438790.1, from coordinate 629,469 downwards.
GGCTTCTAGCACAGTTTACACCTAAGTTTTTTTATGACCTAACTGATAAGCTAGAGGTTAGGACAGCGTCATATAAAACAAAATAGGCATAAAATAATAGAAAAACATAATAACAGTTATTTAAGGATAGGCAACAGTTTATTTTAACATTAAATTCGAAATTGGTTGCACATTTTCAATTGGAGACATTATTTTAATTTCTGTTCATTTTAGTTAAAATTATACTCATGAGAGAACTATAAAATTAAATCATAATATAAGTACCTATTATTGCAGAAAAATAAATCAAATTAATGGTAAAACAAACCAATTATATTACCTGTGGTAAAACATTAAAATACCTTTTTTTAGACGCTTTTTACATTTACTTAACACATGTGACCTTTCTTATATAGTGTGACCAAACAAAGTTATTATTTGATTAGTAAATCCGTTGTGGTCATTTCTGTCCCTACCTATTTTACACATGTCTATTTTGTGCTTTACCAGATATCTAATGTATAATAAATAAGCATCCAATTGAGAAATTAAATAAGTGTAATCATATCCTATTCAACAAGAAGCAATGTGTTTATTAATTTGTTTGTAACCATCATCTATTTCCTCCCTAAAATTTACAGTAATATAGAATTCATCCTCCGGAAAACTACTTTTTGATTCAAAATACTTTGTCTATACACAATTTTAATCAGAGGCTATATTTTAATACTAAAATAGCATTTTTCTATCCATAACCAACCATTGTCACTGATACGAGGTTGAGTAAATTTATAAGTCAAATACCTACTTTATCTTTTATTCCCAAAACATAAAGCAAATCATAAAAGTCAATATTTTGATATTCAGACTACATAGTACATTATTAATTATATTTCCAGACTGATGCAGACAACGCTGATAAATTAGGTTTTAATTATTGTTTTTTTTTTAAATGGCATAATAATCTAATCTTATTAGACAAATACTTATTAGACAAATATAATTCTACAAATTAAAAAAAAAATATGGAAAGTTTTGGTACAAATTACGTTTATAAACGACACTAATGTTTTTTCTAATTTAACAACAACATAGTACGAATAATACTGCGACTGACCAAGGATTTCACCAAACAGGGAGGGACCGCGCATTGCCGAATTATCAGCGTGTACAAAAAAACACCCAAAAAAAGTAAAAGATAACTTTTTTACTTACCGCTTCTGACGTAAGCGCGGTGTGATAATGCCACTACACCCTACGTTTTGCTAAACAAGCACTACTGAATTATGCGAATTAATGCGCCTGACGGTTTCGTCGATAAGATGGCATATCATAATATTCTTAACCAACATGGCGATCCATGACCGCCTGTTCTACGCACATGAACTTAACACTAGCCACGAGAAAAGGCAATCGGAAGTTAATTAGGCTTGTATTTATTGCGCAGAATTGGTAATTAAAGACTTTTGTGATGGTAAAATGTGTAAAAGATTATACGTTTGACACTTTAATGACGAAGTGTCAATTTCTAGGCGTTTTTTCGTAAGTGCAATAATGCATTGCCAAGATTCAAATTTTATCTATGTATTTTAAATCCTTGAGATAATAATATAAAATAATTAAGGAACTTACTTACGTTATTAATGTTAAAAAATGCAAGAAAATTCACTGCATACTTTCAACTTAAAAACACCCCTTAAAATATCTTGATTATTCAATAATGTTTTATTTAATAAAACACTGACACTTTAACACAAATTATTTTTTAAACAACTGTCTATTGGTAAAAAGTTATGACTATGAGTTAACAAACTTGCTAATGAGAATTCGAAAGTGGACAACAGATGGCGCGCTAAGCAAAAATCATTCATCTGTTCTAACTTTCTCATTTATCACTACAAAACCAAAGTTAACTCGCGTAAAACATGTAAATAATTGTTTAAACTTATGTGCCTGTCATGTAAAGAGTACACCGTCTTAAATAGTAATAAAGTATTTGAAGTCATCACCACGTGCCATTCGCGCCAAAAATAGTACAATTTCTAAATCGGTCTAAGAACGTCGTTTGGGTATTTTATAGTAGAATATAAATAAAAATGCGTGAAATAGTGCATTTGCAGGCGGGGCAGTGCGGAAACCAAATCGGTTCAAAGGTGGGTTACATAAAACACTTGTATTTGTAGAATAGGTTGAGTATTTATTCTAGATGTGAAATCTATTTATATTTGTGATACTCAACGTTACGCGTTCAGATATTACGAGCTGTCGTGTGAAAATTATACATTTTAATTAGCTGTAGCTACAGCTGAAACAATGTATTGTATAATAAGTAGTATGTACCTAGTAGCGGCGCGCGCGAAGGTCGGCAGAATAATCCCGGGTGCTGGGGTTTTTTTTAATAAAAAAAATAATTCGTGTATTTTTTGTAATCAATGTTGTCATAAAATGTAAATATTTGGTGTAGTAGAAATTGGGTGTAAAATAATGGTTAAAACTTACTTATTTTTAAATTGGCAAGTTTATGACACTTTTTCATAATATTTTTCAACAATAAAACGCTAAATTAAATATTGAAAAAACCAGCCAACTAAAGAAGACTCTTTTTCCACCGGTAAACTTATAGGATCATAAAAGGGTCGGAAACCATAGACCCAATTAGACCCCTACTTGATTTATTCAGGTTTTTTATTTTTTTCTAAGTTTTGCCTTGGTCTATAGAGTTTTGTTTTGTTTATAGCTTCTTAGTTTAGGGGAGCATAAAAAGCCATTTAAGCCCGCTCCCAGCATGAACAAGAACTTTAAGTGGAAAAGTGCTTTATAAGGGCGTTATTAGCTTATTAGTGACTGCGACAAATCTCATCCACAACATATATGGAAAAAAACGGACGCCGAGAAACTTTGTATCATGTAAAGTTTCCTTTATACTAAATATATAAATAAAATAAATAGATATCTGGGGACAATCACACACAAATTGACATAGTTCCAAACTAAGCTCTAGGCTTGTACTATGGGTACTAGACAACGATAAACTTACTAATATAAATATATACTTAAATACATAGAAAACAGCCAAGACCCAGGAACCAACCCAGGACCGCTGGCTTCGTAGGCCGGGTAACTACCAACTAGTTTTATAAACATAAAAAAAGCGGCCAAGTGCGAGTCGGACTCGCCCATGAAGGGTTCCGTAGCAGCAAGTAACATAATATAAAAGTTCGTTGTAGCTTTGATCAATGTTTTTATGACGTATTAAAAAAAAACTACTTACTAGATCTCGTTCAAACCAATTTTCGGTGGAAGTTTGCATGGTAATGTACATCATATATTATTTTTACATTTATCATTCCCTTATTTTAGAAGTTACGGGGGGGGGGACACACATTTTTCCACTTTGGAAGCGTCTCTCGCGCAAACTATTCAGTTTAGAAAAAAATTATAATAGAAACCTCAATATCATTTTTGAATACCTATCCATAGATACCCCACACGTATGAGTTTGATGAAAAAAAAATTTTTGAGTTTCAGTTCTAAGTATGGGGAACCCCAAAAATTTATTGTTTTTTTTCTATTTTTGTATGAAAATCTTAATGCGGTTCACCGAATACATCTACTTACCAAGTTTCCACAGTATAGCTCTTATAGTTACGGAATAAAGTGGCTGTGACATACGGACGGACAGACGGACAGACATGACGAATCTATAAGGGTTCCGTTTTTTGCCATTTGGCTACGGAACCCTAAAAACTACAATTCCTACGCGTTTGAACCTCTAAGTTGTCTATGTTGTTCAATCCTTTATCGGAATCGGAACTATTGAATACGAGCGTTAGCATATTCAATACAAACGACTCCCTATTGTGTCTTATTTGCATATAAACCAGTGCGCTTGGCACTAACTCAAGCTTTCATAAAAAGAGAAAGCATTTCTCTTAATTACTACGGCGTCGCGTGAGACAGCACATACTTACTCGTTTACATGCAATCTGCGACCAGATCAAGTGCGATCTAGCATCATGCTAGATCGAGCGTGGAGACTGATTTCAATTGTAGTCTGAGAGCCGACCGCGCAAAACTATACTTCCTCAGCCAATCATATGTGGGTCGTTTTCAAAAAAAGAACTTAGTTAAAGGCTTAATGAAAACAAAAATCACGATCGCGTCCTTTGTAACGAAAGTTAGTCAACCAAACTATATGGGTACCTAACTCTCGTTTTAATTTTAGTTAAAAAAAAATTAAAACACACCGTGTAATAGTGGGTTCTATATTGCCTGCCATAAAAGTAAAGTTCCGTTTTTTACAGTCCATAACGCTTTTCTGTCATAATGTTAAAAGTCATAATTTAGAATGTACAATTAGCAGTTCCGATTTTCAAGAGTCATATTTGTCGAAAGTCATAAAAAATATATTCAACACTTAATCTCGTAATGAACATTTCATATTATTAATTGTAATATTAGTTACATACATACATACTATCACGCCTTCATTCCCAAAGTGCGGTAAGCAGAGCTACAGAAATACCAACAACTACAAAAAAAACTTGTTGGTAATTGTGTAACCACATTTTGCATAAAACATACTAAGATGTTTACTAGTGTATTAGTGGCAGGTTGCAAGCCCATCGCCTAACAGTACTACAAGCCCTTATTCCCTTAGTCGCCTCTTACGACATCCACGGAAAGACATGGAGTGGCACTATTCTTACCCGGCAACCACACGATTCATAGTGTGGTAATACATATGTAGGTAATGTTAGTTATTACAGCAAATTTAAGGAATAAAGACCTAAAGTTTGCAAGAATTTTATAGCAGTAATTTTTAGTGAGTTCCATACCTTGGCACAGCAAGAGCAGGGGGTGATTCTCTCAACACAACGCCGCGTCGATCTCAAAGATGAAGTTTTATCCGGCAAGTTTAAGAAGTCCCGTCGGAGCGTACAAAACACATTTTAGGGCGTGCCTTCTTAATTAGGCAGCTTTATACGACACTGTACGCTTAGCACATGTTGTATTTTCTCGCTTGTCGTTCAGGGCCTCTCTATCGTTACAGACTAGATAGAAAGGGAGATCCGAGCGACAAACAAGTCGCGGACCACTTGTGCTAGCCCTCCTGAACTCGACTCACCTGCCTGCCTAATAGAGAAGGCACGCGCTAAAATATGTTTTGTAGGCTCCGACGGGGCTTCTTAAACTTGCTGGAGAGAATCACCTCCAAGTCAAAACAGAAATTGTTCGTATAGTCCGAGGTAGCCGTTGCCGCGGCCAGCTCTCGGTCTAATTTCGTGCCTATTTGGCTATGCGTTGACTAACTGCTTCCCAAGTAACTGTACTTAACTAGTTAGTTCAAATGTCTTTGTTCTTGTTTTTTAAGGTTCCGTAGACAACAAGGAACGCTTATAGTTAAGTTAATTCAGGTTAACAACTACAACTACAACGCTGTAATTAGGCATACCTACCTACATTTAAATTACGCTGAAGAATTTATTAAAATATAATCTTGAAAAAGGGTTTTTTTACGTTAAGGAGAAGGCACACGAGCACTCAGGCTACCTGATGGTAAGTGGAATCTGAGACCCATAGACATTTGAATTCTCAACACTAAAATCCTAAGACCTCAAATGCGTTGACAACCCTGAGGACTAAGATGGAATGCCTCTATGCTAGTAATTTCACCGGTTGTCTTATCCCCACATCGGAACACAACAATACGAACACTGTTGCTTGGCGGGTAACTGATAAGATAGTGGTAGCGATCCGGACGGACCCTGCACAGGGTTATACCACCATTTAAACACACACTTTTTCTTGGTTTGATACAGAGGTTTTTAAGTGACTTTTTTACGTAAGTGAACAGTTGGCGAGATATACGCTTCTAAAGTCGTAAAAATTCTGTCCGGGTGGGTAGCTTTTGAACTATTAAATAGAACATTCTAATAAAAATTACAGTAGTAGTACATACAAAATGCTTCCAACCAAAATTGTTTTGAACACGATACGCTGTAGGATAAGATTTTAATAAAAAAAAAAAAAAATTGAAATCCAACCATGAACGTTCATCCCAGCTACGGAACCCTTCACTGTGCGTGGTCCGACATGCACTTGGCCGGTTTTATTTTATATTATTGTGGACATTCTGTTATTTGTATTATTATTGAATACAGTTGACATAATTGCGTGTAATTTAAATAAAACCTCTCGATATTTTTTGCACGCATGCTCGCAGACTGAATACACAGGATATTTAATAGTTATTTGTGTCACAAAGGATCAAAATGACATATTTACGGCAAGGGTACATTGAATCCTGGGCGTAGTGAGGGATTCAAGTGTTAACCCCCAAGGTGGAAATAATTTTGCTACCGTGTGGAACATGCTGCTTCACATCAACTATGAGAAAAATAAAAGATCTAAGTGATGAAACCAATTTAATTATTTACAATGCTGAAATTATCAAATTTAGTATGAAACAAAAGTCCTTGAACAGAAAAGTGCCACTTTGATCCGTCCTAGCAGGGGAGAAAACTCCCCTTTCCGAATAGATGATGTGAAAAACACATTGTAATGTAACTACCATGTGCAACACCTCTATGCTGCAAATTATTATTATTAGGTTTCGTTTTATAGTTATTTTATTACACAACATTAGTTTAAGTTAAGTATGTTTAACAGAACGTAAAGTCGACCTTCACACACATATTCATAAGTGACGTGACATTCTTTCAGTGGAGCGGAGTGACGCAACCAAGTGTGAATTATACAAATAAAGACGAAGAAGCGTGGAAACCATATTGTTTTTGCTTCACGAAGTCCCGCCCCTCCATTACTTAATACTTAGCAAGTTGAGGGCTCTGTATCAATTGATTTATCCATATGTTGGTATTTACATACATACATAACATCACGCACGCCTTCATTCCCAGAGTGGGGTAGGCAGAGCTACAGAAATACGGGTCACTAGTAGAGTGACTAGATCGAAACATTACCACATCGCAGGTAGCCAACATCTCAAAATGACTGAGTCGTAAAATGACCACATCGCTTGTAGCCTACTTCTCAAAACGTGACCACTTTGCTTTTTTCATTTTATGCCTGTCTTAGCAAAGTCGACGCAGCCCCGCATGGCGGGGCTGCTATTCTTGGGAAATTTGCCCTTCGGGCATTTGAAGTTACCTAACGAACCTAACCTACCTAGTAACGCAATCGAAGTGGTCATTTTGCGACTCAGACATTTTGAGAAGTAGGCTACAAGCGATGTTGTCATTTTGCGACTCTGACGTTTTGAGAAGTAGGCTACAAGCGATGTGGTCATTTTACGACTCAGACATTTTGAGATGTGGGCTACAAGCGATGGGGTCATTTTGCGAGTCGGTAATTTTGCGACCGAGTCATTCTACTAGTGACCTAGAAATACCAACAACCTAAAATATGTACTTGTTTATAACTCTGTAACGACATTTTGCACAATTAGGCCAAGATGTTTACCAGTGTATTAGTGACAGGTTGCAAGCCCATCGCCTAACAGTAGGTACTACAAGCTCTTATTCCCTGAGTCGCCTCTTACGACATCCACGGGAAGACATGGAGTGGCACTATTCTAACCCGACAACCACACGGGCGTATTTGGAAATTCATCCCCTAAGGGGTTAAAATAGGGGGAGGAGCGGGAACCTAATTCCTCGCGTACGAAGTCGCGGGTGTTTAAAAAATTCTGGTTTATGTACGGGTGTTTTTAATGTTTATAGAAAGAAAGAAAATCGTTTATTTAGTGCCTATAATAATTACAAAACAAAGTGCGAACAACTTATACAACTATTTATATCTAAAGACACTAAAAGGGCAACCAGCTCAGCATTAATGCTGCAGCAGGTAGCCACAGCGCTGATTTACGGCTGGTATAGTACAGAGTAGATCGTAAGGGTGCTGAAAATCCCGCTTGTTCCAGTTCTGGGAGATCATCTCCGACGAGCATGGCATTGATCCCACGGGCCACTACCGCGGGGACAGCGAGCTGCAGCTGGAGCGGATAGAGGTCTACTACAATGAGGCCGCTGATGGTAACACTCATCATAACCTTATTGCTTTTTATGGCAATGAGAAGGCACTGAATTCTCAAGACAATCTGAAGACTGAAATTCTAAAACGTCGAGTGCGTTGCCAACCCTGAGGACTAAGATGGAATGCCTCTATGCTAGTAATTTCACCGGTTGTGTTATCTCCACACCGGAACACAATGCTCTGTTGCTTGTCGGGTGGTTAATGGATAAGATGGTGGTAGCGATCCGAACGGACCCTGAACAAGGTCTGACCACCACTACAGGTTCACCAACTGTAACGCTGCCACCTCTGCTCTGATCCTAAAGAAATTTGTAAACTTGCCTACTGGATTCACAACCTTTCACTTTTCTCAATCTCTCAAGGGTTAACTAGAAGAGATCCCTGTTCAGGGGACAATCTCACACGAATTGACCTAGTCCCAAACTTAGCTCTAGGCTTGTGCTATGGGTACTAGATACTTATATAGAGAAATACATGAGATCAAGACTCAGGCAGGAACAAATATCTGCTCTTACTGGGATTTGAACCCAGGACCGCTGGCTTCAGAGGCAGGGTCACTCCCAACTAGGAAAACGTGTCGTATATCTGACCCGTGCGACAGAATCAATCAGTTGCTTGTGTTTTGCATCGTCTGTAAGGTTCCTGGCTGTTCCCAGGTACCCGCTTCGTGCCGCGCGCTGTGCTGGTGGACCTGGAACCAGGAACCATGGATGCCATCCGCTCGTCCGCCTACGGGCAGCTCTTCCGCCCCGACAACTTCGTCTTCGGTCAGAGCGGCGCCGGTAAGTACAGACGCCAGGGAATCATTATCTTGTGTATTCAGTGCGAGTTTTTTGTGGCAAGGACTCCTGAGCCTATACCCAAAATGCGTTCGCTAACTAGCGATTCGATTCGTTTGGTTTTTAAACCAATCGCGTCACTGCGGTAGGTCACGCAATACGAAAAGTCACGTGATCAACCAGTCACGCGATCAGGGAGCGGATACCGGTTAAATTTTCAATCCGTTATTATGTACTTGTCCCTTAACCTTTTCATTTCGGTTTCGTTCGCATTAACCGGTTGTAAAAACGGTTTTTGGAGAAATCTCTATATAAAGTTTCGCGTTACCCCGGTTATAACCGGGCATAACTTTTTTTGGCATAATCATCATTTGGCATACAGTCTTTTTTTTAGAAACCGTATACTTTTCAGGATTATTCAAAATAGCATTGCATAGAGCCCAGGTTAGGTTTATTTTATAACAATCCTGAAAAGTATACGGTTTCTGAAAAAAAAACTGTATGCCAAATGATGATTATGCCAAGTGATGATTATGCCAAAAAAAGTTATGCCCGGTTATAACCGGTTTTGAGCTTACAAAACCGTTTAATCCATACGAACGCCGCTTAATGTTTTTATACAGTACAAAACTTTTGGTTTCTCGACTCGCCGCTCGTGGATTAAACCGGTTAAGGTTAAAATAAAGTTCTCAATACGTTCGCGTTCCCTAGAAAAGTTCGGAGCAAAACCAAAATTAACCGGTATTAACCGGTATTTTCTAAACCGGATCCGAGCCCTGAACGCGATTGGTTTAAAAACCAAACGAATAGAAAAGCTAGTTAGCGTAAGCATCTTGGCTAATAGTTCCTCTGATGGTACCTAAGTGGAATCTGAGACCCATAGACATTTGAATTCTCAAGACTATAATCCTAAGACCTCAGATGAGTTGCCGACCCTGAGGACTAAAATGGAATGCCTCTATGCTAGTAATTTCACTGGTTGTCTTATCCCCACACCGGAACACAACAATGCGAATACTGCGACTTGATGATAGGTTCAAGGACAAGATGGTGTTTGCGATCTGGACGGACCCTACACAGAGTCCTACCACCAGTAAAATTTGTTATTTGAGTCTTGAACGTTTTCTAGCAAAACAGTTTATCTTTATGCTAGTCGTAATTTGCGGTTTTTGAACGCATCATAGAGGGTTTATGATATGTGTTTAGATAAAGGTTATATTTTCTCGCTGCTAAGGTGAAAAATTGTACGTGCAACACAAGACCAAAGTTATTTGCGTCACGTGTCTTTTCATTGTCATTCTAACCTAGACTCCTTCGCTTGCACGGGATTCAAAATCAACACTCGAAGCAAGAAACAACTTTGCTCTCTTGTTGCATAAATAACTATCATTGACAACAACGTCCTCTTCTAGTCTTCTATTATTATAAGGAGAAGGCACACGAGCACTCAGGACTCTGATGGTAAGTGGAATCTGAGACCCATAGACATTTGAATACTCAAGACTATAATCCTACGACCTCAAATGCGTTGCTAACCCTGAGGACTAAGTTAGAATGCCTCTACGCTAGTAATTTTACCGGCCTTCCTACAAAACTTAATTAAGGTAATTGGTGTCCTTCCTTAGGCAACAACTGGGCGAAGGGCCACTATACGGAGGGCGCTGAACTGGTGGACTCAGTCATGGACGTCGTGAGAAAGGAGTCGGAAGGCTGCGATTGCCTTCAAGGTATTTATTACATATAACCCTCTAAAAGCTCAATATCTCAAAAACGGCAGAACCGATTTTGATAAAACATGTCTAAGAACCACTGCTAGAGAACCCGCTTTCAAATAAAAAAAATCGCATCCAAATCGGTTCATCCGTTTAAGACCTACGGTGCAACAGACCGACACACACACACACACACACACACACACACACACACGCGCGCGCGCGCGCACGCGCACGCACGCACGCGTGAACCTCACACTTCTCATATAACTAAAATATACGTATTTGCATTGGAATTTCAAATACTAGAAAGTTGAGCACCGTAATACAGGGTGAATAGAGACAAAACTTGAAATGATACATACATTATGTTAATATAATAATGATATATTTTCCAATAGAACGTAACAATATTTTCATTTAATACTTGTCTAATAAGAAAATTATTTGTAACTAGTTGTGTCTAGTGAATATGCAATAGTAGATTATACACCGAGGGGATAAAGCACAGTTTTATGTCACGGGCGCGATATTGAATCCTGAACGTAACGAAGGACTCCAGATTTAACTCCCGAGCGCAGCGAGGGTGTTACGAGTTAATTCCCGAGCGAAGCGAGGGAATTAAGAAGAGTCCTGAGCGCAGTGAGGGGTTCAAGCGCGCCCAAGACGAAAACAGCTTTATCCCCGAGGAGTGTACTCTACTTTTCTCACCTTTTGCGAGACAATAAAAAAGCGAGTCTACTAAAAACAGCGTTTTATTATAGTAAATTAAAATTAAAAGTGAAAATTGATATTTGAGACATTAGTCCAGTTGTGGAAAGACAATATTTATTTAAAACTTTGCAGTTATCACCAATGTATTTTATTGCAGCGTCTTACAATACTCGCGGCTTTTGTTTAATTTCAAATGTGTTCCATTCAGCTTGCCGTGGCCAGCTCGATTTTAGAAAACGTTCGATTTTCAAATTAGGTTCGACGCGGCGGTGGCGGCGGCGCCGCGCCCGGCCTTCGAGTATTAGTTGATCTTTTATTACGAAATTAGACTTTAAGGCCATTGTAATAAGAACTATGAAAAGTGAAAATATTACAACCCAGCGAGTTATAATGAGATTCAGTACAACATTACACCCCGGCTAAAGCCAAGGGCTTTAATGAGTTGGTTTGCGTAAGGTTTGCATGATATGTAATTTGGCATTGTCGAGCAGGTGGTGTGAAAACTCTATTAACGGCCGAACCGTATATTGAAACCGCGGAGAGATTAAAATTTGACACATTTTGTATGGGCAAATGCCAAATTCAAACCCGAAGTAAGCCTTATCTATCCGCGGTTTGAATATAGGGTTCGGCTGTTAGAGGATTGTACGCGATGCTAAAATCGCAAAGATGTCAAATATGATCCATACAAATTTAGCTCCGGGCGATAACGTTTCTCACCCCCAAAATCTAATCGGATTTCCACGATTTTTGAATAAGTAAGTAATAAGTATATTATGAAATCTTATTTTTTATATTTTTCCTCTGCAATACATATGTGAATGGAAAACGTACAGACCTAGTTTGTCATTAATATCTACAACATATTGTTAATAGCCCGTGTGGTTGCCGGGTTAGAATAGTGCCACTCCATGTCTTCCCGTGGATGTCGTAAGAGGCGACTCAGGGAATAAGGGCTGTAGTATTGTTAGGCGATGGGCTTGCAACCTGTCACTAATACACTAGTAAACTTCTTGGCCAGATTGTGCAAAATGTGGTTATAGAAACATCAACAAGTCTTTAATTTTAGAGTTGTTGGTATTTCTGTAGCTCTGCCTACCCCACTCTGGGAATGAAGGCGTGATGTTATGTATGTATATTGAAAAATCGTACAAATCAGACAACGTTTAAGGAGAGAAAAACGTTATCGTATTTTGTATGTTTTTTTTGCTTCACAGGGCTGGGATTCTACACGGTAATAACGATATCGTCTTTGACGTGTTTCCGTATTGTCAACGTTTTGATAAGTCTTATGTCATTTACAATAATGGCGACTGTGACATAAACGATTCTAAAACACGTCAAACGCGATATCGTTATAACGTAGAATAGAGGCACTGTCCTCTTAACGTTATATTCTTCCTCTCAAAATGTATGGGATGACCTGCTCGAGCGTTAGGAGCGTTCGCATCTTGGCTAGGGCCCCAGCTCTATTAAGTATAAAAGATTCTCGAATAATAGATTTGGCTTTACATATTATTATTATACCGGGTGTGGCCTGTAATAGAAGCAATAAATTGAGGGATCGTTTCTACACTATAAACGTAGCAACATTTGTTCTACAACTTTAAAAAAATATGTAATTTAATATTTGGGATTTTTTCGAACAAACTTAATAGCATTTTCAATGTACTCCATCCAATAGTCTAGTTGACATCTACAGTTACTGTCAGCCCACAAACTTCGTAGTTTTCGCAATACATTGCTTGCTTGGAAAATCTAAATTCATTAATATTTAGTAAACAACAAGTTATTTTCAAAAGTTGTAGAATAAATGTTGCTACGTTTGTGGTGTGGAAACGATCCCTCAATTTATTGCTCCTATTACAGGCCACACGGTAGACATCTCTTACCAAATGAATTCTCTTGGCATAGTATCTAACGTTGATGTTCTTGGTTGTTGTCAAGGGTTCCAGCTGACCCACTCGCTGGGCGGCGGCACGGGCTCGGGGCTGGGCACGCTGCTGCTGAGCAAGCTGCGCGAGGAGTACCCCGACCGCATCGTCAACACCTTCAGCGTCATGCCCTCGCCCAAGGTACCGCAGCACTAGAGCAGGGTACTCCCAAAAATGTAAAAAAAACCGCCTTCAAAAACGCCAAAAATAACTGGTGGTAAAATTAGGCACCTGGGTCATACACAGATTAAGGTTACCGTCTTTCCTGTGGACACACCGAAAGTTAACGTTTGTAAGGCCTAATTTTCTGGCTAAGCCCATACCTACAGTGTGTACGACCCAGAATCAGAATCAGAATATTCTTTATTCAAGTAGGTTTACAAATAATAAACTCTTTTGAAACGTCATAGTAGCGACTTAGCCTAAATTGACTGCAGGTTCAAATCGCGACCGATCAGAGAAGAACCTGTAAGAAACTCTGTCGGATGTCTTTTTTTTTCGACGTTCGCAACCTTTTGTCGTAAGGACTAAACATTTTATTACAAGCAATTCAGTCCCAAGCATTGTTATCATTAATATAGTCTTTAATACTATAATATGCTTTAGAAATTAGTTTACGCTTAACGTAACTCTTAAATTTATTTACTGATAGTTCAGTAACATGTATTGTATTGTAATTTTCATTTGTAAGTTTTCATAATGTTTGTCTCATAGAACTTTAGTTTGTTGTTAATATAATTATCATATATATAATTACCATAATCTAAAATACAGAGTGTTTTTCGGTCAGGTGTCGGACACAGTGGTGGAGCCGTACAACGCCACGCTGTCGGTGCACCAGCTGGTGGAGAACACGGACGAGACGTTCTGCATCGACAACGAGGCGCTCTACGACATCTGCTTCCGGACGCTGCGCCTGTCCGAGCCGACCTACGGCGACCTCAACCACCTCGTGTCGGTGAGCCACATGCATACACCGGCATGCCGGGAAAAATGTACCAGTGCTAGTGATTAATAAATACCTACCGACTGCGTTTATCGATTTCGATAAAAAGCAATTTCTTTGAGATTTCTTTTTCTTTCTTTTTTAGGGTTCCGTAGTCAAAGTAGGAACCCTTATAGTTTCGCCATGTCCATACGTCCGTCCGTCCGTCCGTCCGCAGCCTAGCGCAGAGACTATTAGTACATACTAGAAAGCTGTAATTTGGCATGAATACCAATACATTTTAGTCACGCCAACAAAGTGGTACAATAATATGTAATTATTATTTTTTTAGGTTGCCTCCCCTACACGTAACGTGGGGATGTATTTTTTTTCTCGTCAACCCTATAGTGTGGGTGTATTTGGATACCTAGGTCTTTTAAAAGTATTACGGGTTTGTGAAAACAGTTTTTTTTATTTTATGTAATCCGTTTATGAGACATTAAGCTTTTTTTTGTTACACTCAAGTGCCCAAACAGCCAAAACTACAAATACTAAAAATCTAAAAAAAAACTGAAATGAAAGAGCATACATATGACGAATTTAAAAGGAAAACTAAGTAGACATCATTGGTTCTTGAGATACAGGCGATTAAATTGACTTTAAATAGAAAATTAGTTATGACTTGTTGATTTTTATATTTGTAGTACTTCGGAACCCTTCACTGAGCATGGTCCGACATGCTCTTGCCCGATTTTTTTTTCTTTTTTTTCTACTTTAAAATAGCTTGGCACCGTTAATCAAGTAGTTAACTTCGTTAATCACTAATCCGTTACTAAAAAGTTAACTTCGTTTACGTTACAGCGCTACATTTCGGAAAATTTAACGCAAGCTAATGTTAATCGTTAATCACGCAATAAACAAGTTATGAACCAAATGTGTGTAATTTTGTCATCTGGCACAATGTGGATATTTCCCTTGATGATCATTAATATGTTGAAGCTCTCGTCTGAAAGCGAGGCTGAACGTGTTTCGCGGCGCGGCGCGGTGCGTGCGGTATATTTTTAGTAAATAGTAGGTACTGGATTAACGATTAACGAACTTGGGGAAATGTTTCGGAAGTTAACGAGGCCGTTAACATGTTTTCATGTTAACTTAAAAGTTAATCCGTTACTCGAGACGATTAACGGATTAACGAGTTAATGCCCAGCTATGCGTTACACGAAATTTTTACAAGCTTTTATTTAACTTGCACTGGTCGTATGTAAGTTGTCCGTTATAATACTTATAATTTGCAATCCATTTTTCAGTCACTTGCCGTTATCCGATTGAAGTGAAACTTGGCGTGGTCATGTAAACCCCATGACGATGCAATAATATGGCACCATCGAGCTGGTCTGATGGAGACGAAAGGTGGCCATAGGAACTCCTAAATTACATATAATTAACCCATCTTGTTAGATGACGACTATGCCAAAAAAAGTACAGTCGGCAGCAAAAAATTGACTCAAAAATGTTTTTTTGGGTTAGGTTCGTAAGGACTAGATTGCATAACGACTCTAAAAGCAAAACGTCTTAGTTGCATAAGATCTTGGTAGCTAAATGTCTAATTGTACAAACGTCTTAATAGTAGAATGCCCGGGTTTAAGATTGGACTTAATTCTATTACGTCTTGTTTGTATAACGCCCTAATATCAAAATGTTGTAATAGCAAAACGACTAGGTAGGCATATCGTCAAACATTAATAACGTCTAAATGGCATAACGACTAGATGGTTGAGTGACAAGAAAAACTCAAACGTAGTTTGTGAAGGAATGGGAGATTACAATAATTGAGTACTTGCAGAAGATCGATAATTTAAAATCATTAAGGGATTAAACTGCCCTGCGTGTTTTTTTTAATTTACTGAACAGAAAAATCTATAATAATTACATACATACATAACGTCACGCCTTCATTCCCAGAGTGGGGTAGGCAGAGCTACAGAAATACCAACAACTCTAAACTTGTTGATAATTCTGTAACCACATTTTGCACAATCAGGCCAAGAAGTTTACTAGTGTATTAGTGACAGGTTGCAAGCCCATCGCCTAACAATACTACAAGCCCTTATTCCCTGAGTCGCCTCTTACGACATCCACGGGAAGACATGGAGTGGCACTATTCTAACCCGGCAACCACACGGGCGCTATCTATAATAATTAAAAATTATTAATGTCATTTTAAATGTTACAAGAAAAAAAAATGAGTTTAAGAAGAGATGTTTTAAGTTCTATTTGAATAAAAGATTTTCTTTTACAAAAGCTTGTATTATTTAAACACTAGTTTCTGCCGGCGACTTCGTCCGAGACCTAGACAATAACTAGTCGTCCCTACAGAGACTAAACTCATCTAATATTAAAGTGTTATTATAAGTTAATAAGTCTTGATTGTAATCAAGACTTATTAATAACTTGGACGTAAACTCTATTAGGGTGAATCAACTTTTAAAGTCCTCCTTTTCTACACGCTAATAAAAACTTACTAAAATATGTGAGATTGATAATGGTTTACACATGTTAAAATTAGATAATCAGATTTTCGGATTTCACTATTCATAATCATAAACCATTTCTATAATTTTGTAAAAATATGGTAACGCAGTGGAAAATGCACGTTTTTTATACAAAACCCGGGGACAACGTCGTCCCCTGCGTTACCGGATATATTTGTCTAAATCATAGAAGAATTTTTAAAATTGTCAGCTAGAAAGTAAGTTTAATTGGCTGATTTATTCAATATATTGACCACATCAAAAAAAAAAAATTGCATTCTACCAAATTAAGGTGACATAGTGAGACATGTCGAAAATTGGGGAGTACCTTAAAAGTTGATTCACCCATTAGTCATTTTGCAACTTCGGGCGTTATGCTATAGTTTGTCGAACGAACAACTAAGACATTCTACTCGCTAGGGCATTCTGCAAAAAAGACTTGTGCTTACCAAGACCTTATGCAACTAAGACGTTTTGCTTCTAGAGTTGTTATGCAATCTAGTCCTTACGAACCTAACCCGTTTTTTTTGGTTATACCATAATTTGACTCTCCATTGTAGGATGTTAATATTGTCACCAGCTGACCATGTCCGGGGTGACGACGTGCCTGCGCTTCCCGGGGCAGCTGAACGCCGACCTGCGCAAGCTCGCCGTCAACATGGTGCCCTTCCCGAGGCTGCACTTCTTCATGCCAGGTCAGGTTGAACTGCCTTAAACTTACGACCCACCTTAGGTCCAAAGTCAGTCTGACATTCTGCAGCTATTAGTGGTGGTAGGACCCTGTGCAGGGTCCGTCCGGATCGCTACCACCATCTTATTTTTATTTTTTTTATGTTAAGGAGAAGGCACACGAGCGCTCAGGCCACCTGATGGTAAGTGGAATCTGAGACCCATATACATTTGAATTCCCAAGACTATAATCCTAAGACCTCAAATGCGTTGCCAACTCTGAGGACTAAGATGGAATGCCTCTATGCTAGTAATTTCACCGGGTGTCTTATCCCCACACCGGAACACAACAATGCGAACACTGTTGCTTGGCGGGTGGTTAATGAATAAGTTGGAATGAATAGCGCTACCCCATGTCTTTCAGTGGATGTCGTAAAAGGCGACTAACGGCCGAACCCTATATTCAAACCGCGGACAGATAGCCTTACGTCGGATTAAAATTTGACACATTTTGTATGGGCAAATGTCAAATTCAAACCCGAAGTAAGCCTTATCTATCCGCGGTTTGAATATAGGGTTCGGCTGTAAGGGAATAAGCGCTTGTACATAGTACTGTTAGGCGATGGGCTTGCAACCTGCCACTAATACACTGGTGAACTTCTTGGCCGATTATGCCAAATGTGGTTACAGAATTATCAACAAGTCTTTTTAGAGTTGTTGGTATTTCTGTAGCTCTGCCTACCCCGCTCTGGGAATGAAGGCGTGATGTTATGTATGTATGTAAAAATACAGATGTATTCCTTTGATATAAGAAACAAAATTGATAATTCAATTAATTCCAGGGTTCGCTCCATTGACGGCCAGGAATAGCCAGGGATACAGAGCTCTCACCGTCCCGGAGTTGACTCAGCAGGTATGCTTGTTCTATTAACAATCCTCCGGCCGCGTGGTTTGATAATATTGTCCGACTGCCCAATCATTCTATTGCAAAATCCAATTCAACAGAGTCGACGGAGCTCTTGTCTTGGCCCTCCGTGCTAGCTGAAGAACTAACATAACCTAAACTTATCTTATAATTTTATGATATTAAGTAGTATCGGTAAGTCGGACCACGAGACCTACACCATTAAAAAAACCGGTCAAGTGCGAGTCGGACTCGCGCACCGAGGGTTCCGTACAAACTTATAAGAATGTAAAATTGTATTGAGGCACAAATTTGAATTCGCCGTGTGTAAAACGTTGTCTCCATACATCGACATGTTTGCAGTCATGCTGTTGGAGTGACTTGTTAAGGTGGGTACGAATTAGAGCAGCCTCGGGTTGAGGCACGCACGGCACACCTATTTTGCTTAAATTCGTACGCGCTCATGCGCCGTGCGCGAGCGGCGTGCGGCTAGCCGCCGAGAGTCGGTCTCTTGACCGTGCTCAAAGGCGCCTCGGTGTGGACGGGTAGCCGAGCATGCCGCGGGCAGAACGACGAGTTCTAACTTGTCTGTGGGCGAAGCGCGTACAAATTTTATAAAGTAGCTTAGCTGTTCCACCACCGAGGCAATTTCTTCTTCTTTTTGTTAATAGTTTGGTGAATTATGATAAACGCAGCCACGGCTGTCATCGTGGCCGACTCCATTTTGAAATGTCGGCTCGCGACGAGCATGCTGCCCCACCCACGCATATTAATGTGCAACAATTTGTCTCGCGAGCAGCTCGCCGTGCGGGTATGCCTCAGGCTTAGATTCGTACCCAGCTTTAGCGACCGTACCTGGCCCTTTAGATCGATATAGGTTTAGGTTATGTTAGTCTTGCAGCAGGCCTAAAGGGCCAAAGCACCCAGAAATCGGAGCTCCGCTATGGCGGGGCTCATTCGACCCTACTGAATTGATAAAATGCGTCAGGAAAAAACCACATTGTGAAAACTTGCGGAAAAAACTTCTATATGTACTTATATGTGTATTAATGTGTACAATAAACTTCCAAAGACTATTTTAAGAGACGAAGTGAATATTAATTTACTGAATAGAAAAATTACCCAATGTTTAATAACTGTTTTTACTCACTGCAATATTTTTTTGAAGGTCAATAATTTTGTACTTTATATAATATATTTTTTATACCCATATATAAGCTGTTATAAATTACC
Organism: Acleris holmiana; assembly: GCA_949316455.1. Lineage (NCBI taxonomy): Eukaryota > Metazoa > Arthropoda > Insecta > Lepidoptera > Tortricidae > Acleris > Acleris holmiana. The sequence continues at coordinate 610,031 of OX438790.1, read as the reverse complement.
TAAATGTTAGTTTTAGTTATACTGTAGTGTTCTACAGGGTTTCATAGCTGAACATATATAATATACCATCTTGTATTTACCTATAAAAGCAATAAAGCTATTGATTACAGTGGGGCTAAACAACGTGTATTCGACACTTGCTAGCGATTATGTTTCGATTGAAAAATATATGGAATTGACGTAAGTGTCACGTTACTATCTCGGTGGCTTACGTCAATTCCATACATTTATCAGAATCAGAATCAGAATAATCTTTATTCAAGTAGGTTTACAAATAATAAACTCTTTTGAAACGTCATAGTAGCGACTTAGCCTAAATTGACTGCAGGTTCAAATCGCGACCGATCAGAGAAGAACCTGTAAGAAACTCTGTCGGATGTCTTTTTTTTTTTTCGACGTTCGCAACCTTTTGTCGTAAGGACTAAACATTTTATTACAAGCAATTCAGTCCCAAGCATTGTTATCATTAATATAGTCTTTAATACTATAATATGCTTTAGAAATTAGTTTACGCTTAACGTAACTCTTAAATTTATTTACTGATAGTTCAGTAACATTACTTGGGAGCTTATTATAGCACCTAATACAATTACCCATAAAAGAGTTTTTTTATTTTATGGAGCCGCGTGAAGGGCACTGCGAGCTTATATTTATTTCTGGTATTAACATTATGTATGCCACAGTTCTTTCTAAATTTTCAGAATGCAACTTGTCTAGCACCACTGATTACCAATTGAAGTGATTCTTAGAGTTTTTTTTATAATAAATGTACGTGTCGCCATTTTTCCTGGAGTATCCATTGAATAGTTGTAAATATCGTTTCGTTGGCAGATGTTCAGTCCCGGCAACATGATGACGGCGTGCGACCCGCGGCACGGGCGCTACCTGACCGTGGCCGCCATCTTCCGCGGCCGCATGTCCATGAAGGAGGTGGACGAGCAGATGCTCTCCGTGCAGGACAAGAACTCCAGGTAACAGCTTTATCGCTATTATTATCACGATCATACGTACCATCATAATGATTAACATCGTCATGATTACAATAATGATCATTATCATCGTTATTGCTATAATTATAAGCATCGTCTTGTGATAATAACATAACAATATAATTAGACGACACGTTAGCCTAGTTGGGGGTGACACTGCCTCCGAAGCCAGCGGTCCTAGGTTCATGTCCCGGTATGGGCAAATATTTGTGTGATGAGCACAAGTATTTGTTCCTGAGTCTTGGATGTTTTCTATTTATTTAAGTATTTATTTCTCTATATAAGTATGTTTATCGTTGTCTAGTACCCATAGTACAAGCCTATAACTTAGTTTGGAACTAGGTCAATTTGTGCGAGATTGTCCCCTGATATTTAATATCGTTATTATTATTATTATTACGATAACCATAAGTACCATCATAATTATTAACATCATCATCGCCATGATTAAATAAAGACTACTATCATCGTTATTGCCATAATTATAAGCATCATCTAATGATAATAAAATCATAATCGCTATTATAACTTACATGAATATCATCATCATTAGCACCATAATTATAAGCATTACTGTCGCTCCATCATTATAAACGACCATCATAATCATCATTATTATGATTATCAATATCTATGTCATATCCTAAATTATTTGATCATCGTTATCGTATTATTATAAGCATCATCATTATTTGCTTATTGTTAACATCATCAGCATTGCCATTCCTACAATCTCCAATATTGATATTATCAACATCATAAATAACTGCGATCGAAGTTAAGTTAATCCTATCTAAAACCTTGTAAACAAATAATTATCTAGTTACTTCGTGGAATGGATCCCGAACAACGTGAAAGTCGCCGTGTGCGACGTGGCCCCGCGCGGCGTCAAGATGGCGGCCACGTTCGTCGGCAACTCCACCGCCATCCAGGAGGTGTTCAAGCGCGTCTCCGAGCAGTTCACGGTCATGTTCAGAAGAAAGGTGGAAGGAACCTCCATTGTAGTCATTGTTATACAACGTGTTACAAAATAATCCGTAAAAAAGAAATTACAAAAGTAGTGTCAACCCTCATTAAATAAAATCAGGGCCTCTATTCAGGTGCGTTAAAACGATATCGTGTTTGACACGTTTAAGAATCGTTTATGCCACAGTCGCCATTATTGTAAATGACATAAGAGTTATCAAAACGTTGACAATACGGAAACACGTCAAATACGATAACGTTATAACGCAGTTGAATAGAGGCCCTGTTCAGTATCTTAGGTATACAGTACACTAGGGTTGACAATACTTTCGTAATTTCTTTTTTACGGATTATTTTGTAACACGTTGTATTTATAAATTTTGATCATTCTTGTTATGAAATTTAGACACCTATTTATTTTGAAATTTCTACGTTTTAACACTTACCTACACATGCTGTCGCTTTTGCAAATTCGCACTTGGTTATATTAACACTTACGTATTTCAACGTCTGTATATTTTGTGCCCGTGTGGTTGCCGGGTTAGAATAGTGCCACTCCATGTCTTCCCGTGGATGTCGTAAGAGGCGACTAAGGGAATAAGGGCTTGTAGTACTGTTAGGCGATGGGCTTGCAACCTGTCACTAATACGCTAGTAAATATCTCAGCCTACTTGTTCAATATGTGGTTACAGAATTATTAACATGTCTTTTTAGTGTTGTTGGTATTTCTGTAGCTCTGCCTACCCCACTCTGGGAATTAAGGCGTGATGTTATGTATGTATATTTTGATCCCTATCATTTTGACACTCTCACTTTATGAACTTGAAGAGGATTGCGAAGTGATGCTTAAATACACGTAGCTGTCAAAAGTAATCCATACAAATTTAGCTCCGCGCGATAACGTTTCTCAGATGCTGAATTTAATCGGATTTCCACGCCATACAATTACATACACCATCAAATAACGGAATGTAAAACGTATCAATATGTGTCATAGGTTTTTTTGAATAATTTCTTCTTGCGAATTCTCCACTGTATTTCCTTGTCGGCGTTACCAGGCGTTCCTGCATTGGTACACAGGCGAGGGCATGGACGAGATGGAGTTCACGGAAGCCGAGAGCAACATGAACGATCTGGTCTCCGAGTACCAGCAGTACGAGGTGAGCCTTTCTGCTTCTCAGGCTTCCAGAAGAAAAATGCAGTATAAGCTTTTTATGTTAAGGAGAAGGCACACGAGCAGTCAGGCCACCTGGTGGTAAGTGGAATCTGAGACCCATAGACATTTGAATTATCAAGACTACAATCCTAAGACCTCAAATGCCAACCCTGAGAACCAAGATGGAATGCCTCTATGCTATAGTAAGGCTAGCGTGACGTCATAAGTGTCTTTTTTTTTTTTGCTGCAGCCTGTTTTCGAACTTAATAATCAAACTCGATATTATTATGAATTACAGGAAGTGGGTGTGGAAGATGGAGAGTTCGACGAACAAGGGGAAATGCCCGAGGAATACGCTGAAGAAGAGGCGCAGTAAACTAGTCCTTAATGTGTCAGTAATAAAGTTTATAATGGATGCTGTGCCGACGTCAAATATGTATGAAGTTTATATGAAGAATAGAATCGCAAAAAGCTTATATATGACACTGGAGATTTCACAACGTTGACGTCTTAAAATTCCCTTTTCTTTTAAAAAATATGCCCAAGAATGTAAAAAGTGATAGTATATTTTAAATATATTAGCGATTTTACAAGCTGGAGATTGCACGCTTGAAGCCAAGAAAAGTGACCTTGAGTGACGTCGCTTATGTGTTTTGACCCTTTCTTTACTATGAAAAGAAAGAGACCACAAAACATAAGCGACGTTTTACTGTCCCTTTCTTTAGGATGAAAGGAAAGGGACAAAAAACATAAGCGACGTCATTCAAGGTAATTTTTCTTAGATTCTCCAGTGTCATATAAGCTTCTTGTAGAATCGGTAATATACTATCACTTTTTACATTTTTGTTCGGCATATTTTTTTAAAGAAAAGGGAATTGACGCCAACGTTGTAAATTTAAAATAAAAATGCCGATAGTACTTCTATCACTGATAATAGTGATAATATATCGAATCAACCACTTACTATCAACATATTAGTTTTCGAGTGAAATACTGAAGAACTTACGGACAAAACGGAACTGTACCTAAGGGTTCCGTCTTTGCGATTTTGCCTACGGAACCCTAAAAAGGCCTATTTAGGTTTATTCCAGCGAACGGTTTACGAATTGTCTAATCGTAGTTATTTATCAAAATTGACATGGCGTTTCTATGAAAATTGAGAATGAATTTAATGATGTATATTACATAGTACATAATGTAAATTATAATATTATTTGCTGTTATAAAGCATTTTTACAGTTTTCGCTATGTTTAAGGTTATAAATGGGTCACTAGTAGAGTGACTAGATCGAAACATTACCACATCGCAAAATGACCACATCGCTTGTAGCCAACATCTCAAAATGACTGAGTCGTAAAATGACCACATCGCTTGTAGCCCACATCTCAAAATGACTGAGCCGCAAAATGACCACTTTGCTTTTTTCATTTTATGCCTGTCTTAGCAAAGTCGACGCAGCCCCGCATGACGGGGCTACTATTCTTGGGAAATTTGCCCTTCGGGCATTTGAAGTTACCTAACGAACCTAACCTACCTAGTAACGCAAACGAAGTGGTCATTTTGCGACTCGGACATTTTGAGAAGTAGGCTACAAGCGATGTGGTCATTTTACGACTCAGACATTTTGAGATGTGGGCTACAAGCGATGGGGTCATTTTGCGAGTCGGTAATTTTGCGACCGAGTCATTCTACTAGTGACCTGTATTTCTGTAGCTCTGCCTACCCAGCTCTGGGAATGAAGGCGTGATGTTGTATGTATGTAACATTTTTCGGCAGTGGAATTTAGCTTGGTGCTTATAATAGAAAATAAAGTACATGCAACCTATTTAATGAAATATCATTCAGCTCTTTTGGCTTAAGCTGGGTACGAATCTGAGCGGCTCAGCCTGAGGCATGCTCGCCCCGCGCGGCGTGCTGCTCGCGACCGAAATTGTTGTACATAAACATGCGCGAGTGAGGCAGCGTACTTGACGCGAGCCGTCATTTCAAAATGGCGTCGGACACGATGACAGCCGCGGCTGCGTTTATCATAATTCACCGAATTAAAAAAGAAGTAGAAGTCACCTCGGTGGTGGAACGGCTCAGCAACTTTATCAAATTTGTACGCGTCTCGCTTACAGACAAGTTAGAACTTGTCGTTCTGCCTGCAGCACGCTCGGATACACGTCCGAATTACGCGAGGCACGCACACCGAGGCGCCTTTGAGCTCGCGCGCCGCTCGCGCACAGCGCGTGAGCGCATACGAACTTGAGCACAATAGGTGAGCCGTGCGTGCCTCAACCCGAGGCTGCTCTAATTCGTACCCACCTTTAGGTTTCATGCAAGGTTGCCTGTGGTCCATTGATGTCATGTTATTATACAAACGTTGAGAATATATGTTATCTTGGTAGTAATATAAGAATAAAATTATACTGTTTTGTTTTATACTTTGTTAAGCTGGTATTGCTTATAAAACACTATTTCTTACCTAAAGTGTTAAACAAAGAATTTCGTACATTGACCCCTAACTACTTATCCTGTTTACTCACTAGTTATTAGTTAACTATACAAACAACGAAAAAGTTCCATTGTGCTACGAAAAGTAACTATAATTTTAATTACGCGAGTTAGCATGCCCAACTTTTTGGACTTTACCCATATATCGCCTTCTCTCTTGCACGTCGCAACTGTTAGAGTGGGATGAGAATATATTTTTGTGCGTCATAGTATGATAATTTCAGGACTGCACAGTTCAGGCAGTGGTTGTGAAAGACCTACAGGGCAACGCATTTGCGGTCTCAGGATAGCAGTCTTGTGATTGTAATCAGGAGGATGCAGGTCTCAGATCCCACTTACCATCAGGTGACCTTTGTGCTTGATTGTCTTCTTGCCATTAAATAAGGTACAACAATTTGTGCTAAAGATCCAAAGTATTTTATAAATAGAATACCAGCGTTTAGAACCTTTATATCATATTTTCTCTATTATTTTCTATATAGAGTTCAAATAAAACCATTGTTAAAAATCTATGGCTTTTTATTAAAATTAAATTTTATTTTGTTTACAGGCTTCTCTGCCACCTTATAAATCTTAATATTATCGAATTTATCTATATTTAAATGTTCATTTATATTGGTAATAGTTTCATTCTCTGTGGAAGTACAATCTACTATTTCAATATTAGGATTTTCTACCACGATATTTCCAGGGCCATATTCTACCAATTTGGTAGGTTTTTCACTACATTCAATTTTTTTGCTCAAATCACCATTACGTTTTGACTGTTTCTCAACCTTTTGTTTTATTTTACGTTTTTTAGCCACTCCTTTGTAAGTAATAACATTATTTTCTCCCATATTTAATTTAGGAGCAGGAATAGCAACCTTTTCAACTTTAACTTCTTCAACTTTCTCAACAACAGGATCACTTTCACTTTCTTTTTGCAAATTCCTTAACCTAGCTAACACATCATATTTTCTTTGCGCTAATTTCACTTCAGTTTCTTCTAAATCTTCTAATTCAGGAGCGTAGGTGACGTGCAAAGATCCTCCGTAAAAATTCTTATTATCCAACATTCTTTTAGCCATCCTTGCCGAGTGAATATTCTCAAATGCAGCATGGTAAGTGTCTGTGAATTCTTCTGTTTTGTAATCTGTTGTTACATGGAAAGATTTTAGTTTGCCAAATTTGTGGAATAACGCTTTCGCTTCTTGACGGAGGTTGAGTGACGGGATGCCGAATATTAGAAGGTGATTTGACTCGCTGTTCACGGTGTACACCTGTAAATTTTGCATTGTACAATATTTTAATTAATGAACAGATTTCATTGTAATTTGACACACAGATGTACTTGCATCTAGAACACTTTAGTCCGGAAAAGTCTCGAAAGAATAAGTTTCCCAAGGAACAGTGATATACAAGTCCTATGCAGACAAAGCAGGGTTGCTAGTAAAACAGTTATTTATGAAATTGTCTATAATGATAATTATACAAATAAAAATGAAAAGTAAAAAAGTTTCAGTAAAAAAGAAATTTGGGACAAGCTTTTGTTTCTGACTGTACTTTCTTTTGCAAACAGTGGGTCTATGTTAACGAATAATGGGGATCCTGTCACCATCTTCCGACTCCATCATCTTCAAATCTTTGAAACCATAACATTGCATTGTCATGGGGTTTACAAATGAGTTCCCAATTTTAGCCCATTATTGGAGTGTTGTACGGCGACAACATGTCTTCCCCTTTTGTTTTATTCTAAGCCCATTCCACATTAACTAGTTCATAATTGACCTTCAATAGATTTTCAAGTGGACAACTTACATACACGTGAACAGTGCGAGTTAAATAAAAGCTTGTAAATTAGCTTAGCCCCATAGACTGGTATAAGTTTGTTTGTGCGGCACCATACTACGGGTGACAGACATCGCCAGCTACAAGGCATCTAGGCAGACTGGTCGTTACTTACTTCAATTTAATCTTACTATACATTTTTTATTACTACGCCCCCAATTATAAAGGAATCTTGCCAACTAGCTATTCATAAAATCTACGTTACGACGTAGCCTACTAACCTTCACTGCAGTAAGTTTTCGACCTTGTCTGTACGCTGGACGTGTCGTACACAACGGCTGCTGCACATGATGAGGTAAAAGAATCTTCTCATCCTCAGGTTTTTCCGTCATTTATAATAAAATTATAATAATTACAATATAAACAAACACTAATGTCTCGAGTTTTAGCATAGATAAAGGAATCTTTCTTTATCATTGAGTTTTAGTGACAACTGAACTGACAGTTAACTATCGTTCGGAAACGATTCGAATCTTTCAATCGATCGTAAAAATCCACCACAACAAAGATTAAACAAGAGTTACTACGTAAACCACAATATGAATAAAAGCATTATATTTAATTTCTTTATTTCCTAGTAAGTAAGTTGTGTATTGATTGGCCGTTAACGACGAAAGTTTACTATCTATGGCATTTTCTACCAGTCGACCAATAACCAATGAGAAATTTACATTATTCAGTGGGTGCACAGAAAAAGAAGACAGATATAACTAGAAACTTAACATAATTATCCTATCTATTGCTAATACTTAAATATTACAATACAAATAAATATAAAGAATCAATATACCTATAAAAACAAAAGAGGAGAATGAAACGTGAGCATTCCCTTGAAAGAAAGCTTGTTAGGGGCTCGTCGAATATGGAGTGGGAGCGCATTCCAGAGACGAATTGCCTGAAGGGCAAAGGAATTTGACATGAAATCAGTACGGTGAAAAGGAATAGCGAGTTTAAGAGAACGGGAGGAACGCAGTTCACACCCTGGACGGGGAGTATCGAAAGTAAATTTACGTTTAAGATAAACGGGGGTTGATGGCTCAAAAAGGATCTAAAAGGATTTTATATTCATAATATTAGTATAGATAGTGGAGTTTGCCACTTTAGTGAGGTATAATGTAGTAACTTCTGATATTATAAATGGCGACCTCTTTTTAACGGCTCAACCGATTTTCATGTAACATAGCTAAGAACCTTCCTTATTTAACTGTCATGAAAAAATAAAATCGTTCCAACCGGAGCTACGATTCCATAGACAGACACCAAACACGTACAACACTCCTTTACTTGCCTTGGGGGTTACCACAATAAATAAAAAACAATCATCAGTAAAATAATGTATTTTTTAAAACGTATTTCTACGTCCACTGTAAAGAAATGCATACACCACAGATATGTCTCTCGCAGAATGTTACGAACGCAAAAAACAATTGACAAATATATACTTCGATTTCTTACTACTTAAACCGTAGATAGAGTATTTCCTAGGCGGGACACGAAACAATAATACAACGAGTAAAATAAGAGGCATTTATACAGAAAGACAAATAACGAAGACGGCATATGTACTTTTTATCTAACTCGGGATATACGCTTTTTCAGTCTGATTTTCTTTGGGAACAATGTTGCTCTTAAATATTTTTATTGTTTGATGTTTCTGTTTTCGTAGGTTTCGTAGATATCTGTGAACTGGAACCCACTTCTCGTGACTTCCAGATGATTTTCTCGTACTTCAAACTGCATTTTTTTTTTTTGACAAATTTCGCATGAAAAATGATCCCGAAGTCACGAGAATTGGGTCGCTGAATGTTGTATTTTATGCTGCAAAAGCCACAGGTGTTTTATATGCAAACAACCTTTCACCGATAATAATTTCCAATGAAAACCGCTTGAAAAAAAATCTTCTTACGACAACAATTATAAGACCGTAACTGCGTTGCCAACCCTGAGGACTAAGATGGAATGCCTCTATATTAGTAATTGCTACGGTTGTGTTTATCCCCACACCGGAACATGTCGTGTTCGATTATTTTTTTTACTGCTTTGACGGTAGGCTTTAGTGCTCCGAGCGTCCAGTGGCGCCCTGTTGTACTGTTGTACAAATCCATACACAATTTATAGATAATATGACATACATAACTTAACAACAATTGAACTATGAGTGAGTGGCCACCTTCTTCCGTTAAGCTGACTACACGATGGTTAAAGGTTATTAAACTGTGTCATGTATTCTACATATTACGTATTCATTTGTACAACAGTAAAGCACTCTTTGATTTTAAGTATTATCATACTTTTAGTTTCATTACTTAAAGTTTCCTATAAAAACCTTCGTGCAGTCAACTTAACAGAAAACGATGGCCGTTTTTTCGATCAAGTTTTAAATTATGTAATATACTTGGTGTTGCCTATAATAGGAGGAATAAATTGAGGGATCGTTTCTACTGTATAAACATAGCAACATTTGTTCTACAACTTTTACAAAATATGTAATTTATTATTTGGGATTTTTTGGGATGAACTCCATCCAATAGTCTAGTTGACATCTATTGTCAGCCCACAAACTTGGTAGTTTTCGCAATACATTGCTGGCTTGGAAAATCTAAATTCATTAATATTTAGTAAACAACAAGCTATTTCCAAAAGTTGTAGAATAAATGTTGTTACGTTTGTGGTGTGGAAACGATCCCTCAATTTATTGCTCCTATTACAGGCCACCCGGTATACATTGTGTATGTTGTGTATTATACGCTGTGTATTCATGATTACAACAGAAACCACTCTTCGATTTCAATATAATACTTTAGTTCATTAGAAAACTTAATCATAGTAATGAGGGCGCCACTGGACGCTCGGAGCAGTTTAATGGATAAGACGTCCCTTTACTAGTAAAAGTCAAACTAATTCGTTAACATTTAGATTACACGTACACACATAACATCACGCCTTCATTCCCAGAGTGGGGTAGGCAGAGCTACAGAAACACCAACAACTCTAAAAAGACTTGTTTATAATTCTGTAACCACATTCTGCACTATCAGGCCAAGAAGTTTACTAGTGTATTAGTGACAGGTTGCAAGCCCATCGCCTTACAGAACTACAAGCCTTTATTCCCTTAGTTGCCACTTACGACATCCACGGGAAGACATATTCTAACCCGGCAACCACTTGTGGGGCATTTGGATTATATTGATATTTACTTTGTACGCATTTTTCCATACACATTATATTATTAAAATTCTACAGGCTTCGTATGAAGCCGGAATTCCGCTGCGCCCACACGTGGATATGGGTGAATCAACTTTTAAAGTCCTCCTTTTCTACACGCTAATAAAAACTTACTAGAATATGTGAGATTGATAATGGTTTACACATGTTAAAATTAGATAATCAGATTTTCGGATTTCACTATTCATAATCATAAACCAATTCTATAATTTTGTAAAAACATGGTAACGCAGTGGAAAATGCACGTTTTTCATACAAAACCCGGGGACAACGTCGTCCCCTGCGTTACCTGATATATTTGTGTAAATCATAGAAGAATTTTTAAAATTGTCAACTAGAAAGTAAGTTTAATTGTCTGATTTATTCAATATATTGACCACATCAAAAAAAAAATTGCATTCTACCAAATCAAGGTGACATAGTGAGACATGTCGAAAATTGGGGAGTATCTTAAAAGTTGATTCACCCATATATTCGCTTCGTATCAGATTTTGTGTAGAAACTCTTACAAATGACGTTAGTGACACACGCCTAAAGTCTATTTTCTATTCCCACGGAAAATAAAATGTTGCCGTTAACGAAACGCATGCAGCAACTGAACTTTTAAATGCGTAATTCGAACTTCGAATCGCCCAATCACTTTTTTGCAAATAAGTTACGCATCGAGAGAAAAACGGATAGCAATAAACAAAAAAAAAATTTTAACATTTACGCTTTGGTATTATTAAAATAACTGTTTTCGTGCGGAAATTTTATTTATTACACTGGTATCACTGCCTCGATACACTAGTCGTTAAGTTGCGGGCCGCTTGACGTGAGACGGCACTCGCTTCAATATCATTCGAGATTGAATACTCCCGTAATATTTAAAAATGCACAATGCTGTGTCATTTCACAATTTGTGCGATTTTGGTTTCATTTATTTCTCAAATTTATTTTGAATGTCACATGTTATGTTCGTTACTGGATCATACGTTGAGCCCGGCTCGGAACCAGTTTAAAAAACCGGTTTATTTCAATTGTGCTCCTAGCTTTTCTTATTCGTGCGAACATGTCTGTCTGTCAGGGCTCGGATACCGGTAAAATTATGTATTTGACGCAAAACCTTTTCATTTAGGTTACGTTCGCATAAATCTGTCTTTTTTTTACCGGTTTTTGGAGGATTTTTATTTTGAAAGTTTTTGGAGAGCTCGGAACTGGTTTAAAAATACCGGTTTATATCGATTTTGCTCCGAACATTTCTAGGAAACGTTTATTTTTTGAGTACTTAAACCGGTTTAGTACACGAGCTAATCGAGTAACCAAAAGTTTTGTACAGAAAAAAACAAAAAGCGGCGCTTGTTTATCGTGCGATACGTGCATCTGGATTAACCGGCTTTTCTTTTTGCTCAAAACCGGTTAATTAAAAAATAACTATTAAACGGTTCCTGCAAAAACCGGTTTATGCGAACGGAACCGAAATGAAAAAGTTTTGCGTCAAGTACATAATAACGTTTGAAAATTTTACCGGTATCCGAACCCTGACTTTGAGACCCCCTGAAATATCACTTACAAAGTGACGTAACTATATTTACCTTTTTTTCCGTGAGAATAAAAATCAGACTTTAGAGCAATCGATGGACGTGCGTCACGTGTGCAGCGTGCGTGCGCAGAACTGGAATTCCAGCTTTAATATAATGTTAAATAGATGTCAACAGCCATTTTGATAACCCTCGGTCTTCATGTCGTTCAGTCCAAGCTCCTCGTTCTGCTCGAACGAGCGCTCGTAGCGAGTTATTTTTAAGCCTGGGAACATAAAATACAAAAGATCTGATTAATTTTATACAACGTTCTAAAGATAGACAAATATATTAGCGTGATAAACAACAAAGGACTAAGAAACACGCATGTAGTCCTAACTCAGCGTAGTGCTGGAACTTAAGGCATTCACACGCTCTTTATAATATACATATTAAGCTGGGAACGAGTATGAGCGGCTCAGCCTGAGGCACGCTCGTCCCGCACGGCGAGCTGCTCACGAGCCAAATTGTTGCACATAAACATGCGCGGGTCAGGCAGCGTGCTCGCCGCAAGCAGACATTACAAAATGGCGTCGGACACGATGAGTGGCTGCGTTTATCATACTTCACCGAGTTAACAAAAAGAAGACGAAATCGCCTCGGTGGTGGAACGGCTCAGCAACTTTATCGTACGCGCCTCGCCCACAGACAAGTTAGAACTTGTCGTTGTACCCGCGGCACGCTGGGAGGCACGCACACTGAGGCTCCTTTGAGCACGGTCAAAAGACCGACGCTCCACGGCTCGCCGCGCGCCGCTCGCTGCTCGCGCACAACGCGTGAGCGCGTACGAATTTGAGCAAAGTAGGTGCCGTGCGTGGCTCAACCCGAGGCTGCTCTAATTCGTACCCACCTTAAGAGGACTGCTACTTATGTAACCGGAATCAGGTATTCCAACATTTTTAACCTTTTAACCGCCTAAAGTATTCACGAGCTGTCGTGCCTACAGCGCCACCGACATTTATACTTGGCACAGTTTAAAAGAGACGTTATTTAGTTTACATTAAGTTATATTTTGCATAACTTAATACGTGTTTGGCGTGCGAGTGACGCATTTGTATTTGACGTAAGGCGTTGAAAAGATTAACCGCTCTATCTGACTTCCATGGTAAGATTTAAACTTTTCTTTAATACTGGCAGCTATTTTTTTTTATTATGTACGCTTGTCTTTTGTTTTTGGCGGGTTTAAAATGCCATCTCGCCGCAAGACCCCTATTTTCGGCGTGGTTTAACACAACAATAGTCCATACATCAACCAAACCATGTTTAGTCTGTACGTTTGTTTATTTTTTCTGTTCCGGTTACATATGTAGCAGTCCTCGTGGAAAGTATAGATGCTCACAGACCAAATAACAATCTGTTTCTTATGTTATGAGTATTTAGACAAGAGTACAATTTAAACTAAGTACTTAGGTGCTTTGACTTGAAAACAAGTCTTCTGGAGTCAAGATTTCTGGACCCGAACTACCTCTATTACATAATTTTTATTAAAATCCTTGGAGCATTTTGCAAGAAAAAAATGCACAAGAATTGTTAACCCCGCAGTTTCTTATACAGGGCTACAGGGGGAAGATTTAAACTTTCTAGCGCTAGAAAGTTTTACTCCAAAGTGAAAAGTGTAAAACCGTATTTTCGAAATAAGAGTTATAGAAAATGTAAAAACGAGTGGTCCACACCATTCGCTTTCAAATTATCATTAGAAAATTGTTTTAAAATCTGACAAACAAACACAAATCACGGATGTTTAATTTTCAGACAAACATCAAATACCTATCATAGACGAAGAACCTAGGTGGGCTAAACGTTACATTTAATAGTTTTAAATGGTAAAAGTTTCTTGTAAACAGTCTTAAAAACACTGAAACTTGAAAGTGCACATCTAACATATTGAGTCTATCACTAGCTTTCGAGTGGGGACTTTCAAAAGTACATGCCAAAATTTCGTGTGCTAATTTTCTATCAATAGACTCTGATTTCGAGCACTCGAAAGTTTAAAATCGCCTCCCAGCAGCTTTAGCGTAAACCTCAATTGAGCCGTGGAAACCTTCATTTGGCAGTTATATATTGTGATACAACTACGCATTAGTTAACAATAAAATTAAGTCTTTTTCCTCAATCAAGTCCCTAAACCACGCGTTGACCTCCAACGACCACTTTTTACAATCATCGCAGCCACAAGGCTCCTTACCATCGTCTGGTTCATTTCCATCAATCAAGCTCTGCACGTACGAGTTGCCCGCCGGGTCGTCCAGCACGATGGTAACGGGGCGCTTGCAGTCCAGCACATCGTCCATCGCAGCCAGGAAACTAACGAAATAACGGTCTTTTGAGAAGATTGTGACACAATATATTTATTTTTTTTGCTTCACAGTCTTGTTAATGACGTAAATGATATCTGTGCAATCTCCAGTTTCGTGCTACATACTTGTTGAGCCCGGGCTCCATGGAGGGCGCGTCCCCGAGGGCACCGGGAGCGTCCTTGAGCTGGTCGCGCGTGGCGCGCAGCAGCCCCTCCGCGGTCGTGAAGCGCCCGCCCAGCGCGCAGCCCCCCACCTCCAGCTCCAGCTCGGGGATGGACATGCTGCATGTTTCAGACTGGACGAGAAGAGCGCTTCATGAGTTACAGGTTCAACGGTGTCAGGGTTCGGATTCCGGTTAAATTTTCAACTGGTGTTATGAATTTGACAAAAAAAAAGGTTCGTTTCGCAAAAAACCGGTTTTTGGAGGAACCTTTTTTTGGAGGGCTCGGAACCGGTTAATACCGGTTTTTCCGATTTTGTTCTGAACATTTCTAAGGAACGCTTACGCTTTGAAAGCTTTATTTTAACCTTAATTAACCGGTTTATTCCACGAGCGGCGAGTCGCGAAACCAAAAGAATTGTTCTAAAAAAAAGTCTAAGCGGAGCTTTTTTATCGTGCGTGACGTGCGTCTGGATAAACCGGTTTTTTTTAGCTAAAAACCAGTTAATTCAAAAATAACTTTATATAAAGGCTCGTCCAAAAACCGACATATGCGAACAGAACCGAAATTAAAAGGTTTTGCGTCAAGTATACATAATAGAGCATGCGTGAAAATCAGAATTAAGTTTCATTGAAAACAAAAACATAAAACGCAATACACTAAGTTTTGACCCGTTTATTAAGATTTTTTATAGAATCAAAACCTAAAAATTAAAAGCGTTTAATGTTTAGATTGCTTTTTTCAGCATCCTCGTTTAATTCAACGATATTGGCATAGTAATTTACGAAATCAATGCAAATTTCTTTATAAGGTCTTTTTATTATAAACATGGAACAACAGCTGCGACGTCATTCCTGTCGTCGATTTTGTAGTGTTTTTGCAGGGGGTCTGAACTATGACTTTTTAAAGCTTCATATCTTATGAAAAAAATACACGACAATTATTTCGCGTATACAGTTATTCCTCTTTCATAGCACTTTCCAGAGAGCGTAAGAATAAACGATATGCATGTTACCTAAGCAGTTTGAATATTTAACCTGATCTGAGTCGTGCTAAGCACTACGTTCTTACCTTGAGCACGTCCCGGGAGAAGTCCTCCCGGCCTGCAACTCTCACTTCAAACCTCACGCCCTTGTCCTCTATACCGCCGCCCGACTTCACCTGCAACATAACAAGTAATACATACAAAACATCACGCCTTCATTCCCCGAGTGGGGTAGGCACTTATAATTCTACTAGCGACCCGCCCTCGCTTCGCTCCGGATTAAAGTATTATACATATAAACCTTCCTCTTCAATCACTCTATCTATTAAAAAAAAACCGCATCAAAATCCGTTGCGTAGTTTTAAAGATTTAAGCATACATAGGGATATAGGGACAGAAAAAGCGACTTTGTTTTATACTATGTAGTGATAACCACATTTTGCACAATTAAAGCAAATTTACCAGTGTTATTATAAGAACTAAAATAAGAATGATTTATTTGGGAACACATTTAAATAAAAGTAGCGACCCGCCAGCAGCGGCTTCGCCCGCTGCAATTTTTTTTTCTTTCATGTCACTTAGGGGTGTGAAAAATAGATAGTAGCCGATTCTCAGACCTACTGAATATGCGTATAAATTTCATAAACATCGGTCAAGCCGTTTCGGAGGAGTATTGGTAACTAACACTGTGACACGAGAATTTTATATATTAGAAGATATAACTTACTTATACAGTGTGTAAATGGTATACGGGCGTTCCTTTTAACTGTGGTTAGTACAACCCCTACTGAGCACATTTAGGCAGCTTTAGTTAAAATTAAATAAAAAAAAGTAACCATACAAAATAATTTAACACGCAATGTATAACGAAAAATGCAATGAATTAAAAACGCAATTAATGACGTTTCAAAGTTAAGTATTATTAAAGCTGAGGCTACTTAAGTCGAAATACACATTTTCACAAGTAAACCATTACGTACTTACCTGACAGATGGACTTCGATGTACATTGCGGGTCGATAGTATGTTCAAAAATTAATAACGGTGTATACGTTAGCGTAATCAAAATAATTCTTTCTGTTAATGATTAGTAGTCTTAATCTATGTCCAGTTTTAATAAACGCCCGTATACCATTTACACACTGTATATTAGAAAGATTACATAAAATGACATATGGCAGTTAGTATTAAACAGTGAACATTTCAAATATAAAAACAGTAATAACAATAACTTACAACTAACTATTTACAATGGTGTCACAAGATATGGTAATAATGTGACGCTGATTTTCAGACGAGACGAGTGAGTGAGTGAGTAAGTGAGTGAGTGAGTGAGTGAGAGTGAGTAAGGTAGTGAGTGAGTGGATGAGTGAGTGAGTGAGTGAGTGTGTTTATTTGTCGTGTGCGTGCAAGTATGTTTTCCGATTGAGCTAAGATTTAGATATACGAAGGAACAGTGGTATTTTACGCTATAATAAATAGTCTAGTTGGGAAGAGGGAGAGCCAGATAGGGCACCGCACGAGTCCTATGCACATTTTTTTGGGGAGTGAGAAGCATTTTTTTTCAATTTTAATTTGAAACTTGTTATACTCTTGAGTTGACGCGGAAGCTGGAATGCTACGAGCCCTTATTCCCTTAGTCGCCTCTTACGATACCCACGGGAAGACATGGCACTATTCCAACCCGGGAACCACACGTAATATTATAACAAAAACCATGTTGGAGAGTGAACAAGGAACAAACTCCGGTGAGCTAGCGACATCTAGCGACAACTTGTAACAACCAACTCACCAGCGCCGCCACCGGCAGACAGCGCAACTAAATCTGACAGTGCGCTACATCGCGCTAACGAAGTTTTTTCAGTCGGTTCATCCAAATGGACTTCGGTCCCCATAACACCCGCCTGGAGAGAGATCTCTATTGGCCTATATTAGGTAGTGAGAATATAGATAACCTATGACACTTCTTGAATGAATATCAATCAATAGATACATCGCATTTTGCGTGTGGATCTTGTGCAGGGTCCGCTCGGATCGCTACCACCATCTTATCCATTAACCACCCGCCAAACAGCAGTGTTCGCATTGTTGTGTCCCGGTTCCATCTCAGTCCTCAGGGTTGGCAACGCATTTGCAGTCTTAGGATTGCAATCTTGTGAATGCGAATGACTATGGGTCACAGTTTCCACTTACCATCAGGTGGCCTGTGTGCTAGTTTGCCTTCTCAACGCTAAGACGTTTAGTTAACAAATATAACCAGTGATCGGAATAGGTAGTGCAATTTCGCGAGACTTCGGTGCGTAGGTTTAGTATGGATATAGCTTGTAACCCCGGGGTTACATTTGCAAAGTGTTAAAGTTTGTGTTTAATTCAGAAATGTTATCAAAATATAATTTAAACGATTATTTTGCTTGCATAGAATATCGCATTCACGAATTATGTAGACACTTGCAATGACAAAAAGTAAAAAAGTATTTACAATAACATTTTTTTATTTATTTTGCGCATGTTTAACTTCAATTAAGGCCATGTCAAGAAAATATTCTGTGAAATAATACGAGTCCCGGAATCTGGGGTCTTATCCATATTAAGTATAATGTTTAAGAACATTCACCCGAAATTGCACTACCTATTCCGATCACTGAATATAACATACTCATCCAAGTCCCGAAAAATGTTATCTATCTTTCTTGGACAGTCGGTCAAAAGGTATATCGCGTATACGTATGTTACAATTGATTAAGAAAAAGCAGGACATACCTCGTTGGTGCGGTGGCCGCACGCGTCGCAAACGGTCGCCATTATGACTACTTCCTTAAAATACGGAATATCTGGAATAGAACGAACAAATTACTAAGGCTTTAGGCGACTAAGGGAATAAGGGCTTGTAGTACTGTTAGGCGATGGGCCTGCAACCTGTCACTAATACACTGGTAAACATCTTAGCCTGACTATGCAAAATGTGGTTACAGAATTATCAACAAGTCTTTTTAGAGTTGTTGGTATTTCTGTAGCTCTGTCGACCCCACTCTGGGAAAGAAGGCATGATGTTATGTATGCATGTATGATATTGTTAAAGATAAATAAATAAAAATAAAAATAAATATCACGGGACAGTGTCACACAAATTGACCTAGTCCCAAAGCTCTAGGCTTGTACTATGGGTACTAGACTACGGTAAACATACTTATATAGAGAAATAAATACTTAAATGAATAGAAAACATCCAAGACTCAGGAACAAATATTCGCGCTCATCACACAAATATCTGCCCTTACTGGTATTTGAACCCACTGCTAAACTGACCGCTGGCTTCGGAGGGAATAATAATGATAATAATGATGTTGATGGTGGTGAAAATTTTGACGATGAAAATCATGATACTGCTGCTGCTACAAAAACGGTAGTGAGAATCATTATAATGATAATTATAATAATGATACTCATAAAATGCTGCTAATGAAGTTAATAGCGATAAACATTAGGTAATCATAATGACGGTGGCGGTACTAAATTCGATGATAACAACCATGATACTGCTGCTGGTGATAACAAAAAAGATATTATTATTAAGATTCATGATGTAATGTTATGATTGATAGATAAAGATAATGATAATATTGATAATAATGATGATAATGCTGCTAATGATGATAAAAACTATAGCGAGAATAATGATCATCGTGATGATGATATTGATAAACATGATACTACTGCTAAAGATGACTAGAATAAGGATGGCGATGGTAGTAGGAAGTTAGTTACTGGTGATCTTCATGTTGGTGGCGGCGGGCGCGTTGCAGTCTGGGCAGTTGGTCCCGAACTGCAGCACCTCGTCCGCCGCCATCTGCTCGTAGGACGTCGCCGCGGGGTCGCTCGGGGCCAGCAGCGAGGGGTTCGTGGCGGCTGACACCTGGAGTCAATTCATTGGGGGTCACTGCTAAAATGTTCAATGTTTTGAACGCTGACTCTACTGATCTTTTTTATAATAGCACTCTCTCGGTCAGAAATGGGTATGTATCATCTAATATATAAAATTAATAGTGCCACTCCATGTTTTCCCGTGGATGTCGTAAGAGGCGACAAAGGGAATATAGGCTTGTAGTAGATACTGTTAGGCGATGGGCTTGCAACTTGTCACTAATACACTGGTAAACATCTTAGCCTGATTGTGCAAAATGTGGTTACAGAATTATCAACAAAGTCTTTAGAGTTGTTGGCAATTCTGTAGCTCTGCCTACCCCACTCTGGGAATAAAGGCGTGAGTTTATGTATGTATGTACCTATGTATATATAAAATTCTCGTGTCACGGTGTACGTTATTGAACTCCTCTGAAACGGCTCGACCGATTCTTATGAAATTTTGTGTGTATATCGGGTAGGTCTGAGAATCGGCCAACATCTATTTTTCATACCCCAGTGACATATAAAAAAAAATTGCAGCGGGCGAAGCCGCTGGCGGGTCGCTAGTAATATATAAGGGTCAATATACATAATAGGTCATTCTAATTAAAAATAATGGTCATAATATATAATGGTTTTATTTCGGAAACCGTAAACTTCTCAGGGTTGTTATAAAACGAACCTAACCTAACCAGAAGGGTTCTAAACAATGGCCTTTTAAAAAATCCTAAAATGTTTACGGTTTTACAAATAAAACCATTAAGCCCGTGTGGTTGCCGGGTTAGAATAGTGCCACTCCATGTCTTCCCGTGGATGTCGTAAGAGGCGACTAAGGGAATAAGGGCTTGTAGTGTTGTTAGGCGATATAATACACTAGTAAACTTCTTGGCCTGATTGTACAAAATGTGGTTACAGAATTATCAACAAGTCTCTTTAGAGTTGTTGGTATTTTTGTAGCGCTGCCTTCCACTCTGGGAATGAAGGCGTGATGTTATGTATGTACGTTATACGCAAATTTGTAAAGTAATATTATGTTTTCTGTTCAAGTAACACCAAACTAGTTCATTTTACTTCATGACATAGTATATCGATGACGACGTATCATTACATAGCTCCTAAAAAAATATGTATGTTATTATTTACGATCCAAAAAGCTGTAATTTGACATGGTTATACATTGAAATTGCGCAGGCAAAGTTGTAGAACAAAGTGATGTTTTTTTGTGTACAAGTAACTTTTATCCGAGACTTATAGTATCCATCCGAGCCCTCAGGCGAGGGTGGATAATCAAGTCGAGGATAAAATGGGTTTTAAGACCGAGATATACACTCTGCTTTTCACTTCGCTTACGATGAAATCAAACGGTAATAAGGAGGAGGCACACGAGCACTCAGCCCACCTGATGGTAAGTGGAATCTGAGACCCATAGACATTTGAATTCTCAACACTATAATCCTAAGACCTCAAATGCGCTGCCAACCCTGAGGACTAAGATGGAATGCCTCTATGCTAGTAATTTCACCGGTTGTCTTATCCCCACACCGGAACAACAATGCGAACACTGTTGCTTGGCGGGTGGTTAATGGATTTAGGCGGCAATATCTGTTCAATAAGTAATTTTGCGTTTTCAACCATTAGTGTGTTAGGTGTGAGGATAATCCTCTTCGCTTCACAACATTTTAACAAAATTCCGTAACACAAGTTTTACGAAGTAAACAACTAATTCATAGTCCAAAACGGACTTTATTTGGATGGATACCATAAGTCTCGGATAAAATGGCTTGCTTTATGCCCTTGTTGTACATGTATGACATAGGACATCGTTGACGAGGTACCTAGGCAATCTAAATAGCTCTTATAAATCATTATGTACAACTAACTCAATCTAAGCGTACGAAGTCACGGGTGTCTTCTAGGTTAAATATATTTTAACCCTTAGAACGCCAAGAACACCTAAACGCGGCGTGTACTGTCGTACCTACCACGCCATCGACGCTTATAGTTGCCACAGATCCAGTGACAAATAGACCCGAGTATTTGTGACGTAACGTTGAAACTAGCTGTGGTTTGCAGCTGTCATTGGCGTGTGAGGACGATTTTAATATCAAGTCAATGGCGGTGAAAAGGTTAAATGTAAAGGTGGGTCGAATTAGAGCGGCCTCGGGTTGAGGCACGCACGGCACCTATTTTGCTCAAATTCGCACGCGCTTGATGGATGACGTAAATATCTAGTTGTGCGGGTAGTTTTGTGTTTTAATTATTATCATGTTTTACTATCATCTAATGCAGAAATTAGTATTTAATATTGCCAAGCGTTAAAAATGTATTATTATTATTAACTTAGATTTATAGAGTAGTTCTTTATTATTACTATTCCCATTGAAATAGTTGGAATATAATGTTTCCAACTTATTTCCCTTTTATTTATAATAATAATAGTAATAATAAAGAAACGCTTATATATTATATTACCTAGATCGTTTTAATATCATAAAGAATTATAAATGTATTTACGAATACCGTAAGTCAATTTAATTGAAAATGTCTTATATTATTGTATCTAGTAGTATTGACTTCCCTTGTTGTGATTGTGATATAAAAGGGGTGGAAGCCAGTCTAGGAGTCAGTTCAGCTTGAACAAGCAAGGTCGGAACAACTACAAGGTATGATGTACTTTTCTCTTATGTTGTGAACTTCATTTACGGTTCGTAGATAAATAGGATAATTAATTTAAAAATAAATGCTGTTTGTGATCTAATTCGTTCTCTTCAATATTATAAGTGATCAATAATTATACTGATATGTTTTATTTTACTTTATGAAATACCCACTTTTAAAATCTATGTTTAACTTCATAGAATTGATTTAATAATTGTTTCTAATAGCCCACCTTAATTAATTTAACATCAGAAGTGGGATGGACAAAGGCTCTTTTATAATACATATATTGTACAAGTTTCAGAATGGATATCGCTGCCTTGGAAGGCCTACTTAAGGCAATACGTGATGCAGTCTCAGGAGAGCGACGCCCAGATAACGACGTGGCTCTGCCTGTGTTTGACCCCGTGACAAGTGACAACGGTGCCAGTAACTGGTGCGACAACATTGAGGAGCTCTCCAAGGAGTTTGGATGGAGCAGCATCGCAACTGTGGCCAAAGCCGGTAAGGCCCTAAAGGGCTCAGCGTTATTATGGTTCGAGTCTTGGAACCCGTCTAGTGGGCGGTCCTGGAGAAATTTCCGTAACGATATTACTGACTTATATCCAGAAAAACGAAATCTTTCTGAAAAACTGTCTAAAGCTGTTCTATTTACATCAGACTTGGCAGATTCTTATTGTGAGTACGCAAGGGAAAAAATTAGGCTGTTACGAAATACCAAGATCGCATTTACAGAAGACCAGTTGATTGAACTTGTTTGTGGTAGCATTAGTGATATAAATGTTAGGATGGCTTCATTTAATAGCAGTGTTAAGACGTCATCTGAACTAATTTCGCTTTTTACATCTTACGTAAAACCCAAAAAAAGGCCCTTAGAGCAAATTGTTGCTGATAATCAAGTAGGTCCAACCAAACCCAAACGATCAAAATTAGAAGGCAGTTACGAAACCATTGAAAAAAAAATGTGTTTTTCATGTGGAAAGTTAGGCCACATCAGTAGGCAATGTTTTAGGAATGTAAATCGACCGGCTGAGCTTGCGAGTAAACCAACAGTATCCGCGAATAAGGTGCTCGAAAGATTCTGTACATTTTGCAAAAAAAATGGTCATACCGAGTCAGTATGTTTCCATAAAGCACGTGCCACCCGTGCTACTTCGGCCTCAGATAAACCATCTAATAGTACTGAGGTTAATTTTTTAGAGTACCTCCGTTGAAACTTACCAAAGTTTCAATTCATGACATTATCCTAGATTGTCTTATTGATACTGGAGCTAATTGTAGCATAATTAAAGAATCAATTGCTAAACGTCTTCAATATAATATTTTGCCACACTTTTTACATGTGAACGGGATAGGTAGTGGTGTTTTAGAAACGATAGGTACAATGACTATTCCTGTCAGATTTGATGATATATGTTTAGAAATTGATGTGTTTGTTGTGAAGGATGAATATTTTAATTACGATTTTTTGGTTGGCAGAAACGCTATCCAACGACCCGATATTGAGGTTATAACGGATATTAATGGTAGTAAACTGGTCCATAAAAAGTCTTCTGTAATGAGATTAAGTGCTAATTGTACAGCCCAGAATGACACTGAAATTATGATAGAATTAAAGTCAAAGCTTGAAAATTTGGACAGAACTTTACAAGATCAAGTTATAAGTATTTTTCAAAAGCATTTACAAGTTTTATCTAATGTCGGTTCGGTTAAAACAGGAGAGTTAAAATTGCAATTAAAAAATAGTAACTGTGTATACTATCGACCATATCGTTTGTCACCACATGAGAGAGAGACGGTCAAAGTTATAGTCCAGAACCTTCTAGAGTGTAATATTATACGTGAAAGCGACTCTTCTTTCGCAAGTCCAGTCATTCTCGTGAAAAAAAAGGACGGAAGTGATAGATTATGCATTGATTACAGATCTTTAAATAAAAATATCGAAAAAGATAGGTACCCTCTCCCTCTCATTGAGGATCAAATAGATAAATTAGGAAAAGCTAAATATTATATCTCCATTGACATGAAAAACGGTTTTCATCAGATTCCGGTTTCACCTGAATCAATTAAATACACTGCATTTATAACACCGGATGGTCATTACGAGTTTTTAAAAATGCCTTTCGGCATTTGTAATGGTCCATCCGTATTTCAAAGAGCTATAACTAAAGCCGTAAGCCATTTAGACTTCCTGTTAGTATATATTGATGACATTTTGATACCATTTACAACAATTGAAGAAGGTTTAGACTATTTAGAGCAAACAATATTAGCCTTAAGCTCTGCTGGTTTTACAATTAACCTTAAGAAGTGTAAATTTTTTGTTACTACCATTGAATATCTGGGTCGCCAAATATCGAACGAAGGAGTGCGGCCAAGTGAGAACAAGATATCAGCTTTAGTAAACTCGCCTATACCACGTACTGTTAAACAAGTACGTCAATTCATGGGATTGGCTAGTTATTTTCGAAAGTTTATTCCAAATTTTGCCACCCGTACCGCCTGTATTACCATGCTAACGAAACAAAATCAAAAATGGAATTGGGGGGTCGAACAGGACATTGCAAGAAAATATGTTATTGATCATCTTACTTCTACTCCTCCCCTTTCCATATTTGATCCTTATCTCAATACTGAGTTACACACAGACGCCAGCTCCTTAGGATATGGCGCCATTCTAATTCAAAAAGTTGAAGGTCAGTCAAAAATTGTAGGGTATTTTAGCAAAAGAACTTCACCGGCTGAGTCAAAGTACAGTTCGTATGATTTAGAGACCTTGGCTATTTTTAATGCTATGAAACACTTTCGCGTTTACTTACTTGGAATTAAATTCAAACTTATAACTGATTGTAATGCTGTCAAAGCAACAATGAATAAAAAGGATTTATCACCCCGAGTGGCCCGTTGGTGGACGTATTTACAGGATTTCCAATTCGAAATTATATATAGAAAAGGCAAGTATATAAGTCATGTTGATTTTCTCAGCCGAAATCCTGTAGATACTCACACGTCACAGTGTACAGTAAATGCTACCAATGATCCCCAATCTTGGCTAGAAATAGCTCAAAGCAATGATACTGAAACACAAACTTTGATAGATAAGGTACGAACAGGAGAATTAGATAATAATCAATACGTAGTTCGAAATAATTTATTACATTATAAAATACATCCTGATAGCTCCCCAAAGTTATACATACCAAAAGGTACTCGTTTAAGCATTTTACGGTTATTCCACGATGAAAACTGCCACGTAGGGTATGAAAAGACAATAAATAAAATTCGTGAACACTTTTGGTTTCCAGGAATGGCAGCTTTTATAAAAAAATACTTAATGCACTGTCTAGTTTGCGTAGAAAGAAAGGGCCATCATGGTCCAAAGCAAGGTTTATTACATCCCATTAAAAAAACTGCCATTCCCTTTCATACGGTTCACCTAGATTGCACAGGACCATTTACACAATCGAATGAGGGATACAAACATATTTTACTAATTGTCGATGGATTTACAAAGTTCTGTTTACTCAAACCCTTGAAAACTTTAAGTTCAAACGAATTAGTGCCAATAATACGTGAAACTGCGACTTTATTTGGAACACCTTCTTTAGTCATTACAGATCGAGGAACCAATTTTAGTTCCAACCAAATAAAGTCGCTGTTTCGGGAGTTAAATATAGAGCACCATTTGATCGCTACGGGCATTCCTAGGAGTAATGGTCAAGTAGAACGTTATGTATTCACAGTGACGAATATGCTTAATACCGCTTGTAATAATGAATCGTCAGATTGGCCGAGCGAATTGTGGAAAGTCCAGCAGTCAATCAACACAACAATTCAAAAATCGACTGGATTTTCTCCACTACGCTTACTTATAGGTGTTGATGCAAACATACCTCCCATACAAGCTCGCTTAGATGATGTACTTGACGGTTACTCCTCGGAACCCCCAATTAATATACAAGATGATCGAGAATTAGCCAATCAACGTCTTATTCAAGTTGCCGAGAAATTCAAAAGGCGTTTTGATTCTACCAGACGAAATAATATGATTTTTGCTGTAGGTGATTTGGTTTATATTAATCAGGAACACCGACGTAATGATAAATTAAAACCGAAATTTAAGGGGCCATATGAAATTACATCCCGTCTTCCTAATGATCGCTATGCTCTAAGAGGCCTAGGTAATTTAAGGAACATTGTTATACCAAAAGAAAAATTGCGATATTGGCCAGGTGAACTTGTTGATGAAAATGAAGTTGTTGAAGATGCTCTAACATGATTTTTATTAGTGTATATAAATGTATAACATGATAATTTAGCTGTCCAATTAATGGAGCAAATTGTTTATATTATGTATTACTGATATGGAACGCTGGTCGAACAATTGTTTGGTACTTACCTTATCACACTAGCAGCGGGTGTATGGAGGTAGTATGTCTATGCAATTGATTATGATGACAATGATTCCGCTGGTCGGCCAACTACTTGGTGCCTGTCTATCCCACCAGCAGCGGGTGGATGGGACTGGCATGTCTAGGTACTTGGTAGAATCTCTTTTAATGTTAACCGTAGTAATGAATCTTAGATAACAAGGAAATTATGATTATGAAGTATTATTTAAGTAGTTAATTACCTTTAAAACGATTAAATCAAATTGTATTTAACAGATATTTACGTTATTCAATTACTGTCAACGTAATTTACTTTTCAGTTTTATAATAACTTAAAGAAAAGTACTTCGAGAACGAAGTTCTTGTCAGTATGGCCGTGATGGATGACGTAAATATCTAGTTGTGCGGGTAGTTTTGTGTTTTAATTATTATCATGTTTTACTATCATCTAATGCAGAAATTAGTATTTAATATTGCCAAGCGTTAAAAATGTATTATTATTATTAACTTAGATTTATAGAGTAGTTCTTTATTATTACTATTCCCATTGAAATAGTTGGAATATAATGTTTCCAACTTATTTCCCTTTTATTTATAATAATAATAGTAATAATAAAGAAACGCTTATATATTATATTACCTAGATCGTTTTAATATCATAAAGAATTATAAATGTATTTACGAATACCGTAAGTCAATTTAATTGAAAATGTCTTATATTATTGTATCTAGTAGTATTGACTTCCCTTGTTGTGATTGTGATATAAAAGGGGTGGAAGCCAGTCTAGGAGTCAGTTCAGCTTGAACAAGCAAGGTCGGAACAACTACAAGGTATGATGTACTTTTCTCTTATGTTGTGAACTTCATTTACGGTTCGTAGATAAATAGGATAATTAATTTAAAAATAAATGCTGTTTGTGATCTAATTCGTTCTCTTCAATATTATAAGTGATCAATAATTATACTGATATGTTTTATTTTACTTTATGAAATACCCACTTTTAAAATCTATGTTTAACTTCATAGAATTGATTTAATAATTGTTTCTAATAGCCCACCTTAATTAATTTAACACGCTCACGCGCTGTGCGCGGGCAGCGGGCGAGAGAGTCGGTCTTTTGACCGTGCTGAAAGGCGTCTCGGTGTGCGTGCCTCGCGTAATTTTGACGAGTATCCGAGCGTGCCGCGGGCAGACCTACAAATTTTAACTTGTCTGTGGGCGAGGCGCGTACAAATTTGATAAAGTTGCTGAGCCGTTCCACCACCGAGGCGATTTGTTCTTCTTTTTGTTAATAATTCGGTGAATTATCACAAACGCAGCCGCGGCTGTCATCGTGTCCGACGCCATTTTGAAATGTCTGCTCGCGGCGAGCACGCTGCCTCACCCGCGCATGTTTATGTGCAACAATTTGGCTCGCGAGCAGCTCGCCGCGCGGGGCGAGCATGCCTCAGGCTGAGCCGCTCAGATTCGTACCCAGCTAAAAATCGCTACCTCTTCATGTGTGAACACGCCGAGCATGTGGTCCTGCTCCTTGGTCCGCTTGAAGTCTGTCCGCTCGCTGCGCGGGTCCTTGCGCGGCGCCTCCGGGTTCTCAATAAAACAATTACCTGGAAATAAGTCAGTTTCCAATTCGATTTATTGCTTTTTCATGTCACAATGTATAATCCTAGAAATTACAGTAACACTATGAACCCTGGAGGACACAGCAACATCAGGAGAGAGGGGGGCTTATTGTATCCCCCTTGTGGTTGCTGGGTTAGAATAGTGCCACTCCATGTCTTCCCGTGGATGTCGTAAGTGGCGACTAAGGGAATAAGGGCTTGTAGTACTGTTAGGGCTTGCAACCTGTCACTAATACACTAGTCAACTTCTTGGCCTGATTGTGCAAAAAATGTTTACAGAATTAGAAAGTGTTTTTAGAGTTGTTGGTATTCGTATAGCTCCGCCTGCCCCACTCTGGGAATGAAGGTGTTATGTACACAAATTGAGCTAGTTCTTGATTTATATCAACGACCTGCCATAGACCATTAATGAACCTTGCGTTATGTTTGCCGACGACTTCTCGCTAGTATTGTCATGTAATAATAGCATTAACCTAGAAGTAAGACTATGTAGTATTATACAAAATATAGTTAACTGGAATTTTAAAAAAACTAAAATTATTCAATTTAGGCCGCGTCAAAAAACAGAACTTGACATTAATTTAAATTATAATAATATAAAAATAGAGTGCGTTCCTACTTTTACGCTACTCGGAACTGTAATGGACTCAAATTTAACATGGAAACCTCACGTTCAAAAGGTTAAAACAAAGCTATCCCAATTTATTTATGCGTTGCGAGAACTTAAGAAGACTACCGATCTCAAAACGGCAAAGACTGCGTACTACGCATACGCGCATGCGTGGCTGAGCTACGGCGTCATGTTGTGGGGCAACAGTACGGACGCTCAGGCTTTATTCATATTACGAAAAAAATGTATTCGGATACTAACTAACATAAGACAAACAGAAACTTGTAAACCTCACTTTAAAAACCTTGATATTTTAACCCTACCTTGCATGTACATACTGGAACTCTGTAGCTTTGTTAAAAGAAACCCTAATGCTTATGTCAGACTGGGAGATATGCCACGTAGATATGAATCTCGTTGCAAAAGTAACCTCTTTAAAATTAGATCTAATTTAGCTTTACATAGCACTGGGCCGTATCCTATGTCAATAAAAATCTATAATAAATTACCTAAAGCAATAAAAAATGAGAATGATATAAAAATATTCTGCAGAAGTCTAAAACGTCTTCTCATAAAGAGGTCCTATTACGCCGTCGATGAATATTTAAAAGATAACTTAGAAATCTAATAACTACCAAGTCAAATGAAGTGTGTCATCGACATGTCTACTGGATGATGTACCGGGTAATGTATTTTAAGTGTCTACCAATTTATCTACCTGTCTACCTCTCCTCTAAATTGCGATGCCTGACAAGGTACATATGTATTTAATTAGTGTTGTGCACTTGACATACTTATGTAATGCAATAAATAAATAAATAAATAAATAAATAAATAAATAAATAGTCCCAAACTAAGCTCTAGGCTAGTGCTATGGGTACTAGACGACGATAAATATACTTAAATACATAGAAAACATCCAAGACTCAGGACCAAATATTCGCGAACATCACATAAATATATGGTGGTCCTAGCTACGGAGGCAAGGTCATTCCCAATTAGGCCAAAGTCTGTCTAACTCCCCCCCCCAACGTATTTATCTGCCTGCCCCCCCAACGTATCTGTCTGTCTAAGCCCCCCCCCCCCACCACCCCAACGTATCTGTTTGTCCCCCCCAACGTATCTATCTGCCTACCCCCCCCGTATCTGTTTGTCTGCCCCCCCAACGCACCTGTGTGTCTAACCCCCCCCCCCCCCTAACGTTTCTATATGTTGTCCCCAACGTATCTATCTGCCTGCCCCCCCCCCGTAACTGTCTGCCTGCCCCCCCAACGTAAGCCTGCCCCCCCAACGCATCTATCTGTCTGCCCCCCCCACGTATTTGTCTGCCTGCCCCCTTCCCCCAACGTATTTATCTGCCTGTCCCCCCAACGTATCTGTCTGTCTAACCCCCCCCCCCCACGCCAACGTATCTATCTGTTTGTCCCCCCCCCAACGTATCTGTTTGCCCCCCCGCCCCCCCAACTTATCCATCTGCCTGTCCCCCCGTATCTGTTTGTCTGCCCCCCCCCCCAACGTAAGTCTGTCACCCCCAACGCACCTGTCTGTCTCAACCCCCCCCCCCAACGTATCTATATGTTGTCCCCCAACGTATCTATCTGCCTGTCCCCCCCTTATCTGGGTGAATCAACTTTTAAAGTCCTCCTTTTCTACACGCTAATAAAAACTTACTAGAATATGTGAGATTGATAATGGTTTACACATTTTAAATTAGATAATCAGATTTTCGGATTTCACTATTCATAATCATTAACCAATTCTATAATTTTGTAAAAACATGGTAACGCAGTGGAAAATGCACGTTTTTCATACAAAACCCGGGGACAACGCCGTCCCCTGCGTTACCTGATATATTTGTGTAAATCATAGAAGATTTTTTAAAATTGTCAGCTGGAAAGTAAGTTTAATTGTCTGATTTATTCAATATATTGACCACATCAAAAAAATAATTGCATTCTACCAAATTAAGGTGACATAGTGAGACATGTCGAAAATTGGGGAGTACCTTAAAAGTTGATTCACCCATCTGTCTGCCTGCCCCCCCCCCCAACGCATCCATCTGTCTGCCCCCCCCCACGTATCTGTCTGCCTGCCCCCCTCCCCCAACGTAAGCCCGTCTGCCCCCCCTCACCGGTGGCGTCCTCGAGCGCGAGCGTCCAGGGCTGGCGCAGCGCGCGCGCGGCGTGCAGGCGCGCCAGGAACGCGTCGATCTGCGCCGCCTCCGCGGGGTGCTGCGCGCGCCGCGACGCCTGGTCCTGCGTCAGCCCGGAGATGGCTCGCATCACGATACCCTCCACTGTTGTTACTTCTGCAAATAAACATCCAATTCGCTTTGGGTGTTCTCTTCTATAGGAAATCTCTTATAGGACAATAAAAAACGGCCAAGTGCGAGTCGGACTCGATCAAAAAAACATGTCTTATATAAATATAGATATCAAAGGACAATGTCACACAAATTGACCTAGCCCCACTATGGGTACTAGACAACGATTCGCTATTGTTAATCAATAACACATGTTGTGTTATTTTTACTCTAGCTTAAAAAATATTAGAGATATTGCCGATTCAATGATTCCACTAACTTAACGATATTCATGGACCCTCTAATGCAGGGGTGCGAGGAGAGGATGTTGTTGATTTTTCTTTTTTTTTATGTTAAGGCGAAGGTATACGAGCGCTTAGGCCACCTGATGTTAAGTGGAATGTGAGACCCATAGACATTTGAATTCTCAAGACTATAATCCTAAGTTAGGTAAGTTAATAATGAAATTTCAAATTTAGAATATCAGTGGGAGAGGGGCTTGTTGTCTATCAATACAGTGTATCCCATACCTACCTACAACTTGACAACCCGTGTCATCATTTCTAG
Source organism: Acleris holmiana (assembly GCA_949316455.1). NCBI lineage: Eukaryota > Metazoa > Arthropoda > Insecta > Lepidoptera > Tortricidae > Acleris > Acleris holmiana. The sequence goes on along the minus strand of OX438790.1, from coordinate 578,313 downwards.
TGTGACTTTGTGTCCACACGAGAAGTAAAAGAGAGATAATTTGCGACAAAAAAATTTTTTTTTGCAAATCCTTTTATTGGCGTAATATACAGGGTGTTAGGTAATGAGTGGATAATCCTTGAACTACGGATAGAGGGCACTTAGGACGTTATAAAAAAGCTAAAATAGGTCTAGTAAAAGTCGCACAGTTTTCGAGATATTGGTCATTTTAATCGGATTTTTTGTCATTTTTCCTTATGTCCGTGTCACGAAAAACCCCTAAGTTCATGTATTAATTCAATTTTTTTTTCGTTGTTTCTTGCATGGTTGGAATCACTATGAACTAAGGAAGTTTTTAAAGCTACATGCCCAGTTTTTTTTCTTGACAACTTTTTGAGTAAACGCACAAAGTTTGTTTTTCCATACTACGTGAAAAACAAACGCGGGGATTTCTTAATGGAAAAAGTAACAGTGAGTTTACTCAAAAAGTTGTCATGAAAAAAACTTGGCATGTCGCTTTAAAAACTTCCTTAGTTCGTAGTGATTCTAGCCATGCAAGAAAAAAGTGACAAAAATATGAATTAATACATGAAATTAAGGGTTTTTCGTAACATGGACATAAGGAAAAATGACAAAAAATCCGATTAAAAGTCCAAATATCTCGAAAACCGTGCGACTTTTACAAGACCTATTTTAGCGTTTTCATAACGTCCTAAGTGCCCTCTATCCGTAGTTCAAGGATTATCCACTCATTACCTAACACCCTGTATATTATATTAACGATACAAAATCATATGTTAAATTTGTGCACTGATAAAAAAAAATACCCTGTATAAAAAACATCCAACACTGAGAAATAAATACTCGTGCTCATCACACATATCTGCCCTTACCGGGATTTGAACCCAGGAACCCCTAGCTTCGAAGGCAGGGTCACTACCAACTAGACTAGAGCGTCGTCAACGTATGGGAACCCCTTAAATAATTGTTTTATTTTAATTGAAACGTTTATTTATAAAGACTCAGTAATATGGTTCCCGTTTCACCCTTTGGGTAGGGAACCCTTAAAAAATTCATACACATTTGAGTTCTTAATGACAAGCCTAAGACCTCAAATGCGTTGCCTACCCTGAGGACTAAGATGGTATGCCTCTATGCTAGTAATTCCACCGGTTGTGTCATCCCCACACCAGAACACAACAATACGAACACTGTCGCTTGGCGGTAGGTTAATGGATAAGATGGTGGTAACCACTATTTTTAAATGATCTTTTTGAAATCATCGAAATAAATCGTGTTCCAGTGTGTGTACCTCCTTTCTGGCTTTGCGCAGGTATCTCAAAGTCCAGCTCGGGGATGGAGACACGCGTGTAGTCGCTCTTGACCACCTGCCGGTTCAGGTCCTGCGGATTCTCCACGCGTAGCTTCCATCTGGAGCATGAAGTGAACAACCAATATGAAGCTCGTCTCATAACTAGACGCGTCAATCCACAACTATTTAGCATTACAGTGTCAACCCTCAGTGAGATAAATGTGGGTTGACATTTTATTGCTAAATAATTGTGGGATGACACATTATTGCGTAACAACATCCTACTAGAGTCTGGCAAACGAAAGCTGTCCCAGAGAAACAGCGGCAGTTTCAAGAAACCTGCAGCTGTTTACACTGACTACACTGAATAAACGGAGTAGATACTATTTGATTTAGTGATCTTTTCACAACAGTATTGGAGTATCAACTCCGTTTATTCAGTGTAAGTGTTAAAAGCTGCAGGTTTCTTGAAATTGCCGCTCTTTCTCTGGGACAGTTTTCTTTTGCCAGACTCTAAACGATATCCTTAATATGGGTATGACTAAAGAGCACTGGGTTTTTTTTATGTTAATGTGAAGGCATACGAGCACTCACGCCACCTGATGGTAAGTGGAAGCTGAGACCCATAGACATTTGAATTCTCAAGACGATATGGAACACCTCTAAAGAATAAAGAATGTATAAAGAATAAAGAATATTGTCATTTTTGGGTTGGGTTCGTAAGGACTAGATTGCATAACAACTATACAAGCAAAACGTCGCAATTCCATAGAGCCTTAGTAAGCACCATCCCTTTTTTTTAATTTATGTACGATCGAGTAGTATTTGTGTAGGTCTCGGACGAAGTTTCGGGCTAAGACTGGTGTTTAAATAAAACAAGATATATCGGTAGGTAATATCTACTATACAAATATAACCTAAACATCTCTTCTTAACCTGTCTTTCATGCTTAATGTAACTATATGTATGTATCTAGTCGTTTTGCCACTTAGACGTTATTTTTTGACGATATGCCTACCTAGTCGTTTTACTATCAGTACGTTCTGAATACGTTGCCGTTTTGCTACTGGGACATTTTGATATTTGGGCGTTATACAAACAAAACGTTATAGAACTAAGTCCAATCTTAAACCCAGGCATTCTACTATTACACATTTAGCTACCAAGATCTTATGAAACCAAGACGATATGCTTTTGTAGTCTTTATGCAATCTAGTCCTAACGAACCTAAACCTCATTTTTGTTTTCAGTAGCCACTGATTATTTTTACAGTTATATAGAGGACCACTAAATACACATACATAGATATACATAATATATGGCGATTAATAAATAAAAAAATAATAAATATCAGGGGACAATCTCACACAAATTAACCTAGTCCCAAACTAAGCTCTAGGTACTAGGCAACGATAAACATACTTATATAGAGAAATAAATACTTAAATACACAGAAAACATAACATAACCAAGACTCGGGAACAAATATTCGCGCTCATCACAGAAATATCTGCCCTTACCGGGATTTGAACCCAGGACCGCTGGCTTTGGAGGCAGGGTCATTCCCAACTAGGCCACCGTGTCGTCACGGATAATATCGGAGTCGAGATATTTTTTTTTTTTTTCAGTTTGTGGTACTTAAAGTGCACCTTGATATAAATATTTAAATATCTTTGCTCTGATGGAATTAAGGTTATGATATTGCGTAACAAAACATGTTTACTTTGGATAAATCTACCATAATAGGCCAATTTTACAAACGTCTGCTCACATAAAAAAATATATGACTTACAAATGAGAACACTTTTACCTAAACCCAAACCCCTTTGTTTTAAAAATATTGACAGAAGCCAGAATGAGTGTCACACTGAGTCTTAAGCTGGGTACGAATCTGAGCGGCTCAGCCTGAGGCAGGCTCGCCCCGCGCGGTGAGCTGCTCGCGAGACAAATTGTTGCACATAGACATGCGCGGGTGACGCAGCGTCCTCGCCGCGAGCCGACATTTCAAAATGCTGTCGGACACGATGACGAGGCGTTTATTATAATTTACCGAATTATTAACAAAAAGAAGAAATCGCGTCGGTGGTGGAACGGCCACTTTATAAAATTTGTACGTGTCTCGCCCACAGACAAAATAGAACTTTTCGTTCTGCCCGCGGCACGCTCAGATACACGTCCAAATCACGCGAGGCACGCACAGCGAGGCGCCTTTGGGCACGGTCAAAAGACCGACTCTCGACGGCTCGCCGCTCGCCCGCTGCTCGCGCGCAGCGCGTGCGAATTTGAGCAAAATAGGTGAGCTGTGCGTGCCTCAACCCGAGGCTGCTCTAATTCGTTTACACAAATTGACCTGGTCCCAAACTGCGCTCTAGACTTGCACTAAGGTTAAATGCAATAAATGAGGTTCTCTGCCTTTTTGCCGACAAATCTTTGACAAATGCATCGTTTCACAACCACAGGCAAAAGATTAGCCAACCTGCTTTTTTTTCTGTAACTACAAATATTTCAGGAGTTATTAAATCCCTTTTTTTGGTTGGCTATTTGTGTGGGGTGCCCGTCCAAGATTTGTATAAAGGCAGAGAACCACATTTATTACATTTATTTGCAGGCAAAATATTTGTGTCATAAAAAAAAATCATACCTGATGCCCATCTCAGCGTAGGCCCCTCCGGGCTGTATCTCATTGTTCTGATACCCGCACTCCTCGCAGGAGAATGACATGATCACCACATTCTTGTAGTATGGGATCCGAGTCAGCAGGAGACGAGTGATACCCTGACAAATAAAATGCTCTTTACTACAATTCTAAAGTGTTTTAGAACAGAGGGTTCTCTTATTTATTGCAGAAAATTGTATGGCCGATCACTTCCCAACTCACGTTTCGCGTAAATTTATTTCGCCGAACGTTCATTTCCCAACTTATCAAATGTATTTGTTTTATTTGCCAACTTAACAGTTACCAACTCAACATGTGGTCTGTTTTTTATAATGTTATTTTTCAAAATGCCTACTTTCATGTTGTGTAATGTTTTAGTTGGCATAATATTCATTTGGTTGTTTATTGTTTACCAAATTTTTTTTGAGTAGGTACTCCCTGCCTTATTTTAAGCCCCAAAATGTTAGGCGGGACCAAGCTATTCTCAAAAATTTGATAATCACAAATTACCCAAACTCTTGTTGATGCCTATGATTTTACCATCCTGAAAATGTCAGGTGACAAGTAACATTTCAGTATATATGGCGCAGTTTATGTGAAACCCAGTAATGTATCAGCGTGTTAACTTTGCAGTGGAGAATATTAGCATGGTTTTTTCAAGGGATGTCAAAAAAAAATAACCTCGAAGGCTAAGGTGGGAGCTCGCTGCGCTTCGCTCCCGCCATAGCCTTCTAACCTAACCTTGCCGAGTCGGTTTTGCCCAGGAAGGTCTTGCTCGCTCGCTCATGCACACATATAATAATTTCCAACCAAAGAATTTGTTATTTTTTTTCTTACTTATTTCTATCTTGCCAAATGTATGAAAAGGGAAATGTTGCATCAACTAAACGTTATTCGTCCAAGAGTTGTTAAGCCAAGTGAAAGATTTGACAAATGACGAGTCTGCCAAAAGTGTAAAGGCGTTATAATAATACGCTTTATAATAATTCTGCGAATTAAAAAGTTGTCATATAAAATTTTGGTAATTGTTAGTTGTCAAAGTGAATTGTCGGCGAAACGTTGGTTGGCAAATGAAATTCGGCCAAAAAAAGTTCTGCGAAAAGGCAGTACACCAGAACAGAGACATAACTTATTAAAATACCCTCCTCCTCTACCTCAGTCCCTCACTGCTGAGGATTGCGACCACAGGTAATTTTATGCCAGTGTGTGCGATTACACCGAGTGCGCCGCCTGGTGCATAAAATGGTCAAAAATAATTTATTTTAACCATTTTTGTGCCAATTGTATTCATTTGTGTAGTTTGATATCAATGTTTATACTCCTCCAAAATGTTAGGCGGGACCAAGCTATTCTTAAAAATTTGATAATCACAAATTACCCAAACTCTTGTTGATGCCTATGATTTTACCATCCTGACAATGTCAGTTGACAAGTAACATTTCAGTATATATGGCGCAGTTTATGTGAAACCCAGTAATGTATCAGCGTGTTAACTTTGCAATGTATACTGAATTGTCACCTGTCATGTGCCATTGTCACAACAGCAATATTGGGGGAGACTTTTAGAATATTTTGATTAATTGGAATATCTAGAGATGTTTTCCAGAGGGGGCCAGTAGGTATAGGATATATTATTTACATACGTAATCTTGAATTATCTGTTGTAACCCAACATCATGGAGCGGGCACCAGACAATTCTGGGTAGAGCATGAAATTACTATAAAGAACTGGACACATGTACACAGTATTTGAAAAAGTTCCCATCAACAAATTCATTTTTGGGACAATCTTTTCTTGTTATCTGTACTTATCAAGACCAACGTAACGAGTCTAAACACGGCTCTACTTAAAGTAACGCGGAGAGCCTGTCACCACCTTCCGACTACATCATCAGACCAGCTCGATGATGCCATTTTATTGTAAGGTCATTGAAGTTATGTAAATATACCAAATTTCAGCTGAATCAGGAAATGATTTATCCCTTCGTATGCTTAGGCACGGATCTGTGCTCAAAATTTGGGTATCTTTTTGTATTTTTAAGTTTGTTTTTATGGACTATATCGTAATCAGAAGAGACTAGAACTTTTTGACCTCCTGCTTAAGAGGGGTTAAATCACCCTTTCATGATTTGACCCAAACATATGCACATAGAAACAATGCAAGATAATAAAAAACTTGTAATATAATTCTAACTTGTACTGTTAGGCGATGGGCTTGCAACCTTTCACTAATACACTGGTAAACATCTTAGCCTGTTTGTGCAAAATGTGGTTACAGAATTACCAACAACTCTTTTTATAGTTGTTGGTGTTTCTGTAGCTCTGCCTACCCCACTCTGGGAATGAAGGCGTGATAGTATGTATGCATGTAAATTCTATGGTAAAGGATCAAAATTACTATGGAGAATTGGGCATTTACATTTGATACTAAAATAAAAACTTCTTTTTTTAAGCTACAGCTAGCACGTATGTTCAAAAGAAAAACAATAATACGTCGAACAAGTGAGACACATACGCGTTAGAGGTTATGTGGTTGCGCGAAAATACTGTAAAACAGATCAATAAGGAAGAAAACATCAATTAGGAGAATAATACTGAATGCCAAAGAATCTATAATACAACATAAACTTTACCATTATTGCACAAAAACAATCGAAATTTTCCACCGCATTCGAGAACATTCTTATTTACTTACATTGGAGTGGCAATTCATGCACAGGGACTCTACTTCAGTGACCTCAGGGTCTGGATCATCAGCACTGAGGTCCCTGAAAATCGGATTTTGTTCTACGGAGCACATATTTCAAGCAAAATTCAAGAATGACCAGCAAAACAACACGTTGCACGGGGTAAGCAAGGTACGTATGTTATGACGTTTGTTGTCAATTGTCATTATCATCTGGGACGTTTTTTCATGAGCTACTGTTCTTTATTGACCAATAATATACACGAAATCTCTGCAATGATTACTTAAATCAAATTGTCAAAAATTTAGATTTGAATACTTGGCTTTTGGCATGAATTAAAACAGAAATCAGAATAATATAATAAATTTTGGATTACAAAGAGCTTTTTCGACTAATTTTGACCCGAGTATTAATTTTATCCATCAAAACCAGAACTTACTAATCCAAGGTCAACACGATGAGTTACAGCGGCGTGCCTCCATACGATGATGTCACCAGAAAGAAATAAACATACGTGACCTTGGAAATAGAGGCTAGATGACGTCACTTCATTATTTTTGTCGATTTGTCCGCGCTCTATGTTATTCGACCAAATCACTAGTACCTTAACGCTACGCAGATAGACCTAATTGGTGACTTTTAATATTGGTTAGTTTATAATAAATTTATGCCCTCGGCGCGGCGTGTTTGAACACAAATACTCGTGAATTTAGAAGAAAGACGTTGTTTCGTAGTCGTGTCGTGTATTTAATAGATTTAAAAATTGATTTCTTAAGAAACATTCTACAATTGCAATTGTTCTAGTTAATTCATTACGGATTGCTCAATTAAATTATAAACTGTAAGTATACGATATTTTATCTTATTGACTATTCAAATGCAAATAGATGTAAAAATTTGTTTAATATTATGTAGTTGCCGGCCGCTAGTCGATCGCTTAGGAAGTACTAAGGTGAATATAGTTTTACCCAGTGTAAACAGTTGATCAACGAGGTCTACGTCATTTTAACGTAATTTCAACCCTTGATAGCGCAGGTAATGCGTGAAGGGCAGCATCTAATACTACGCTAGTCCGTGGCAAGGGTAACGTCTAAGAGACACTGTTAGAGTATACGTATACCTAGCAGATCCCTCACGCTATAATGTGTTTCGCTCTACGTTCTTAGCGCGTCCAAGGGGTCAAGGTAGGGCGTTCAATTAATGACTTAATTCACATCTACGAGGCCCTAAACCTAACGATAATGCAATTTTACGCAGAGTAAAGGCTGATTTAAATTTGACGTTGTAAACCAAATCTTGATAAGTTTCTTACGTTTTGATTATTATCATCACTTTGTCATAGTGGACTCGGAATCAAATTGATTGATTATATATTTGTATGTATGGTTCTTGGTTCCCACGTAGAGGCTGACGCATGGCCCGATTCCGACAAACGAGCTAGACTACTAGGGTACACAAGATCAATTCTAAAATACTCTACCCGACTAGTTCTTAAAGCTTGCTTCATGTCACACTTGTATTTACAATATAATTCACAAATGTTTGTTTTAACCTCTTAAGAGCCAATACTTATATTAGTAACATTGTATTTGCAACCTTATCGAATAAACAATAGGGTGCCTTTTATGTTTGGTATTATGTCCTGAAGCGACAAACCTGGTGACTCGGGAGGTTATAAATTTTCGCGATATCTCGTGCGGTCGATCCAACTCATAACTAGCTGAACATTTTCAGTACCTTGTCGCAGCTGTTGGTATGCTAAATTCAACCCATTCTCAGTTTTATACGTTATTTCGACAAGGTACTAAAATGCGAGGCTACTTATGAGTTTGAGTGCAAAACAAAGCACTCACAGCACTTAAGTAATTAAATATGGTTTTAATTTACAACAGTGTTTCTTATTCTCAACTAGTTGTTTTCCGCGGCTCCATCCGCGTGGAAGTCGTTTATCGCTTTGAATTTTCCGACATATAAAGTACACTATGACTTTCCCCGGAACTCATCTCCATACCATTCCGAGAAAGCGTAACAGACTGACAGAGTTACTATCTTATAATATTAGTAGAGACAGGTACTCTATTATTTCAGCAAACGGCCATGTTTTTTTTTTATAATATCAACTTTAGCAAATTACACACTTACATCATGGTTAAATATACCGTAAATGAAGTAGGTATTAACATACCGACACGCGGACAGTCGAAATACCTAAATGCTTGTGATGCTACCTGTATAAATATACATAATTACGTGAGGTTTGTACAAAAAAAACTAGCCACATGAGTCGGATTCACACTCGTAGGGTTCCGTACCATTCTACGGGCCCAGTCTATTTTTTTTTATTCTTTTTATTTGTTGTTATAGCGGCCTTCTCAGCGATAGACACACTGTGAAAATAGTAATAATTATCTATTATGGTTCAATAGATAAAGGAAGAGTGACGGACAGACAGTGGAGGCTTAGTAATAGTGGTCCTGTTGGCACCCTTTGGGTACGGAACGCTAACAAACAGAGATATATCAATATACTTACGAATGCGATCAAAGCTTATTTTAGCACCGAACTATTTCAGGATTCCACACTCAAAGAGTGCTCTTATACCTACGGTACAGTATAATTTTAAATGTCACTATACGGAACGTTAGTTTACGGAAACAAAGACAAACCAAAATCTACAATCAATACAAAAAGGCTTAAGGAAATGTGTTACACCCACATATTTTTTCAAGGTTGTACCTATTTCCAAAATATATTCTTATTTCGTGACAGTTAAACTTTAGCATTGTTTATTGTTTGTAGCAAAGGCCAAAAATAATAATAATAAAAAAAAAAAAACAAATCCCGAAAGATCCCAGCATCAGATCCTGATATTCCTGGCTTGGTGACAATGGGAATACCTCAAGAGTATATTTTTTTTTTTGTCAAAATCGGTCCACAAATTGACAGATATATCGGGTGAACATAAATAAAAAAACATATAACCTTTTTGAAGTAGCTTAAAAATACAAATATTCTGTTGAGATGGTACAATTAAAAAAAAACTATCCAATGTGGTTCATCAGATGAGTAGCATTCCTCAAATGTCAAAATGACCGTACCGGTTTTAGTGGTGGCTACCACCATATTATCCATTAACCAACCGCCAATCAGCAGTGTTCGCATTGTTGTGTTTCGGTGTTAGGATTAGACAACTGGTGAAATTACGAGCATAGAGGCATTTCATCTTAGTACTCAGGGTTTGCAACGCATTTGAGTTCTTAGGATTGCAGTCTTAAGATTATAGTCTTTAGAATTCAAACGTCTATGGGTAAGTATCAGATTCCACCCACTGTGGCATGAGTGCTCGTGTGCCTTCTCCTTACCATAAAAAAAAATTGTGAGCCGTCACGGGACGCCTGGCAGATGTGAAACATCGAAATTACTTTGTAAAAGTTATATGCATAGCAGAACATTTTACGACAGTAATTATATATGACACAATGAAATGATAAAGCATTATAAATATTTTTCATTATTTATTACAAAATTATGCATTTTTATTAAAAACAAAATACAAAATAAAAAAATTACAAATTTGATTATAATTACGACAACTCCATTCTTTTATTGAGTGGCGACGCGTCGCCACGGCAAGCGTCGCCACGCCAACGATCAGTTTCATACCTCGGCTATAGATGTTTCACATCAAAACTTGTAAACTAATTATAGGGTTTACATAATGTGCCATATCTATTGATGATGTAACCACGAGGCCCAATTCAATTCCGTTAAGATAAAACACAAACACGCGCGTCATTGCAAATAGTTGGAAACATAGTTATCGGCTAGTAACGGGTGCTTGCTTAGTAGGAAACCGGGAGAGTTCCATAAAATGGAGTCGGTAAATTATTTTGATGATTTCCGGCTGCATACATATAGAACCGGCGAAATGAGTTATAGTTACAAACGATAATAAATATCAGGGGACAGTGTCACGCAATAGGAAACATGTTTTTGTTTCTTACGCTCTCTGGAAAGTTCTATGAAAGAGAGGAATAACCGTGTGCGCGAAATAATTGTAGTGTAATTTTTTCATAAGATATGAAGCTGCAGACCCCCTGCAAAAACACTCTACACAAAATCGACGACAGGAATGACGTTACAGCTGTTGTTCCATGTTTAAAATATAAGGACCTTATAAGAAATTTGCGTTTATTTCGTAAATAACTATGTTTAAGCCAATATCGTCAAATTAAAATATTACGTAAATAATATGAGGATGCCTAAAAAACAATCTAAACAATAAAATAAGTTATAAAATTTTAATAAGTTTTGATTATACATATATAAAATCCTAATAAACGGGTCACAACTTAGTGTATTGCTGTTGTTTTTTTTTAACCTTTTTGTCCTAAATCGTATCAATGATTCTACATATTTTGAACCTAGTCCCAAACTGAGCGCTATTAGGGCTTGTATTATTGGTACTAGACAACGATATACATACTTAAATACATAGAAAACATCCAAGACTCAGGAACAAATACTTGCGCCCATCACACAAATAACTGCCCTTACCGGGATTTGAAGCAGGGTCAACCAACTAGCTAACTTTGTCGTCGTGTCGTGTCGTGAATTAATATATAAATATCACAGGATAATGTCACACAAATTGACGGAGTAGGGCAAAGACTCTAGTACTAGAAAGCTGTAATTTGGCATGAATATACATATATATAAGTCACGCCAACAAAGTGGTACAATAAAATGTAAAAAAAAAATAAGGTACCTCCCCTACACGTAACGTGGGGATGTATTTTTATTTCTCGTCTACCCTAGTGTGGGGTGTCGTTGGCTAGGTCTTTCAAAATTATTGTGGGTTTGGAATATAAATTTTTCGATCAAGGGATCCGTTTATGAAATATTAAGCTTTAAAGCGCAAATTTTTGTTAGACTCAAGTGTCCCCCCCCCCTACAGCAAAAACTACAAATAATTAAAAATATTCATGCCAAATTAAGTACATCTTTTTAGTGCTAAGAGTCTCTGAGCTAGGCTGCGGACGGACGGACGGACGGGTTTGACGTAGTTTTGACTACGGAACCCTAAATAATATTGAACACGAAACGTTAGTCTGAAAATGTATAAATGTTTTCTAGCTCGGTATTGTAGGTACCTACCTACTGCTCATGTTGCTATGACGTAAGCATGCGATCACGATTTACGCGACTTAAATAAGGAAGACTAAGTCGACACTTGCACAATAATAGTTGTCATTTTGTTTTGTTTATTACATTCGTTCAGGGCTGGGATTCTACATGGTATTAACGATATCGTCTTCGATCGTAACGCATTAGAATAGTTGTAACGTGACTTTGACGAGTAACCCCCCAAAACTAGTGGGTCCTGGTTGGATCCTCGGTTAGGACTAAATGTGACGATGAGTCTTTAATGTTTTCTATGTATTTAAGCATTTATTTATCTAAATAAGTATGTTTATCGTGGTACCTAATACTTTTAATTCGTAACAGATAACGGCACAATTATTTTGCACACGTTGTGTGATAAACGTATATATTGACCCAAAGTGTAGGTCTTACGGGTTTTGGTCAATCTTTGTACCCTTTTTGGGTTACTCTCAAAATTTCCTTTTCGCCAAATTACCATTTCAGCTAGATGACATAAGAGTAAAATACACAGTCAGCAAAGAGTCAGTTCAGCTGAATGACATGAAAGTAGAATACACAGTCAGCAAAGAGTCAATTCAGCTGAATGACATGAAAGTAGAATACTCAGTCAGCAAAGAGTCAATTCAGCTAAATGACATGAAAGTAGAATACTCAGTCAGCAAAGTGTCAATTTAGCAGGACGTCACAGAATTGAAATGAACAAGTAGCCAAACGTTTGGAAATATAAATAGTCCGTGTGATTAGAATACCTAATTAACCGAAAGTAAAATTAGTTGATTGACATGAACATAGAAGGAGTTATTAGCAAAACGTCTGGAAATTAAAATAGTCCATATAATTTGAATATTTAATTCGTCAAAAGCAAAATTAGTTGACTGTCATGACCACAGAACGAGTGCCAGGATTTAAATAATAGATAATAATTGATTGTGTGGAAAGGGGTTTGAAAGTACATATCAACAGTTGCCATTTAAAGATCCAGACGTTTTGCGAACGGGCTATTTGGCGTTCAAGTCTATTAAGTAATTAAGACATTTTGAGATACAAACGTTTCGCTACCGGGCCATTCAGCTTTTATGTCTTTTAAGTAATAAAGACATTTCTAAAATAAAGACGTTTCGCTACTAGTGTATTTTTAATTGTAACATTCTAAGATCCAGACGTTTTGCTAAAGATACATTTAGCGTTCATGTCTATATAGCAACAAAGACATTACACAATCCAGACGTTTGAGCTATATTGTCATTTGGCGAAAAGGGAATTTTGAGAGTAACCCCCCTTTTTGACAACTGTAAATTTATTTCATTAATAAAAAGTCTTAATGTTAAAATAATATTAGAATTTTGAAATTTTAACACTTATATAAATCTAATTTATATTTTTATTGTATTTATAAAATGATTCAAACCATGATTTGGAAATAAAGCAGCCAAAAGGGTACAGTAGCCACAAACGGTACTTCTACCCTAGCATGCCTATATAGAGCTTAGTTTGGCACTAGATCAACTCTAGATGTTAATGTCCCCTGATATTTATTGATAATTTCCAGACCATGGGTAAAGATGACAAGGAAGACTCCGGCTTCGGCTTCAAGGATAAGGCGAAGGCCGAGGAAACCCTCCGGCTGCTGGAGCAGCACGAGCCCAATTACCGGCGGCTGACGGTGCGCGGGCTGCTGGGCCGCGCCAAGAGGGTGCTGGGGAGTAAGTAGGGGAGTTAGGGGGGGAGCAGGAGGTGGGGTGAGGCAGGAGCACTTAAAGAGCGTGCTAGGGTAGTAAGTAGTGGGAGCTTGGGGGGAGAGCAGGAGGTGGGGTGAGGCAGGAGCACTTAAAGAGCGTGCTAGGGAGGTAAGTAGGGGAGTTAGGAAGGAGAGTAGGGAGTAAGGCTGGAGCACTGGGCTTAAAGAGTGCTAGGGTAGTATACTTACTAAAAGAGCGTGGTAGGGAAGTATACTTACTAAAAGAGCGTGGTAGGGAAGTAAGTAAGGGGAGCTATGGGTTATGCTTGAGTGGTTAGTTACCCACGTTTCAAAAGAGTTTATTATTTGTAAACCTACTTGAATAAAGATTATTCTGATTCTGATTTTGATTCCACTGTATTTAGGTCAGACTAAATTTATTTTAGGGTTGAGAACTAAAATGAAAAAAAATTGTGTGATATTTATATTTTATCGTTCAATTTGTGTGATATCGATTCCTAATTATGTACCTTTTCTCTTTTTAGTGACAAAAGCAGAAGAAAAGATTAAGAACATAAAAGAAGCCATGGAGGTGTTTGAGAACTGGCTAGCGGAACTCAACGCCAACAAAGAGACAGATAAGAAGGAGGAGAAGAAGAAAGAAGTAAAAAAGAAGGAGGAGAAAAAGGAGAATGATGATAAAAGTGATGAGGTAAATAGGAGGCAGGTGGACTGTGTGCTCAAATGCGTTTTTTTCAAAAAAAATACATTAATTTTCAATTATTTTATAACATAAAAAAATACTCGTATTTAAAATAAACTTGACTGATCCTTGCAGTCTGACTCCGACGAAGAAATGGACGACAAGGAGGAAGAGAAAAAGCTGCCGGCAGACACGGTTCCAGGCCTGGGCTTCAAGGACAAAGAGACAGCTGAGGGGACCCTCAAAGAGCTGGAGGGGAGAGACCCGGACTACCAGAAACTGGCGGTCAAGGGGCTCATCGGGAGGGCGAAGAGGGTACTTACCTGTAAGTGTTTTTTTATGTCAACGAGAAGGCACACGAGCACTCAGGCCACCTGATGGTAAGTGGAATCTGAGACCCATAGACATTTGAATTCTCAAGACTTTAATTCTAAGACCTCAAATGCGTTGCCAACCCTGAGGACTAAGATGGAATGCCTCTTACAATACAAATCACGTTATCGTACACCAACCAAAAACATTCAACACAGGTGAACAACAGGTGGTCTTATCGCTTCAGTAGCTGTCAGATAAAATGTTTAGCAATTTATGCAGACATTTTTCAAACTGAAAAAAAAATCTGTGGGTCACAGATTCCACTTACCATCAGGTGGCCAGAGCGCTACTATGCCTTCTTCCAGTGGCGTAACTGTAGGGTGGTAAGCTGGTAGAATGCCACGGGCCCCCGAGTAGAGAGGGCCCCGGCCTAAGAGGCCGTGAGCTTAGAAATAACTATACATTTTAACAAAATTTTGTAGCTATGATCTAGGGCCCCATCAAGAATTTGCCACGGGCCTCAGATGGTATAGTTACGCCACTGCCTTCTTCTTGCTATAAAAAAGTAGATAATTCAAAACTCACCGCAATCAATCATTTTCCAGGCACTCGCGATGAAACCAAGCTAGCCAACATCATGGAAGCGATTGCGATATTCGACCAGTTCCTGGACGACTTTGATACCCAGCACCTGAGCAAGCAGAACAACGCGTACCTCTCCCTAGGGATCGTCAGGACCGCGGAGAAGCTGGCTGGGGACGCCGTTAGTGAACAACAGGTAAATAGCTACAGCATTTTAAAAAGGCCACATTATATTCGTACTTACCACGCCCACACAAGAATCAAAAGGGATAGCTTTTTTTTTTTTTTTAATTTTTAATTTATTTTCAAGAAAATATAGGTACATTTTATTTATATATAAATTCGCCAAACATAGTGTTTATTGGTATTTACTTTAAAACCACAACATTTATAAAAAAACCGGGCAAGAGCTTGTCGGACCATGTTCAGTGAAGGGTTCCGAAGGCGTTAAATACTATAAACATAAAAAAACAACAAGTATGACCTAATTTTCTACGTAAAGTTAGTTAATGCTGTCTTAAATCATTTTTAGTAGGTATAAACACTTTAATGGCCTGTACCTCAAGAACCAATGATGTCTACTTAGTCGTGATAGTAACTTATATTTTTATTTATATGCGCTTTCATTCAAGATATTTTTAAAATTTATTGTACTTGTAGTTTTGGCTGTACAGACTCTTGACTCTAACAAAAATTTGCACTTTAAAGCTTAATATTTCACAAAAATATATAATTTTTCCATGGGACAGACGAGAAAAATAGGATAGGTACGCTAAAAACGCCATTTTCAAGTATTTGTTCGCATTGTTGTGTTCCGGTGTGGGGATAAGACAACCGGTGAAATTACTAGCATAGAGGCATTCCATCTTAGTCCTCAGGGTTGGCAACGCATTTGAGGTCTTAGGATTATAGTCTTGAGAATTCAAATGTCTATGGGTCTCAGATTCCACTTACCATCAGGTGGCCTGAGTGCTCGCGTGCCTTCTCCTTAATATAAAAAAAATAAAATAAAAAAAAAACATTTTGTCGGCGTCTAATGGAAGTCCCAAAATTTACGAAAGATTTACCATAGCATTACTTAGTATGGTAAATCTTGTCTAAATTGTGGGACACCCTTTAGTACTAAGAGTTTCTGAACTGCGCATGCGGATGGACTTTCTTAAAAAATAAATGAGATTCTGGAAATTATCCTAAACATAAACGTGCCTCGGCGTCAAACTGTAATAAAATACTTACTGTGATTTTTTTAAATTTAAGAACAAATTTACAAAACCACCAATTGTTGTTTGTTAATAGAAAGCTTTCATCGCCGCGTATACCGCCGTGAACGGCGAGTACAAACGCCTGCGCACCGTGGCCGAGGAGGGCGCGAAGACCTGGGACATCGTGAGGAATGAGGCGCTGAAGGAGCTGAAAGAAAAGGTTCTTAGATTTGTCGTTTGCCTGGAGGGGCAATTTTTGAAACTCACCAGCGAAAAATTACTAACTTAAAAATCATATTGCGCAGGATTTGATATGATAACGCCTTTATCATATGAAATACAAAAGGTGGGTCCGCGCGTAGATGAAATCGCTGCACAAATTGTTTTTAAAGTTAGTAATTTTTAACCCCCGACGCGTGTGTGTGTGTGTGTGTCTGTCTGTGGCACCGTAGCTCTTAAATGGATGAACCGATTTGAATGCGTTTTTTTTTAAATGAAATCAGATTTTCTAGCGGTGGTTCTTAAGCATGTTTTATAAAATTCGGTTCATCAATTTAAGAGCTACGATGCCACAGACACACATACACACACACGCCTCAACTTATAACACCCCTCTTTTTGCGTCAGGGGTTTTTGATACCCCTACTTAGCGGTCCCCGACGTGTCAGTTTAGTTAGTTCAGTTAACTATCAACTAATCAAACAATCAGCACTTAGAGCCAATACTTATTATTTTTTGCTTTTTTAAGGTTTTTTTACATACTATATATTCGTCAGTGAGCTTCAAAAATTGCCCCTCTGTAAGTTTCTTCTTTAATATACACGTATTTAGATAATTTTACGTATGTTTCTGTCTGTACGTTTCAGCATGCAGACGCAAAACTATTCAACGATAAAGACGAAGCCACCCCAGAGCATTTGGAATTGTTACTGTGGGCGTATTCTCCCGACGCGGCAAAAGTCAAGAAGCTGGTGCCAGAAACTAAAGATGGCGGCCGGAAGCGGAGGAGCAGTGGCGGGGACGAAACGCCGAGCAAGAAGAAAAAGGAATAGTTTCCATTAATAAAACTTAAAAGATACTTAATTAATGCATACACCTTTAGTAAAGAGTTTCTCACGATGTACAGTGATTGGTTATAAATATGTATACACTTTAGTACCTTGTCTATTTAACGTCATGTTTCAACTGCCATATGAAATTGTCACAGCGATTAAAGTGACAAGGTACTAAAGTGTATACATATTTATGACCTTGACTGTACGTAAACAAAATAATTTGACGGTTGTCGCTATTGTAATTTCAAATTGTGTTTAAAAATTGTAAACAGCTTTATAATTTGTTTAGACGTTACAGAACAATTATTTACATAAATAATTCAATAGAAAATGGTACTGTTAACTGATTCCAATGAAATAAGAACGTATTAGATACATATACTTGGTTCCTTAAACAGAAAGACTTTTTGGTTTCTTACGCATTTAACTGTAATAATACGATTATGTTTTATTAAACAATAAAGTTACCTAGAAACCTGTTTGTTCTTTTTTATTTCTGTTGTACAATCGATTGCATAGAAATAATCTCTCATTATTAAAAAATTGCGAATGCAAGTGTATATCACAGAAGGGTTATTCCGTTGAAACGATTTGACGTGGTATTATATTAAGTTAGCTTGAAATGACGTGAGCCTTGGAGAAGGACATGGCATGGTATACTTTTGATTTCATAATGTAGATAGTTCTCGTGGATAAATCCTAAATCGATGTGTACGCGGATGAAGTCGCGAACATAACTATTTTTTTTAAATAATTTGCATGTATTGTCTTTGAGGAGTTTTTCTAAAACTATTAACAAATCTGAAAAACTGTTTGAAAAACATGTAAAGATATGAATATACGTCAATTTGTTTACAAATAATGCAATTTTAAGCACAGCTATCTCAAAACAGTAAATTAAAATTTCAACATTGATTCCGCCGCATAGGCAAAACAGCTAGTATCCACACCAAATGAATATAAAAAAGTGTTCAGTTCATCGATTTGACGTAACTTTGTAAACACAGAGTACAATGAACTTATTCAAAAACGCGATTAAAATGACTGAAAAAATACAAATTGTGAATTGAATGTGTCTTAAAACAGTGCCCTTTTTGTTGCTTAGTAGTTAATCCAGTTACAAACGCGCCTTATTTAGTGTTAACTTATTAAGTGTTAGTATGGGCGTGGGTTGTTCAACTTGGGAGCTATTTTTACACATTTCTGTAAGTAAATAAAACAAAAAAGACATTCTGGTTACTTATATGCTACTTACGCACTATTACTGAAATATTTTGCGTCATTGCTGCAGTTTAAGTAGTGGTTTTGAGTAATAATTTGTGAATTAATTTAACCGCGAATTTATAGGTAATTTCACGTTCAGTAACTTAATTAAACTGTGTTTTGATCTGCTGCTAAGATTATATTTAATAAATGAGCTTTATTTACAGTTTTGAAACTATCATAATGTATCAAAATATCTTTTCTGCTTTTTAAATAAGTAATTAAAGTTTGAACTGTTATAAATTTAAATATCATTTTGTTGCAGAAATCGTTATTATTGTAGTGAGTTATCTACGATGCAGATGCAAAGGAGGAGCATGGAAGCCGGCAGCGATGCTAGTTACTGTAAGTTAGATATTTACAATACAATTTAAATATTTGTAATTGACCACCACATAGAATCAGAATCGGAATCAGAATAATCTTTATTCAAGTAGGTTTACAAATAATAGACTTAGCCTAAATTGACTGCAGGTTCAAATCGCGACCGATCAGAGAAGAACCTGTAAGAAACTCTGTCAGATGTCTTTTTTTTTCGACGTTCGCAACCTTTTGTCGTAAGGACTAAACATTTTATTACAAGCAATTCAGTCCCAAGCATTGTTATCATTAATATAGTCTTTAATACTATAATATGCTTTAGAAATTAGTTTACGCTTAACGTAACTCTTAAATTTATTTACTGATAGTTCAGTAACATTACTTGGGAGCTTATTATAGAACCTAATACAATTACCCATAAAAGAGTTTTTTATTTTATGGAGCCGCGTGAAGGGCACTGCGAGCTTATGTTTATTTCTGGTATTAACATTATGTATGACACAGTTCTTTCTAAATTTAGCGATGTTTTTATGAACATACATAATGTTTTCATAAATGTATTGACTGTGCATGGTCAATATATTAATTTCTTTAAACTTATCTCTAAGCGAGTCTCTCTGGCCCATCTTGTAGACAGCACGAATAGCCCTCTTCTGCAGAACAAAGATGCTATTTACATCAGCAGCACTACCCCACAGTAAAATACCATATGACATAATACTATGGAAGTAACAAAAAGAAACTAACATACAATAACTGCATGAAAAGTAAAATACCTACTAAGAAAATGATACAAAAGGCGGTTTTATCGCCCTCCCAGACAACCTTAAAAAGAATCTGAAATAAACTATATTATACATACTAGCTTTAGCCTTTTATCCGTGTGGTTGCCGGGTTAGAATAGTGCCACTCCAAGTCTTCCCGTGGATGTCGTAAGAGGCGACTAAGGGAATAAGGGCTTGTAGTACTGTTAGGCGATGGGCTTGCAACCTGTCACTAATACACTAGTAAACTTCTTGGCCTGATTGTGCAAAATGTGATTACAGAATTATGAACAATTTTGTTTTAATTGTTGGTAATTCTGTAGATCTGCTCCTCCACTCTGGAATGAAGGCGTGACATGTATGTATGTTGCCTGCACTTTGTCCGCATTGTCCATTAATTAATTTTGAGACAAGCATTAGCAGTGCCATCATCTACTTACCAGGACCAATGTAACAAGTCTAGACTCGAATCCTGTTGCCACCTTACAGAATTAATTTTATTAAAAACACATATTCTTCCCTCCCAGCATCATAGATGGTCCAGAATCAGAATCAGAATAATCTTTATTCAAGTAGGTTTACAAATAATAAACTCTTTTGAAACGTCATAGTAGCGACTTAGCCTAAATTGACTGCAGGTTCAAATCGCGACCGATCAGAGAAGAACCTGTAAGAAACTCTGTCGGATGTCTTTTTTTTTTCGACGTTCGCAACCTTTTGTCGTAAGGACTAAACATTTTATTACAAGCAATTCAGTCCCAAGCATTGTTATCATTAATATAGTCTTTAATACTATAATATGCTTTAGAAATTAGTTTACGCTTAACGTAACTCTTAAATTTATTTACTGATAGTTCAGTAACATTACTTGGGAGCTTATTATAGAACCTAATACAATTACCCATAAAAGAGTTTTTTATTTTATGGAGCCGCGTGAAGGGCACTGCGAGCTTATATTTATTTCTGGTATTAACATTATGTATGTCACAGTTCTTTCTAAATTTAGCGATGTTTTTATGAACATACATAATGTTTTCATAAATGTATTGACTGTGCATGGTCAATATGTTAATTTCTTTAAACTTATCTCTAAGCGAGTCTCTCTGGCCCATCTTGTAGACAGCACGAATAGCCCTCTTCTGCAGAACAAAGATGCTATTTACATCAGCAGCACTACCCCACAGTAAAATACCATATGACATAATACTATGGAAGTAACTAAAATAAACTAATCGAGCGGTATCTAAGTCTATTAATTGCCGAATCTTATTAACTGCAAAAACTGCAGAACTGAGTCTACCCGCCAATCCAGCAAGATGAGGACCCCATTGGAGCTTGGAGTCTAACGTTATACCAAGAAACACTGTATCATTAACTAGGTCTAGTTTGTCATTTTTAATAGTTACAGTAGTTTGACTATTTTTCACATTAGTAGTCATGAACTCCAGTCCATGAGTCCATGTCAACTATAGTCTAACATCATCAAGATCTTATTAAATTTACTTACCGTCAATGGGGTGAATAGGGACACAACCTAAAATAAGGCATACCTTTTTTTTTTTACAAATTGACCTAGTCCCAAATTAAACTCTAGGCTTGTACTATGGGTACTAGACAACGATAAACATACTTATATAGACTAACTTAACTTGTCACTACGCTCCCCGTTGTCTGTCCGTATGTATGCTTAGATCTTTAAAACTACGCAGCGGATTTTGATGCCGTTTTTATTAATAGATGGAGTGATTCAAGAGGAAGGTTTATATGTATAATACTTTAACCCAGATTGAAGCGAGGGCGGGTCACTAGTTACAAATAAGAATAAGTATTAAATTAAAATATTGCTACCTTCTATTGGAAATTATTTTAGTAGTGGTTAGGACCCTGTGCGGGTTCGTCCGGATCGCTACCAGCATCTTATCCATTAACCACCCGCCAAGCAATAATGTTCCGGTGTGGGGATAAGACAACCGGTGAAATTACTAGCATAGAGGCAGTCCATCTTAGTCCTCAGGGTTGGCACCTGAGCTCTTAGGATCATAGTGTTGAGAATTCAAATGTCTATGGGTCTCAGATTCCACTTACCATCAGGTGGCCTGAGTGCTCGTGCGCCTTCTCTTAAACATAAAAAAAACAGTAATATAATTAGTGTTGCTTAATTTTACGTTGTGTCCCTATTCACCCCCCTTTACGGTATTCCGTTTATAACATCAAGATTCTTAATTCTTTTGCAGATGACAGGGAACCCTATGATGAGTGGGAGAGCAGATCCTCCCTCAGTCAGCAAGAGGAGGTAAGCATTAGTCGTATACAGTGCAGATAAATTGCCTTGGCAATTTTGAGTTGTCTATTGTCAATTTTAGCAACCAGCCCCCTATTTCATCATCGTGACAATGACAGGTGACCGGTGACATTTAAGTATAGTCCATTCGCTTAGATAGTGTCGCTACACCCGCACGCACTTGTGGTTATCCAAATAAAATACTAATTTAATTCGATGTAAACTGCCACATTCACTTGCGGGTACACCGCTTGCTTTCTTTGTTTACGCGGCGGCATCCTTTGACAAAAGGCGGCGCGATAGAAAGGCGATGACACTATCTAAGCGAATGGACCCTATACATGGCGCAGCTGACATGAACCCCACCTATGTGGTAAGCAGTGATCGGATCAGGTAGTGCCATTTCACGGGACTTCGATGCGTAAGCTTAGTATGGATATAGCTTTTAACCCCGGGATTTCATAGGAAAAGTTTCAGTTTGGTTTAGAAATGTTATAAATTACATTGACGAAATATGAAGACAATAGTTTTGACATTTATTCAAACAAAAAGAAACAAACCGTACGTCTTATCTTTTGGTATTGACACGTTTTTCAAAGGGCATTCTTGAGAGGCCGTAAACGATTTTGCCGGTTAAGTAAACAAAATATTACAATGCCTAAATCTTTTATTTGTGCGTTTTCGTATTAAGAACATTTTACGAGTCCCGGAATCCCAAGTCTTATCCATGTTATGTACAATGTTTAAGGTCATTCACCCGAAATCGCACTACCTATTCCGATCACTGGTGATAAGTCACCAGTTAAATTAAGACATCAAAAACTTTGTAATATTACAGAACTATCTATCAACGTACTACAATTGCCACTAAAAACCGGCCAAGTGCGAGTCGGGCTCACGCACGAAGGGTTCCGTACCATTATCTTTACAACCCCCCCCCCCGAGCCCCCTTAAATTTTAGTTTAATTATTTATTCTTAAAGTGAATATATTATTAAATATTTTGTGAATATTTCAAGTGTCTACCTGTTGCTGTTATTAATATTGAGCAAAAAACAACAAAAAAAACACGTTTGTTGTATGGGAGCCCTTTTCAAGATTTATTTTATTTTGTTTTTAGTTTTTTTTTATTATAGCGGCAACATAAATACATAATTTGTGAAAATTTCAACTGTCTAGCCATCGCGGTTCTTGAGATACAGCCTGGTGACAGACAGACGGACGGACAAATTGCGAAGCCTTTGTAAAAAGGGAACCCTTGTAGCCACAAACAATAAAAAACCGGTCAAGTGCGAGTCAGGCTTGTGCACCGAGGGTTCCGTTGCGCCGTACAGTACGTATATTTCGATTTGAATAGGAATAAAATCGAATCAGTGCGAGCCCAACTCACACTTGACTATTTTTTAGTATATTTTTTTCAGAGTTTGTACTATAATCATACCGACGCATTTATGTTTTGCCGTTTGTACGATAATAAAAATAAAAATATGTTGAAAAAAAAAATTCCAAAAAAAAAAAAAACAGGGGACAATCTCACACAAATTGACCTAGTCCCAAATTAAGCTCTAGGCTAGTGCTATGGGTACTATACAACGATAAACTTACTTATATAGAGAAATACATACTTAAATACATAGAAAACATCCAAGACTCAGGAACAAATACTCGCGTTCATCACACAAATTCCCCGATTTGAACCTAGGACCCCTAGCTTCGAAGGCAGGGTAACTCCCAACTAGGCTAGCGTGTCGTCAAATCAAAATCAATTACCTCTACAGTTCAGCTCTCAGTCCCGTCGGGGTTCCTATGGAGACGGAACCCTAAAAATAACGGTATCATAAATTAATAGACTAGATCAAATGAAAATCTATAATGGTCCAGGAAGTGACTTTATTTTCACTTAGTAATCTTGGTATGCGGTTTCCAATGAAAAACGTCTCATCCCATATTGGTTGCTTTACTAAATTTTAACCTTTTCGTGTTAGTTATAAGGACGTAGTTGTAGATACGGTTCCGAAATAGATGTGTCTCCTTTTACGTTCGGAATGCTTCGGCGCGACTTCGGCTATTTTCGGCGGGCGCTTCCTTTGCGTATTCTGAAATGCCAGGGTTGTGCAATGGGGATATTACTTTATAATCATAAAATACTAGCAACCCGCCCTCGCTTCGCTCCGGATTAAAGTATTATACATATAAACCTTCCTATTCAATCACTCTATCTATTAAAAAAAACCGCATCAAAATCCGTTGCGTAGTTTTAAAGATTTAAGCATACATAGGGATATAGGGACAGAAAAAGCGACTTTGTTTTATACTATGTAGTGATTTTGTACTTTCTGTAGTCGGGTTTTTTATATATACAGGGTGGCTCATTGAGATCGTTCAGTATGGGAAAGTCTGAAACTATAAGACATACGAAGATCTGTTCTTAGGAACCATGTCATCGATTTTAATAACAAGAAAAACTGCATTCATACATTGAAAGAAAACAATGCATTTTATTACTTTTAGACATCATGTTTCAAAGTAACATTAGCTGCTTAAGACCTAGTGTTAGTTTTATTTTTCAAAAAGTCCGGGTTCGATTCCCGAGCTGAGTACAGGTTAGACTTGGTTCCTAAGAACAGATCTTCGTATCTTCGGCAGCAGGCAGGTGAGTCGAGCTCCGTGTGGTATAAAACTAGGGCATGCAATATCGCAAGATTTTCAATCCCGGTATTGAGTTTCGATATTGAAATCCCAATACCGGAATACCGGTATTAATTCCGGGATTGGGTTTTTTATTATTTCAGGTTATAAAATGCCCCACGCATGCTGATTTTGAATAGGTAGGTAAATAAAAAAAAACATTTGCCATTCGTGTTTTTAATTACAAATAAAAAATAGGCTTTTAATCACAGTTTCAATCACTCCTTGTTTTCGTTTAAGACCAAATTGAACAAAATGTGCGAACTGCTTATCGCTTTTTTCATCCTTTAATAAATATTTATCAATTTTAGCATTTTTGTAAACAAAATAAAATAAACATTTAAAACTTACAAATAAAAATAAAAAAAGCGTACAATAATTTACATTTGGTATGGTAATAAATAATCAGAGATCAAATTGGGCTGTTAAGTACAATAATAATTATTTAATCAATACAGATTTATTTAAATATATACTAAGCCACATCTGCCACTTGCCACGACAAAAGTTATGACAAGCGTGTATTTTTTTTATTAGGTTTTTTATATAATCAACAATTAACATTAACAAATATAAATTAAAAATATATTTATAAAGATTATAAAGTTTACAAACATTACAAATATTGCAATCATCAACAGAAACTTAAAATTAAAGAACGACGATATCGTAAGGTCAAATTAAGATTTTTAAGTAAGATAAGAGGTATAATCATTTTTTAGAGCTTTCACGTTCTTGTTGATAGTGACTTCTTAAAAATATTAATGCATCTAGCATTTTTATCGGAAAGCGAGCTTCGAATTCGGTTACAGAAATAACCAGCGCTCGAGAATACCCTCTCACTCTCAACACTTGTAGGAAGAACGCACTATAAGCTAGACGATGACGAAGAAGAATGGTCGACTTCCGCATCTATTGAACATTGTGTGTGCTTTGTCCGTAAATGGGTATATAAACCAGAAGTGTTACCACATTTACATTTTGCGGAAGAACCATCGACGGCACGAAGAAAGTGGTTCCATATTTTTGTAGCTGTTCTTTTGTCCGCGAACTCTGTGTATTGCATCTCTTCTTTTTTTTTTGAAGTAGACCTAAAAATATATTTTATAAATACCATTTCGTTCAAAAAAACATTTTACTTGTGAAATATTATGGTGGAATAAAAATATATCTTTGCTCCTATCCTATCCTATGATGCTACTTGTATGGTTTAGAAAAGTTTTATTGGTAAAGTGTAACAGATTTGATTGATACCACCAATTTAGCGCAGCGGTCTTTATTTAATTAGATTCATTTTTATTTTAGCCTAAAATTATAATCGTGAAACTCAATTTTGACAGGTCTACTCGTAAAACGTATGTGGTTATCCAGGAATTCCTTCTGAAACATTATGTTACGCAATTTACGAATTACCGAATAGGTACTACATAAGTTTTAGATCTGTTAAAATTGTGTTTGACGATTATAATTTTAGGTTAAAATACTTAAAATTAAAGAAATCTGCGCTGAATTGGCCCCACTTTTAGGCAAATATATGGAAAAATTAGGAAAAATGCGAGCGTTCCTAATAATCTGCTACCACTGTACATCTAAATATGATGCAAAATTAGTTATAATAGTACTTACATTGTTCCCGCGTCGCTTGCGTCTACACTACACACTACACGTGCGTCGTGCACTAACACTCCCGATAACGATATTCGAGCGACTGCGCAGGGTAGCAGGGTGAACCTGTGACTTTGCATACCTTATCCGAACGACAAAGACAGGCATAGCCGGACAATACAGAGAGAAAGAGAGAGGTAAATACAGGAAGGTTCTCGGGTACAACACATTTTAGCAGGTAGTAAATTAGTTGTCTAACAACTAATTTACTACCTGCTCGAGGTCTCAAATGGCAAGTATGGCAACGCAAAAGCTTATTTTAAATAAAACAAAGGTACATTTTTGTCTTCAATCAATACCGGAATTACGATATTGAAACGCTCAATCCCGGAATTGAAATATCGGAAAAAATCGTCCGAGATCCCGGAATTACGAGATTCCGGAATACCGGGATGCATGCCCTATATAAAACTGCCTAATTGAGAAGGCACGCGCGCTAAAATGTGTTTTGTACGCTCCGACCGGATTTCTCAAACTTGCAATTACTTTAAAAATGAAAATAATCATTTATTATATTATTTATTAGGAGAGTCGTGTTCTCAAAGAAACCTTTATAAAAACAAGGTACACTTGTGGCTGTAAATTATTCTCCATATGTGTGAAAGAGAACTTCTAGCTAACTACTAGTTAGTAGGACGGATTTATTTATGTGAATTCCAACACTTGCCGGATAAAACTTCACCTTTAAGATCGACGCAGCGCTGTGTTGAGAGAATCCCAGGTCAAACACATAACTCTCCTTTTGGACTTTGCCGCAGTCGGGTAAAAACATTGGGCAGTAGTCTCTTTTTGAGAAGCGCTGGTAGATTTTTGATACCTACTGAATAAACACTAACTTTTTGCAGTATTATGATGAGTCTTGAAATGTCTATGGGTCTTAGGCCTGTATGCCCGTTTGTCTTCCAGTTCTAAAATGAGTGTTAATCGCTATGAGTTAGGTATACATTGCGTCTTATGTCTCACCTGTTTGTTAAAACACAAAAAGCAAGCATACTTGAAAAGCGAAGTGGCCGGTTATTTCTGCGCAAAAAACAGAAGCACATTAAGCAACTTTGTCTGTATTACAAATAAAACTCTTTAGGTGTAAAAATAAAGTCTAATTTGCAATAGCTAATTTAACTCAAATAAACAAATACAACCTTATTTCTAACGACAGAGATTTATCTTAAAACAGAAGGTCATATTTGCAATTAAAAAGTCAATGCGATTTGTACTCTACTAACTGGTGATAAGGTTGTCAAAGTGATAGAGGTTATATAAAAATGGCCGCCTGTTACGAATTTACCGCGTATTCAATAATTCAGTTGTGCGTAGGCAACCCTGCGCTGATGCGTTACCACGAGTTCTCTAACGGCCGAACCCTATATTCAAACCGCGGACAGATAGCCTTACTTCGGATTAAAATTTGACACATTTTGTATGGGCCAATGTCAAATTTCAACCTGAAGTAAGCCTTATCTATCCGCGGTTTGAATATAGGGTTCGGCCGTAAAGGACCAACGGCGGATTGACCTCTGTCACAATAAAATAAGGTTTTTATTTAAATGAGCGCACAGGGACACAATTCTCGTGACTGCACAATTTTATTTGACATTATCTCGCATGAAAAATCTCGAAGTCAGGAGCTTTGAGTCCCAGGCCACCTGGGAAACCTAAGTCCTTTTCCTAGAAAGAGAGTTCCGATTTTTATATTTGTAACTAAGTAAGTGAGATCTGAGCCTCATAGACTCAAGACTGCAAATGCGTTGCTAACCCTAAAGACGCATTGCCTCTATGGTAGTAATTTCACACGTTCTTGTCCCCACATCGAAACAACAATGCGAATACCAATGCGTGGCGATGGGTTAACACGTTCCCTGTCCGGGTGCCCCCAATGTGGGATTATGAACCTTTTTTTCGGCAGTCCGTGCTCCCACTATGGGGTCACATCCCCATACTGATTGGACATGAAACTGTCAGTTGGGCTTGTGACTTTGTCAGATGGTTTTGTACGTGTTAAAGGATAAGACGGTCCTTGCGATAGATGTAAGAAGTCATATAATAGATTATTTTTTCTTGTATTGTAAAAACTGTAAAACATTATACATAAGTATCAACTTTGGAATGGTTATAGTACTAACCCCAAAGAAAAGCAAAATATAAGTAATAAACAATGGTCAAGTGTGAGATGGGCTAGGACTGATTCGATTCGAAATCGAATTCAAAATACAATCTAATAATACCTATTGTGCGGAGTCCGATTTACGTTATATTATACAGAAATTTTCAGTTGTTGACGAAACTATATGTGTACCTACTTCATAAAAAATCCTCGAGCGACTTTCAAGCGAGTACTGCACGCTTAGTACCGCTTTAAGCGCCATCTGACATTTGCCAGCTAGTGTTACCAGATGGAAATGTTTGCGCAAAATTCAGGGATTTTTTTATTATTTTGGGATCGTTTTTTTAGTCATTGAGTTTATTCCATTTGATTATTCGTAAAAATCAGTATTTGTTTTCGTTGCTTGTTGTTTAAACGAGTTTCTGTTCTTATCAAATGTTAGAGCGTTATGGGCGGGAAACACGTTAAATTTAGGTTTTATTTATAAGCAATATCAAAAAATAAAGTCAAAATGTATACAAAAATGCATTCTGAATTGAGTAAGGACAAAAAGTTTGGCACGCTAACTCAAGCAATTAAATTCTCTATGTAACTTTTCCGTTTTTGTAAGGATAAATATTTTCATCGCACAACTGAACTTTTTTCGCTTCGTTGTTTGTATAGTTAACTACGCTTACCTGTGGTCCAACTTTTCCGTCTTTACCCAATTATGAAAGGGCGCTCCAGACTAACAGCCTGCCACCGGCCAGTTTAGACGTGTCAGTTCATTGTATTAGAATAGAGACGTATAGAACTTTCTCATTCTAACTGACAACTGTTTCCCTCTTTGCCCGTCAGTCCAACTGTTATTCTGAGGCGCCCATAAGGCGTAAGGACAGGCACTGTGCTACTTTTTTATTTATTAAGAATTTAAGAAGACTGTTCAAAGTTGACTCATGCACACGAGCACTCAGGCCACCTGATGGTAAGTGGAATCTGAGACCCATAGACATTTGAATTCTCAAGACTATAATCCTAAGACCTCAAATGAGTCGCCAACCCTGAGGACTAAGATGGAATGCCTCTATGCTACTAATTTCACCGGTTGTCTTATCCCCACGCCGGAACACAACAATGTGAACACTGTTGCTTGGCGGGAGGTTAATGGATAAAATGGTGGTAGCGATCCGGACGGACCCTGCATAGGGTCCTACCACCAGTAATGTGTGTGGCTATCTTGTTGGAATACTTAAATTAAATATAATTATTATTATTCTTAAAACCGTGCGAAGGGATGTGAGATGCATGCTATACATTTGTGGCGACCTAGCGACATCTAGTGACAAATTGTAACAAACAACTCGCCAGCGCCACCAGCGTCAGACAGCGCAACTAAATCTGACAGTGCGCTACATCGCGCTAACGAAGTTTCTTCAGTCGGTTGACTTATAAACAACTTCCAACTTTATCCAAATGGACTTCGGTCCCCAGGCATAACACCCGCCTGGAGAGAGATCTCTCTATTTGTCCTCTCTCTACTACATTGGTGACCCCGACGTGATTGTCTTCCTACACATTATTTATAAGATTTAAGTGTATACAAAGAAGAGCAATCGAATTTCTGGCGTTTTGAGAGTGAAAAAGTCAACGTTTGGAAATGTTATAGCTATTCTTTCACATGTTCTGTCGTCCAAGAATTTGAAGTACATATCATGTGCATAGTAATTTTTTCCATCGGCCATATTGTAGTGTGGCTTACCGTCGATTATTTTTCTTTTTTAATAACGGATTGTCTTAACTCGTTTAACAGACTCTGATGTTTAATGTTCTATCTGATCACACTAAGTTTAAAGTGGTTTCCTTTCCTGAATAACTGGAACATACAAGCCATAAATAAAAAGTTTTTAGGGAAAATAATACGCCTCCGCTGGCAACCCCACAAAACCGGAATGCGCCATACCCGCGCCGCGCCGCCCGTCGCGCAGTCGTACCGTGTCGTACGTCATCAAAACAAATCAAACAGTTACACTGAAAAACCGCCTCTAAAGCGCTCCCGATCATAATACCACGCAAAAACACACGCGATTTTAAAATTAAAAAGTTATCGTTCTGTTTCAAATGGCGGTTTCCGCTGTACGCGTGTTTGTGAATTTTAGTGTCCCATATACAGTGCAACGGTATTATTCGTGACCTACTTAAATGTGCAATGTGACGTCATTCGATCATTTTTACAAGCTTTCTGTAAACTTACGGACTGACATTTCAATTAATCAAAACTGGTTTCGTACATTTAGATTGTCTTTTGTTATTTCTGTATCTAACCGTGCGAAATTTCTGCATCTATGGTGTTTTGACACTTTTGACTTTGTTTTTTTATTTGTTTATTTTTAATTTATTCCAAGTGAAAGTGACGCGGAAGCTTGTGAAAATGCATCGATTTATTTTTGGATGCAATGAAGTGTTGATGTGATTTTTTGAATGAGTTTGGTGTTTTGGAAGGACTGTACAATATATGTCATTCATTATAAGTACCTACTATTTTTTTTTGGATGTAGAATAGTGTCTATAATGTAATTTTGAAAACGAGAAAATGCGGAAAAGCATACAAAAAAAGCTACGCCATTACAAACATTCGGGACCCGGTGGGATGTGGGAGTATTAGGGTGGGGGAAAATGAACCGGAAAAGGGTAGTTAAGGTCATAAAAAGTAAAAAAGTGGAGGTCAAGGTCAAAAAGTTCTGGTCAAGGTCATAAAATGACAAAAAAATGGCCAAGGTCATAAAAATTGCTTGTCAATGTAATTTATTTTTTATTTATTTATTAGCCGATAGCCTATTACAGACTAATCTTCCAATCACCAATAATGGAAATTTAAAGGTATACATTAATGAAACAAAAGCTGTATTATATAAAATCTGTATTCTGTATTCTGTATTCTGTACTCATTTTATTGATTTAAAATGACATACATGTGGATATTGTTTATGCATACACTAAAGAAAGAGAGAAATGAAACAACAGAATATTATTTTTAACAATTTATTATATACATATACCTAATATACAACACAAACATAATAAGTTAGGTTAATATATATATATATATACATATATACTAACCTAAATAAACCGATTATGTTTGTGTTGTATTTACATTATAGACATATTTTATACATTGTTGGTGATGAAGGCGAGCGTGGTGACCACGAAAACTCTGTGATGGCTGCTAACTGAAACAAGAAGGAAATAATTACTTTTTCACCTGATTGGGCATAGAGAGAAAGGGGGAGAAGGGGATGAAAGGGGGTGAGGTGCGGGGTAGGGGGAGGGGAGGGAGGGGGGGAGGCGCGGGCTTCGCCCGAAGGCTTGCTTCGTCGGCCCTCCGGCCGCTCACGCACGAGCCCCTACGCTAGCTCGGGAGGTCGCCGGCTCGCTACGCTCGCCACCTCCCCACTCGCGTCGCTCCAGGCCTCTTTGCGATCGCTGGCCTACGGACCTACTCCGCAAACCTTCGACCTCAGCGTCGGACTCCGGGACAGAAAGTGACTCCGGGACAGAAAGTGACTCCGGAACAGAAAGTGACTCTGGTACAGAGAGTGGCTCCGGGACAGGAAGTGGTTTGCAACTGCTCCGGCCCTTCGGTAAGACCAGCCCCTCCGCCCTTGCGTAACTCATCAAGCACTTAATGCTCACCTACGCAGCTTCGGCTTTTTGGTCGCCTTCGGCGACCAGCCTCAGCCGCTTCGGCTCGCATACGTACCTGATGTGTTACAGCAGGCAGGGGCTGCTCTACCTTCGTGCCTCCGAGCTTTTATATACACTCTAGGGGTAGGGCAGACAAGTACCACAAAAAATCAGGGTTAACAGATTCAGTTCTGTTACTTTAATATGACTATAACGACTTATCAAATTAAAATATTGCCTACAATATGCAAATACACAAAATAGACATGCAGATCAAGGTAATGCCTGCAATTTCTAATTACTATATTATTTATATGCATTCCCAACACATCAACATTTTCATTGTTGGGTTTTAGTATTACAAACTAGTATTTAGAAAATTTAGTATTTCAAGCTTTTATGATGATGTGAAATTAATGAAAATCAAGAAAACCTTGCCTAACCATATTAAACCTAACCTTTTCGAACCTAACTTTTTCAAACCTAACTATTTCAAACCTAACTATTTTAAACCTAACTCTTTCAAACCTAATTTTTTCAAACCTAACCTTATATAACCTAACTTCATAAACAATATCGATGAAAATTAAATAAGTACTTACATCAGCATCATCCTCCGTAGCAGTAGAACAGCCAGGCACAGGGGATGGTGGCATCGTAAATGCCACCGACTCGGTGTAGGTTGGGGAGACTAGCCTCGGGCGCTACGCAAGCGTCATGGACGCTCGACGAAGACGGGACTCCGTGTACAAGCGGCTCACTTGAGTCCAACACTTGCACAAACGAAGACACAGAAACTGTAGGCACAAGCGGCTCACAGTCCAAAACTTGCACATACGGGGACGCCGAAGAGGATTTCGTACCAAGCGGCTCATCAGAGTCCAACACTTGCACTACACTCAACTCTTCGGACGACGGGGCGGTGGAAGACGAGGCCTGGGGCTTCGGGAACACCATTGTAGTCACTGAGTATCAACAGGAGTACGGAAACGCTCTCAACTGCGAGTACAAACAATGACATGACTGACGCCTGACGGATGAAGTGAAAAAGTCAAAGTAAAATGGCGTCTGCGTGTCATTTCACGTGTTTTACAAATAATAATTACAACTGTCGCATAATTACCTACCAAAAACGCGAATTATTATTTTTTGATGACGTATGTCGATTCAAAAGCAACAAGTTTGAGTATAGAACAGATGAATCTTAATACACCTTGAAATAAAAACAACACTTTTGTTATAATCATACTGCGAAAAATGGAACGCACCGTTTCTATTGCCGACAAATGTCATTCCGATTGCATACTTGTATTAATTTAGACGAAACTTTAACATTTTTTTTCTCGGTAACTATGCGTTTCCGCAACTTGAAACTTTGTGAAGATGTTCCTTATCATCAGATCTCTCTCCAAAAAAAATTTGAGCCTCGAACTCGGTGACACATATTGTACATATGAGCCGGTGTTTTTTTCTGGATTAAATGACCGCTTTTGAGTTGGTACAGGTATAATATGTTGTGTTAAGTGGGGTCTGGTACTTGAAATTCTAGGTGTTAGATTTTTTTTTTGTTGACCTTCATCTTACTTAGCCGTTCCTACTCAGAGAAACGAAAAGAAGCGCAGAGGACCATGATCTTACAATAGCTTCATTAGCTTTACATAAGAGTTTGTTGTGGTGTGGTGATAGGTGAAACTAAAATATTTTTATATAGCAGCCAACCCCATGGCTGCAGTAATTGGATAAAAATTGGGTCATGTTGCCAACACACTTAGGGTTCTCTTATTTTTCTAAACTACCTAGTAGCCTACCACAAATAAGACACTTGTGCCTTATTTGTGGATGATCTGACTAGTCATACTTAATTTTTAGTTAATGAAGGCTTTAAAATACTTGCTAATATTATAAAAATAATTATCACGGGACAATCTCACACAAATTGACCTAGTCCCAAACTAAGCTTTAAGCTTGTACTATGGGTACTAAACAATGATAAACATTATTATATTTAGAGAAATACATACAAAACATCCAAGACTCAGGAACAAATATTCGTGCTCATCACACAAATATCCGCCCTCACTCGGATTTGAACCCAGGACCACTGGCTTCAGAGGCAGGGTCACTCCCAACTAGGCCAATGTGTCGTCCATACGTATCTTCCATCTCAACAGTTTTACACTTCAAACTAACTTTCTTTACTTAGGTAGTAATATAATTGATGTGAATGCTTGTTTATTGGTAATTTTTTAATAGGTGCACAAATTTTAATATTTGCTTCGCTATTTTGTTAATCAATAACACATGTGTTATTTTTACTCTAGCTTAAAAAATATTAGAGCTATTGCCGATTCAATGATTCCACTAACTTAGCGATATTCATGGACCCTCTAATGCAGGGGTGCGAGGAGAGGGGAGTGTTGTTGAGTAACTTAATAAATGAAGTTTCAAATTTAGAATATCAGTAGGAGAGGGGCTTGTTGTCTGATAAAGCTGTACATGAAATTTAAAATTTCGAATATCAATACAGTGTACCGCATACCTACAGCTTGACAACCCATGTCATAATTTCTAGTGTGACTTTGTGTCCACACGAGAAGGTAAAAGAGAGATAATATGCAACAAAAAAAAAATTTTTTTGAACTCTTTTTTTTTTTGTCGTAATATATTATACTAGCGACCCGCCCTCGCTTCGCTCCGGATTAAAGTATTATACATATAAACCTTCCTCTTCAATCACTCTATCTATTAAAAAAAAACCGCATCAAAATCCGTTGTGTAGTTTCAAAGATTTAAGCATACATAGGGATGTAGGGACAGAAAAAGCAACTTTGTTTTTATACTATGTAGTGATTAACAATTGCCGGATTAGAACAGCGCCACTCTATGTCTTCCCGTGGATGTCGTGAGAGGCGACTAAGGGAATAAGGGCTTGTAGTACTGTTAGGCGATTAATATACTTAGCTAAAATATATACAAAGGAAGTATTTACAAAAGTGAGGACATAACTAAGGTAAGCTGGGCGAGAGATGAAATCAGGGAGAAAGTTGTACAGAGAAACTGGAGCAATTGAACCGTTAAAAAATATATGATCACCATTTTGATTATTATTATTAATTTTGTATTTAATGGCTACTGTCCATAGGGACAATTCTACCAGCGTCAAGGTTGGAAGCTACAAGAAATCGGTTGTAAAAAAATCGTCCAAACAATGTAGGTAAATGACCAGTTGATAGATCTGAGAAAAAATACGATACAAAATAGGTATATTAGACCAAATACAACAATACAATGGTTGACTTTATTTGACCGACTGATACAAGAGTACAAAACAAGACAGACAACAGTTTTTTTTTTTTTGTAAGTTTGATGTTAATATCGGTAATAAGTTTAGACAGAATATAAACAAAAGGAGTGTTTACAAGAGTTAAGAGAGAATTAAGGTTCCCATTTTGATTCTTCTTCTTTCTTTGCCCCCGCGGCGACTTGAACAGCTACTACCGCGGGGATATGGCGTTTCCACGTGAAGTGATTTCGCCAGTGTCAAGTAAAGTATATATAATTATAAATCAATATAGCAATAAAACACAATCCAATCTTCTCTAGGAAGATTGGGGACAACGTTGTACGGTGATTTGTAGGTCAGAGGTCAAGATAGTTTTAACCTCTGCACCACTGCGAGTCCACTTGAAACGAGAAGAAAGATGCCAGATACACGAAATAAGTCCAAGTCTTCAATCACTGCGACACAAAGGCATAAAAAGTACAAATCACTATCAGAAAAGAACTTTGAACACCTAATTACCCAAAAATTAAAGTCTAAAACAAATCACACGTCCGCCATCTTTTAACGTTGCAAATGGCCTACCCCATTTTGATTAAAAATTAAAAGAAAACAATTTTGACAATGACACCTTTCTCGTTCGTCTAGGTTTTTTTTCACGAAAGAGGTCGAGACGTAAGGAGATTTTAACACTGGCCCGGAAAGAGAATTTATTATTACAGCGGACGAATTCGCGATTGAAACCTAGTAGCTACACAATGTGCGGCTTTTCTTTGTTCCACTGCGATGTTATCAACTATTGTGATACTTATGTATACAGTGGATCAATCGGTCTGTCGGTAACCTTTTGTTCGGTGACGCATTCCTTTGATTACTCTGCCGAACAAAATCGATGCTTTTTGTCCAACTAAGTACCTATTGAATCGAGACTTCGCGTGGACCAACATCAAGGAGAAACCACCATATCTCTATAGACTGTGCCAAATTTCACAGCGAGTATAGGCGTGAAAGCGGAACAAACTAACAAACACTTTAAAAATATTAGTATAGTATGAATCTTCCCAGGTGGAAGTATCAAAATAATACGAGTGCCGTATTGCCTCGGGGTGGTCTATCGTCCTACACTATCAAAATTGAACCTTAATATTATGACGATACCGTTTGTTTTTCAATACGAATGTTGTAGTGGCACGTGTTAACTCGGTAGCTAGCGGCTTTGCGATAATAGAGACAATGGCCTTATGGAAGATAATTATAACTCTAGGTATCGTATGTCTCAGGAACTTATTATCTTTCCGGGACAAGAAGTATTTGAGATTAGCTCAGAGACAGGTGTAGAGTGTAGACATGCGCGTGCGCGTTGTACAGTATGAATCAACAATATGGCAATACAATATAATAAATAAATAATAAATATCAGGGACAATCTAACACAAATTGAGCTAGTCCCGAACTAAGCTCTAGGCTTGTGCTATGGGTGGTACAACGATAAAGATACTTATGTAGAAAAATATTTACTTAAATACATGAAAACGTCGAAGACTCGGGAACAAAAACTTGTCCTCATTTTTAAATATCTGCTCTTACTGAGGTTTGAACTCGAGACCACTAGCTTCGATGGCAGCAGGGTCACTACTAACTAGGGCGACGTGTCGTCACACTGTTTGATGGCTTGGCGGTGTGACATATTGTATGAGGATTCATACTATACAACGCGCACGCACCCCGTGTGGCTAGGCCTTAAAGAGGATTGTGAAGTTGAATTTTTCCATACAAAATGCGATACCTTTCTTTACCCTTAAATTAATAAGTGCGATTTTAACGATATTTGAAAAAAAATAAACAAATTACTGAAAACAAAAACGGGAATGTACAAAACTGGATTTTCATAATAAGTACAACATATTCAAAAGTGGATCCGACTAGATTTAGGGGGTTAGAAACGTTATCGCCCGGAGCTAAATTTGTATGGAATTTGTTGTGGATGTCGTAAGAGGCGACGAAGGGAATAGGGGCTTGTTTTTCTGTTAGGCGATGGGCTTACAACCTGTCGCTAATACACTAGTATACTTCTTGGGTCTTGAGATACAAACGATTGAAGTGTTTATACCTACTAAAATCATCAAAGACGGTACCAATTGACTTTAAATAGAAAATTAGTTATTAGTTGTTGATTTTTATGTTTGTATACCGGTTTTTTTCTGATAGCTACGCGATGTGAGCGTTGCTTCACAATCCTCTTAAAGGGGGATATTACATTATCATTTATCTTGGATCATAGATCTATTCTAAATGATTCATTTTCTCCTTGATCATAGATTT
This sequence comes from Acleris holmiana, assembly GCA_949316455.1. Lineage (NCBI taxonomy): Eukaryota > Metazoa > Arthropoda > Insecta > Lepidoptera > Tortricidae > Acleris > Acleris holmiana. The sequence continues at coordinate 540,631 of OX438790.1, read as the reverse complement.
TTGACATTTGCTCACAGATTGGATCCAATACGGTCATAGAAACAGGTGTTGCCAGTTATTTAATATAAAAAAAGAGTTTCTAATTTCTTGTTCGTTAATATGTTTCAAATAATGTAATGTTCTTTTTCTAATTATATACTTGCATAATCTTGCTGAAATAAAAAAACCAGCCATACTAAAGTGACGATGTCTTTTGGCAAATCGAATTCTCTGAGATCTGGTTACCCTAACGTGACACTGCCGAAGCAATGGTAGCGCTCACCACCAACGCGTTCTCCATTGCAACCACATATGACGTAAAATAGGATCAAAGATCTTTGATAGTGTAATACACAGATATGACTCAAATAGTCAATTATATTGGATCAAATCTCTGGTCATTTAGATGATCAGAGATTTGCGTGATGAGCCCGAATATTTAGTGGTGGTAGGACCCTGTGCAGGGTCCGTCCGGATCGCTACCACCATCTTCATTCTTCATTCTCCATTAACCACCCGCCAAGCAACAGTGTTTGCATTGTTGTGTTCCGGTGTGGGGATAAGACAACCGGTGATATTACTCGCATAGAGGCATTCCATCTTAGTCCTCAGGGTTGGCAACGCATTTAAGGTCTTAGGATTATAGTCTTGAGAATTCAAATGTCCATGGGTCTCAGATTCCACTTACCATCAGGTGGTCTGAGTGCTCGTGTGCCTTCTCTTCAATATAAAAAAAAAATAAAAAATTGACAATGTAATATGCCCTTTTTCGTAAAGTTTCCCCTGATACGCAACAACATTATAAACGCGTAGTTGCTTGCGAAAGCTTCTTTTAACTCCACATTGACACATGGGACGCGTTACGTTTTAATTTACGACGGTTATGTAATAAAGCAGAGGCGTCTGTCTCAATTTGACAATAATAAATCGAAATCAAAGTGTTCCAGAAACAGATGGGATCGTTAATCATTGTGCGACTATGCGGTTAGCCTTTATCTTGTAGAGATAGTGTTTCGAATACACTTTCTTCGATACGTCGGTGATATTCTTTAAAAAAGCGGCCAAGCGCGAGTCGGACTCGCCCATGAAGGGTTCCGTAGCAGCAAGTAACATAATATAAAAGTTCGTTGTAGCTTTGATCAATGTTTTTATGACGTATTAAAGAAAACTACTTATCTACTAGATCTCGTTCAAACCAATTTTCGGTGGAAGTTTGCATGGTAATGTACATCATATATTTTTTTTAGTTCTATCATTCTCTTATTTTAGAAGTTACAGGGGGGACACACACATTTCAACACTTAGGAAGTGTCTCTCGCGCAAACTGTTCAGTTTAAAAAAAAAATATGTTAGTAACCTCAATATAGTTTTTGAAGACCTATCCATAGATATCCCACACAGAATACATCTACTTACCAAGTTTCAACAGTGTAGCTCTTATAGTTTCGGAAAAAAGTGACTGTGACATACGGACGGACAGACAGACCGACATGACGAATCTACAAGGGTTCCGTTTTTTGCCATTTGGTTACGGAACCCTAAAAAAACCAGCCAAGCGCCAGTCGGACTCGCGCACGAAGGGTTCCATACCATTATCTATACAACGTTTAGGTTCACGTTTCTTGTATGGGCGCCCCTCTTAAATATTTATTTTAGTTTAATTTAACTATTATTTTTTAAAGATCATATACAACTAAATATTCCGTGTGCAATTTGTCAAATACGTCACAGAAGCTATTGCTGAGGTGATTCTCTCAACACAGCGCTGCGACGATCTCAAAGGTGAGGTTTTATCCGGCATGTTTAAGAAGTCCCGTCGGAGCGTACCTAACATATTTTAGCGCGTGCCTTCTCATTGGAATGGGGCATTTAAATGTTTATTTTATTCTGTTTTTAGTATTTGTCCCCGTGTGGTTGCCGGGTTAGAATAGTGCCACTCCATGTCTCCCCGTGGATGTCGTAAGAGGCGACTAAGGGAATAAGGGCTTGTAGTACTGTTGGGCGATGGGCTTGCAACCTGCCACTAATACACTAGTAAACATCTTAGCCTGACTATGCAAAATGTGGTTACAGAATTATCAACAAGTTTAGAGTTGTTGGTATTCTGTGGCTCTGCCTACCCTACTCTGGGAATAAAGGCGTGACTTTATGTATGTATGTTTTTAGTATAATTGTTGTTATAGCGGTAACAGAAATACAGCATCTATGAAAACTGTTTAGCTATCACGGTTCATGAGATATAGTCTGGTGACAGACAGCGGAGTCTTAGTAATAGGGTTCCGTTTTAACCCTTTGAGGACGGAACCTTAAAAAGCCGATCAAGTGCGATTCAGACTCGCGCACCGAGGGTTCCGTACCGGTTGTATTGAGAGACAAATATGACATTTCCGTTGGAAACTGTTGTCTTCATACATCGACATAGCCCATACTCGTATCATAGGTCACGATTAGTTTACTTAAAATAAGTTTGCCATCGCTTTTTTTTTGACGACACGCTGGCCTAGTTTGTAGTGACCTACTACTCATCACACAAATATCTGTCGTTACCGGGATTTGAACCCAGGGGGCCGATTCTCTCAACACAGCGCTACGTCGATCTCAAAGGTGAAGTTTTATCCGGCAAGTTTAAGAAGTCCCGTCGGAGCGTACAAAACATATTTTAGCGCGTGCCTTCTTAATTAGGCAGCTTTATACGGCACTGAACTCGACTCACCTGCCTGCTGCCTAATAGAGAAGGCACGCGCTAAAATGTGTTGCTTACGCTCCGGCGGGAATACTTAAACTTGCCGGATAAACGTTCACCTTTGCGTTCTACGCAGCGCTGTGTTGAAGTTGAAGATATTTGTGTGATGACCACGAGTTTTATTTGTTCCTGAGTCTTGGATGTTTTCTATGTATTTAAGTATTTATTTCTCTATATAAGTATGTTTATCGTTGTCTAGTACCCATAGTACAAGCCTAGAGCTTAGTTTGGGACTAGATCAATTTGTGTGAGATTGTCTCTTGATTATTTTTAGATCCTTCTGGGCCAGTTGGATAAAAAGTTAAACCTAGTATAGAAGGTATTAGTATAATATTTATTCCCCATTCCAAGTGCATGGCCTACACGAGACCGTATTGATTATACATCGAGAATTGCGAATTCCGTAAAACATCAATAAAACTGGCTCGCTTGGGAAACAAGCTATAGTTGTATAGAGATAGAGTTCAGTTTTCTCTGGGAATATCTTTCACGAGATGTCTTAGAGATCCTTGAGATTTATTCATCGAGTTATTTGACGTGGCTGGTTTAGTGTATTAAGCGGTTCCGGGTTCGATTCCCCAATGTAAATAAATAAAACAGGGACCTACTAGACAATGATAAACGTATTTATATGGAGTAATACATACTTAAACACATAGAAAACGTCCAAGACTCAGGAACATATATTCGGGCTCATCACACAAATAATTGCACATACCGAGAATCGAACACGGGACCGCTAGCTTCGTAGGTCAGGAACAGTCTTTATTTTCGGATTTAAAGTACCCTATGTCCTTCATCAGAACTCAAACTACCTCCATACCCAATTTCATCTAAATCGATTCAACGGCTTATCCGTGAAAGCGTAACACAGACAGACAGAGTTTACTTTCACATTTATAACACGACAAAGACGATATCGTTATTACCGTGTAGAATCCCAGCCCAGTATGTAAGCATTAATCGTATCTAGTATGGGTGATCGACGACGTTTGTTTGTTAGTCCTTTACCTCAAAAGCATAATTTTCTTGTAGCGGTTCACCGATTCGCATTTCACCTCGATCGTGTATCGTGTATTTCATTTTCGCTTTGTGTCAAAGTCGTAATTCTTTTTGTTCGCTAGTAGCTTTACTCGCATTTCACCTCGATCGCTTATTTTACTGTTTCATTTGGTCTCGATCGTCAATTTTATTATTAGCAAATATTATAAATCACAGTATACCTCAATCGCATATTTTGTAATAGTATTTCGCTGCGATCGCTTAATATCATACTTCGCCAATCTACTATAATTACCTCTATAATAAAATCTAATTGTATTATTTAGTCAAAGTCTTCGCGCGCTTATTACGGCGCGGCGCGACGGTCCCGCTGCAGGAGACGCTCGCGTCGCGTAAGAACACGAGAAACTACAAGCACAAAACACGTTTTAAAGAAAATGATACAGAAATTTAGTGCGAACATCCATTAATGCGTCAAATTAAATAGAGTCCCAAACAAACATCGATCGCGACGAAATGCGTCGAGGGTAAAATACTACACGAAAAATGAAATGCTACAAAATAATTATACTGATGTAAAAAGCCACGCGAGAAATTGCTTCAAGTAAATATTCTATTAAAGTTTTGTTCATCCGAGGTGAAATGCGATTCGGTGAATCGCTACAAGGAATTCATGCTTTTGATGTAAAGGACTAACAAATGATCGACGATCGTCTACTTAAATAGGGGACTTGCGTTTGGCACCTTTGTTTCGACATTTCGTGTGGGTCGTTCGAAGGCAACTTAAAGGCCAAACGATGTAGATGTACTTACAATACTTATTTGATTGATGGCCCTTTATGGCAACACAACATACGTACAGAAAGACCTCAAATATAAGTTACGCCGGCAACTTCGTCCACGCAGAAAGGTGCTCGCTAATGCCGAAGATAAACGAACGTAAAAATCAATTCAATACAAACCTTGTCGTGTTACGCGTAAGGTAGAATATGAAATGACAGTCGTGCTTTCTCGCTCATGGCGATTAGCGATTAGCGCTTAGCACTCGTGCGTGTCAGCTTGTGTACGAATGACAACTGACGCGACGCTAATAAAATGGCGGTCGCCGGCGTCGCTGCAATGGCTGCCGAATATTTGACCAATAGCCGTCGAAGTTTTACCCGCGCAAACGTACTGCCTTATAATTGGCCAAAACGTTTTCGCGCCTTCTAAAAAAATGCATCGTTGTAACTTATATTTGTGGTACTACTGTACATACATTAAATCCACGCCTGTTTCCCAGAGGGGTAGGCAGATACCACATCTTTCCACCTGCTACGATCCTGACAAATCTCTTTCGCTCCCATACCTATTCATACATCGAGTCACGCATGCACGTCGGTTTCGGGTACTTAAGATTCGGCCCTTTTCCAGAATATCCTATTTAATTGAAAAAAAACCGGGCAAGAGCATGTCGGACCATGCTCAGTGTAGGGTTCCGAAGCCGTTAAGCACTACAAACATAAAAATCAACAAGTAAAAACTAATTTTCTATTTAAAGTCATGGCACCACCGTCTTAGATGATTTTAGTAGGTATTAAGTTAACACTTTAATCGCCTTTATAGCAAGAACCAATGATGTCTACTTAGTCGTGATAGTTTTCCTTATAAATTCGTTAAATGCGCTTTCATATGAGATTTTTTCCAGATATTTAGTATTTGTGGGTCTATAAACTTGGTTACAGCACTTGGTTGAAAGAAAGTTCTACTCTACTGATTGCTAAGTTAATTTTGCCAAGTAAAATATTTGCAAGCGATCTCTAATGAAATGTACAATATTTTGGTTGTGTGTACTATATTTTTTGGGCCTATAACTCACCACACCATATACTATATCTTGACAAGAAAGGTGGCAACCCTAACTGCTGCTTACTACATGACGCTGAATACGATATAGAAGCCTATATTATCCTTAATCATGTTTCCTCAACTATAATAACGACATAAACGCTGTTTCATCTATATTTAGTACTGAACACAGGCTCGATGCGAGCAAGGTCATACTTTGAGCTGGCTTTCAGAACACTGCCCTGTTAAAATAAATGGCATTATCTCTGACATCATTTCTGTAGCAAATTCAACCTTATTACTAACCGAAGAGGATGGGATCTGCTTCGGCTGATGATACCGTCCATTGTCTTATAAGGGAGAACAGGCCGTTAGGTATGATTCCGATCCACTGTTGAGTACGCCGTCCGCGTTGAACTCGTTTATCGCTATTCCCTGAGAAATTTACGAAATTTTCGGGATAAAAAGTACCCTTCGTCCTTCCCCGGGACTCAAAGTATCTCCATACAAAATTTCATCTAAATCGGTTCAGCGGTTTCTCCATGAAAGCATAACAAACAGACGGTTACTTTCACATTTACAATATTAGTATAAATACAAATAAAACATCTCAGTCTTAAGCTGGGTACGAATCCGAGCGGCTCAGCCTGAGGCATGCTCGCCCCACACGGCGAGCTGCTCGCGAGCCAAATTGTTGCATATAAATATGCGCGGGTGAGGCAGAGTGCTTGACGCGAGCTATCATTTCAAAATGGTGTCGGACACGATGACAGCCGCGGCTGCGTTTATCATAATTCACCGAATTATTAACAAAAAGAAGAAGAAATCGCCTCGGTGGTGGAACGGCTTAGCAACTTTATCAAATTTGTACGCGCCTCGCCCACAGACAAATTAGAACTTGTCGTTCTGCCCGCGGCACACTCGGATACACGTCAAAATTACGCGAGGCACGCACACCGAGGCGCCTTTGGGCTTTTTGGCGCACAGCTCTTGAGCGCGTACGAATTTGAGCAAAATAGGTGACCCGTGCGTACCTCAACCCGAGGCTGTTCTAATTCGTACCCAGCTTTAGGAATAAATACTCGCGCTCATCACACAAATATCTGCCCTTGGGGATTTGGGACCACTAGCTTCGTATGCAGGGTCACTACCGACTAGGCAAACGTGTCCACTTAATTCGTATTTGTTGCGGAGCCCTTAAAGTGAACCCGGTAACTTGTAGGAATACCGTTAGATGCCTTCTACCGATGTCTCCGCCGGCAGGTCAAGGTTAAGGGGGGGGTGCTTGGGGTGGGAGACAGGCAGAAAGCGGGTGACCTTCGCCTTTCTTATACGCTGAATAAAACCGTTAATGTCGCTTCAATTTGATCGCTTCTTTCAAGATTGTAATTGCGTTTAAACCTTCGTACGTCGAAGGTCAATAAATATAAAGTTCTTAGTCTCTTTGCATTATGATAAAGTGCGAAAAAACAAGCTTAAAAATCAAATGCTATCTAAATCTTGAGCATAAATCTTTGTCAAGATAGACGAATTCTGTAACCGCATTTTGCACAATAGCTAAGAAGTTTACTAGTGTATTAGTGACAGGTTGCAAGCCCATCGCCTAACGGTACTACAAGCCCTTATTCCCTTAGTCGTTTCTTACGACATCCACGGGAAGACATGGAGTGGCACTATTCTAACCCGGCAACCATTATTAGCGTGATACTAAAGTCGCTTTCTCTCCTCACAAGGGGGTGGTTGACAAACGTTCGAATGTGATTACCAGTCAGGTTGCAGGGGGGGAAGATTGGGCCCATTCATCGGATTTAATACTTATTGATGGCGTTGCGCTGCGAGGCGGCTTTTGATAGCATTACTTAGTTACGACCATAATAAGAACTAAAGTCATAGAAGAAGCGATAAAATAAAAGGCAACATACAGATGCTGATATGCACGGTGTTATTGGGATTCAGTGTGCCAACAAATGTTAAAAACTTGATACTGGTTATTAATACAATTTAATGTTAATTTCTTTTCATTGTTTTATTATGGTCGTACACTGTTGCTGTCGCACACTGTTGCATATATAATCCACGACCATGGTGTCCGATTGGTGTCATTGGAGACTAGTTTAAACGAGTTGACAACGCTACTGTGTACGGCTAGTTCTAGCAGGAACTGTACTCTATACTCTCCTTTTGAGGGTTCCGAAGTTAAACTAGGAACCCGAGTTTCAAATCAAATCAAATAATCTTTATTTGCTTAAAATGTGGTATAAAAGGTCGTTCACAGTGCAAGTTTCGCCGACTATTAGTCACGCCAACAAAGTGGTAAAATAAAGACTTGGTTTTTTTTTTGCGTACCTTTCTTATAGTGTGGAGTGTTGTTAAATAGATCGTTCAAAAAACAGTTTTTAGATTTAGAATCCGCGTTTGAAATATTAAGCTTTAAAGCGCAAATTTTTGTTAGACTCAAGTGTCCCCTCAAGTTTTGGCTGTAGTGGGGGACTACAGCCAAAACTACAAATACTAAAAAACTGGACAAAATCCTAAATGAAAGAGCATATCATGAACTTTAAAGGAAACCTATCACGACTAAGTAATAGACACCATAAAATCATCAAATGACTTTAAATAGAAAATGAGTTATTACTTGTTGATTTTTATGTTTGTAGTACTTAACGGCTTCGGAACCCTACACTGAGCATGGTCCGACATGCTCTTGCCCGGCTTTTCTTTATGTCCTTAATTAACCCAACCATAGACACCGATCAGTTGGTATAATTAACCCACCGCCCAATACAATTAATTACGTCTCCTACACGTGTCCAAAGTCCGAATTCGATCGCTATCTAAGCCCTAATTTCACCGGCTTTCTCTTTCATCAATCGTTATAGAAATAATAGAATAGAATTATTTATTCCAGGCTATTGCCCGTATAATTTATTAGATACATAATACTTAAGAAGATTGTGAAGCGATGCGAATTCAGCTCCGGGCGATAATGTTTCTCAACTCAAATTATGAAAAACTAGGTCTGTACATTTCCGCTATGGTTTTTTTAATTTATTTCTTTCCAATTAATGTTTTCTTGAAAAGGAAAACGTACCTTAGTTTTTCATAATATCTACAACATATTCAAAAAATTTAAAAATCGGACAACGTTTCGTGGGAGAAAACGTTAACGCATTTTGTATGGATTTTTTTTGCTTCACAGTCCTCTTAAACTAGTTCAGTGATTATCAGTGATCGGAATAGGTAGTGCCATTTCGGGTGAATGACCTTAAAAATTGTAGGCACATAACATGGATAAGACTTGGGATTCCGGGACTCGTAAAATTGTCTTAATACGAAAACGCCCAAATAAATGATTTTGGCATTGTAAGATTTTGTTTATTTAACCGGCAAAATCGTATACGGCCTCTCAAGAATGCCTTTTGAAAAACGTGTGAATACCAAAAGATAAGGTTTATGTCTTTAGTTCTTATTCTTTAAGTCTTTGTCTACACATCGCGCCATTGTAAGATCTGAGTGGAGCCAACTTGAACAAGTTAGTTAAGTAGTTAACTAAATTAGCACCGTTACTGCGTCGGTCTTTGTTAGTGTTATTGCCTGTTTGTACGAGCTTGGCATGACAGTTGTTGCCGCGCGTTGTTTAAACTTTGCGAGGTATTTGTGTTTGAGACGTAGGTAATAAAGATATAGTGGGTTACCCTTATCTGGGCCTCTATTCAGGTGCGTTAAAACGATATCGTGTTTGACTCGTTTAAGTATCGTTTATGTCACAGTCGCCATTATTGTAAATGACATAAGAGTTATCAGAACGTTGACAATACGGAAACAGGTCAAAACCGATATCGTTATAACGCAGTTGAATAGAGGCCCTGGTCAAAAACGATATCGTTATAACGCAGTTGAATAGAGGCCCTGGCTTAATATTTGTTTGAAAGACACTTCGCATAACATGTAGCAGACACACTTTTACGGCCGAACCCTAGCTTCTTCTTCTTTTTTAATTAATGGCGGTCCACACAGCGATTTCGCCAATGTCAAGTGAATAGAGTAAATCAGTAAACAGAATAAATCAAAAGTAAAAGCCGGGCATCTTTCAATCGGCCATCTTCCCTCCCCGAAGGTTACCGGAACCAACCCTATATTCAAAACGCGGATAGATAAGGCCTACTTCGGGTTGCAATTTGACATTTGCCCATTATGTGTCAGATTTTAATCCGAAGTAAGTAATCTGTCCACGGTTTGAATATAGGGTTCGGCCGTTAGTCGAATGAGAATTTTGCATAAAAAATATACGATTAAAGATACATTTAGCAGCGTATTAATTAGTAGTAGATTTTTTATTTTTATTTTATGTTAGTGAGAAGGCACACGAGCACTCAGGCCACCAGATGGTAAGTGGAATCTGAGACCCATACACATTTGAATTCTCAAGACTATGATCCTAAGAGCTCAAATGCGTTGTCAACCCTGAGGACTAAGATGGAATGCCTCTATGCTAGTAATTTCACCGGTTGTGTTATCCCCACACCGGAACAACAATGCGAACACTGTTGCTTGGCGGGTGGTTAATAGATAAGATGGTGGTAGCGATCCGGTTGGCCTATGACCTATCTCGCAAGTATTTAATACAAGGAATACAAAAATATAATATTATTAAGTAATGTATTTGAACTCCTCATCTAACCCAAGCTCTTTTTGAACCCTCGACTCGAAAAGACGGATTATAAGTTGGACTATGTGTGACTGTGTGTCTATGGCACCAGCTCAAACGGGTGAACTGATTTGGACGCGGCTTTTTTTTATATCAAAAAAGATGTTCTAGCGGTGATTCTTAGACATGTTTTATCAAAATCGGTTCAGCCGTTTTTGAGATATTAAAGTTTTAGCGGGTTGAAAGTTGAAAGCCCTCGATAAAACGTCGATCTCTACTTTCAGAGCGGATATCACTTAACGTCAACCGATTTTCATAAAACCTGACGCTGGTCGACTTGTCAGTGTGTCGTCAGATGGTGCAGCGCGTACGCAGCAATAGGGTTCTCTATCGCTTGACCGAATTTCATATGACATAATTTTATATGCCATAAAGATAATATAATGGTCACTGGCTATAATATTCATTTGCCATAAAGGCATTTTTTCTGAAACCGTGAAATGTTCAGAATTGTAATTGGGCTCTATACGATGGAACGTAAAAATTACCTGAAAGGTTTACGATTTCAGAAAAAAAATAACCGGTTTAATCCAAGAGTGGCAAGTCGACAAACCAAAAATTTTGTGCTGAATAAAAACGCTAAGCGGCGCTTGTGTGTCGTCAAACCGTTATCATGTACTTGCCGCAAACCTGTTCTGTTCTGTTTCGTTCGCATAAACCGGTTTAAGTAGCCGATTTTGGAGAAACCTTTGTATAAAGTTCTTTCTTTACGAATTAACCGGTATTGAGCTAAAAAAACCGGTTTAAACAGACTCACGTCACGCACCATAAACAAGCGCCGCTTAGTGTTTTTATACAGTGCAAAACTTTTCGACTCGACTCGCCGCTCGTGGATTAAACCGGTTAATTAAGGTTAACATTTAGTTCTCAAAACGTTTGCGTTCCCTGGAAAAGTTCGGAGTAAAAACGAAATAAACCGGTATTAACCGGTTCCGAGCCCTGCTATATAAATACATAAATAATAATAATAGTTATAAATTTAAATATAAATATTCCTCCAAAAACCGGTAAAAAATACCGGTTAATGTGAACGGAACCGAAATGAAAAGGTTTTGCGTCAGGTTGTAGTAGGTACCGGTACCGTAGTAACGGTTTGAAAATTTAACCGGTATCCGAGCTCTGCTCATTACGTCCCGCTACCGTCCCGCTGGCAGTCTGTTCGAGCCTTAAGAGATATCAACTCTTAAAGAAGGGGTTGGTTGGTTATCGAGGGTTTATATCTATTTAATAGTTCTATAATGATGCGTCACTATATTCTCGTATCGCCCACCATACTGCAAACAGGGAGGGTTTTGTTAGTGGTAATGTGAATCTACCTGCAAGGAAATAAAGTACAATTACCTTTGCTCTTAAATGCTATTTTCAAATTTGAAACAAATTAAATTGAACTTTATTGTCATTAAAATATAGTTTAAACTGAATTGCCTTGATTATGTAGTGGTCTAACAAAACACCTTACTTCCAAAACATCACATGGATATCCTGAACTCAACAGAATGCTTCCAAATTAAAAAAAGTGCCAAAATGACTTTAAACTTATCTGGCGCCACCACGGAACCGCCTCGCTCCACCGCCTACTACTATGCCGATATAGAACGACTTAAACGGAAGAACCAAAACGGAACCCCACACATACCTGATGAAGAGCGGAACCCTGACGAGCTCAGCGAATACGTCGAATCCAATGAGGTCGTCAATGAGAGTCCAAAAGTCGACGTGCCTCCCCTCCGCGATCGGCAGTACAGCCTCCCTGAATACACGACCCCGGAAGGATGCAGAATGCCTGAGGAAACCTATAGCACTGCGGGAACTTTCCCAATGCCAGAGCCTAAGGAGAAGGAACCGCTTCTGGCCGAGTTGGAGCTGGTCGGACGGTTGCCGCTGACCCAGTTGGATTCGGGATCTGGCGTCCGGAGAAGCAGGAGCTGGTACTTGTGCTGCCCTAATGTTGCTGATGAGGAAGTGTCCAGGGAGTCTTCCTGGAGGTATTCGAGCTTGCGGCCTGTGACGGCGCCGCCGATGGGCAGGAATGGGATGAGTTTTGTGGTAGGTTTCAAGGCCGAGCCACATTGGATGCGTGCGCGTCCCACTGCGTTGTATAGTATGAATCCTCATACAATATGTCACACCGCGCGTGACGTACGCGTGCACATGCGCGTGACTGTAAGAGAATTCATACTATATATCACGTGATTTTTTTGTTTATATTTCGCTAAGTCTGCCCTGCTAACACAAATCGCAGTATCTCAGACCAAACTTCTGTAGGAAATGCAAGCTTATTACTACAGGATAGGATTGAATTTGCATTGGTAAATGAATTTGAGATTTGCTTAGGAGGGCAGAAGTATCTAAACCCCGGCCGCTGCGGCGGTGGTTGCCGGGTTAGAGTAGTGTCACTCCATGTCTTCCCGTGGATGTCGTAAGAGGCGACTAAGGGAATAAGGGTTGTAGTTCTGTTAGGCGATGAGCTTGCAACCTGTGACTAAAAACTTCTTAGCTTGACAGGCCATGCTGCCTGATGGTACCGGTTTTTAATATACAATTTAATAAAACTAATTGCAAATGTCTCTAAATTAATAGTAAAATATAAATGTTATGCCGTTAAATGTACAGTCAAGGTTATAAATATGTATACACTTTAGTACCTTGTCTATTTAAAGTCATGTTTCAACTACCATATGAAATTGTCACAGCGATTAAAGTGACAAGGTACTAAAGTGTATACATATTTATGACCTTGACTGTACCTACCGTACGAGTATAAGTTATATACAGTGTGTAAATGGTATACGGGCGTTTATTAAAACTGGACATAGATTAAGACTCCACTTATCATTAACAGAAAGAATTATTTTGATTACGCTAACGTATACACCGTTATTAATTTTTAAACATACTATCGACCCGCAATGTACATCGAAGTCCATCCGTCAGGTGTTATTTTCGTTTATAATTCATTGCATTTTTCGTTATACATTGCGTGTTAAATTATTTTGTATGGTTATTTTTATTTTATTTAATTTTAACAAAAGCTGCCTAAATGTGCTCAGTAGGGGTTGTACTAACCACAGTTAAAAGGAACGCCCGTATACCATTTACACACTGTATACAGTAGAATTGTTTTTTTTTTATGTCAAGGAGAAGGCACACGAGTACTCAGGCCACCTGATGGTAAGTGGAATCTGAGACCCATAGACATTTGAATTCTCAAGACTATAATCCCAAGACCTCAAATGCGTTGCCAACCCCGAGGACTAAGATGGAATGCCTCTATGCTAGTAATTTCACCGGTTGTCTTATCCCCACACCGAAACACAACTATGCGAACACTGTTGCTTGGTGGTGGTTTGTAGTCAAATTATGAAAATTAGGAAATAAACCTTGGCTAGTCTGAAATGACGTAAGATAGTGGGTTCTATATTTTAAAACTAAACCCATAACTCTATTGGGAGATACGCCTGCGTGTAACCTTTCCGAGCATGTGTGATGAAAATCTCTTTGTGTGTGGTTTTCAGGTGACAACCCAAAGCAGCGGCCACCACGACGTGACGTCGCTCCGATGCGAGCGAGACGCGCTCGCGCGCGCGCTCTCCGCGGAGAGGGCGCGCGCGAGCGCCGCGGCGCGTGCGCACGACGCGCGGCTCGCGGAGCTGCACGGGGTCATCGCGGAGCTGGTGCGCCGGCGCGCCGCCGACAAGCAGCCCGGGGCCATCCCCGAGGAAGACGGTGAAGGTCAGTGCAATACAATACAAGTTGTCTTTCCTGTGGTCAATATTATAGTTTCTTTTTATGTTAAGGAGAAGGCACACGAGCACTCAGGCCACCTGATGGTAAGTGGAATCTGAGACCCATAGACAGTTGAATTCTCAAGACTAATCCTAAGACCTCAAATGCGTTGCCAACCCTGAGGACTAAGATGGAATGCCTCTATGCTAGTAATTTCACCGGTTGTGTGATCCCCACACCGGAACAACAATGCGAACACTATTGTTTGGCGGCCGGTTAATGGATAAGATGGCGGTAGCGATCCGGACGGACCCTGCACAGGGTCCTACCACCACTAAACCACCACCAGTCTAGAGACTGGTTGGGAGTCTGGGTCGTGAAGCATGGTACGCCGTGAGCGTGATAGATTTCCATCTGGCCTCGGCTCCACGTGTTTTGCGGAACGTCGTTAGGTGTCTGTGTTATGATAATTTGTAACCAATTGGAATGGCTTTTGGTTCTCCTTGCCCAACTATCCTCGCTTACACTCAAGTTTGTCCATCATGACGCCCGTGATAGTCGTGGGGGAGCGTTGACAAGTTCATACATACATACATAACATCACGCCTTCTTTCCCTGAGTGGGGTAGGCAGGGCTACAGAAATACCAACTACTCTAAAAATACTTGTTTATTATTCTGTAAGGGATTAAGGGCGTGTAGTACTGTTAGGCGATGGGCTTGCAACCTGTCACTAATACACTAGTAAACATCTTGGCCTGATCGTGCAAAATGTGGTTACAGAAGTCTTTTTAGAGTTGTTGGTATTTTTGTAGCTCTGCCTACGCCACTCTGGGAAGGAAGGGGTGATGCTATGTATGTGTATGTGTATGTATTTTGTAACCACATTTTGCACAAGTAGGCTGAGATGTTTAGTAGTGTATTAGTGACAGGTTGCAAGGCTCATCGCCTAACAACACACAGCCTTTGTTCGGCCCTATCCTAAAAGCCTTTATTCCTTTACAACTTTGTTTAAACTAACAAAATAAATACTCACATAGGTAGTCTATGAGCTTGAACTGAAATTCACAAGTGGAATTCTACAATCAGAAAGTGGTATGTGGTTTTTTTTGGTTACAGATGAATGTGAATCGACGACTCAACCGGCTTTTGATATGGACAATGATGCTGATAGGTCCAGAACAGATCAGGTGTGTAGACTAGACACTATGTAGAAGACTGGAACTTCCTCCTTTTTTTAGAATAATTACAGAAGCACCAGTCCTTGCAAACGTGACGTGAACAGACCAAACCCCACGAATAGCACCCGTTCGCGAGTATGACGCGTATCTCGCCCATCACTTCCCTCAACCATGTGGTGACCCGATCAAATATGCTGTCCTAAGCAAAGACCTTTGAGCGAGCATGACATGCTCATGGTGCCGGACAACAAAAGTTGTATTGTGTGAAACTGCTGTGCTGTGCAAGAATGCTTTAAACTTTTAATAGTAGTTTATGCAACTGATGCATAATGAGAGGCCTTAAAATACGAGTTTCATAATGTAACCACACGAGTGTTTTAAGGCCTCATTATATACAGGCACACTACTTTATCTAAACACATACAGTTTTTTTTTTTTTTTGCATTTGCTCTCTTTTACCTTCTCGTGTGGACACAAAGTGACACTAGAAATGATGACATGGGTTGTCAAGCTGTAGGTATGCGATACACTGTATTGATATTAGAAATTTCATGTACAGCTTATCAGACAACAAGCCCCTCTCCTACTGATATTCTAAATTTGAAATTTCATTTATTAACTTACTTAACAACACTCCCCTCTCCTCGCACCCCTGCATTAGAGGGTACATGAATATCGTTAAGTTTGTGGAATCATTGAATCGGCAATATCTCTACTATTTTTTAAGCTAGAGTAAAAATAACACAACATGTGTTATTGATTAACAATAAAGAAGCAAATAATAAAATTTGTGTACCTTTAAAAAAGTTACCCTGTATAATAGTATATAGTCCTCTTACCTCCTGCAGCCCGGTTTCGAAGAGGGTACTTCCGAGGAAGACCCAGTGTCCTAACAAATTAATAAACTCCTGAACGCCCAGACACAAAAAAAAACGTGTAACCGCAACAGATGTAGGTGTCATATTTTAGGGGTCTAAAGTACCCCTAAAATATGACACCTACATCTGTTGTATGAGCACAGTGGGTTTTCACCCCAAGTCGCTATTTTATTACTTGGGTTCTAACTGCAAAGTGATATTGTTTTAGCATTAGTACTTTGAACCTCAGGAGGTTAAGAAGGGTTTTCGATCCCCCGTCAAGAGTTTTTATTCAATTACAGACAAAACAATGAAGTCACTATTCTCATGTCACTGAAGATCATATGTCGTGCGGTTTATATTAGAAAAACATACTAAATTGACGTTTCTTATGGATAACTGTTTTTATATCTATGGATACCTACTACAATAGAAACCCTTTTTTGACAGCTGTTCCGAATTTAAACTATACTTTAATTGTTTCTTGTAGTTATTCAGTTTGAGTTCTAAACTCTTTTAAAACTATTTTAAGAAAGTACCTCTTAGAACACCAAATACTTTTACCGACTGGTGGTGGCCGAGTTGTTCCAACTTATTTGCGATAGTGAATTTTTATACACTAATATTAAGTATATCACATACATATCAATTTGTTATTTATAATTTATAATGTAGAAATATGTACATATTTATTTGTTTTCTTGCACATTACACATTTTTAAAGACAATGTAATACATTACATTATATACGCTATAGAATCAGAATCAGAATAATCTTTATTCAAGTAGGTTTACAAATAATAAACTCTTTTGAAACGTCATAGTAGCGACTTAGCCTAAATTGACTGCAGGTTCAAATCGCGACCGATCAGAGAAGAACCTGTTAGAAACTCTGTCGGATGTCTTTTTTTTCGGGTATATTTATGTATACACATTTTCCCCTCGTCACGCGTTCGCGTGCAGCTGCGAAGTAGGTGGAAACCAGGTTTCAGCTGAAAACCAGCGCTGTGGCTCCTGCTGCAGCACATTCTGAGCTGAGTCCTATTTGACTTCACACTACAGTGCAACTTTTTCTAAATTAAATTCACACTAATCTGATCATGTTTTTACTATATGTTCGTTATATTGCAGTGTGTTTTTGTCAAATAAATGCTATGAATTTGAATTTAAACGAATTAGTTTACACTGCCTGCCATAAATTTATTTCCTAAGATATTTCTCTTACAAGGTTGTCTGGAAGAGATCGCTATTTAGCGGTAAGACCGCCTGTTGTATATCTATGATTTAAATGTACTGTTCCGTGTTCTGTTTTAATTTTTTGGAGTTCAATAAAGAGTATTTGTATTGTATTGTATTGTAACCTAACAAAAATCGATACGGCACCAACACTACAGAACAGATTTTACCTACTACCACAGACAAGAAAGTTCTCATAGCACAATTGGTTGTAATAACGCTGGTCATATCCTAAGCTTTCTGAACGCATTTTAGAGCACTAATTATATGTGCGTAGATAAAAGATCTTTAAATATACGGTGAGCTCCTGGTCCGCACGGTTCTAAAGTTGTATTTAATTATTGATAATAAGGTTTTTCTTATAGAATGACAGTTCATCCATCATCAGTCCAGCTGAGCTCCCAACTCCTCAGGAGCCGAAGGTGGATCCGGAGCAAGCCGACAACTTCAAACACGAGGTGCAAGTCAGGTAACTATAATATATTGCTTTAAACTTACATACATAACATCACGCCTTCATTCCCAGAGTGGGGTAGGCAGAGCTACAGAACCGTTACCACATTTTGGACCAGTAGGCTAAGATGTTTACCAGTGTATTAGTGACAGGTTGCAAGCCCATCGCCTAACAGTACTACAAGCCCTTATTCCCTTAGTCGCCTCTAACGACATCCACGGGGAGACATGGAGTGGCACTATTCTAACCCGGCAACCACACGGGTATGGTATGGCATATTCATGCCAAATTACAGCTTTCTAGTACTAACAGTCTCTGCGCTAGGCTACGGACGGACGGACGGACGGACGGACATGGCGAAACTATAAGGGTTCCTAGTTTGACTACGGAACCCTAAAAACAAAGTCGCGGGCAAACCCACTCCTATCCGCTGCGATATATTTTTTAAAGTGCTGTCAAATGCATACGAAACATAAAGGACCAAGAGAAAAATCTCTTAAGGTAACCGTTCTCATTTTTAGCACAGTGTATTTTTTTATTTATTTTCTTTTTTTCTATGGTTAGAGAATCATTAACAGGTTCCCTGTCCCATGACGCACATGTGCCTCATGTGTGGTTTTACTCTTAGCGCAAAGCCTATTCTTATAGGGCAAAGAGCGCGCTGCAGGGAGGTCGTCGCGAGTTTTGAAGAATTCTGGGTATTTTCTCACAAATTTACACAATTCAAGGATGTGACTCGTATATGCCTTAGCAGAAACGGGGGGGGGGTTACCTGACTCGTACCGTAACGTACTTTCCGTGCTTAGACAATAATGTACTATTTCCGAATTCCTTAATGTTCTTTTATCACGTTATTTATACGTGTAACAAACTCCTCGCGCAGGATAGAGAAGCCGCAGGAGATCAGCTCGAGCGAGACGCACCCCGTGGACTGCGACACGAGCCTGGATCTGTCTGGACGGGGCTCCGAGGCCTGTCTCAGTACTGCCAGGTATTACTAATATATATGAAAATCACGAATTGAGAACCTCCTTTCAAGTCGGTTAAAATACATGGTGAACTACCATTTATTTAAATGAAAAAAACCGGGCAAGAGCATGTTGGACCAGGCTCAGTATAGGGTTCCGAAGCCGTTAAGTGCTACAAACATAAAAAGCAACAAGTAATAACTAATTTTCTATTTAAAGTCAATTGGTGTCGTCTTAGATGATTTTAGTAGGTATAAACACTTTAATTGCCTGTATCTCAAGAACCAATGATGTCTACTTAGTCGTGATAGATTTCTTTAAAAAATCGTTGTTATGCTCTTTCATTTAAGATTTTTTTCTAATTTTTAGTATTTGTAGTTTTGGCCTGTAAGGGGGGGGGGGGGACACTTGAGTCTAACAAAAATTAGCGCTTTAAAGTTTAATATTTCATAAACGGATTACTTATTCGAAAAACTGTTTCCACAAACCTGTAATATTTTGAAAGACCTATCGAACGACACCCTACACAATAGGGTAAACGAGAAAAAAAATACTTCCTCATTTTACAAGTACCCTAAATTTTTTTTTTTTTACATAAAATATTATTGTACCACTTTGTTGGCGTGACTAATATGCATGTTCATGCCAAATTACAGATTTCTAGTAGGTAGGTAGTAAGTCTCTGCGCTAGGCTGCGGACGGACGGACGGACATGGCGAAACTATAAGGGTTCTTAGTTTGACTACGGATCCCTAAAAAGCATACAACATAATAAAATAACACATTACATCAGCAACAGAATTCGTCAAGTCGTTTCACATAGGAATGATCATCGGCAATATGCTTCGTCAAATTATCTTAACGCTAATAAAGCAAAATTTGTCAACACAGACTTGTCCTAATTAACCCCAACCCTGCCTCGTGGATGGCCCAAACGTTCTCATTACACCGGCTGCATTGAATCGACGGCCTTTCCCCAAAAAGCTCCTTGGCTTCTGAACCCCAAGGTCCTGATGGACGCATAATGTCCTAAATCTGGAAAATGTCTAAAACGCAGAATGACGTAAACGCAGTATGTCCTAAACGCGTAATGTCTGTTTTGCGTCTAGGACATTTTGAGTCTAGGGCGTTTTGCGTCCATAAAATAGGTCATTATGCGTCAAGAGGGTCTCCACCGCGACCGGAATAAAATCGTACCACAAATATAAGTTACAACGATGTACCTGCACAGAAAGCATTTTGTTAGAAGGCGCGAAAAAGTTTTTGCCAATTATAAGGCAGTACGTTTGCGCGGGTAAAACTTCGACGGCTATTGGTCAAATATTCGGCAGCCATTGCAGCGACGCCGTCGACCGCCATTTTATTTAGCGTCGCGTCAGTTGTCATTCGTACACAAACTGAGACGCACGAGCGCTTAGCGCTAAGCGCTAATCGCTAATCGCTAATCGCTAATCGCCATGAGCCAGAAAGCCCGAGTTTAACTGTCATTTCATATTCTATCTTACGCGCCACACGACAAGGTTTGTATTGAATTGATTTTTACGTTCGTTTAACTTCGGCATTAGTGAGCACCTTTCTGCGTGGACGAAGATTGTGGTCTTACTGTACATCGGTTCCAAGGCAGAGCATTTCGAGTGCTTCATCTTTGCGGCGGACCCAGCCGCCCTGGTGAACTGTTGTCTGTATGTTTCAGGTGTTGCCAGAACACGCGCCACGGCCACAGCGCGGGCAGCTGCGAGAGGGACCACGGCTCCTCGGAGGGTGCCAGGGTCTTCACAGCGTCACCAGGTATTTATTTAGACTGCTGAAAAGATAGTCAGCCAGTAGCTGACTTTAGTATCAACACTTTTGACAGATCAGTTAACATCGGTGACTCGTGGCATTGAGGTGATGCCTCATGACCTTCGGGGAGGGAAGTTGGCCGATTGAAAGATGTCAGGCTTTTACTTTTCATTTATTATCCTTACTGATTTACTCTATTCACTTGACATTGGCGAAATCATTGCCATTAATATAAAAGAAGAAGAAGTAGCATTTGATGTAAGTATCTCTAGGCTTGTACTATGGGTAGTACAAGCCTAGACCTTAGTTTGGGACTAGGTCAATTTGTGTGAGATTGTCCCATGATATTTATATTATTTATTTATTTTAATGTATGAAGTTTGTTGAGATTAATGAGTGTCTCCAAATGTGTGGGTCCAGGTCGCTGCGAGTCCCGGCACGCCAAGGTGGCGTCGCGGGTGCGCCTGCGTCGGACGGACGACGCCGACCCTAACAACCACAGCAGCACCGACGAGGTCAGCGACACACACACACACACACACACACATTGACCTTAATAGTACAATTTTTAAAACTGGGAAAATCAACAGTGTTCGCATAGCTGTGTTCCGGTGTGGGGATAAGACAACCGGTGAAATTACTAGCATAGAGGCATTCCATCTTAGTCCTCAGGGTTGGCAACGCATTTGAGGTCTTAGGATTACAGTCTTGATAATTCAAATGTCTATGGGTCTCAGATTCCACTTACCATCAGGTGGGCTGAGTGCTCGTGTGCCTTCTCCTTAAAAAAGTATGGGTTAAACCGAAACGAGGATCCCCCTCTGTTCCGCAATCGACGGCCTTCCCGAAAAAGCTCCTTGGCTTCTGAACCTCAAGGTCCTGATGGACGCATAATGCCCTAAATCTGGAAAATGTCTAAAACGCAGAATGACGTAAACGCAGCATGTCCTAAATGCATAATGTCTGTTCTGCGTCTAGGACGTTTTGCGTCTAGGGCGTACATACAGGTGTCTTAGCAAACATTAGGTCTTGTTTTGTTAAATTATTTTTGCCGTACTAATTTTTTTGGTCAAGAGTGAGTTGTCCGTAATGATGAAATGAAAGTTCGTAAAATTTTAAATAATGTGGCGTGTAAAAGCTCTTTACTCATTATCAGTGTATTTATTTTCTAAGTAAATCATTATTATTTTATTTGAGCGATGGGCTTGCAACCTGTCACTAATACACTAGTAATTTTCTTGGCCCTGATTGTGCAAAATGTGGTACTGAATGAACAAGAGTTTTTAGAGTTGTTGGTATTTCTGTAGCTGCCTACCCCACTCTGTGAATGAAGGCGAGATGTATGTATGTATAATGAACATAAGAAAAAAAAATGCTCTTGAGAGAACCTCTTTACGCATAATTTTTCTGAACAGCGTTTATTACTGATGTCAAAGGCAGATCTAAAAGTATAAGACACAATTAGTATGTTAAATAGCATATTCGCAAAACATGATATTCGCAAAAGACGATATTCGCAAAACATGATATTCGCGAAACATAATTATTAACAAGATATCATTTAGAAAGTGTCGACGGAGCTCCGCTACTGCGGAGCTCCTATTTCTGGGTGGTTTGGCCCTCCGGGCCTACTGTAAGACTAACGTAACCTAAATCTACCTACGATTCTATAACCTAATATTTCCACTATTTGCAAATATCATGTTTTGCGAATATCGTGTTTTGCGAATATCGTGTTTTGCGAATATCATGTTTTGCGAAATTGCGAATATCGAGTTTTGCGAATATGATAATCTGCGAAGCATGGATAAGACATTGGTAATGTATGTACATAGACATTATTCAAATGTGCATTCAGATTTTCAATTCTTTTTTTTAGGCTTGGTGCGCCGAGGCAGCTGAGCGGCTGGCGTTGGACGTTTGCGCCCAGGCCGACCTCAGGGAGGCGCTGGTCGCCGCCAGCAACGACGGTCAGTCCACTCCACTTGATATACAGACCTTTCCACTTAACCATTCAAGAGAGTTAAACTCCTCGTGCGTTCTGTTAGCCTAGTACATTTATAGAAATTGTGGCTTTTTTTACAAGCTTTATATTCAGTGCAATGTATGTTAAGGTGGGTACGAATTAGAGCAGCCTCGGGTTGAGGCACGCACGGCTCACCTATTTTGCTCAAATTCGTACGCGCTCACGCGCTGTGCGCGAGCAGCTTGTGAGCGGCGCGCGGCGAACCGCCGAGAGTCGCTCTCTTGACCGTGCTCAAAGGCGCCTCAGTGTGCGTGTATCCGAGTGTGCCGCGGCTGTCATCGTGTCCGACACCATTTTGATATGTCGGCTCGCGTCGAGCACGCAGCCTCACCCGCGCATGTTTATGTGCAACAATTTTGCTCGCGAGCAGCTCGCCGCGCGGGGCGAGCATGCCTCAGGCTGAGCCGCTCAGTATCGTACCCAGCTTAATACCCTTCTTTTTATGTCGGGGGTTTCAAATAGATGCGGGCAAACAAGTTGTAGAACTATGCCAAATTTGTAATTGATAGCTTCTGTAGTTGCGGAGAAAGTGATGTAAGCCTGTGACATACAGACAAACAAACATCGAGGTCTCACTATAAGCGTTTACTTAACTATTCTGCCACGGAAATCTAAAAGGGACAATAATCAAGGCCTGTTGAGTTAGTCTTAATCCAAGTAACAATAGAGGGCCTAATATTCAACCTTGTGGAACTCCATAATAACTTTACATCGCAAAAAGGTTTTTCGTTATAAATAAAAAAAAAACAATCCGGTACATTGTCCTTTTTTAACGACTTTTACAATGACAACATTATAGCATCGAGCTGGCATGACGATGTAGGCGGAAGGTGGCCATGGGAACTATTCAAAGGCTTATCGTAGGCCCGTCGAGCTTGGACTCATTTCACTCGTCTTTTCATAAAGAGTTTATCATCAATGTTAGAAATAAAGTTGTCAACAGAATGTGTTACAAGAATATACTAGCATATGCCCTCGACTCCATCCGCGTAGAAGTCGTTTATCGCTGTTCCCTCGAAACCTGCCAACTTTTTCGGGATAAAAAGTAGCTTGTGTCCTATTTCAGAACCTAACCTATTTGTGTGCAAGTGTGGTTGAAGCGTGATTTCGTACCAAACATGCAAATGTTCTCATTTATAATATTAAGTATTAGTAAGATTTTTATATATTACAACCTCTTTTAACCACGCGGTCAAGAGCGGATTACGGTTAAGTATCAACTAAAGCTGTACGCGGTAGCGGGAAGACATACCAATAGGAGAGCTGCGCTGAGTGGAGCTAAGAAAATTGAGTAATGCTATTGGTGGATTTTTTCCTTGAGCACCGCCCCGCTACGTTTTTATGTATATAGTTTACTACCCGCGATTTGCGATAAGGTAATTGTTTGTTGTAGGCACTGCGTTGTCGGCCTCGGTGGCGGCGTGGCGTGCTCGCTGCGCTCGTCTTGAGGCGGACTGCCGCGTGCTGCAGTGCGCGCTCGCCCGAGCCGCTGACACCGCCCATAGGTAAAATTAATATTACGAGGGTGGTATGATAAGTAATGAACCTTGAAGCTACGCAGTTTAGCTGAATATTAAAAATGTCATTGCCTACATCCACCATCCTGGACGCGGGAAAATTGACAGTTTCAAATGATTCCGTCAATTACTTCATGACTTATAGTTTTTTAAACAGAACGAGTGGCATTGTTTGTGTAAAATGGAAAAAGAACAATATCGATCAGTGATTCGCTTTCTGTTTTTGAAGGGGAAAACGCGTGATGAAATTAAAACTGAGTTAGATACCGTATATGGCGATGCTTCACCTTCTATTGCCACAGTAAAGCGGTGGTATAACGAGTTCAGAAATGGAAGAATATCTGTGTTTGATGAGGCCCGCCCAGGACGTCCGAATGAGGTTACCACGGAGGAAAACATCAACAAAGTCCGTGATATGTTGATGAACGATCGTAGACTGAAGTTGAGGGAGGTAGCTGAGGTATGTGGCTTGTCACTGGAGCGTGTACAAAATATCGTTCATAAACATTTGGGAATGAGGAAGTTATCGGCCCGATGGGTACCGCGTTTGCTAACAGAAGAAAATAAGCAGAATCGTGTAGCCACTTCCAAAGAGTGTTTGACACTATTAAAACATAATCCGAAAGACTTTTTTATGCGTTATGTTACCGTGGACGAAACGTGGAGCCACCACTATACTCCCGAAACAAAACAACAGTCCAAGCAGTGGACCTGCCCCGGCGAAAATGCTACAAAAAAAACAAAAACGGTTCCGTCGGCCGGGAAGGTTATGGCGACCGTTTTTTGGGATTCCCAAGGAGTTATCCACATTGACTATTTAGCGAAGGGAAGAACGATCACGGGGCAATATTACTCTGATTTTATTGTCTCGATTTGATGAAAAATTAAAGAAAAAACGGCCCCGTTTAGCCCGCAAAAAAGTGTTATTTCACCAGGATAATGCTCCGGCCCATTCATCTCACATCGTCAAGGCCAAACTGGATCAATTGGGCTACAAAATACTGCCGCACGCTCCTTATTCGCCAGATTTAGCCCCGTGCGATTTCTTCTTGTTCCCAAACATGAAATCTTGGCTCGGAGGCAAACGCTTCATGTCAAATGAAGAGGTCATAGAGGCCACAGAGGAGTATTTTGCAGTGTTTCCGAAGACATATTTTTTGGAGGGCTTAAAGAAGTTGGAGACGCGTTGGGATAAGTGCATACTTTTGAAAGGGGACTACGTAAAAAAATAAAAACAAAAAAAACAATATTTGAAAAAAAAATCTTGTGTAGGCTCACTACTTATCATACCACCCTCGTAATATACGGTGTGTCCCTGGAATAGGGATGAAACCAGATGTTAATTTCACCGACAAACAAATAAAAGTGGTGGTAGTGGACGGTCATGACACTTATGACACTAATGGCAAAGTTAGAAGGGTTTCTTTTTAACTACGGAACTCTAACAAAAATGGATTTAATACTGTAACTACGATACAACTTTTGTGTACATATTAAAATAGTAATCACAATTAATATTGTTACTCTGTCAATTCGTGCAGTCTCTGTCAGATACTCGTAGATAGGTTCCAAGTCCGCAAGTTTTCCTCCCGCTGTTTGTTAGCGATGTTTGTGTGTTGTCAGGGTGTCCCGCGCATGCGCCGCGCAGGAGTCCTCGTCGGTGTGCGTGTGCCTCGCGCTGCGCGCCGCCGACCGCGCGCTCGAGGCCTACGACGTGCTGCTCGCGCTCGCGGAGACCGCGCACGGACCCGACCACGAGGTACGTGTCACTGTTGTCAGGTGTACAGTTAAGAGTGTTGCTGTTTGTATAACACTAGGTCAATTCGTGTGAGATTTTCTCCTGATCTATTTATTTTATTTTAATTGTTTCAGCGCAAAGCGGCCGAGCTGGTAGCGAAGCAGTTGTTATCACGGTTGGACTCTGAAGACACCGCCACCATCGGGGAGCCGTTACTGTCTCCAGGACCTTGGCTTCAGCATGACTCTCAGTGAGTACATATACAGACAAAAAGGGTAACTCATCATCACTACATCGAATGTACCATTTCTTCGAACTTCATAGTCATATTATCGCCCTATTTCTGTGCTCCCAATTCTGTCAAAAATCATGGAAAAATTAGTTAAAAATCGTTTTGAAAAATACTTGCAATCAATTAACTTTCTTTACAATAAACAATATGGTTTCCGACCACAATCTAATACACTAACTGCAACAGTAGACTTAGTCACTAAAATCAAAGTAGCCATTGATCAAAAGAAAGTAGTTCTTGGAGTTTTTATCGACTTAAAAAAGGCCTTTGATACCGTCAGTCACCAAATACTCTTAAATAAATTGAAATACATGGGTATCACTGGATCCGCGTTTAAGATGTTTGAGTCTTACCTTTCCAACAGAAAGCAAATAGTTAAACTAGGTGAACAGAAAAGCAAGCCACTCACGGTCACATGCGGAGTACCACAAGGCTCGATACTAGGCCCATTGCTTTTCCTTGTTTACATTAATAACATTCAGGAGATCGGGCTAAAGGGGGACCCAACTCTGTATGCTGATGATACAAGCCTGTTTTACTTTGGTAATTCAATTCAGGACCTTATATGTGAAGCTCAAACAGACTTAAACATACTAAGCAAATGGTTTCAGAGCAATCTTCTTACTATAAATGTGACAAAAACTAATTATATAATATTTGCACCTAAAAATAAAAAACTTCATATAATAGATTCTTTAAAAATAAACAATCAATATATTAACAGAGTAGATCACGAAAAATACCTTGGACTGGTACTGGACAAACAATTAACATGGAAAACCCACATTGACAAAATTAAACATAAAATAACTTCTCTTACTGGCGCTTTACGAGGTATATCCCGTTGTCTTCCTGTGACAGTTCGTCATACTATTTACAACACTCTTGTAAAGCCCCATATCGACTACCTTATCGAAATATGGGGCTCTACTGCTGCTATACACTTAAAAGCTATTCAAAGAGCACAAAACAAACTAATAAAAGTTCTGTTTAATTATGATTACTTTACACCTTCTACAACTTTATACAAAAATACAAAAATAATGAATATCAATCAATGCTATAAATACAATACCTGCATACTAATACGTAAAATTCTACAAAAAGACCTCCATATTCAGTTATCATTTAAAAAGAAACAAGACGTACAAAAAATAAAATTGAGAAATTGTAACAGTCTAGTACTTCGTACTCCGCGTACTAATTACGGAAAAAAAACTGTTCTCTATGAAGGTGCAAACTTATATAATAAGCTTCCTGTAAGCATAAAAGATGCTAAGACCATGCTAAATTTCAAAAGATTACTTAAATTCTATGTAACTGACCAAGCGCGCTCTGATATCCGCAACGCGCTCTAAGCCACATCCATTTAACCTTAATCTGTGTCCACCGTTATCGCTGCAACTATGCGGGCGCTGACGCTCAACTTTGTCTATCCACTAATTTAAGTCTACCCACCTACCACGTAAAAACATACTCATACATATTGTCTTATTAGTAAATTAAAATTAAAAATCTTATATGTATGTTAACATTATGTAATTAATTTTAAGTTTCGTACTACCTAACTATTATTATTTTGTGTGAATGTAAATACGCACGCTTAAACACGCTCACCTAACTATTGTAAACTTACTCTTAATTCTCATGTAAGTGAATTGTAAATATTCTTATGAGAAATAAAATTCTTTAAACCTATATTAATATTATTCCGTGCATCATTTCATTCATTTCATCGAATGCTATTTACTGCTGAAATCATAACGTTTTCAGGGTATCTTAAACATTAATTACGTAGGTTAGGTTAGGTTAGATGTTTAAGATACCCTGAAAGCATTATGGCGTCAGTAGAAAATAGCGTTCGATGAAAAGTGTTTCGATAAATGCTCAGTGTAGGGTTCCGAAGCCGTTAAGTACTACAAACAAAAACAAGCAATAAAAACACTTTAATGGCCTTTATCTCAAGAACCAATGATGTCTACTTAGTCGTGTTAGTTTACCTTTTAAATTCGTTATATACGCTTTCATGGAACATATTTTTCTGATTTTTAGTATGTGTAGTTATGACTGAGGGGACACAAGTGGTGAGGATTTCTATAAACAAAATTGCACCTACATCATCTGAAAATAAGTACTGCGTCATTTTAGACATATTGCAAGCATGATTCGTCTAGCGATTTAGTGATACAAAAATTCTCACAATAAGAAGTAAGAGGGAATAACGATGTTCGAAAACCCCCGACGAAGTCGCGGGCAGAAGCTTTTTATTAAATAGGAAACATACCCAACCACAAATAATAATGTGTGATCTTATTTCCAGAGCCCCAGCAGAAAGCGCGTGGACGCCTGAGTGCGAGACTCGGCTGCGCGCGCACGCCGCGCGACTCAAGAGCGATACTGTGACGCTGAGGAACGCGGCGCAGGCGCCGGCCATGTTCACCTACCAAGGTTCAACCCATTCTGTATTCCTAGTAATTTTTCAATAGGTGTTTTACTAAGGAGTTCCTCAGGGTTCTGTCCTAGGCCCTTGCATCTTTCTGGTGTTCATAACTTGCCATCCAAGGTAGTCAATAGGTTCGATTCCTTAATTTTTTAATGGCATGGTGAAGGCAAGGGTGGGCTCTGAGACCCATAGACCATTGCAATCAGAAATCTGCAGATACGTTGTTAAACCTAGATGGGTGCCTCTATGCTTGTAATTTCACCCATACCGGAACAAAATAATGATAAGACTGCTGCTTGGCGGTTTAAAGTGTTGGACTTCGTCTGCGTAGAACTCGGTTCAGCGTAGGTGGCGCGGCTCGAGAGTTGTTCTGTGACGCTTTGGAACGCGGCGCAGGCGCCGGCCATGTTCGCTTACCAAGGTGCGATACCTTATGTATTTCCAGTCATTTTGTAACAGGTTTTTACTTAGGAGTTCCTCAGGGTTCTATCATAGGCCCTTGTATCTATTTAGTATATATGTATAACTTGCCATCCATAAGTATTTTTATGAAAAATGGGAGGCTGCCGAGTGAGCGGGTCGCCTGGTGGTAATTGATCACCGCGCCCCATTAACACCCGCAACACCAGAGGAATCGCAAGTGCACTGCCTGCCTTTGAGAAAAGAGTCGGCTCGTTTTTTGAAGGTGCCCAAGTCGTAATGGTTCGGAAACAGACGCCGAGAGCTGATTCCACATAGATTAGGTGTGTGGCCAAAAAGCTCGCGAGAAACTCACGGTGGTGCATTTACAACTATCAAGATGGTGTTGAAAAGGAAATTCATTGGCTATTTCCTGGTTATTTTTTACCTCTTGAGCACACATTACTTTCTTATATTATATTATTTGACGACACGCTAGCATCCCGGTAAGGGCAGATATTTGTGTGATGAGCACGAGTATTTGTTCCTGAGTCTTGGATGTTCTCTATGTGTTTAAGTATATATTTCTCTACATAAGTATGTTTATCGTTGTCTAGTACCCATAGTACAAGCCTAGAGCTTAGTTTGGGACTAGGTCAATTTGTGTGAGATTGTCCTGTGATATTTTTATTATTATTATTATTTATTATTATATGTATGTTAATACTTTGTCGGAGTACAAAGTGGTCTCCTCTTGGAAAGCGCTGGTCTATTTCTGTGCCTACTTACTAAATAAGAGTTAGTTTGACACCGTGTTATTTTGAAATTGTCTTCTCATCCGTGCATATTATCTTTACTTATATTAGTTTTTGTTTGTCATTTCAGAAGCGGATGAAGATGACTTGTCTAAATCAATGGGCAATGAGTGCATGGCTGAAATGGAGGCCGCCGTCATGATGCAGGTCAATATAGCGTTCACTGCGTGAAATTGGCATCATGAACCAATTTTGAACCTTAAACTGGCGTTGTGGTTGCTTCTTGTAAATGTTTTATTTTACAAGCTTTTCATTCACTTTCGGGTGTCCCAAAATTTACGCTCGAAAAAAAATTTGACACCCTTTATGTATGTTCGGGTTATTTTTTTGACCTAAAACTGGTGTTTAATGTGATTGCTACTTGAAATTAAAAATATTTAATTTTTACCTATAATTTAGCCTATCTATATTTATTTATCAAACAACAAAAAATTTGTAAATTACTGATATGAATTACAAAATGTATACAGGTGAGCTTGTAAGTTCTCTTCCAGCTTACAATTTAGTAAAGTTTTTTTTTTACAGGAGATCCTGGCGGCGCGCGAAGTGAAGGCGGCGGCGCGCGCTGCCGAGGCCGCCGCCGGCGCCGTGCCGCACGACAAGGAGCACAAAGACCTGAAAGACAAGGAACACAGAGACCACAAGGAGCATAAGGTCAGTGAGCTACAGGTCGAAAACTTTATTTTTATTTTTTTTTATGTAAAGGAGAAGGCCCACGAGCACTCAGGCCACCTGATGGTAAGTGGAATCTGAGACCCATAGACATTTGAATTCTCAAGACTATAATCCTAAGACCTCAAATGCGTTGCCAACCCTGAGGACTAAAGATCCCATTTAGGGATAAGTTCGCCTTTGTACATTAATTTTGTATTATAATTGTAATATTTATATTTTTGTGCAATAAAGAGTTTACATACATACATACATACTTACTACAACTACAACTTTTAAAAAGATTGTAATTTGTTATTTGGGATTTTTTCGAACAAACTAAATAGCATTTTCAATGTACTCCATCCAATAGTCTAGTTGACATCTACAGTTACTGTCAGCCCACAAACTTCGTAGTTTTCGCAATACATTGCTTGCTTGGAAAATCTAAATTCGTTAATATTTAGAAAGCAATAAGTTATTTTCAAAAGTTGTAGAATAAATGTCGTTACGTTTGTGGTGTGGAAACGATCGCTAAATTTATTGCTTCTATTACAGGCCACACCCGGTAGTCTTAAGAATTCAAATTTCTATGGGTCTCAGATTCTACTTACCATCAGGTAGCCTGAGTGCTCGTGTGCCTTCTCCATAAAAAAAAAAAGTAAGAATTAAGGGCATAAAACAAACCATTTTATCCGAGACTTATGTTAATGGGTTGTAAGACCGAGTTATACACTCTGCTTTTCAGTTTTTTTACGAGGAAAAAAACAGTGATAATTTAAAAACCTTTATCTTGGATTCAGGTGGCAATTTCAGTTCAATAAGTTCTTTTTCATTTTGAACCATTAACCTTTCCCGCCATTGTTTTTTTTTTTTAATTTGCTGCATGATCTTGGGTCGCACGCAATTTGCCAGTTTTGCGAAGAAAACAACTAATTAATAGTCCAAAACGAGACAAAAATGTCTTTCCCGCCACTGTATAATTCTTTTTAACTTTTTATTTTTATTTTTGGCATTCAAGTTTTAACTTAGGTCGAACGCAATACTGCCAAGTCGTACGTTGATTTTGTATTTAATTGTGAATAATGCTTGTTTTTAATAGTTTAAAATGAAATTTTTGTATGGTTCAACATTTAAGTAAATGTATTAAAATAACAAGTTTATTTAGTGCAGTCACCTTGTCTGTGTGGCTGTAGGGCTTAATTGTCTTAGTCTAGATGACGACAACACTTCATGCGCTATTCTATGCAGCCTATACCCAGCGTAAAGAAGCACTTTACGAGCATGAGAATTGAAAATTACTTTAAAGAAACGTGTGCCATGTGTGCTGAATGGTTTGCCCAAGGATATCCGGCGAGAGACAAATATTCGTAGATTTAAGAGGCTAGGTTAGGTTAGGTTAGGTTAGCTATATTTTACTACTGTAAGTCTTGGATGTTTTCTATTTATTTAAGTATATATTTCTCTATATAAGTATGTTTATCGTTGTCTAGTACCCATAGTACAAGCCTAGAGCTTAGTTTGGGACTAGGTCAATTTGTGTGAGATTGTCCTGTGATTATTATTATTATTATTATTATATTTAAAATTTAAATTTATTCACAGACTCATATCTGCAGTCGAACTGTTATAACAGTTTTGCAGAGCGTTTGTTATAGTTGTACCATGTTGATTGTTTTAATAAATAAATAATGATATATTTTTCCCCCGTGTGGTTGCCGGGTTAGAATAGTGGCACTCCATGTCTTTCCGTGGGTGTCGTAAGAGGCGACTAAGGGAATAAGGGCTTGTAGTACTGTTAGGCGATGGGCTTGCAACCTGTTACTAATACACTAGTAAACTTCTTGGCCGGACTGTGCAAAATGTGGTTACAGAATTATCAACAAGTTTAGAGTTGTTGGTATTCTGTTGCTCTGCCTACCCCACTCTGGGAGTGATGGCGTTATGTTATGTTATGTTATAAATAATAATATTAATAACAGGACCAGTGAGGGGGGGTGGCGACAAAAATAAATATGATTATTCAGTAAGTGGGCCGCACGGGCACTTATACACGTCAAAAATCTGTCCGCGCTTCCCAAGAGACCACTGCTAAATATTAAACTAGTTAAGGTGTTTTCCTATGAATGTAAGTGATAAAAAATACAATAAAAATAATCCACATACAATATTTAGAAAATAGGATTGTACAATAGAATTAGATTTATGTTTTGACATTTTTTTTTATGTTTAGGAGTAGGCACACGAGCACTCAGGCCACCTGATGGTAAGTGGAATCCGAGACCCATAGACATTTGAATTCTCAACACTATAATCCTAAGATCTCAAATGCGTTGCCAACCCTGAGGACTAAGATGGAATGCCTCTATGCTAGTAATTTTACCGGTTGTCTTATCCCCACACCGGAACACAACAATGCGAACACTGTTGCTTGGCGGGTGGTTAATGGTATTTAAACCTAACTACCTATACCTAATGTAATTGGAAAAATTGAAGGTATTTGAAGGTTTTCCCCTAAATATATACAGTAATGTCTAAGTACTAAAATGTCACTTTGTTTTTCCTCAGAGCGATTCCACAAGAAGCCGCCGCCGCCGCGAGCGCCACTGGCTAGAAACGCAAGCATCTGAAACAGACCTGTAAAACATATCTATTAAAAGTGTTAGTAGAAAAAAAAACTACCAGTCAAGTAAATTATTATATTGGCAATGTTATAGTTAAAACTACTGCAGAATATTGTAGCAACCATTAAAAACTAAAAACTACCATTGCTGATGAATTATGAGGATGGCAATGGTAAGTTTAGAATAAATATGAATGAATGAGCATTTCCAGCTACATGTATTTTATAATTTGTAAAGCCACTATTTTATTTTTTATCTATAAAAAGTTTATGTTTTCTCCTATTACTTTACTATTTTATAAATCTGACTCGATACATCAAATGAAATTTATAACAGTGTATATTATGATGATACCCAACAAAATTAATCTGGTTTGTATGACTGCGTATAAAAAATCTACCAATCTTTAGTAATTTTTAAGCTTGCAACATTGACATAACTGTCATTTTTTAATAACATCTATGAAATCTACAAGTCTTAAATCATTTAGCTTGGTGCCGTCATACGCTCTATAAAGTCTAGATTCTTAGAAAATTTGCGTATATACACTACATAATATTCTAATTTAAACCCAAAATAGCTAGAATCTACTAAAATCTGATTAACGTAATGTATGTATTCGTTTTAATTGATTTTGACTCCGACTAGTAAATAAAAAAGCATTATAAAAAGTCATTTAATGGTCTTAAAGAGTAAATATTACTATTAGGAATAGTACAAAATGCCTGCAAGGCAAAAATTAATACATCAAATTAAATATAACAAACACAAGGTACAGTTAAGTCTAGTGCAGTGTTCAAGAAAGAAAATGCTACCTAGAGTTTCTTGTTGTCTACATTTTACACAGTGTATTATCAATGTGGTTGCCGGGTTGGAATAGTGCCACTCCATGTCTTCCCGTGGATGTCGTAAGAGGCGACTAAGGGAATAAAGGCTTGTAGTATTGTTAGGCGATGGGCTTGCAACCTGTCACTACTACACTAGTAAACCAGGGACCGGACCGCCATTTCATTCAAGGTATTTCGAATGGGTTTTATAGGGGGTTTTACTTAGAAAAGCCATTCGATATGCTTTTTAAAGAGCTATTTATAAGGGTTATCTGTGCTTTAGCCGTTAAGGTTTCCCTTATAGTGAATGGACAAAGTGATGAGTTTGGACAAATAACTTAGTCATATATTTCTTTCCAAGAGGTATTCTATTGAGAGGTTAGTCTTTCAAAGGCTTTTATCGGTGAATGGGTGGGCGGGTCCCTGTGGTAAACATCTTAGCCTGATTGTGCAAAATGTGGTTACAGAATTATCAACAAGATTTTTTTGAGTTGTTGGTATTTCTGTAGCTCTGCCTACCCCACTCTGGGAATGAAGGCGTGATGTTATCTATGTATGTATTATCTGCTTGTGGAAACGATTCTCAAGCTGGGTACGAATCTGAGAGGCTTGCTCGCCCCGAGCCAAATTGTTGCACATAAACATGCGCGAGTGAAGCAGCGTGCTCGCCGCGAAACAATATTTCAAAATGGCGTCGGATACAACGACAGCCGCGGCTGCATTGATCATAATTCACCGAATTACAAATTACAGAAATGTACAAACTTGCCTGTCGGTCTGGAGCTCATAAAAACTAATCATTGTCTCCTCTAGAAATTTATTTTTAAGACAAATACGAACTAATCCGGGAAAATACGATGGCGCGTGTATATGCCCTGGGAGCGTGCCGTTTGGCCGAATTTTTTTTTGGTCAAATGTATCATTTCCCAAATTTTTCATTTGCAATACCAATATTATATACATTTTTCAGAATTTATTTTGGTACTGTTCGATAAACGAAAGAGTGGACTGTATGGGTACGAGAAACGACAAAGGGGTGCGACAGAGTTGAAAGGGATTACCAGAAATATTGTGTATGTTCTATTATAAATTAGAATTAAGCTAGACTAAAGTGAGTGGTGGTCTGACCTGGCGTCTCCGGATCTGCTGGATACAGAATCGTAGGCGTCCGCAGCGATGCACCGTTGGTGGCAGTTTTCAGCTTCTCCAGATCGACCGTCAACCTTACCTTCAGTACACGCACTTAGCCTTCGATTTACGTCCAGGGTTCACGCCGGGAGCCTCCAATACACTTTGTTTAGTTATATTACGAAATTAGATGAATTAGTGAAAAGGTTGAATTATTAACGGAGCGAGAGGTGTTCGCGCGACAATATTTTAAAACGGAACCCAATTAAGTAACGGACTTTGGTGGGGGGAGGGAAATTGTTGCCAGCTACGTAAAAGGTAAATTTTAATGTTACCACAACAAAACTAAAGTAAACTACTGGACAATGACAAAAGTGAACATTCCGCCCACCAAAATACATTAGTATTTTGACTAGGATACGACAAAACAAACGAAAATAAAGAGCACATAAAAAAAAAACGATACAAGTAAACATGAAATGGTTAAATAGGCAAAGGGCAGAGCTTGACAACAGGTCGTTTATACAAGCCGTAAGCAGTGCGCACCGTGACAACACGGCAGACTCCGTCAGACCCAGGATGTGTGTCTACTATGCGACCTAGAGGCCACTTCATGGGGCTAGTTTGCTCGTTTACTATGAGCACTAACACACCCTTTTCTAAGCTAGGTTGCCTATCATGCCACTTCATCCGCTGCTGAAGAGTGTGCATATACTCCTGGGACCACTTTCTCCAAAAGTCTTGGTGCATTTTTTGTAACATCTTCCAACGCTGAGTGATACCAACCTTGACATCAGTCAAGTCCTCGTCCGGCACAACCGACAATGGTTCTGTGGTCAAGAAGTGACCAGGAGTTAAAACCGTTAGATCGTTGGGATCGGTGCTAAGTGGAGTAAGTGGTCTTGAGTTTAAGAGGGCTTCGACTTGACTTAAGACTGTGTAAAACTCTTCGTAGGTCAGCCTCTGCTGCCCAACGACACGCGACAAATGAGTTTTCACAGCTTTAATTCCAGCTTCAGCCAGACCCGAAAATTGTGGACTCCCCGGCGGATTGAATTCAAACCGGATTTCGTCCGCCTGCGCTGCGTCTTTAATAAGACGCTCCAAGATGTTGCTAGCGCCGACAAAATTCTTGCCCTGATCTGACACTAAGCGACAGCAACGACCACGACGCGCTACAAACCGCCGAAGTGCGGCCAAAAAAGCTTCCGCAGAGAGTTCAGTGGCAAGTTCGACATGGACGGCCTTGGTCGAGGTACAGACGAACACGCAGATGTAGCCTTTATAAGTCTTGTTTCCGCGGCCACGACCGAGAGAGATGTCGAAAGGCCCGCCAAAATCGACTGCAGCGCTCGAAAACGGCTTGACTTGGCTAATGCGATAGGATGGCAAGTCACCCATAAAAGGCGCAGGAGCACCCAACGGACGAACACGAAAACATTTTAAACATTTTGCTGTTACAGCCTGGATAGCGCGCTTTACAGACAATATCCAGAAATGTTGAGCCAGTAAGTTCTGGAGAGTTTGCGGCCCAGGATGCATAAACCTTTGGTGATATTCATCGATAAGCAAAGATGTAAGGCGATGGTCGCGAGGTAGGAGCAACGGATGCTTCACATCGAAGTCGAGAGAAGCTCGCGACAAGCGTCCGCCCACCCTCAAAAGCCCCGCGTCATCCAGGAACGGAGACAATTTTCTAAACCTCTTAGGGAGGTTATTCGGCAACTCGGTTTTAATCTTTCCTATCTCTGACGAGAAGCTACGCTCCTGGACAGAGCGTACGAGAAACATCAGAGCCTGTTGTATCTCAGAAGGTGCCAAGGGTCCCAGAAGCAACTTGTTTGGTTGTTTTCGACTTTTGACATTGTGCACAAAACGGAAGCAATATGCCAAAACATGTTTGAGGGTTTTCAACGACGAGAACCTTACTAAAAGGTCTTCCACTAAGTTCTCGCTAAGAGATGTCACCAGAACTGTAACTTTCTGTTCTTCGTGGAGAACATCTACATCCACCGACAGCATGGACCTAGGCCAATCTTCGCTAGCTAGCTCGAGCCAGTAAGGGCCATTCCACCAGCAAGTTTGGTTCACTAAATCGTTAGGCAGGAGGCCTCGAGACCCACAATCAGCTGGGTTGTCTGATGTCCTTACGTGACGCCAGCAATCGGGAGGAATGATGTCTTGTATGTGGCTTACACGATTGGCCACGAAAGTTTTCCATTTGGATGGACATGACTTAATCCAAGTGAGGGCCACACTTGAGTCAGACCATGCGAAGACTTCACTACCTGAATGGAAGGGCTTTAGCGCCTCTACGACAGACGCCATCAAATCCGAATGGAGAACCGCCGCCAATAGCTCAAGGCGCGGTATCGATAACCTGCGAAGAGGTGCGACCTTAGATTTGGCACAAACTAGTTGGACAGTGACAACTCCATTCTTGTCGACTGTCCTGCAATAGATGACCGCACAGAATCCCCGCTCTGATGCGTCGCAGAACCCGTGGAGCTGTAAGACGACAAATTCCTTCACCATACGGCGGGGTACAGCTACAGAGCTCAGCGACGACAGTTGACCCTTTAACGCTTGCCATTCAAGGCCAATGTTGTGCGGAGCGTCGTCATCCCAGGCGACGCCGGACACCCAGAGCAGCTGCATTAAGTATTTGGCGAAAAAGGTTACAGGCGAAAGAAGACCTAATGGGTCAAATATCCTGGCTATCTCCGAGAGAATGGTGCGCTTAGTGCACCGACGATCCTCGACAGAAACCTTAAAGACAAAATTATCAGAATGCGGCAACCACAAAAGGCCAAGTATCTTGAGGGAGACGTCGCCAGTGGAATCAAACTCACGGAAATCCTCAGAATAGAGATCCTCTGGAGGCAAACCGTCGAAGAACCCCTGGTGATTTGATGTCCACTTCCTTAGGTGCATGCCACCCGACGATAAAATAGTAGAGAGGTCCGATCTGATATCACGCGCCTGCCCTACGGACTCTGCACCAGAGACGATGTCATCGACGTAGATATCACGGCTTAGCACTGTTGATCCACCAGGGTAGTCGACCGATGACTCCTGCGCCAGCTGAGCAACAGTACGGAGAGCCTGGTAAGGAGCTGACGATACACCATATGTGACCGTGAGTAAACGGTAGTCCCTAATAGGCTCGTTGACAGATGGTCGCCAAAGAACACGCTGATATTCTGCATCATCTGGAGTTACCAAGATTTGTCGGTACATTTGCTTGACATCGGCAGTAAAAACAACGAGATGCCAACGAAAGCGAAGAAGAAGATGCAGGATGTTCTTTTGCAGTTTCTGGCCTGGCAGGAGGGTATCATTAAGTGAGGTACCTTGTGCGTCCTTGGCACTGGCGTCGAACACCACGCGAAGAGGGGTGCTGGTCGACAAGGGCCTCAAGACTCCATGATGAGGTATGTAGAAGAAGGATCCATTGTCCGCCGTTGGAGGATCACATCTCTCGAGATGACGACACTTCTCGTAGTCTTCCATAAAGGCTACGTAGTTCCGGCGAAATTCAGTATTTTGCTGTAACTTTCTCTCCAACGACGAAAATCTCTTTAATGCGATCGCACGAGACCCAGAGAAAGAAGGTTTGTTGGAAGGATCAGTGAAAGGAAGAGGAACGACAAATCTACCTTCTTCCGTGCGACGAAAATTAGCGACAAAATATTGCTCGCACATCTGATCTTCCTTCGACAAGATGACGGCACTCGGAGAAACGACTTGTTCCAATTCCCAAAATCGCTTGAGCGAGTCGTCCAACGAAAAAGAGTTCGCGATTACGTGGCAGTGATCACGGCGAGAGCGAGAGCGACAGTCGTCCGTAGCACAACCACCCATCAAAATCCATCCGAAAATGGTGTTGACGGCAACAGGTTCGCCTGGGCCACCATGGAGCAACCCTGGACGTAACGACGAAGCAAAAATGTCGACACTGAGCAGCATGTCGATCGGCCCTGGTAAATGTAGACAAGGGTCAGCTAAATCAAGGTTTTTAATGTGATGCCATGACGAGATGTCAATGCGTTCGGCTGGCATATCCGAACATATAGTAGGCAGTGAGTATGCCTCAAACGAAAAGGTATTTTTTGTGTCACCAGTACTGGGTGAAATAATACACGACAACGTGCCTGCAGGCTCAGCGACCGCCTGCCCTATGCCATTTACGGCATACCTCCCACATTTAATTTTAAGACCAAGTTTTTTAGCACATGCTTCAGTTATGAAGTTACAAGCGCTAGCACAATCGAGTAGCACTCTAACCGGAATTAAGTTACCATCAATGTCCCTTATGAGAACCTTGGCTGTCGAAAATAGTGTAGCAGCTACAACATTATTAGCCACCGACCGTCAACCTTACCTTCAGTACACGCACTTAGCCTTCGATTTACGTCCAGGGTTCACGCCGGGAGCCTCCAATACACTTTGTTTAGTTATATTACGAAATTAGATGAATTAGTGAAAAGGTTGAATTATTAACGGAGCGAGAGGTGTTCGCGCGACAATATTTTAAAACGGAACCCAATTAAGTAACGGACTTTGGTGGGGGGAGGGAAATTGTTGCCAGCTACGTAAAAGGTAAATTTTAATGTTACCACAACAAAACTAAAGTAAACTACTGGACAATGACAAAAGTGAACAGGTACCATCGCGTAGAACCCTATAGGTTCGGTTAGGATAGCTTTTACAAAATCCTGAAATATTTACGGTTACAGAAAACAAACCGGGTTGGCAAATGAAAATTTGGGAAATTAAACATTTGACCAAAAATATTTTGGCCTTAGAAAATCGACCCATATGCCCTACATCTGTACTGCAGCGGTAAAATAACATCTGATACAATACTATATTATGTAATCTTTACTTCTATCTGTTCTCAAAACAAGTTAAGATGCATTTATAAAAAAAACACTAGTTATAATTATCACGAAATTATAAAAATCAATTTTTAATGTACTCGGCGTCGAAAAAATTGCAACCATTCAAATTTTGGAATGAAGCAAATATAAACGATGTTTAATCTAAGGCATCATTTTGAAAATTTCAAAAGGTGCTACTTTTTTGACGCCGAGTGTATTATTTTGTAAGACATATTCCGTTCAAATGCATTTTAAAGGCGTTATGAAAAAATACATCGAGTTTTTTGATTAGAAATGTTTTTAGCATTAAATCTCGCAGAAAGTAACTTATAAAAGAAGTGGTTTACTGAGGTGGGATACTAGCTGCATGTTGATGACGATGAAATTGGTGATACCAATCGACGAAGTCACGCCAATTTACTTAATTTAAAGTAAATTAATCCAACAATGCAACATTTAATTAAATAGCGGGGCATGCCTACGAGGATTAGAAAAGCGCTACATAATTGCATGCATAATATTTTCTATGTGATGTTTTATTAATGTACTGATAACTTCCATAACTTATTTACTATAATTATGTGTTCATGTATTATATCCCAGTCAATTACATTTATTTTATACGTATATTTTATAGATCTGTTAATGCTCGAATAGTAAACGTTTTTGCATAATTGATATGACCTTTATATCTGCTACGCTGAACTTTTCGAGTTCATAGAAAAGTCACTTATACATTTCTGGATCAAGGAATTCCACTGCGGAGCATTCTACGCACGCACCCATCACATGAATAAAATCTAAACATATTTCTACCCTTGATAGGAAAATAACAAAATTGTTATCCCTGTTAAAAAGCGTAACAAAACGTAACTCCTTGCCCGCTAACCTTCGGGGAGGGAAGATAGCCGATTAAAAAATGAACGGCTTTTGCTTTTGATTTATTCTGTTTACTGTTTTACTCTACTCACCTGGCATTGGAGAAATCACTGCGGAATATCGCGGTGGACCGCCATTAATATAACAAAAAGAAGTATCTCCTAATTAGTGTTACATGTTATTTTTTTTAACAGAAATATATTTCAAAAGTTTATATAATCTCCCAAAAAGCGCTGTTTTACCCCTTTTTTTACCGCGCTTTTAGTGGCAATAAATTGGTCACATTGTTAACAATCTAGTGCCAATCTTGACAACTTGTTAGAGAACTACTTTTAGTGGCACACAAGAACATACCCCATTTTTCACATTTATGTTTTTAGTAGAATAAATGTTTAGGCTCGTTTCACTATCGTCTTTTCACGCGTGTGCTGGTAGTATCTACATTTTAATACGAAGCTAATTTATAACAATGTGTACGTCGCTAGCGTGCACCACGGTGGTATTCCAGCTTGTAGTTGCGTTGAAATTAGTAATACAAAAACTGAAGCCTGAAAGTGACTTCTCTTATTAATCCAAGCTATGCGATGTCGAATAAGACAGAGTTACAAAATTTAGATGTATAATAAAATATGGTATAAACGAAATTGTTACGTAAAGGACCATACGTCAAAATGGACCTGGAACCAACAGAGGTTACGTAATTAAATAGGTCGTATGTACTTCATTTTTTATTATGAGCACCATTATAGATGCACTTTAGTTGTAAGAGAATATGGGGTTGCTTCTGCGAAAATAAACCCTATTTTCAAAGACATTTTATTTTCAGTAATGGAATTTATCTTAGTGCTCATAATAGAATATAAATTTAATTTCATAACATATCAATCGGCTCTGTTGGTTTGGCCGTGACTTCAAAGTTGCCTATGGTCCTTAAAAGGAATCTCAAATATAAATTAATATACGGTGTCATATAATCTATTTTTGATCAGATAGATAGGTATTGTTATGTATAGTGCTATTATAATCATTTTACGTGTATAATAATTAAATAAGCAAGATTAAAGCTTAGAGATACTTACGTCTATTCCCAGTGTTCATAGACACTATATTTCAGTGAAAATATGTTTGGTCCTTCTCTTTCTAATGCTATTGTTATATGTAAGACAGCGGCAACATATTGACTGTATTTGTTGATTATGACGTTTTATTGTTTTAGTATGCTTTTGTCACTTATTCAACTGTTTGACCATCGTTGAATTGTAAATTTAAAAAAAGGAAAGTATGAAATGGTGTGCGGTTTATAGAAAAATATATACCAATAATATAATTATTAAATGTTTACTCATAACATCAGTCAGAATATTGAAGTAACTAATAATCTGCTAATAATTTCACATGTAATATTAACAATACTTAATTTGAAACATGCCCAGTTAACGATTTTTATTGTTCTGCCATTTTGGAACCCTGTCATTAATGATTAACGCTGTCATTATGACTTTAGTCCTTGATCGTACTTGGCAACGCTATGGTCAATAAGTGAAATAAGTAAGTTGTCTTATATGAAGCTTGCTTTAACTTGTCTATTCAACAAAATTATTGCTAAATATATAATAGATTGCCATAATATTAAAAAATAATACTAACATTTTAAAACTGCTAAATACTTCGTGTTGCGGAATATATTGTTGAGCAAATTGATTTCAACAAGTGATACTATTTTTGCCCTCATATTAACACGGTGAACTTATCTATGGGTGTGACCACATGTCATTGTATCGATCGATCGTTGATTTGTCGCATGTAACGACTCGCATTGATATACGATTTACTAACTGTGGTGATGACGATACAACGTTGTTTGCTTCTTGATCACATTTTTTTTTTGTAAGTGACTCGTGCGATAAGAGAGTAAGAACATAATGGTAGTATTATTTTTTCCTCACATGGCAATACTTAACGCGGATGCTGTAAATGTGTGCGATTGTATAAATGTATAGTGTACAGTGTAAGGCCGGTGCTAGCCCGCGGCGCGGGAGTTGGTGAGATCTAATAAATGCTATTACCTTACCTATGTGTATTATTTTGAAAACCAGTGAAATGACTAGCATGGTAGCATTTCATCTTATCCTTTAGGGTTGGCAACGCATTTACAGTCTTTATTTTTTTTTTATTGAAAAATTAAAGGACTAATATGGGACTACTTTTCAATCAAAGCGGTGGAGATACTGGCATTATTTTTGTATTGATAAAAAAGATCGTATCCCTTCATTTTTCATA
The DNA here is from genome assembly GCA_949316455.1 of Acleris holmiana. Classification (NCBI taxonomy): domain Eukaryota; kingdom Metazoa; phylum Arthropoda; class Insecta; order Lepidoptera; family Tortricidae; genus Acleris; species Acleris holmiana. The sequence continues at coordinate 497,668 of OX438790.1, read as the reverse complement.
GTTTCATTTGCCATAATGGTCACTTCATTTTCTCTAATAGCACATAACATAATTTCATTTGCCATAAAGATATTGTGAAATAGTAAATCTTTCAGGTAATTTTTACATGACATCGTATCTACCCCACTCTGGGAATGAAGGCGTGAAAGTATGTATGTATGTACAGTTCACTCAAAAAAAAATAGAAATGTAAAAACCCCTGACTAAATAGTCTGTAGAAAAACCTCTAAAAAGTAAAAAATTATAAGCAGTGGCCCTAAAAGCTGATTGTTGAATATGAGTTAATAATAATAACAATAATCACAGGACAATCTCACACAAATTGACCTAGTCCCAAACTAAGCTCTAGGCTTGTACTATGGGTACTAGACAACGATAAACATACGTATATAGATAAATAAATACTTAAATAAATAGAAAACATCCAAGACTCAGGAACAAATACTCGTGCTCATCACACAAATATCTGCCCTTACCGGGATTTGAACCCAGAACACCTAGCTTCGAAGGCAGGGTCACTCCCAACTAGGCTAGCGTGTAGTTGAAAGTAGATAGTTAACTGGACACTGACACTAACTGAACTGACACCGCTGGGACCGCTAAGTAACTGGGGTATTTTATGTTTTTTCATTTACTTGCAACAGGTTTTTTAAACTTCAAATTAAATTGTTAATTTCACGCTTTTTAAACTTCTCCATCTGAGTGGCATCGTAACTCCCAATCGGATGAACGGATTTGGACGCAGGTTTTTGTATATATAAATATATGGGTGGTTCTGACCAAGATTTCATGAAAATTGGTTGGACCGTTTAAGAGATATCAGCTCTGAAAGTAGGTGTCGCCGTTATTTTGGGGGCTTTTAACCCCCTAAAAGCTCAATATCTCAAAAACGGCTGAACCGATTTTTATAAAAAATGTCTACGAACCACCACTAGAAATCCTGCTTTCATTAAAAAAAACCGCATTCAAATCGGTTCATCCATTAAAGAGCTACGGTGCCACAGACACACACACACACACACACACATCAAACTTATATACGTCTCTTTTTGTGTCAGGGGTTAATTAAAAAAAAAATGTCCTATGTGTCAAGTTTGTAAGCAAGCGTGCAAATAATAAAAGGTACAATGTTGAATTTAAAGTGAAGTCATAAAGTCATAAAAAAATATAAATCATAACATCTAATATGTTTCCGGTAACCATCGAGGAGGGAAGATGGCCGATTAAAAATGTCCGGCTTTTGATTTAGATTTATTCTGTTTACTTTTACTCTACTCACTTGACATTGGCGAAATCACTGCGGAATATCGCGGTGGACCGCCATTAATATTAACCGGAGTAACCGGAATTTTCGAAGGGTATACGCAAGCAGTGGCCTGATTCACGAAGCTACGAGTTACAAATTACAAGCGGAGGTCTCTTTCTAACTCCTTTTGCTAGAAAGAGAGAGTTCCGCTTGTTCCTAGCTTGTGTGAGTATACTCCAAGAAGATTATAATGACTTTGGAGATGGCACGGCGAACAATGATTTGATGCGAAGAAAAGTGACCTTGAATGACGTTGCTTAAGTATGTTTTTTACCCCTTTCTCAAAAACTCAACAATACGCTAAAGAAAGGGAAAAAACATAAGCGACGTCACTCACGATCACTTTTCTTCGGTTCGAAACGTTGTTCGCCATAAAAGCTTCTTGTATACTCTGAAACCGGATGCAAGAACTAGTAGATTTATTTTCCTTTTTGCTGACAACACTTTAAACTTCGTAACGTCATTGTGACATAAGGTACGTTCGTATAGAAGCTAATTACACTAATTTTAATGAATATAAAGAAAATATTGTTACGCAATAATAAACTTTATGTTCAGTATCTTTAGCCTAGAGTTTATTGGCTATTTATTTATCGCTTATTAAGAAAAACAGCATCTACAGTATTTAATCGTAAAGTAATTCGCGACTTGCGAATTTTCGTTGTTTTTTACGGATTTCTCTATTGATTTTAAATAACATGTGTTTTTTGTATGATAAATATTAAAGTATAAACAAAATGGCATCTATTAAGTTAGAATTAGATGCTGGAGAGTTGTTAGCTTGTCGGATATGCCTCGCGACAGACACAAATTTGTTCGGGATTTATGATAATCGCTTGGATGAAGTGTTCGTAGATACTATGGGCACTACGGTAAGTATTATAATACCAGAAGTTGGAGGAAATAATTAGGGAATTCTTTTTTACGGGGAGTATCCTAATGAAAGTGAACATAGAAGAGATTTCTACATAAGTACTTTGTTTTGTTTTCATGTAGCAGTGTTTGTCCAGACACTATTCGGCTCGCTTTAAACTTGTATGTGGTAGTAGCCTATAAGCTTGATTGCCTTCTTTAACCTTTTAGGAACTTACTAAATCATACATACATAACGTCATGCCTTCATTCCCAGAGTGGGGTAGCTACAAAAATACCATCAACCCTAAAAATACTTGTTGATAATTCTGTAACCATATTTTGCGCAAGTTATTGTATTAGTGGCAGGTTGCAAGCCCATTGCCTAACGGTACTACAAGCCCTTATTGCCTCTTACGACATCCACGGGAAGACATGGAGTGGCACTATTCTAACCCTACAACCACATGGGTTACCAGCACTTACTAAATCAGTGCATAATTATTTGAAACACATAAATTTTTAATGCGTTTTAAATTTTCATCCTTATTATAACATCATAGTAAAGATTAATAAAATTCCTGTTGGATCATAAATTGAACTACATATTTTAAGGAGCAGCCTCCAGATTTACTTAGTTAATCTCAAAATTTACAACGCCTTTAGGTAAATTAGCTTACACATACATACACATAACATCACACCTTCATTCCCAGAGTGGGATAGGCAGAGCTACAGAATACGCTTGTTGATTTCTGTAACTACATTTTGCACAGTCAGGCTAAGATGTTTACTAGTGTATTAGTGACAGGTTGCAAGCCCATCGCCTAACAGTGGTACAAGCCCTTATTCTCTTAGTCGCCTCTTACGACATCCACGGGAAGACATGGAGTGGCGCTATTCTAACCTGGCAACCACACGGAATTAGCTTACAATATCAGTAATATGAATATATCGGATATTATTACTTTATAAGCTTATGCTAATAAACTAATACAAGTGGATGCCGCGTTAGAATAGTGCCACTCCATGTCTTCCCGTGGATGTCGTAAGAGGCAACTAAGGAAATAAGGGCTTTTAGTACTGTTAAGAGATGGGCTTGCAGCCTGTCACTAATACACTGGTAATCTTCGCCTGATTTTGCAAAATTTGGTTACATTGTTGGTATTTCTGTAGCTCTGCCTACCCCACTCTGGGAATGAAGGGGTGATGTTATGTATGTATAAGCCTATGATTAACGCTGAACCTGCTTATCCTCAGTTGTCAGTGTGGGACGGGTTCCCCCAGCACCTGTGCGGCTACTGCCAAGCGTTGCTGCTCAAAGGCTCGGAGTTCCGGCAGCGATGCAGGAGGGCCGAAGATCTGCTGAAACAGGCGCTGTTACATACACATTTTGTAAGTGTTCACATTAAATGTGATGACAAAGTTTAGTTAGTTTGTAGTGATCCTGTGTATAGAGTAAGGGTAAATATTTTTCTGATGTTTGTTCCTGAGTCTCGAGGGGACAATCTCACACAAATAGTCCTAGCCCCAAACTAAGCTCTAGGCTTGTACTATGGGTGCTAGACAACGATAAACTACTTATATAGAGAAATTTATACTTAGATACATAGGAAACACTCAAGACTAATTATATAAGAAAATCCCGTAATTGGCCTATGTATAAGCTTTCTGTATCATACCTATATTTTATCAATATTGTGCTGTGGGTTTATTGAATAAAAAAATAAAAAAAAAAAAAAAACAAATACACAAATATCTGCCCTTACCAGGATTTGAACCCGGGACCACTCTCAACTAGGCCAACGTGTCGTCAAATCGTGTCGCGTCGTGTCGTGTGTATGTAAGGACTTATTTCTCTGTAAAATAATGTTTATAAAAATTGTAATTGGGACTTGGTATTGAACGTCTTTATTACATGGTTTTCTTGTCAGACTTGATTTTTCTCTGATTTTTAATTCATATTATTCAGGTCTTTATTTGAGAGCGCAAACTTAAACTTAAATACATTAACTTGTTTCGAGAAACCCTTAAGTTCATGTATTATTTCAATATTTTTGCAGTGGTTTCTTACATTGAGAATCATTATGAACTTAGGATGTTGTTAAAGCTACTTGCCAATATTTTTTATTACAACTTTTTGTGTAATCACACAAAGTTACTTTCTCCATACTAAGTGAACCCATTTCATCTCGTATTGAAAAACAAACTTTGTGTTATTACACGAAAAATTGGCATGAAAAAGAAATTGGCAAGTAGCTTTAAAAACATCCTAAGTTCATAATGATTCTATCGATGTAGAAACCACGGAAAAAATATTGAAATAAAACATGTCAAGGTCTTTTCCTAACATGGACATAAGGAAAAATTACAATAATTTCGATTAAAATGATCAATATCTCCGTAAGTACTAAAAATCGCTGAACACACATGGGGGTTAAATCGATAGCTTATGAGCTGCCCTATCACCTATTTCCGTCTTGACGTTGATTTTTGGGACACCCTGTATAAGTAGTAGACAATCAACTATATGCTAAACAAATCTTTCATTTGTAATTTAAATATTAAACAAATATAATTATTTTCAGATAACAACAGACTACATTAGAACAATAGACAGAATAGCCAACAAACTATCTCTCCATCTCTCTGTCACTCACAACGACCGACCAAAAGATCCAATCGACAAATTAGACCCAGACGACATTGAAACAAATGACATTGAAACAAATGACCTTGAAACAGGTGACCTTGAACTTGAAAGTGACAATGATTCTCAATTGATCTCGGTCCTTTGTGAACCCGAAATATATGTCAGTGATGTGAAATTTGCAGAAGTGATAGCCTCAGAAATTGATATAAAACACGAACCCATGAAACTAAGGAACAGAGCAAAAGTAAAAAAAGCCAAAAGTAAAAATAGAGTAAAATCAAAAAGAGGCAGCGAAGTAAAGGATGAGAAACGTGTTAAAAAAAAGAAAGGGTTTAAATGGTTTTTTAGTACAGAAGAGGATTATGTGAAATTTGAGAGTAAATATAATATTAGAGTAGTCAAGTTGAATGAGGAAGAGCAAAGGAGAGAGATGGAGTGCAGGAGGGAGACGGAGAACTATCGCCACGCGCATGTGCGGTGCGAGAAATGCTGCAAAGGCTTCCTCTCTAATATTACTTTCGAGAACCATAATAAAATCCATGATCCGGTGAGTTTAAAATTAAATGGTAGCCTCCGTAGAGCACACTTTTTTTTATGTTAATGAGAAGGCACACGAGCGCTCAGGCCACCTGGTGGTAAGTGGAATCAGACCCATACACATTTGAATTCTCAACACTATGATCCCCAAATGCGTTGCCAACCCTGAGGACTAAGATGGAATGCCTCTATGCTAGTAATTTCACCGGTTGTCTTATCCCCACACTGGAACACAACATTGACGACACTCTAGCCTAGTTGGGAGTGACCCTGCCTTCGAAGCTAGGGGTCCTGGGTTCAAATCCCGGTAAGGGCAGATATTTGTGTGATGAGCACGAGTATTTGTTCCCGAGTCTTGGATGTTTTCTATGTATTTAAGTATATATTTCTCTACATATATAAGTAAGTTTATCGTTGTCTAGTACCCATAGTACAAGCCTAGAGCTTAGTTTGGGACTAGGTCAATTTGTGTAACATTGTCCAGTGTTTATTTATTTATTTATTTATTTATAATGCGAACACTGTTGCTTGGCGGGTGGTTAATGGATAAGATGGTGGTAGCGATCCGGACGGACCCTGCACAGGGTCCTACCACCACTAAACCACCACTTTGAGAATAGCTGCTCTAGCTTTAAACAATTCAACGTTAGCCTAGTTAGGCTTCGAAGCCAGCGGTCACGGGTTTGATTACCGGTATTAATAAATATCACGGGACAGTGTCACACAAATTTACCTAGTCCTAGTGGTAGTAGGGTTCGTCCGGATCGCTACTACCATCTTATCCATTAACCACCCGCCAAGCAACAGTGTTCGCGTTGTTGTGTTGCGGTGTGGGGATAAGACAACCAGTGAAATTACTAGCATAGTGGCATTCCATCTAAGTCCTCAGGGTTGGCAACGCATTTGGGGTCTTAGGATCATAGTCTTGAGAATTCAAATGTCTACGGGTCTCAGATTCCACTTACCATCAGGTAGCCTGAGCGCTCGTGTGCCTTCTCCCTAACAGACAACGATAAACTTACTAATATAGAGGAATATATACTGAAATACATAGAAAACATCCAAGACTCAGGAACAAATACTCGTGCTCATCACACAAATGACCGGGATTTGAAGCTAAGACCGCAAGCTTCAGCGGCAGTCACTACTACACACGCTATCGTGTCGTCATATCGACGACATATCAACTCTGAGAGAAAAGATCGTCACCATATCTGGGGATTTAACCATTGAATGGTCAAGAATGTATTGCATTGCAGAGTACCGGAGCGAACGAGTGCGCTCTCTGTTTCTCCCGGTACAAGTTCCCTACGCACCTGAGACAGCACATGGTGGAGAGCCACTCGCACAAGTACATATGCAAAGTGTGCGATCAAGTCATACGAAGGAGGTAAGCGCGTTATTTATTTCCTTTTCAGGGTTCCGTAGCCAACTAGGAACCCTTATAGTTTCGCCATGTCCGTCCGTCCGCAGCCTAACGCAGAGACTCTTAGTACTAGAAAGCTGTAATTTGGCATGAATATGCATATTAGTCACGCCAACAAAGTGGTACAATAAATAGTAAAAAAAAATGTTTTTTTTGGGGTACCTCCCATACACGTTACATGGGTATGTATTTTGTGGCGTCTACCACATCGTTGGATAGGTCTTTCAAAAATATTACGGGGCTGTAAAAACAGTTTTTTGATTAAGCAAACCGTTTATAAAACATTAAGCTTTAAAGCGCTAATTTTTGTTAGACTAAAGCGTCCCCCCTCCCCTAAAGCCAAACTACAAATGCTAAAAATCTGAAAAAAATCTTACATGAAAGGACATACAAGGAAAACTATCACGACCAAGTAGACATCATTGGTTCTTGAGATACAGGCGATTAAAGTGTTTATACCTACTAAAATCATCTAAGACGGCACCACGTCGCTTAGCTCACAATACCGCACAAGTCAAAATTTGCTGTATATAATTTTGGACTTTGTTTACATTAATTTAACTCTTAATTATCGTGCGTTCAATTATTGACTTACGCGGTATTGTTAGTAATTGACATTAAATAGAAAATTAGTAATTACTTGTTGATTTTTATATTAAATTTGTAGTACTTAACGGCTTCGGAATCCTACACTGAGCATGGTCCGACATGTCATCGTATAGAGCCCAATAGGTTAGGTTAGGTTAGGCCGCAGACGGACGGACGGACATGACGAAACTATAAGGGTTCCTAGTTTGACTACGGAACCCTAATTACCTGAAAGGTTACGAATTCAGAAAAATGGCTTTATGGCAAATTAAATTATGATATGTGATATTAGGGAAAATTAAGGTTATAGCCAGTGACCACTATGGCAAATGAAATCATGAAAAATGAAGGGATACCTTTTTAAATACGCTGTAGATACATTACGAAAAACTAGGTCTCTACGTTTTCTTAACCAATATTTTTTTAATAAATTTATAAAAATACAAAAGCGGAAACTTACAGTCCTAGTTTTTCATAATATACATATATACATACATAAATCACGCCTGTTTCCCAGAGGGGTAGGCAGAGACCACTTCTTTCCACCTGCTACGATCCTGACAAAGCTCTTTCGCTTCTTCCACTGTCATACATCGAGTCATGCATGCACGTCGGTTCCGGGTACTTAAGATTCGGCCCTTTTCCAGTATTTCCCCGATTTGATTAAAAAAAGTACGCCTAGGGCGCCCCCTTCCGACCCTTCCACTCACTTTAGCACTGTATATTTCTTTCGTCAATAGTTTTTCATCCATCCTTTCCAAATGACCGAACCATCGAAGCATGCCCTTTTCAATTTTAGTCACTACATCTTCTTTCAGACCACACTTCTCTCTGATGTTTTCATTCCTTACTCTATCACACAGTTTCACACCACACATACTATTTACAACATATTTACAAATCGTGGAAATCTCATTAGATTTGGGGTGTGAAGGTTTTCGCCCGGAGCTAAATTTGTATGGAATCTTTTCTACAGCTTCGCGATTGTAGCATCGCTTTACAGTTCTCTTAATTATTTAACGGCTTATACTGTAGTGAACGCTGATATCTGGAGAGTTTTAGTCCAACATTTTGTTTGCAGGAGCGCAGCCATGTTGCATTCCGCATTCCACGCCGGCAGGACGTTTGAATGCAAATACTGCGGGAGAACGTTCAAGTAATTTCTTTTGATTATTTCTGACATTATTATAGACAATCGATCAATTGAATAATGAGATATAAGTAATTACTGTAAAATGTAATGTTATGTGTGTTTTGTGGTGGTAGGACCCTGTGCAGGGTCCGTCCGGATCGCTACCACCATCTTATCCATTAACCAACCGCCAAGCAGCATTCGCATTGTTGTGTTCCAGTGTGGGGATAAGACAACCGGTGAAATTACTAGCATAGAGGCATTCCATCTTAGTCCTCAGGGTTGGCAACGCATTTGAGGTCTTAGGATTATAGTGTTGAGAATTCAAATGTCTATGGGTCTCAGATTCCACTTACCATCAGGTGGCCTGAGTGCTCGTGTGCCTTTTCCTTAACATAAAAAAGTACTTTTCCTTTTGCTGTTTAACAATGTTTCCTGTTTAGCAAAACCAGTCCGTGGGTCCACAGAAAACCAGCGCCTTATCCCAATAATAGTTTGCTTCTAAATTGTTACATTTAAGAACATCTTGCAACGTAATGTGCAAACATGTGAAGTTTTAGCGAAATATTTTTTTTTCTATTTATATTTCTAATCAAGAGCATGCCCGGTTTTCTTGTGTATCTCTTTTTAGGGTTCCTTAGCGAGAGGGGAAAATGGGAACCCTATTACTAAGACTTTGCTGTCTGTCCGTCTGTCCTCAGACTGTATCTCATGAACCGTGATAGCTAGACAGTTGGAATTTTCGCAGATGATGTATTTCTGTTGGCGCTATAACAAGTAATTACTAAAAACTAAATAAAATAAATATTTAAGGGGGCTCCCATACAACAAACGTGTTTTGATTTGCCGTTTTTACCTCGATATTAATAAGGGAAACGGGTAGACGCTTGACATATTTACAGAATATTTAATTGTATATTCACTTATAGAATAAATAATTTATTCAAAATAATTATTTGAGGGGGCTCCCGTCCAACACACACACGCACACATACACATTAAAACAGATACGTTAATGCTCCTACTAACGAATTAATAAATTACACAAACATACAAATGCAATATTTGTATAGGGACTTTGCATGCCATACGTTTAATTTAAATAAAACTGTTTTAATTTTTCTTTTTTCTTTTTATGCTAAGGAGAAGGCACCCGAGCACTCAGGCCACCTGATGGTAAGTGGAATCTGAGACCCATAGACAGTTGCATTCTCAAGACTATAATCCTAAGACCGCAAATGCGTTGCCAACCCTGAGGACTAAGATGGAATGATTTAGGCGACTAATAATTTATGTATAATCGAACTGTGAACCGTCTCACCGGGTCCCAACATACAGGCTCTGCCTAGTTTGGGTCCCACCGAAAACTCAATCTTGTAAAAAAATACTCAAACTTTTAAACAAACGTGTTTTTTTTTGCCATTTTTTGCTCGATCTTAATTCAGACACCGTGGACACCATAGATAATGGTACGGAACCCTTCGTGCACGAGTGCGACTCGCACTTGGCTGGTTTTTTAAGTGCCTTCGCCTGTTTGTTTGGTTTCCTGAAGTATTAGTAAGTACGGAGATCTCTCCGAGGATCAATATTGACATCAAAAATGAAACGATTTAGAATTTTTTGTTTTGAATTCGTTCAATACATTTTGTTTAACATAAGCCGAATAAGTTCGACTCGCAGTATTTTTCAGTGTGTTTTTTTTATGGTAAGGGGAAGGCACACTAGTACTCAGGCCACCTGGTGGGAAGTGGAATCTGAGACCCATAGACATTTGAATTCTCAAGACTATAATCTTAAGACTGCAATCCTTACACCTCAAATGCGTTGCCAACCCTGAGGACTAAGATGGAATGCCTCTATGCTAGTAATTTCACCGGTTGTCTTATCCCCACACCGGAACACAACAATGCGAACACTGTTGCTTGGCGGGTGGTTAATGGATAAGATGGTGGTAGCGATACGGACGGACCCTGCACAAGGTCCTACCACCACTGGTGTGTGCCGACCGACCGACCTATTTGCATTGTATAGTATAAGGTCTGTGCGAGGGGTGTGAGTGTGTGTGTGTGGGCAGGAAGTCGTCGACGCGCTACACGCACATGCGCGTGCAGCACCCCGGCGAGAACGCGGCCGGCGGCGCCTGCGACGTGTGCGGCGAGACCTTCACGGGCGCGCTCGGCCTGCAGCAGCACAAGACCAGGAAACACAACAAGGTTGGTTACACACACTTACCCGGGACAGGTGGAAAAAATATTTTCTTGAATTCAGTAATAATTTGTAATTTAATTATACTTTTTTAGGGTTCCGTAGCCAAATGGCAAAAAACGGAACCCTTATAGATTCGTCATGTCTGTCTGTCTGTCCGTCCGTATGTAACAGTCACTTTTTTCCGAAACTATAAGAACTACACTGTTGAAACTTGGTAAGTAGATGTATTCTGTGAACCGCATTGAAGTTTTCACACAAAAATAGAAAAAAAAACCATAAATTTTGGGGGTTCCCCATACTTAGAACTGAAACTCAAATTTTTTTTTTCACCAAACCCATACGTGTGGGGTATCTATGGATAGGTCTTCAAAAATGATATTGAGGTTACTAACATCATTTTTTTCTAAACTGAACAGTTTGCGCGAGAGACACTTCCAAAGTGTTGAAATGTGTGTGTCCCCCCTGTAACTTCTAAAATAAGAGAATGATAGAACTAAAAAAAATATATGATGTACATTACCATGCAAACTTCCACCGAAAATTGCTTTGAACGAGATCTAGTAAGCAGTTTTTTTTTAATACGTCATAAAAACATTGATCAAAGCTACAACGAACTTTTATATTATGTTACTTGCTGCTACGGAACCCTTCATGGGCGAGTCCGTCTCGCACTTGGCCGCTTTTTTTTAAAACTATAGTTGCTGGGTTAGAATAGTGCCACTCCATGTCTCCTTGTGAATGTTGTAAGAGGCGACTAACGGAATAAGGGCTTGTACTATTAGGCGATGGGCTTGCAACCTGTCACTAATACACTGGTAAACTTCTTGGCCTGATGGTGCAAAATGTGGTTACAGAATTATTTCTAGAGTAATGTTGTTTGTATTTCTGTAGCTCTTCCTACCCCACCTTGGATATGAAGGCTTGATGTTAAGTATGTACGTAAAAAAACAAAAGCAATAAAATGAAGATAAAGGAGCACTTATCTCTTTAAGGAATCTCTTCCAGCTAACCCTTGATTTTGTCCTGAGTTTTTATATAATTTGTATGTAAGTTTATCGTTGTCTAGTACCCACAGTACAAGCCTAGAGCTTAGCTTGGATCTGGGTAGCTTTTAGTGAGATTGATCCCTGGATATTTATTTATTATTAGTTGATTTTTATAATTGCTTAGCCCGTGGTGCCGGAGCTCAGGTGCGACGTGTGCAACATCCAGTTTGACAGTTTAGACGCCGTAGCGAGACACACAGACAGGACGCCGCGCGGCGTCTGCGACCCTACTCTATGGTACGAGTACGATTTATATTTAAGATAAAAAACGTTAATTTGTATAACACAGGTATATATATAAGTTCTTAAATATTAAGAAGTGTCACCATGTTGCGCCGCGAGGCATACAAATTCTAGATGCAGTTAACCTTTTCAACGCCATTGACGGATATTTCCGTCATGATTGACAGCACAAAATAGACCTGAGTATATATGAGGCAAGGTTGACATTTGCTCTGGTTATGTATTTGACATAGCGTTGAAAAGGTTAACGAAGTTGTAGCATGCACATGCTCGGATTTCGTCAACTATACCATTGTCAAAGCCATTTGGCTCTCCGGGCCATAAAACCCCGAGGCGGTGCAATAAAATTAGAGCTGTGCGCGTGCAATCCGTTGTATCGATGAAGTATCTATGAAATTAAGTATTTTTTTAGTTATTTTACTATATGAAATATATTGTGTACGGAAGTTGGACAGTTTGCGGTGTAAGTTTGAGAACACACAAGGATCAAGAATGAGTTTAAAAATGGTGCCTTGTTTATTCCTAGGGAAATCGTGCATCAACCTTCTCCAGTGAAAGGACTTGATGATTTTGACGAAAGGCTAATAAATAATCATATAATAAATATGTTACTTACTGTATAATTTATTTGTATCATTTAGTGAGTATTTACTCGGTATCGATAGTGACACGGTAACATCCCTACGCGCGCCCACGGGATCCAATCACAAGGCAGTGAACGGGCAAGCGGTATGTGCTGTCTTGCTCTAACGTTTTATGGCCCGGAGCTTTGAGGCAGGTATAATTGTAGTCAAACAAGCATTCATTTACTGTGTGGTAAGCTTTATGTGCTAGAAAATCATGTAATTTGTGTTTAAATTCAGCCAAAGTTTCCATATTTACTACATCCTTTGGTACTTTATTATAGATTCTGGGAGCCGTCCCGAGTATGCTCTTCCGAAACAAAGAGGTCTTAGAAGACGTTGCGCTGAATTTATTTCTAAGACGAAGACTGTTAAAATTTTGATATAAGTGTTGATTAGATCTTGTAAAAATAACTATTTCATATATGTTTAAGCTTGGCAAAGTTATTATGCGTGATTTCTGGAAATGCGGTTTAGAGAGTCAAGATAGTGAATGCCACAATGATCTTAAGCATCTTTTCTGAGCTCTAAAGATAACGTATAGTCTGGCAAAAAAGAGTAGAAAATAATAGGGGCGCCACTGTCTATGTCAAATTAGATTTTATATGGCAACTCTTACGTACTTTTGTATAGAACAATTAAGTGTTGCCGGTAAAAATATTTGTCGTTCCGTTTCTACACTTTTTTACCAAGCTGTACTTGTTTATTGTTTCTTTAACGAACTATCAAATATTCTACAAATTAGACGGACACCCGCAGTGTCAAAATAGCTATAGTTCAAAATGTAATACATATAAATTTTACATATTATTATTTGATGACACGCTGGCCTAGTTGGTAGTGACCCTGCCTTCGAAGCTAGGGGTCCTGGATTCAAATCCCGGTAAGGATTTGTTCCTGAGTCTTGGATGTTTTCTATGTATTAAAGTATATATTTTTCTCATCATCATAGCCGAAAGACGTCCACTGCTGGACATAGGCCTCCCCCAAGGCTTTCCACTTAGACCGGTCTCGTGCCTTCCGCATCCATCGCGATCCCGCGATCCTTACGAGGTCGTCGCTCCATCTTGTTGGAGGCCTACCAACAGCTCGTCTCCCGGTCCGTGGACGCCATTCGAGAACTTTCTGGCCCCATCGGCCATCAGTCCCACAGTGCCACTTAAGTTTCGCTATTCTTCGGGCTATGTCGGTAACCTTAGTTCTACTGTGGATATCATCATTTCTGATTCTATCCCGCAGAGAAACCCCGAGCATAGCTCTCTCCATAGCCCTCTGAGTGACTCTGAGCTTTCTTATGAGGCCCATCGTTATATTTTTCTATATGAGTAAATTTATCGTTGTCTAGTACCCATAGTACAAGCCTAAAGCTTACTTTGGGACTAGGTCAATTTGTGTGACATTGTCCTGTGATCTTTTTTTTTATATGTATCAGGTCGTGTCCACAATGTGGGGAGACATTCCCGGAGGAAGAACAGCTCAAGTGCCACCAGCAGACGCACTCCAAAAAGACTTTTAAGTGTGACGACGTAAGTGTTGACATTGGTATCCTGGAGGGAGTACAGCTCGCGTCTCTGGGCTGGAACACCGGCCTATTAGCTTGATCCCCTCGATTCCATACAATGCCACAAAAGATAAAAAAATATAAAAGTTGTTTATTCAGTAAGTAGGCCGCACGGGCACTTTTACACGTCAAAATTCTACTAGCACTTCAAAGAGACCACTGCTGAGAAGAAGCGCCACAAGAAACTCAACAGTTAGTATTTTTTTTATATTGTTTATGACAATGATAGAACTTAACCTAGCATTATATAAAACTAATAATAAGCAGGAAAAAGTGTCGAAACTTCTAATAAAGACAAGAGCAAATTTATAAAATAATAATAATATTTATACCTACCCTCATGGGTATCCTATCGTCATCGATGCTAAACTAAATGAAAAAAAATATTAAGTAAAGTTTCGGTAAGTTCTCCTACAGAAACCGTGTCCCTTAGACTTGATAGGTACTAAGCTGTTACGTTAGGTATCTTAGGCCAAGCATTTCTGTCTGTTAGATAATCCTCGACCCTATAGTAAGCTTTAGACATTAACGACTTTTTCAAGTAATTTTTAAGTGCTGAAAATGGTAACGTTAAAACTGCGGCGGGTAATTTATTATAGAAAAGAATGCATTGACCTACAAATGATTTATATACTTTGCGAGCACGAAATTTTGTAATTGCAAATTTATGTCACAGGAGAGACTTAGCATCTTTCATCTCATCTCTCTCATCTCACCTGAACTGTTTACATTGGTGCCAACGGCACATCATTCTGCCATCGCACTTCTCGTCACTGGCGGGAACGTTAAAACGGAGGGGAAACCGGCAACGCATTAGTGACGCCTCCAGCGTTGCAGGCGGTGGTGACCACTTCCCATCAGGTGGGCCATTCGCCTGTTTGCCCGACGACGTCAAAAAAAAAAGGAGCGAAACCTCACTGTTGCGAAGTATGTAACAAGCGGTACCAAGTGACTGCTATACTTTAAGACTGCGCCGAGCGTTTAGTGGCGCTCTCATTACTATTACTGTGTTTTCTAATAAATTTAAAGTATCGTCTTGAAATCGAAGGGTAGATTTTGTTGTACAAACAAATAACAAAACGTGTAGCATATATGACAAAGTTACATAACCTTTAACATACGTGTAATCAAGTTCCTTTAAGTTACTCACACTTCAATTAGAGAGGCGTATTCGTCACACTTTAAACATATAATTTGACGACACGTTGGCCTAGTTGGGAGTGACCCTGCCTCCGAAGCCAGCGGTCCCGGTAAGGGCAAATATTTGTGTGATGAGCGCGAGTATTTGTTTCTGAGTCTTGGATGTTTTCTATGTATTTAAGTATTTATTTCTCTATCTAAGTATGTTTATCGTTGTCTAGTACCCATAGTACAAGCCTAGAGCTTAAATTGGGACTAGGTCAATTTGTGTGACATTGTCCTGTGATATATATATAATCCCCCTTTTTAGCATATAAAAAATATGCTGCAAAACATTGTTTACTCTCCAGTGCCACCAACCTTTCGCAACGAAGTCCTCCCTCAGCACACACATAGACCGCGTGCACCTCAAGATAAAGCCGCGGTACAAGCTTATATACAAGTACAGCGCGGCCCGCCGGGCCCGCCTCGAGGACTACATGTGCGAGACCTGCGGGAAGGGATACGCGGTAAACTTATCTTTACAGATTTTTTTTACAACACGTTAGCCTAGTTGGGAGTGACCCTGCCTCCGAAGCTGCGGTCCTGGGTACAAATCCCGGTCAGGGCAGATATTTGTGTGATGAGCACGAGTCTTTGTTCCTTAGTCAGCTTAGTCTTAGATGTTTTATATGTATTTAAATATACATTTCTCTATATTAGTATGTTTATCGTTACCTAGTACCCATACTACAAGCCTAGAGCTTAGTTTGGGACTAAAAGACCCATAAACATTTGGATTGTCAAGATTATGATCTTAAGACTGCAAGCCTAAGACCTCAAATGCGTTGCCATCCTTAAAGACTAACATGGTATGCCTCTATGCTAGTAATTTCACCGGTTGTCTTATCCCCACACCGTAACAACAATGCGAACACTGTTGCTTGGCGGTTGGTTGATCGATAAGATGGTGGTAGGGATCCGGACGGACCCTGCATAGCCTACCACCACTAAATAGGCCCTTTCGGATATCCTTCGACGCCTTTATGATCTTTTGTGCAATTACCCTCTTATATACTCAGCTGTTCGAATGTGCAGGTTTCCTCACCATGTTTTCCCTGCATCGTAAGAGCATTGGGTAATGAACTCAAGTTAGAAAAACGATTGTCTGCGTAGAAGTTATTTATCGCTATTCCCTTGGGAACTGTCAAATTTTGCGATAAAAATTACCTTCCCCGGATGAGGTTCATACCAAAATTCATCGAAATCGATTTAGTGGTTTAGCAGTGAAAGCGTAACACACAGACAGTGTTACATTTACATTTATGATATTAGTATTTTACTAACGGATTAGAGAAACTGTAGGGCGATGAATACAGTGGTAAACTTCTTGGCCTGATTGTGCAAAATGTGGTTACAGAATTATCAACAAGTCTTTTTAGAGTTGTTGGTATTTCTGTAGCTCTGCCTACCCCAGTCTGGGAATGAAGGCGTGATGGTACGTATGTGTATGCATGTATTTTATATATTTTTCAGAGTTTTGCCAATTTAAAAACGCATCAGCTGCGTCACACTGGCGAGCGCCCCTTTAAATGCTCGCAGTGTCCGAAGAGCTTCCTGACGGCAGCGCAAGCGAAGGTAACACTCACTATAGGACGGGAAACCTTTGTTTGGAGATACCTAAAGTGCAACAAGTTAAAATAGTACATTACTTTAGAGACCGGGAAAATGGGCGTTGCGGGACGAGTATGGGAGCTATATCCGGGGACAATGCCGGGTGTATAGTGTTATATCTGTTGGCAAACCTTTAATAAAAACAAAAAGAAAAAAAAGTTGTTTATTCAGTAATTACAAGCACGGGCACTTTTATACGTCGAAATTCTACCAGCGCTTCCTAAGAGGAGACCTCTGAGAAGACGCACCGCAAAAAATTAGTGAGCAGTGTTTTAAATAAATATTGATTATCACACTTGTAGAACTTAACCTAGCATTATATAAAACAATAAATTTAATTTAAAAATATTAATGGGTCTTACACAGATTTTGGTTACCGTCTTTCCTGTGGACACACTGAAAGTTAACGTTTTTAAGGCCTAATTTTCTGGCTAAGCTCATTCCCGCAAAAACGCCGTCTGAACTGCTTTAGACCTATCATATAAAAACATAACTTATATGCACACAAGCTCTTAACTATTGACCACAGGAGAGACAACTTTTGTTTTTGATGTGAAACATCTATAGCCGAGGTATGAAACTGATCGTTGGCGTGGCGACGCTTGCCGTGGCGACGCGTCGCCACGCTATATAAAAGAATGGAGTTGTCGTAATTATAATTAAATTTGTAATTTTTTTTATTTTGTATTTTGTTTTTAATAAAAATGCATAATTTTGTAATAAATAATCATTATTTTATAAAAAAATATTTATAATGCTTTATCATTTCATTGTGTCATATATAATTACTGTCGTAAAATGTTCTGCTATGCATATAACTTGTATAAAGTAATTTCGATGTTTCACATCTGCCAGGCGTCCCGTGACGGCTCACAAATTTTTTTTAATAGTGTGTATGACCCAAATACAGCATTCGTAGTTGAGCAGGAAAACGTGTCGAAACTTCGAATAAATAAAATGATAATATTTAAATATATATGGGTCCAGCACCTTCCCGGCTGAGGCTTGTAAAGTGCTTTTCTCCAATGCGAGAAAACATGTATATAGCAAGATAACATTGAACACAATCCCAAAATTTCCTAAATATACATTGTCGCTGTCATCTTTGACATTACTCGTAATTCCATTTACATTTGAAACAGGTAGGATTATGAAATATACCATTGAATAAAATCACAAATTTATTATTTTTTCCTATAACGTGTTGATTTAAATCGGCAGTTTTGTTTGTGACCGCAATATTATATAAATATAGTAAAACTGTTTGATACACTTTTTTAAATTCGGGTTTAACGCCGTTCGTCAAGGCTAACCTTTTTAGTCTATGACATTTAAAAAAGTAAAATATGCGTGAAAGGACTTTGAATGTTTGGCTGTTTAGAGTTAGTTATCGTAGACCAAACATAATTTAAAAAAATGCGCTATATAATAACTTCTATTTTTTAATTTGGCCGTGGCCTTGTAGGCAAAACTTTGCGGGCCGTTTTTACAACAGGTTACTTTTTCTGATTATGTCAACGATTTTTTTTTATATTAGTTCGTTTGTTCAGGGCCACAAGGAGAGAGTCCACGCGGGGATAAAGAAGTATCAATGCGCGCAGTGCCCTAAGACGTTCCTCGACAAGAGCTCCATATACAAGCACAAAGTGGTAATTTTCACATCATGCTTTATTAAACGTACAAACTTAATTTTATAGCAAATTATAAAATAATTTGTACGGTGAACTACAGGTTGACACGTATTTCAAATATGTAGGAAAGCTTTTTTTTTAATTCGTACAAAATCCAAGGCCGTAGTTTTAAGTGCGATTTATTTAAAAAATGTTCTAGAATTTATTGACTGGTTATGAAAATTGATTAGTTACATTTGTAGGTCCTAATTAAATATGATAAAATTTCATTGGGAGACTGGCGTAAAGGTATGTATATGGGAAAAACACAAGCGCTAGCGTCTGTATTAAATAATGTTTTATTAACTTGCTATATTTTCTGCAGGTACACACAGGGGAGAAGCCATATGAATGCCAGATCTGCAACAAGGCGTTCACCCAATCCGGGTCCCTATCTACGCATATTAAATACGTTCATATGAAAGTAAAGCCGCCACCGCGGCGACGGCGACGAGACCATGTGTAGAATATATAATTGGTAGAACTTTCAAGTTAATTGGCAACACTACCGGTTTTTGGTAGAAATTGGAAATTAGGTAGCCTTAATTAAAGGATTAAAGTTTGAGAAATTGATAGTTTGGTACGCTCAGAAAGTTTCTAAACTTATTTTAATACATTTTGGTTACTTTGGCTACCTCTTTACTTTTTAAATAATAGAGCATTCGAAGAACTTAACTACTGAAGTCGTACTTAAATTTGAGAAACAAAATAATGTTGTAATATCTTGTCATTTCAATTATGTCATTTTAAATCTTATTATTGAAAATTTTATGATATGATAAAGAGTTAATGCTATTACTTGTATTCAGTTTAATTACTGCCATATTTAGCAAATTGTTTGTGTAAATATTATTGTATATAATATATTTATAAAAGTAATATGTCGATGTTTTATTGCTAATTAAATTTGAATTTAAAATGAACCCTACCCCCAAGCACAAGGAAAGGCAGACGAACCCACAGGTTTCCTGATCATAAGTGGGACCTGGGACCAATCGACATTTCATTTTTAAGACTACAAATACGTTACCAACCCTAAATGGTTTTCACGTGTTGTTCTTACGCCACGCTGCTGCTAGGGAGTAGGTTAACGAATAAGATGGTGGTAGCGATGCAGACAAACCCTGAATACAAAAAGGTACCAAGGTACCAGATACTTCAAAACTCGACAAAATAGTTCTGATTAGGGAGGAGTTCTGACACTAGGTATTTAAAAAAAAAGCCGAAATTAAAATCGCGTTTTTCAATTCTTCCGTTTAGAAACAAAAGATTAGGCGTGCATGTTAACTTTTTGATAATAAAACTACCAAAATAGTAGAAACATGCTTTCCTAAGTAGTAACACCGGTACATTCAAACAGACGCCATTTTGATATTTTGATAGAGATGTTTTGTTGTCTATCACGTAAAATTAAACCGTAAAAACAGAATGGTAAAGCTTAATTTTGGTTCAGGCTTTATGAATTTTTAATATAACTTTGACAAAAAGAAAATTCGCAGCAACCTGACATCAACTGTCAGTTTACTTAGCGACCTTAGCGTACTTGTAAAGAAAATCCAATATGAATTGTAATTTATTATGATTAAATAGTTTAAACTAGCAGTATTAGTGAATAATTTAGTGTAAATAAATAAAATGGCTACGATCAAGTTAGAAGTAGAGTCAGAGGAACTGTTAGCGTGTCGCATATGTCTCTCTACCGATGTAAAGTTGGCGAGTATACATGAACATCGTTTGGACGAAGTATTTGTGGAATTAATGGGTACTCCTGTAAGTATTTTTGTATAATTTGATAAATTAATATATATCCTAGGATATTTACAATACGGTTAATCAAAGTTCAGTCAGGATTTCATAGTTTTGGTGTATTTATTTTACGTTAGAAGTGATCAATATTACCTCTGTTGTTAAGTAATTATTTACGTTCAAGTTTAATATTAATATTATTTAGGCATATTCTGCATATTGAATTGTGTTTTCAGTATCTTATGACTGAGTCTTAAAATCTTACTGTATTTTTTACTTTGGTTAACATTTGTTCAATTCTCTATTTGAACATTAAAGTTTAACAAAAATAACTATTGGCTGTTTTATTTAATTATAAGTGGAAAGTGTTCTTGGCTTTAGACCTACTAACTTTTACCTATGAGTCCATCCATTTTAATTATTTCATTTATTAATTTTGTAAACATGGGTTTTGTTACAGATGGTACAGTTTAAAATAGATCTCTATGTTTTGCCATTAGGCATACAAATTAGTGCTAGGCATACCACATACAAAATACAATAATACTATTCCTAGTTAAAATTAAAATGTTCTTGTCAAAAAAAAACTTAGATTTAAATTAAAATTAATATTCAAATCATCATAAAATTAATAAAAAACTAGAATTAAAATAAAATGAAACACAAAATAATACTTATAAAATTTAAATTAACTCGAAAGAGTATAAATATTCCAATGATATTATTTTATTATGTCTATGTCCATATAGAAGTTGTTACTTGGTATTTTTTTATCAATTATATTATAGGTATGCAATTATTTATTTTATTTGTTTACCATCCAAAAATAAACAATGCCTGACTCTGGTCTATAAACTATTTTTGTTTCAAATTTCATTTTAATCCGTTGAGGACTTGAACTGCAAAGATAGAATAAACAAACATTGCTTCCACATTTATAATTGTACATAAGGACTTAAGGGAACAACACTGTAATCGACAAAGGACCAACATGCAACACTGACTCTTATTCATAGAAGATAAGAGTTATTCATTTGTTTTGCAACAATCAATTTATAACTGTATGATCTTTGATTTAAAAGCTTCTGTCCATGATTGGTGCATGTCAGCTAAAAGTGTTGAATACTGGTGTTGTTACCTTACTAACTTCTTTTCTTATTACTAAATTAATGTTTACTAAATATTATCGCTTTAATTAATTAATACTCATAAGAATAGAAAATCCTTTTTGTCTCCTGAGTTACTAAATTATTATTTTCAATCAAGTTTTTTGTCCTAAGTTTGCAAAAATGTCAAGAATTATGTCACTATTTTTTAATGGTTATTAAAATACGAGACATGCCTGTGGCGTTAATTGTTTTTCAAACAAAAAATGTCTCCTGCATAACTCTATGCAGATGTGTTGGTGAAGTTTTTTTTTCAGGGTTATATTTATTAATATAGATTTATTGTATCATTGTAAATTACTAAGACAAATTAAAAAAAAATACAACTTAAAGTAAAACTAAATAAAACTGTAAAATTATGTCTAAAACAAAACTATTAAGGTAAAGACACCAGTACTCGACAAAGGACCAATGTTCGACACTGATTCTTACTCAAAGAAGATAGGAGTTATTCATTTGTTTTGCAACAATCAATTTATAACCCTATGATCTTAGAATTAAAAGCTTCTGTCGATTATTGGTGCATGTCAGCTAAAAGTTTCGAACATTGGTGTTGTTACCTTATGTATTTATTTTTCAGGGTTAATTAAAAAGAAGTAAAATAACAATTTGTTTTCTAATTCGTATATATTTTGCTGCTTTAAATATGTTAAGCAAATATTGTACACCATTTTATGGTAAGCTGTAGCGGAACTAACACACCTAATAATAAACAGCCAAATAATTTGATTCCAACACCACTAAGCTGACGTTTGTCATCCAAAATGTAAGAGGCTTCTTTGTTTACATAGTCCAAAGTGACCTAGGAATCAAATTGGTTGACTGTAACATCTCACCTATTTATTATATACATACATACATAACATCACGCCTTTATTCTCAGAGCGGGGTAGGCAGAGCTACAGAAATACCAATAACTCTAAAAATAATTGTTTATAATTCTATAACCACATTTTGCACAAATAGGCTAAGAAGTTTACTAGGTAGTGTATTAGTGGCAGGTTGCAAGCCCATCGCCTAACAGTACTATAAGCCCTTATTCCCTTAGTCGCCTCTTACAACATCCACGTGAAGACATGGAGTGGCACTATTCTAACCCGGCAACCACAGGGGGTATATATTTATTTATTTAAATATTTCAATAGAAAGATTTTGGCCACGGAGTCACCCTCATAAAACTAAAACTTTCCTCTGTAACTTCTTAGAAGTAGAGCTCGTAGTTAGGCGATGGGCTTGCAAACTGTCACTAATACACTAGTTAACTTCTTGGCCTGATTGTGCAAAATGTGGTTACAGAATTATCAAGAAGTCTTTTTAGTGTTGTTGGTATTTCTGTAGCTCTGCCTACCCCACTCTGGGAATGAAGGCGTGATGTTATGTATGTAGTTGATTTATGAAATATTCCAGCTATCAATTGGAGATGGGTTCCCGCAGCACCTCTGCGAGTCCTGCGAGACGAGGCTGCAGCAGGGCCGCGACCTCCGCAGCCGGTGTCGCCGCGCGCACGAGCTGCTCAAACAATCACTAATACACCAACACTATGTGAGTTTTACAATAACATGATTAATGCCTTCCCGTGGATGTCGTAAGAGGCGACTAAAGGAATAACGGCTTGTAGTACTGTTAGGCGATGGGCTTGCAACCTATCACTAATACAGAATGTGGTTACAGAATCATCAACATAGCGTTGTTCTGTAGCTCTGCCTGCAGTCTGGGAATGAAGGTGTGACGATATGTATGTAGTTAGAAGTGACCGCCTATGAAACCAGTGGTCCCGGATTCAATTTCAAGTAAAAGCAAGTTGTGTTGTGAGCGCGAATAATGTTTATCGTTGTCTAGTACCCATAGTTTAAGCCTAGAGCTTAATTTAAATTGCGTTATGGTCGACTTAAAAATCATCACATGAAAACGAAAACTTCCTGTGTGTGTCTGCGAAATTGATAAAAAATTGTTTAGTACTTTATAAATAAATAAATATCACGGGACAATGTCACACAAATTGACCTATTCCCAAACTAAGCTCTAGGCTTGTACTATGGGGACTAGACAACGGTAAACATACTTAGATAGAGAAATTAATACTTAAATTTATATAAAAACATCCAAGACTCTGGAACAAATACTCGTGCTCATCACACAAATATCTGCCCTTACCGGGATTTGAAACGTGTCGTATATTGTTCTATTTTTGTTTATGGATTCGATAACGCAGGTGACAAACATAGTGTATGAATTAAATGATGTC
Source organism: Acleris holmiana (assembly GCA_949316455.1). Taxonomy (NCBI): domain Eukaryota; kingdom Metazoa; phylum Arthropoda; class Insecta; order Lepidoptera; family Tortricidae; genus Acleris; species Acleris holmiana. The sequence goes on along the minus strand of OX438790.1, from coordinate 473,873 downwards.
TCCTGCGTTACTTTTTTCTCAGGATATATTTGTGGGACTTGTGAGTTATTGTTGAGTAATGTTTTTGTTTAGTGCACAAAGAAGGGTTTTGTATTGTTTTGCGTTTAAAATAATAATAATGGTCTCTTACTAGTAGACAAGCAGTAACGGAAAGAGTTGGTTCATACACACTCTTTAAAACAAAAGTTGTCTCTCCTGTGGCCAATAGTTAAAAGATTGTGTGCATATAAGTTATGTTTTTATATAATAGGTCTAAAGCAGTCCTGACGCCGTTTTTGCGGGTATGAGCTTAGCCAGAAAGTTAGGCCTTAAAAACGTTAACTTTCGGTGTGTCCACAGGAAAGACGGTAACCTAAATCTGTGTATGACCCAGGCGCGGAACTGTGGAAATTACCCTTTCAGATTGTTCTGTGACCTAGTTAAACTGAGACTAGTTTAGTTTAGTTTTTAGTGGTGGTAGGACCCTGTGCAGGGTCCGACCGAATCACTACCACCATCTTATCTATTAACCAAGCAACAGTGTTCGCATTGTTGTGTTCCGGTGTGGGGATAAGACAACCGGTGAAATTACTAGCATAGAGGCACTCCATCTTAGTCCTCAGGGTTGGCAACGCATTTGAGGTCTTAGGATTATAGTCTTGAGAATTCAAATGTCTATGGGTCTCAGATTCCACTTACCATCAGGTGGCCTGAGTGCTCGGGCGCCTTCTCCTTAACATAAAAAAAGACTAATTTATTCAGTAACAAAATGGAAGTATTTTGCTCGCTTGATGAATAAAGGATGTAGCATTCTGCTTGCCTTAGAAAAAAGGGCGTATGTCTCTTAGAACTGTGGATATGATAGTAACCTTATTTCTTAGGGTGGGGGGTTAAATTTGCTTTGACTATCATAGTAATAATACATAGCGTAGCGTAAATTGTTTTAGATCACAACCGACTACATCCGAGCAATCGATCGCATCGCCAACCGCCTAAACCCAAATGACACCCCAGACATTCCAGACATAGACTATCCAAAGGCAATTCCAGACTATCTAGACGTCTCGAATGACAGCTCGCAGCTCCTGTCAAATCTGTGCGCTGACAGTGACGTGGACGCAGACGTCAAAGATCCGAACTACATAGACATGCCCGTGGCGGAAATGGATGATATCGATGAAATAGACGAGAAACTGTCGGAGATCAAAGCGAAGCTGGAGAGTAAGATTAAGAAAGAGAAGAGTGCTAAGAGGAAGAGGGGAGTTAAGAAGGAAAAGGTATTTTTTTTTCTATATGCACTTAGAATAGAATACATTATTTGCCACACACAAAAATAGTACACTAAAAAACAATGGAGCTCTTACCAACTAGACTTAATAAAAATGGTGGTGGTTTAGTGGTGGTAGGACCCTGTGCAGGGTCCGCCCGGATCGCTACCACCATCTTATCCATTAACCACCCGCCAAGCAACATTCGCATTGTGTTCCGGTGTGGGGATAAGACAACCGGTGAAATTACCAGCATAGAGGCATTCCATCTTAGTCCTCAGGGTTGGCAACGCATTTGAGGTCTTAGGATTATAGTCTTGAGAATTCAAATGTCTATGGGTCTCAGATTCTACTTACCATCAGGTGGCCTGAGTGCTCGTGTGCCTTCTAGTTAAATAAAAAAAGAAAAAAAATACGGGTAGGAAGCGACACAGAACAAAGAAGGTGTGGCTAGGGATTAGGACTCAGCGTTTGGTGTGGGCGCGCTCCGGTAGTCTCGCACTCTACAACGCTGGTTTCCAGTCCGTCCCTCATACTGCCGAAACTGACGATCTAGCGGGTGCTTAATATGAGTTAAAAACTTATTAGTAAGGTAGACAAATTTAAATTAATTATGTTATTTATTCAAGTCAGAAAGAGCTTAGTCAGGATCGTAGCAGGTGGAAAGAAGTGGTCTCTGCCTACCCCTCTGGGAAACAGGCGTGATTTACGTATGTATTAAAGTAACTATCATTAAAAAAAATATGCAAATGAAAGAGTACGTATTGAAAAATGGCTCATTTAACTTGTTTCGAAACGGATTTCTATTTACGACTTTAAATCAATGATGTGTGCAAGACATGGTTATTAGTTAGTTTAGTTATACTTACGAGCGAATGACCAAACTAGACATATAACATATTTGACTAGTGACCTGTTCTTGCTTCGCTATGGTTATTACAAAAAAGTAGCCTAGATTACTCAGGGATTATGTAGCTCTCTTTATGGGAGAGATTTTGCTAAAGTGGTGTAGTTGTTCCAGAGAATATCCCTAACATAAAAATCAAAAACACTATTATACTTCTTTGTAATATAAGACATATAAATAACAGAAATTTTTAAATTATAACATCTCGTAATAATAAAAAAACCGGACAAGAGCATGTCGGACCATGCTCAGTGTAGGGTTCCGAAGCCGTTAAGTACTGCAAACATAAAAATCAACTAGTCATAACTAAATTTCTATTTAAAGTCAATTTAATCGCCTGTATCTCAAGAACCAATGCTGTCTACGTAGTCGTGATAGTTTTCCTTTAAAATTCGTTATATGTTCTTTCATTTAAGATATTTTTCAGATTTTAGCATTTGTAGTTTTGGTTGTTTGGGCACTTGAGTCTAACAAAAATTAGCGCTTTAAGGTTGAATATTTCATGAAATGATAGCTTAGTCGAAAAACTGTTCCCACAAACCCGTAATAATTTTGAAAGACCTATCCAACGACACCAAACACCATAGGGTAGACGAGAAAAAAAAATACATCCCCAAGTTACGTGTAGGAGTGGTACTCTAAATAAAATATTTTTTTTTACATTTTATTGTACCACTTTGTTTGCGTGACTAATATGCATATTCATGCCAAATTACAGCTTTCTAGTACTAAGAGTCTCTGCACGGACCCCTAAAAACTACATCAAAATCGATTGCATAGTTTGAAATTAATTAAGCAGAGAAAATAACTAGATTGTTTAAAGTTCTATGGCCAATCGCATAAACGTTTAATAAATTTAATGTCGTCCTGAGTTGTATACTATCACTTTCTTGCTGCACAAGACAGGGATAGGATATATTGGGACATTAGGGTCAATAAACTTTTGTACAACTCGGTGGTAACCTAACTTTCCATTGTGTTTCAGTCAGGTAAAAAGAGAAAAGTGAAAGAAGTAAGAGAAGTGAAGGAAGAGAAGCCTTTGGTCGAGTGGGTGGCCAAGAAAAAAACACCTCACAGAAAGAAAAAAGGTTTCAAGAGATACTTTATGTGCGATGACGACTACGCTAAATTCGAGGAGCGATATAATATAGAGGTCTGTTACTTCGTCGTTATACGTCCAGTAGAGTTAGCCATTTTTTGAAAGCTAATGGCTGTATAAAACTGTACATCCCGTACGTTTTTTTTTATTTCTATTTTCTGTCCATTGCCAAGCGTTTCTAAAAAAGTTTTTACAGACAAAGACATTTTTCAACAGTCGTTATCCTAATTTGTTACCACGTTTTTCTGTATTTTTGATTAAAATGGTATTAGGTCATTTATTATTATTGATTATTAAGAAAGTATACAGTTACAAGTTAAATTTCCAAAAATGTCTGATATAAAATTATATAATACGTGGTAACAAAATAGGGAAAAGTAACAACAGACAAAAATGTTTGTATTTATATACAAACTTTTTTTAGAAATGCTTCCTATCCTTATGTCAATGTACAGGTTTCACAACCATTAACGAATTAAGAGTGAAGTTCAAGCCGGTCTAATATTCTGAGGTATAAAAACCTGCTTGAAAATATAGAATTCAAATGATAGTAAGTACCACTCTCCTATTTAGAAAAACCGGACAAGAACATGTCGGACCATGCTCAGTGTAGGGTTCTGAAGCCGTTAAATACTTACTACAAACATAAAAATCAACAAGTAATAACTAATTTTCTATTTAAAGTTAATTGGTGCCGTCTTAGATGATTCTAGTAGGTGTAAACACTTTAATCGCCTGTATCTTGAGAACCAATGATGTCTACTTAGTCGTGATAGTTTTCCTTTAAAATTCGTTATATCATTCATTATCTGTTTTTAATTTATTTTATCTTTCATTTAAGATTTTATTCTATGGGGTAGACGAGAAAAAAAACACATCCCCAAGTTACGTGCAGGGGAGGTAAGCTAAAAAATTTTTTTTTACATTTTATTATGCCACTTTGTTGGCGTGACTAATATGTATATTCATGCCAAATTACAGTTTTCTAGTACTAAGAGTCTCTGCGCTAGGCTGCGGACGGACGGACATGGCGAAACTATAAGAGTTCCTAGTTTGACTACGGAACCCTAAAAACCGGACGTGAGCATGTCGGACCATGCTCAGGGTTCCGAAGCCGTTACTACAAATATAAAAAGTGCACCAGCAAAAGAGCGTATCTTCATGGTACTTACGTCATTTCGTTGAGAAGCGCAATTTCTCGGTAATAACTCGAAAACGGTATATCCGGTCATTCGAAACTATAAGGGCTACGTTGTTGCCATTCTGCCTACGGAGCCCTGAATTTCCTCGGGGCTTGTAAGACATGTTTTTTTAATTCAGGGTTAGGTAACACAGTGGACATCGGTGTCCCTCGATTAGTATGAAAAGTAAAAAGTGTTGTCTCCTGTGTCACTTTTATAAAAGTCATATTTTCTTATACTTTTCCTATTCCCTAGATTCTAATTTACGATATTTCACACTTTACATACGTGGGGGTAGGCAACTGATAGAAATGCACGAACACACCGATAATTAAGAGACACACACTATTTATTAACACACTCACTTAATCGTTACAAACAATTATCGCACAATAAACTTAGATGATCGCTCTATTCACTCTCCAAGTAAGGAATGACTCGCCGCACGCGCGCCTCGCCTTTTATACTCCCAATCGCCGAATGTTCCAGAATGCCTTCTCGAAAGACCGATGGACCTTGACCCGCCGGGGACGTTCTCGATAGTTCGATAGTGGAAGGTTCTCATTGCGGCCTTGTATTACAATAGCGACCGCCTTGACCTTGAACTCGATTGAACCCGTTAACCCTTAATAGGGCCCCGTAAAAGTAAAAAAATCTAGACCAAAATTAAATACAGTGATGGAATCGCAAGTCTCTAAAGAGTAATAATAGATGATGTTATATTTGAGTAAAATACAATTGAAATTGCATCATAAAACGTAGGTAGTAAAGTTTAATTTCTGCTTATTGTAATGTGGTGAATATATGGCCCCTGCTCTATTAAGGGTTAACAATAGGGACGTCCTTGGCTCGGCGTCTCGATTCTAATCTACCTACCTACCTAACCATACCTACTCGTAACAATACTTCAGCGTAAAAATAACGTCGATTGAGTTGAAAAATTGCCAAAAAAACAGCTTAATTCATTGCAGGTTGTACGATTGTCAGAAGAGGAGCAGCAGAGAGAGATGGAGGCTCGTAAAGAGTCGGAGAATTATATGCACGCGCTGGTTCGCTGCGAGAAATGTTTTAAAGGATTCCTCTCCATGTTCACTTACGAGAATCACATCAAAGTCCACGATCCCGTGAGTATTGTGTTTGGAAAATAAGTAACGTTGAACATAAGCACACCCTGTTCCACGAAGAAACTGTGGAATTGACTCTTTTCGGCGGTATTTCCAGCCAGTTATGACTTGGGGTCCTTCAAGAAAAGACCTTTTATTTTTCTCAAAGGTCGGCAAAGGGCCGATGACTACTTGATTACTTGCCTACCAAAGCAACAGGCATGCGGGCTACCTCAGGTACCCCGCATAAGCCTCACTCTTTTATATTACGACGACGACCCATTGGACTAGTTGGGAGTGACCCTGCCCCCGAAGCCAGCGGTCCTGGGCTCAAATCTCGGTAAGGGCAGATATTGATAATGATCACGAGTATTTGTTCCTGAGTCTTGGATGTTTCTATGTATTTCTCTATATGTTTATCGTTGTCTAGTACCCATAGTACAAGCCTAGAGCTTAGTCTGGGACTAGGTCAATTTGTGTGACATTGTCCCGTAATATTATTATTATTGAAAAAAAATCTGCTTAACTATCCCATAACGTTATGTTCTGGCAGGTATCTCCTCATTTTTCATAATTTAATTTGCTCTAATTTAATTTGCCATAATGGTCACTGGCTATAAGCTTTATTTTCCCTAATATCACATATCATAATTTAATTTGCCATAAAGTTGTTTTTTCTGAATCAGGTAATTTATACATGCCATCGTATAGAGAGAGCCCAATAGGTTAGGTTAGGCTTGTTTTATTATAATTCTGAATAGTTCACGGTTTCAGAAAAAATGCGTTTATGGCAAATGAATATAATGGCACATGATCGTTATGTCCTATGAGACTATTGCATATGTAATTCGGTCAAACGATAGAGACCCGCTCTGGCAATAAATGTCTTTAAGTGTACATAAGTATGTTTATTGTTGTATAGTACACATTTACAAGCCCAGAGTTTAGTTGTAGACTAGGTCAATTTGTGTGTGATTGTCCACTGATATTATAAAATGCTGCGTGCAGCAAAGACTCATGGTTGTCATTTTATCGTGAAATTTTGCCAGTAGGAACATGCATGAAAAACAGAACTGAATTTCATTGATACGATTTAGGAGGAAATGTAAAAAAGGTTTATAAAACGCAATACAGCATGTTTTGACCCGTTTATTAAAATAATAAATAAAATAAAATATAAATATCACAGGACAATGTGACACAAATAGACCTAGTCCCAAACTAAGCTCTAGGCTTGTTGTTACTATAGGTTCTAGACAACGATAAATTTAATTATATAGAGAAATATATACTTAAATACATATAGTTTATTAAAAAACCGGCCAACTGCCAGTCGGACTCGCGCACGAAGGGTATTAAGATCGAGCAAAAAACGGCAAAAAGAAAACACGTTTGTGAGAGCCCCCTTAAATATTTATTTTGATTTATTTTAAGGGAATAAAGGCGTGTAGTACTGTTAAGCGATGGGCTTGCAACCTGTCACTAATACACTGGTAAACTTCTTGGCCTGATTGTGCAAAATGTGGTTACAGTATTATCAACAAGTCTTTTTAGAGTTGTTGGTATTCTGTAGCTCTGCGTACCCCACTCTGGGAATAAAGGCGCGATGTTATGTATGTATGTATTTTAATTTATTTTAATTATATTTATTCTTAAAGTTGATATACAACTAAATATTCAGTGTTGTCGTTATTAAAATTGAGCAAAAAATGGAAAGAAATCACGTTTGTAGTACTGCCCTGCTAAGCCAAATAGCAGTATGTCAAATAAGTCTCCTGTAGCAATCAAAACCTTATTACTAACAAGAGAAGATTGAATCTACTTTGGCAATTGAATCTGACATACTGTGTTTTAGCTTAGGAGGGCAGAGTATTTGTTGTTATAGCGGCAACAGAAATACATCATCTGTGCAAATTTCAACTTTCTAGCGACCACGGTTCATGAGGTACAACCTAGTGTCAGACGGACGGACAGACAGACAGCGGAGTCTTAGTAATAGGGTCCCGTTTTGACCCTTTGGGTACGGATCCCTAAAAAATGCATGTTCCCTATTACATAATTATTTTAACCCTACGATCTGCCGCCTATTTCACCATTGACAATGACACGTGACAGGTGACATTTCGGTATACATTGCAAAGTTAACACGCTGATACATCACTGGGTTTCATATAATCTGCGTCATGTACACTGAAATGTCACCTATCATTGAAATGAAATGAAATTAAATACTTTTTTTTATGAAATGAAATACTTTATTCGCTTTAGACATGGTACATAATAAGATAACATTAAATATTGTAGGAATCACATGTCTCACCTGAACGGTATGCAAAATCTTAATCTTAATCTAAGAGTCACAATAAATTTAATGATAGTTTAATAGAAATTAAATTGTCAATGCTTAAAATTTACATTCTTAATTTTAAATATGTTGACCTATATCTACCGTACATTATCCCAAATCATTTAGAAATTCTTTAATAGAGTAATATGTTTTATTATTTAGCCACTGGAATAACTTAAGTTTAAATCTTTTCAATGTCAGTTCTTTTAAACCGTTTGGCAGTTTGTTGAAAATTCGTACTGCCATTGAGTAGCAGTTTCTGCGGTACAAATCAGTTCTACTTTTAGGGCATATAAGCCTTGCTGGATATCTGGTATTAAAGGGGCAAATTTGATTATTTGTTGTAAATAAAGAATGGTGGGTTTTTACAAAGCCATTTCAAAAATATACATGCAGCGGACAGTCAAGATATTAAGCTTTTTAAATAATGGTCTGCAAGATGTAACAGTTGTGACGTCACATATACCACGAATGCACTGTTTTTGTCCTATGAAAACTTTATTAATTTTGACCGAATTTCCCCCATTGTCAAGATGGTGTAGGGGTGGGACTTTTTTTTGCTCTACATTAAAACAATTTATTATTTTCTTAGGCGCTAGGTCCAAACGAATGCCACTTCTGCTTTTGCCGTTTCAAATGGCCGAATAAACTGCGGACTCATCTCATCGAGTGTCACCAGCTCAAGTACGTCTGCAAGGAGTGCAAGCTGGTCATACGGGGCAGGTGAGACCTTATTGGCTACATGCATAAGGTAATAAACATATATTTTATGATAAGGAAAAGGCACACGAGCACTCAGGCCACCTGGTGGTAAGTGGAATCCGAGACCCATAGACATGAACTTCCGTTGTCCTTAAGGCAGTCTCCTTCTTTAGTCTCTCTAAAGAGGAATTTAAAAACTTTGTGGCTGAATGAGTCGTGAAGTCAGGTTCCTATAATGATTAGAGTTGTTATTTATATATTTATGTAGGTATATATGTATATGTATGTATGTGTGTATTATACATGTACGTTTATATTAGTTTGTGTACTTGCTATTTTTTTTTAAATTTATTTATTTATTTATAAGTATTATCATTTATTTTTACTATTTGTGCAAACTTGTATGTATCCAACCCCATGCATTCTCCTTACTCATTTGCTTCAGGGTTAGCTGGAAGAGATCCCATTTAGGGATAAGTTCGCCTTTGTACATTAATTTAGTATTATAATTGTAATATTTATATTTTTGTGCAATAAAGAGTTTACATACATACATACATACATACATTTGAATTATCAACACTATAATCCTAAGACCTCAAATGCGTTGCCAACCCTGAGGACTAAAATGGAATGCGTCTATGCTGGTAATTTCACCGGTTGTCTTATCCCAACAATGCGAACACTGTTGCTTGGCGGGAGGTTAATGGCTAAGATGGTGGTAGCGATCCGGACGGACCCCGCACAGGGTCGGCGTGTGTATCGTGCCACCTTTTGTCAATGGATGCCGCCGCGTAAACAGAGAATGCGAGCGGTTCGAATTTGGTGGTTTACATCGATTTAAATTCGGTGTAGCGACACTATCTAAGCGAATGGACTATAATAAGAAAAAAATGTGGTCCTGTAGGCTGTCCGTGGTGAGTCGCACGCGCGCCAGCTTCAATATCATCGTTAGTAAATATGATATGGTGCAGGGTACACTGCTCTACATACGTCATTGTTGAGGATTACACGCCCCTAGTAATATTAATATAATTACATTTAAGGAACTACTAACCATAATGGATTACGTTGGATTACGATTTCGGTGCCCCGATCGGCGGACCCGTTCCTCAAACCTATTTTCCATTCGTTCTGCATTCGCTAGAAATAGATTACTTGTTAGAGCATGTAAAAGGTATTTACCGACTCCGAAGTATTTTATATGAATAAAAATCAATTTCTTTTTGCAATAATTAATCAATCAACCTTCTTAATACATTACATAACGTCACGCCTTCATTCCAAAGTGAGGTAGGCAGAGCTATAGAAATACCAACGACTCTAAAACGACTTGTTGATAATTATGTTACCACATTTTGCATAATCAGGCCAAGATATTTACCAGTGTATTAGTGACAGGTTGCAAGCCCATCGCCTAACAGTACTACAAGCCCTTATTCCCTTAGTCGCCTCTTACGACATCCACGGGAAGACATGGAGTGGCGCTATTCTAACCCGGCAAACACACGGGCTCCTTCGGGGACCTTCTAAATAATAGTTTAAATACTTGTCAAATTTAAAATGAGGTCTATATTAATCTAGTTATTGCATGATCAGTATAAAGGTAGTTTTTATTTTGTTCAACCATCGTTAACATAGTTATTTTTGTTATATGTTTGTCTGCTGAGCTAAGGAAACGTATTTTTTATGATAAGTGGAAACTTGGCTAGTGTATTTTTAAGTTTGGTTGTGTCTTAATGTGTCATAACCTTGCTGTTTGTTTTCCAAATAAATAAATAATGTGAGTTGTTATTTTCTCGAATAGGTATATGGCGGTGATGCACGCGCAGTTCCACGCGGGGAAGACGTGGGAGTGCAAGCATTGCCCGCTCACGTTCAAGTAAGTTGTCCACCAAAAGTGAATGGTCCAACTTTTTGGTTCTCGCCAATTTACAATTAAACTAACCGTGTTAGGGTCCGTGCACACAGACCGGCTCGGAGAGCATCGGCCCGCGCTTTTCCCACAGACCGGAGCCGGTCGGCTCCTCTTATCGTTTTACACGAAGCGCGTTCAACTCTGTTCCCAACGTGATAAGGTCTGTGTGACGGACCCTAACACGGTTAGTTTTATTGTAGTTTGGTGAGGACCAAAAAGTTGGACCATTTTTAAGTGTAGTTAACCATACAAACAACGAAGGCGAAAAACGTATGGCTAATTTTAGTCTCACAACGGAAATGTTTCATGGAAAATTTAATTGCGTTAGTTAGAATAACTTTTTGGACCTTACCCAGTTGACGTAGCTACCGGTCCCGGATCCGATCCAAAAACGAGTAAATATTTTTTGGAATAACATGAGGTGATAGTGTCACACCACGAAGTGGAACACCACACAAAGAAAAAAGGACAAAAACATGAAATTCTTATACGGTAGAACAGGTTGGGAAAAATGACAACATTGTCATTCATTTAATGTCCTTCTAAGCAAAATCGACGGAGCCCCGCACGGCGGAGCTCCTATTCTTAGACAATTAGGCAATTTTGAAGTTATAGAACGAACCTAACCTAAAGAACCTGAAATATAAATTTAATTCTTGGGTCAGTGGCAGTATTGTGTTTTAAATTATTAAACTACTCAACCGAGTCACACTATCTTGATATTTCCTACAGGTGTCCAAGTTTCCGTACTCGTACAAGTGATACAAGTATTAAGTTTAAGTGAGTGAAGTATTGCCATATCGATTTCTTTAGTATGCGGCTAAATCAATTAGTATCTGCAACGAAAAAAATAAAGTTAGAGTAGGCGACGGTAGCTATTTACATGTTAATGTATTGTATTGTAAAATGTTTCCTCTTAATAATCATCAAAATGTAACAATATTACTTTGTCTAACTTTGGTTTATTTCAGTTTTCTCTGAGCAACTTTGTTTTCATATCACTAGTGGAAACTGTTTTGGCTCATGTATTTTTATCCTGTATTTTATTTTAAGATGTTTGTTTTCCAATAAGAAGTGGTCCTTTTGAGATTTAGACTACTAGCGATCCTAATTTGAAAGGGAATTCCTGCCTAAAACTAGAACGTTGTTCCAGAAAACAGTCGACATTTTACACCCACTTAAGGATAAATCACTCGACGGAGAACGCGCTCGGGGGCACCTGCGACATCTGCGGCGAGACCTTCACGGGCGCCATGGGGCTGCGCATGCACAAGACGCAGACACACAACAAGGTAAAGCTACGTTAGGTTACGTTAGGTACATTAGGAATGAGACGCCGAGTCAAGGACGTCGCGTTTACTTGGTCGCAATGTGTAGAACCCACGTATCACATCACGCCTTCATTCCCAGAGCGGGGTAGACAGAGCTACAGAAATACCAACAACTCTATAACTTGTTTATAATACTGTAACCACATTTTGCACAATCAGGCCAAGAAGTTTACTTGTGTATTAGTGACAGGTTGCAAGCCCATCGCCTAACAGTACCACAAGCCCTTATTCCCTTAGTCGCCTCTTAAGCCTTCCACAGGAAGACATGGAGTGGCGCTATTCCAACCCGGCAACTACAAGGAATAGTAGAACCTTCCAGTAACAAACTCTCTAGAAGTAGTATTATTTTTAAGATGACCGCGACTCTTCTCTCTTCTTCTGCAGCTTTTGATACCCACTGTTGGGTATACCTCTCCACATTTCTTTCAATTTGCCATGTTACGAGTTACTCTGGTCCATCATGGGCTTGAATTTTCTTTAGTCCAGCCATTACAGTCAAATACATAAGAGCTACCGTAACTTTGAACATACAGTTATGACTAAGTAAGGTTAGGTAGGATACACAGATTTAGGTTAGTGTTTTTTGGCTAAGCCCATTCCTGCATAAACGGCTTCAGGACTGCTTTAGACCTATCATATAATAACAAAACTTATATGCAAGCAAAATTTTAACTATTGACTACACGTAAGACAACTTTTGTTTTTTAGGAGTGTGTATAACCTAGGAAGATTGGAGTCGAGACGCCGAGCCAAGGACGTCGCTATTGTTAACGGGTTCAATAGAGTTCAAGGTCAAGGCCGTCGCTATTGTAATACAAGGCCGCAATGTGTAGAACCTTCCTGTAAAGAACTCTCTAGAACGTCCTTGGCGGGTCAAAGGTCATCGGTCATTAGAGAAGGCATTCTGGAACATTCGGGGATTGGGAGTATAAAAGGCGAGTTATTCATTATTTACTTGAAGAGCGAACAAGAGCGAACCGAGCGATAATTGTTTGTAACAATTATCAATTATTTAGTTTGCCACTTGTCTTGGATAAAGTTCGGGAGAAACGACCTCGCAGTAGAATCCTCGTTCACCACGACAACGCCTCGTCGCACGCCGCCAGGCGAACGATCGACTATTGGGCGACGTCAGACGTGGAATTACTAGGTCACCCGCCGCATAGCCCCGACCTCGCACCTTGCGATTTTTATTTATTCCCAAAAATAAAAGAAACACTTCGAGGAAAACGTTTTGTACACGCCGAGGAAGCTGTGGCTGCGTTTCAAAAGGCCGTCGATGAGACCCCTAAGGACGAGTGGGCAAAGTGCTTTTCTCAGTGGTTCCATCGGATGCAGCGATGTATTGACATGAATGGACACATTTTGAAAAGATATAATTGTTGCAGATAGTCTACAGTCTATTCCTATTAAAACTAATAACTTGCTAGTTTACTCAGTTTTCTAGCCTAGAGCTTAGTTTGGGACTAGGTCAATTTGTGTGAGATTGTCCTGTGATATTTATTTATTTACATACATACACAACATCACGCCTTCATTCCCAGAGTGGGGTAGGCAGAGCTACAGACATACCAACAAATTTAAACTTGTTGATAATTCTGTAGCCACATTTTGCACAGTTAGGTTAAGTTGTTTCCCAGTGTATTAGTGACAGGTTGCAAGCCCATCGCCTAACAGTACTACAAGCCTTCATTCCCTTAGTCGCCCCTTAGTGGCACTATTTTAACCCGGCAACCACACGGGGGCATTTATTTATTTTTAATCAATGATTCAATCCGCAACCGTACCTAAGACTGAGTTCGTTTACTTTACCAGAAAGATCTGGCGGTGTCCAAAATGTTCAGAGTATTTTCCTTTAACATGCGATTTTTTTCTTTCAGAAAGAAATAAAAGCCTTGAAGTGTTTGATATGCAAGATACAGTTCGAGAACAAAGAAGCTCTGGACCGCCACTCTCAACCCAACAACGACTGTGATCCCAAACTGAGGTACACCTGCGAGGGTTTGTAGGTTATTTATTAAGGAGACTAGCGACCCGCCCTCGCTTCGCTCTGGATTAAAGTATTATACATATAAACCTTCCTCTTCAATCACTCTATCTATTAAAAAAACCGCATCAAAATCCGTTGCGTAGTTTTGAAGATTTAAGCATACATAGGGACAGACAGCGGGAAGCGACTTTGTTTTATACTATGTAGTGAAGAAAGAAATCATGACAAATCTTCGTAAATCCAACTTAAGCTCCAACTTTTGAGGTCATTATTGAACAGTTCACTTCAGCAAAACCTGTGCTAATTAACGAAAAAAATCTGTACAAAGAGCAATGGGCTAAAATGTATGGAACGTGGTACAGTCGAAGTCATAAATATGATTACACTTTAGTACCACGCCACTTTCATTCACTGAGACAATTACATATAATTATATGTAGCTTATATGACACGTTCGTAGATTTACCATAGCAGCGCCATCTATTGATTACTTACTCAACCCAGTCGAAAGGTATCGACATCTGTTAGAATCATTTGGAGTTAACAGATAATTGCGACTGTCAAATAATAACAGACAAATAATTAGCAATAAATTAAAATTGCGACTATAATTTGAGATTTAAACTATCCTATCTCTCAAGTTGGATCGAACTGCACATGGTGTGCGAATTTTATTATAATCGGTTAAGTGGTTTAGGAGTCCATTGAGGACAAACATTGTGACACGAGATTTATATATATTAAGATAACACAGAACCATACTTAGGCCGAGTTGTTTGATCAGTTGTTAAACTAATTGTTAAAAATCGTAACTAATGGTTAAATCTCAAGCAAATTTGACGACACGCGGGCTTAGTTGGTAGTGTCCTCAAATCCTGGGTTCAAATCCTGGTAAGGGCTGATATTTGTGTGATGAGCACGAGTATTTGTTCCTGAGTCTTGGATGTTTTCTATGTATTTATGTATGTATTTCTCTATATAAGTATGTTTATCGTTGTCTAGTACCCATAGTAACAACAAGCCTAGAGCTTAGTTTGGGACTAGGTCAATTTGTGTGAGATCGTCCCCTGATATTTATTTATTTTAATTGAGCAAAAAAGGGGACATTTCATAAAATATTAATTAAAATTAATTAATCCTAAATTCGTACCTAACTTCCTCTTCTCTGTCCTTGCATTCCTCTATTAAGCCTTCAACAGAGTCAAAACATTGTATGTCTTCAATTGCTTTCTCCATGCTATAAACAAAGCAACATTGATTATAGCAACTGTTGGTCGTCAGGTTCTGTGAAACCTGCGGCTGTTCCTTCCTGGACGAGGACCAGCTCAGTCTGCATCGGCAGCACTCGCACGGAGTCGAAGTTTACAAATGCGACGATGTAAGTACTACTTCTTTACACATGCTCGGAAATTGTGTTGTAACACTTGTAACACGCAGGCGTATAGGGCAGTAATAGCCTATTTACCTCCCAAGGGAGTTATGGGTTTAGTTTCAAAGTAGAACCACATTATTTCAGACTATTTGCAATTAATTTATTAAATTTCATATTGAAAATTGGTACAATCCGGCAATTGGCCTGTCAACTTTGAAATCTAATGGCAGTTCTTAGCATTATCTGTGGAAGACTATTGAAAAAAGTTGAGTTGACAATTTCCTTTGAATGTTGTTTTCTTTAGTAGTCTAGTTTTGTTTCCATGCAAATGTGATTAAATGCATTGTGTGTATCACGGGCAGTAAGGGGATAACAAACTCGAGTCATTAAAAGCCCTCCGCCCGCGGCGTCGGGCTTGTAATACTCTCTTTAGTTGTGCCTTTCTTACTTCCCTTAATGCACTATGTATGTATGTATGTGAACACTTTATTGTACTAAAGAAAACAATACAATACAATGAATAATAATAAAAAGATGTACAAAGGCGAACTTATCTCTTTTATGGGATCTCTTCCAGCTAACCTTTGAGAGATTGAGAAAAGTGAAAGGTTGTGCACCGAGTAAACAGGTGTACAAAACTAAAAAGGCCATAAAAAATCACAAAAAAGAACAAAACTAATACATTCAAATACTTACATGAATAGCTAGAAATATATATGATTATACACATACTTAAACTTACATAAACTACATATATATATATATCAACATTTGGATAAGTAGTTTAGGAGATAGAGTCAAGCCAGACCTTTTTTTAATTTGCCTTTCAGGGAATCTACCGATTGTGATTGCCTAACGCCAGCTGGTAGCCGATTCCACAACCTGACAGAGTGCACAGAAAAGGATTTGGGATAGGATTTAGATTTAGGATTTATGTAATACTAGCGACCCGCCAGCGGCTTCGCCCGCTGCAATTTTTTTTTCTTCACAATTATATTTTTATTTTTGTAAAAAAAAAAAAAAAAAAATGAAAAGTATCCTATGTCACTTCTATTACCTCCCAGAATATGTGTACAAAGTTTCATGATGAATCGTCAAGTAGTATTTACATGAAAGCGTAACAAA
Source organism: Acleris holmiana (assembly GCA_949316455.1). NCBI lineage: Eukaryota > Metazoa > Arthropoda > Insecta > Lepidoptera > Tortricidae > Acleris > Acleris holmiana. The sequence goes on along the minus strand of OX438790.1, from coordinate 457,551 downwards.
CATCCACGCTTTCATATTTATAATCAGAGATCGAACAAATGGTTGTCATTACTCGCAATAATGTGGACATGACTCCAATTTTAATAAACAAATTAAATTATATTAATTTATTTCTTACCTGAACTTTAATCTTTATCCTTTGCAGGATAGTTTTAAATAAATAATACAGGAGTGGCCATTGTTATATTAATTTAAGTACATTAGTTTGCTCCACTAACATCCGTGGATTGCGAAAGGAGCTTTCACCTCATAAGTTTATTTTAGCCGTGAAAAGGAATAAAATAACCACGGAAAAATTATCAAAATAACTGTTTATTTGCTTTAGCAATTCTACACAATAACAAGTTATTGTATCATCTATTTATTAATTACGACTGCCTTGCAAAGTAATTTAATTTGTTAAATTAAAATCTATCGAGTCATGTCCACATTATTGCGAGTAATGATGCCTATTTGTCCGATCTCTGTTTATAATATTAGTAAGGATTACGGTCACATCTCAGGTCCAAAGTCGCGGTAAATATGCCATTGGCTCCGTTGTGACACTATGTACTATTTGTATGACAGTGCAACAAATCGTTCCTGTCCAAGTCGTCCCTGTCGACGCACATCGACCGCGTGCACCTCAACATCAAGCCGCGCTTCCGCTTCTACAACTACAAGAAGAACTGCCGCCAGCGGCCCGGCGCCCGCCTCGACTACATGTGCGAGACCTGCGGGAAGGCCTACACGGTGAGCAGATACATAGATAGATAGATAGATAGATAGATAGATGGATGGATGGATAGATGGATGGATGGATGGATGGATGGATGGATGGATGGATGGATGGATGGATGGACGGATGGATGGATGGATGGATGGATGGATGGATGGATGGATAAATGGATGGATGAATGGGTGGATGGACGGATGGATGGATGGATGGATGGATGGATGGATGAGAAAGCCTGAGTATTTGTTAAATAGATTGACGTGGCGACAACAGCATCGGGCAGACCGTTTAAGGGCAGTAGCCAAACCGCTCTGTGTCCCGCTCTGACAGAATAACAGCGTTGTGATTGCTGCGCAGTCGCAGCACAAGCTGAGTCAGACCCTTTTCATCCACACATTGCTGGCTTCTTTTACCTACAAATCCACTATAAATTGGTGAAATAACTATTTTAGTACTAGTTTTTTTTGATGTTTATTTTTTGCTATGTGTGTGCTGAATAGGTTTCTTTCTTTCTTACTTTCTAAAAATTCTGTCCGGGTGGGTAGCTTTTGAACTGTTAAATAGAACATTCTAATAAAAATTACAGTAGTAGAACATACGAAATACTTCCAACCAAAATTGTTTTGAACACGATACGCTGTGTAGTTTTTGAGATTTTAATAAAAAAAAAAAGAATTTCAACCATGAACGTTCATCCCAGCTACGGAACCCTTCACTGTGCGTGGTCCGACATGCACTTGGCCGGTTGTTATAATATAGATAAACACAAACTCAGGCTCTTAAATTAAACATAAAACATCAAAAAAAAACCGGGCAAGAGCATGTCGGACCATGCTCAGTGTAGGGTTCCGAAGCCGTTAAGTACTACAAACATAAAAACTAACAAGTAATAACTAATTTTCTATTTAAAGTCAGGTGTCGTCTTATATGATTTTAGTAGGTATAAACAGTTTAATCGCTTGTATCTCAAAAACCAATGATGTCTACTCAGTCGTGATAGTTTTCGAATGAAGCGGCATCGATTATTTGGAACCCCTATGAATCTACTTCCTCATTACTCATAGAAAAAGTTCAGAAAACTTTTTTAAGGTTTTTGTATAAAAGAGTTTATCGTTACTACCCTTTTCTATATCACACCAAGTTTCTACTAGGCACTCTTGGCTTTAATTTTAACAACCTAATAACTGCGGCCTGCAGCGTACTGCGTGGTGATACGGATTGTTCCGAACTGGTTGCTCGTTTTGTTAGGTTGGCCGTTCCTTTTGTGCCTAAGAACTTTCTCAGAGCGCGAACCGATGGCGAAGTGTATGTCGTGAGTGCCTGAGGTATTGTGAGGCGATGGATGGCAGTGGCATTTGTGTGTGAAAGTTTAGTTATTCTTTTATTTTTGTAGTTTAGCTAATATATTAATCTTTCTAATTATATTTTTTTACAGCGTCTTGGTTTTAACTGTAATTAAATTTCTTTACAAGGTCTCTATATTTTAAACATGGAACAACAGCTGTGACGTCATTGCTGTCGTCGATTTTGTATAGAGTGTTTTTGCAGGGGGTCTGAACTATGATTTAATATCTTGAATATGATGATTCATTACACGACAATTATTTCGCGTGCACAGTTATTCCTCTCTTTCATAGCACTTTCCAGAGAGCGTAAAAAAAAAATGCATCTTCCCTATTGGCTCCCTGGGCCCATAACCTAAAACATCACAGATTTTCCAGGCGACTAACTTTAACCAAAAGCAAAGATATTGAGGTTACATTAATTAGAATGCTGCCCTGCTAACAAATTGGCAGTATCTCAGACAAAACTACTGTTGCAAATGCAACCTTATTATTAACGGGATAGAATTGAATCCGCTTTGGCTATTGCATTTGATATACTGCTTATGAGAGCTGAATGGTATAAAGGCAGAATGTTTTTTAATACATGTTTAACCTCCTAAGAACCACCATACAACGAAATTTGCCAATGGAATATGAACCTATTACAAATGCAATAGAGTCAATTTTCTAGTTTGATTGTCCTTCATAAAAACAAAGGAAAACCTATTTTATTTCCTTTGCAATAGGTCTATTTTCTAATGAACGTATTATGTATTTTTTTGACCTGTGTGCTCGCTTAAGTTCTCCAGACCGTTTAAAAGGGTCGGTATCCTGAGCTTACCAAGATAATTCCAGCTGACCAGTTTTGTGCTCGACAGTGCTACGCCTTGCTGAAAACGCATCAGATGACCCACACTGGGGAACGACCATTCAAGTGCAGTCAGTGTCCCAAGAGCTTCATCACAGCCTCGCAGCTCAAGGTTTGTCACTGTATTTATCATCAATTTAGAGCAGGGATCGTTACCGGTATTCTGACTACCGGTTTTAAATGAGGTATTACCGGTTATAATTGACTTTCACTATTTATACCGCTAAAGCTCTGATTAGCGGTATAATGAATACCGGTATTCAAGTTTATTATCGGTTTAGACAATTGACAACAATACCCCTTTTTGATACTTTACCCCTAAAAACCATAACCGGTAATACCTGTCAGTGTCAATATTCTCGTTTATTTGTATATGTAAATGTTTTCGGTGCTCTTACAAAAAACATAGACTCGCCTTAGACAAGTCTGAAATTACAGTTAATTAAAGTCTAATTGACATCTCACTTATCAGGTACAATGAATAGCGGTATTGAATACAGGTATTTAATACTGTTAATAGTGAATACATAGCGATAAAAACAAAAGCGGAATGACAACAATACCTCTAATTCGAATATAGGTATTATTTTTTAGCGGTAATAATTTGACAATGTAAATACAGGTATTAAATAAAACCGGTTTTACAATCCCTGCTTCATAGCCCGGAATTTTCGCACCACTAACTGTCATAGGGACTTCTCGTTTATCGACTTCCAATATACATGTGTATATAGATAAATACAGAATACATTTTTTAATATATGATTACGAGTAGAAGTAAACAAATGCAGTGTTATCGCGAATGAGCGATCTGTTCGAGACAAGATAAAATTATGACTATCTATTGCTTTATAGAGAAACTAATCATGCGTCCGTGTGGTTGCCGGGTTAGAATAGTGCCACTCCATGTCTCCCCGTGGATGTCGTAAGAGGCGACTAAGGGAATAAGGGCTTGTAACGGTTAGGCGATGGGCTTGCAACCTGTCACTGATACACTAGTAAACTTCTTGGCCTGATTGTGCAAAATGTGTTTACAGAATTCATACAAGTCTTTTTGGGGTTGTTGGTATTTCTGTAGCTCTGCCAACCCCACTCTGGGAATGAAGGCGTGATTTTATGTATGTATGTATGTAATCATGAAACACTTGTAAGCACTAAAACTGACTGTACACGGAATTGATAAATGTGAAAACACTGAACTGAACTGATTAAATGTATAATTGTTAACTATTAACTTTTCATTGCAAATCTCTATGTAACATTTTCAGCCACTCAAAGTTATCTAAATGAGATCGCTCTTTAGCGATAAGACCGGCTGTTGTTTACCTTTACTTTTAATCTCCATTGATATATTGCGTATCTTCTATAATGTATCTATAAAATTATGTATATCGGAAGTCGATAAACGAGAAGTCCCTATGACACCTAAAAAATGCTACGAAAATTCCGGGCTCTGATCACCATCATCACCACTATCCTGGCATAGGCTCCAAGGATCTCCATGACACTTACCAGGTCCTCGGTCCACCTTGTGGGTGGCCTGCCGATACTTCGCTTTATTTTTATTCACACGTGCACTCAGGCCACCTGGTCGTAAGTGGAATCTGAGACCCATACACATTTGAATTCTCAAGACTATAATCCTAAGACCTCAAATGCGTTGCCAACCCTGAAGACTATGATGGAATGCCTCTATGCTTGTAATTTCACCGGTTGTCTTATCCCCACACCGGAACACAACAATGCGAACACTTTTGCTTGGCGGGTGGTGGTTTCAGTCCGCGGCCGCCACTCTAGAACTTTACCGCCCCAACGGCCATCAGTTCTATAAGTAATTTGGCCCGACCACTGCCTGTTTTATCATTATATGTTTTATAAATCTTTCGATCGTCTTCAAAAAATACCGAAAAATTATTATGATTCAGTTGATGGGTCATACACACTCTTAGAAAGTAAAGTTGTCTCTCCTGTGGTCAATAGTTAAGAGCTTGTGTGCATATAAGTTATGTTTTTATATGATAGGGCTAAAGCAGTCCTGACGGCGTTTTTGCGGGAATGGGCTTAGCCAGAAAGTTAGGCCTTAAAAACGTTAACTTTCGGTGTGTCCACAGAAAAGACGGTAACCTAAATCTGTGTATGACCCAGATGGGTGAATTGCAAAAATATTGTACATAGTTAAGGACCTAATTTATGTCAAAGTTTAATTGAAACAAAATAATTTCCCATTGTGTAACGAAAATTTGTCATACAATCGTATGGTTAATCCTCGTTACACAGAGGAAAAATATTTTGTTTCAATTAATCATTGACATCAATTAGGGCACTATGAACAATTTTTTTGCAATTTACCCAGTTATCAAAGTATTGATTAGTGAAATAGTACTTTTCTCAACACTCAACGGAAATATTAACATTTCTGGTTTCGATTGGGGTCAGAAAACATCACTTTTATGACCGGCCGTAAATAAAATTATTCTTGGCCTACTTTCATACTGATTACGTAATTAAAAATTGTTTTATATTCTCGCAGTAATTGAGAAAAACAATTGCAAATTATGTACACCTCAATATTCCTCAACACAATGGTGGTATTTTGTTTTTGTATTTTAATTTCCCGTCGGCAACAATATATTATATTCATACATACATAACGTCACGTCTTCATTCCCAGAGTGGTGTAGGCAGAGCTACAGAAATACCAACAACTCTAAAAAGACTTGTTGATAATTCTGTAACCACATTTATGCACAAGTAGGCCAAGATATATTGTTTACCAGTGTACTACGAGCCTTTATTCCCTTATATTATAATCGATTATATCAAATTCAGTTCAGTAGTGAAAGAGTTATAAGGGTCGTTCTACTTTGTTTACCGACAATACATCGTCATTTTTCTATATTTTGCGTTTTTCAACTATTGATAATTATGGTTTTAATTTTTGATTTTAAAATACGTTGTGTGAATTTTTATTTGGACTAATTAATGATTATTTCGGTGGCGATAATGTGTCTTTATGGTGGTTTTTTAGAATATACTGTGACAGAGTGGCCGTTTTCAGAGGAGACTAAATTTTGTATTACCACTCTGTCACGCGATTCTATGAAAAACAAACTTATAAAAAAAAAACACTGGATAGAGAAAGTGAAAGATTATTTAGTACTAATAGATGAATAAATGTTTGGACGTATATTCAAACACTAAAACATTAATAATCAATACTCTAACTGATAACGTATGGTAAAATGAGAACCGGCAATTGTCGTTAAAAAAGAAGAATGACCCATAAACCTTGCTTTCAAAAACATTACTTTTGCTACTTATAATATGGTTAGAGTACCAAATGATACAATTACCTGGCAACCCAATTATGCTACGATTTTTTTTTGTTTGTCGGCAGGGCCACCGGGACAGTTTCCACGCTAGAATACGCAAGTACCGCTGCCCGCAGTGCCCTAAGACGTTCCTCCGACAGTCCTCCATATACAAGCACCGACTCGTAAGTACTCTTATACAAACATTGCCAATGACATGTAAAACGTGAGAAAATAGTATTAAATAGTAACGCAGGAGAATAATTACTAATTTTACATAACCGAGTGGACACTAATGTCCACTGTGTTACTTGCTTTATAAATCATTCGGTAGCATTTTTTTGTAACGATCTCGATGGTATTGATAACATGCTATTAATTATCTAATTTATGTAATGATAATCATTATTTTCAACTGAAAACCACCACATTATTCGACAGCGATTTGCCAATAATCAATTTTTTTTACTTCTCTAAACCTAAAAGGAAGGCTAAAGTACAAATAAAGTAGCCATTTAATTGCACCGGTTTATTCTCTGTTAAACGTAAGGTTGACTGGTTGAGAATACCTTTTTGCATTAAGCCGCTATTTGTACTTCTTACGTTTATTTGTATTGTGCAAAGAAGATTACACAAATAAATAAAGTGTGGTAATTGTCTAAATATAGAAATAATGATATAAACTTACAAAAAAATGTATAGCGTCCACTGCGTTACATTATTTTAAATGTTTATATCTATAGTGCCCGGCCGATGTGAAGTAAATCCTGACACCTGTCATTCCAGTACAAATTATAACCTCAAACCTAAGAATAGGCTATATATTGTACTCCGATGACGGGGGTCAGGATTGACTTCTCATCGGCCGGGTACTATAGTTGAAATTTGTATTGAACTAGATGTAAATACATGTTATTTAATATATTTAAGCGAAAAAAAACAATACATTATTACGTTTAGATACACACCGGTGAGAAGCCCTACGAGTGCAGCATCTGCCACAAGGCGTTTACGCAGTCCGGCTCGCTCACGACGCACGTCAAGTACGTGCACATGAAGCTCAAGCCGCCGCCGCGCCGCCGGAACAAGGACAAGGCTTACTAGCGGAAATATAGCGGTTATTAGCGGTTTATGACTTTTATTTCATCATTACTTCCCAAGACTAATTGATTACAGAGCTGTAAAATTTAACAGATAATTTCAATTTTCTAACAAATAAAGTATATGAAAGTTAAACGAACCCCGACCTTCCCCTTAAAATCAAGCAAGCTCCTAACAAGTATTCCTTTAAAAAGAAAGTTCGCGAATTTCTTAGCAGGTAGAATTGTCATCATCTTGATAATATGATTGCTTTATCTGTATTATTTTTTGCTTATCCTCATATATATTATATATGTATGTATTATTATTTATCCATCGCAATGATATAAATACATATTATAGCTTATTGATATGTAAGTGTATGTGTATTAGTTACACCTTATGTTGCATCGCCACTACAATCTCTGCTTTGCCCAAAGGTCAACTGGTAGAGAATGCCTTACGGCATTAAGTTCGCCTTTAGTATACTAAGTGTATTCTTTTGTGCAATAAAGATTAAATAAATAAACGTACGCAAGCGACACAGAAATAGAATATTGATTAGATCGCGTCTGTTAAATAAATACGAAACCCTAAACCTTACTATACCTAACCTTACTTAGTTCCAATAAAATTACACCAAATTTTTCCACGATTTCATTTTGGACGCAAAAATCATTCCCATTATATTCCAAAAAAAATGTATGGCGATGTCCGTTTAGTTATCTAAATATGTATTGGACATTGGTAACAAAACGGACATCTGTGGCCTGTTCCACGAAGCTACAAGTTACAAATTACTAGCGCAACTGTCTTTCTAGCAAAAGGAGTCGGAAAGAGACTTCCGCTTGTAATATGTAACTTGTAGCTTCGTGAAACGGGCCTCTGAACACTTTTAGGGACATATTGGGAAACTTTTCTTGTTCACTATATTCCACGAGTAAAAAAAACTGGATACCGTATTTTTAAAAGAATGTGTAATTATACACTTTCTACAAAAAAATATCGGATTTACTTGAGTACACTTAATTACCCTTTTTATTGTTGATTTTAACCCACACCGGAGAAAAGAACTACGAGTGCATTATCCACCCCAAGGCGCTCCCGACGCACGTCAAATACGAGCACATTGAACTGAAGCCGCCGCCGGAACAAGAACAATGTTTAGTAGCGGAAATATAGCGGTTATTACCTATATATGATTTTTATTTACCCTCTTAGTTCCCTAGACCACTCTCAGAGCTAGATACATCCTATTTAAAAAAAATGGTTCTTATGGCACAAAAGCGATAAATGAGTTCTATACGAATAAAGTTCCAAACAAAACTAAAAACTAACAGACCAAGCTCTTGTCAATGGAAAGCCTTCCATTTTACTCTATTATTTGCTAGGATCTTGATACGACACGACCTTAACTTTAATTTACGATTTTCTTTCCCGTTCACTTCGTTTAACGTAGTGTCAGTAGTGTTTACATTCTCTTTGGTCTGACTCGCTGTCAGGCACAACCTTTAATTTAATAGCAATATTCACTGCTAAAACCTACCATAATGGTAGTTACAATCTTTTCAATATGGCAACATATTAAATGTCAAAGTGACGTCAGGTCAATGACCCGGTGTTGTCAATAAAAAAAAACCTATTTGGATATTGTTAGTGTTATTGATTAATTACTAAAATATTACCTGAGACTGGCTGACCTGTTGGCCTGAATGCACCGAAAATAAATTAATAGTAGCCATCTTGAACTAGTGCGATAACTTCCTCATACGGTTACTTTAGTAAAAGTTATAGTTAATTTATATACTGAAACATACTGCGATCTATTTTCTTTTGCGTTTTTCTCTTATCTCTGAATATGGACAAGATGTTTCGTGTGTCCTATGGAGAAACTTTCATCATTATGCCAACAGCAGGTAAACACTAGTTAAATCTAGACATATAAATAATCTTTCGTGAAGGGCGCACAACGCACGGGCCACAGCCGAAACCGCTGAATATGACTTGAAATTTGAAGGGAAAAATTCCTCGGGTACCATAGGGGTCCACTAAGAAAGACTACTTTAGAAAATCGTCCTCCAACGGGAAGAAAAAGGGGGAAACTTATTCTGCGCGTACAAAGTCGTTTTCGTCGTTCTTAGTAACATTTAAAGTAATTTTCATAGGGTTGGTTGTTAGTTAAATTGGAAAAAACCCATGTTATTCTTGTCCCACAGCCTAAGTAGCAGAGAAAAGATTTTCGGAAGTCGAAAATGTACTGTAATGTGTTCTAAGCGCATCTGAGCAGCTTAGTTCTTGTTTTTAGTTTTTCCATATCGTCCCTTAGCTTACAACACCGCCTAAGTCATTTTTACCAACTTTACAGGAGACGTAAAAAACTGTCTATTTAAAAAAATCTGGGGATTATTCCTGTCATAACTTAATACATACTCTAGTTAGCGGTTAAGAAATAATTATTTATACTTATTTTGACAATTTACTTTATTTTAACAAATTCTAAATTCTAAAAATTTAATTTCAAATGTAAAAACCGCCATTTTCGACTTGAGCGGTGTTGTAAGCTAAGGGACGATATTGCCAAATTGAAATATCAATCAAATTAAGAATTGGCTACCTCTGAGTATCTAGCTGAAAATTTTCTTTGTACGCAGCATCTATACTTTTCTCGAATTTCAACTGTATTGTTTCATCGGATTTCATTTCATCTAAAACTATTTTCTGCTGAAGCCATGATGTTTTCAGGATTTCTTTAACATTAATTACGTAGGTTAGGTTAGACTTGTGACTACCAAAAAAAAATGTAAATATGCATTGAGAAATGCCTTGATTTGTTTGTTGAACAATGTTTTGATAAAGAGAGTATGACTAAAGGTTTTCAGAACAAATGAACAACTCTTCGGACAAAGTCTGAGTGTGAAAGCTAATTGCGAATGGTAGTTGCTACATCCCGGGCCTCTATTCTACTGTGTTATAACATTATAGTGTTTGACGTGTTTTCGTATCGCCTGTAACTCGTTCACCATTATTATCAATGACATAAGAGTTAACAAAACATTGACAATACGGAAACATGTCAAAGACGATAATGATATTACCGTGTAGAATCCCAGCCCTGATCTCAACTACTTCTTATCCACTACCCTGCTGCCAAGCATAAGTATTTGTAATATGGTATTCAATCTTAAGGCTGAATTGTAAACTGATCTTAAGTGAGATGCTAGTCTAAATGTCAGAGTTAGGATCAAGTCCGAAAACTGTTGTCTCTCACGAGGCAAGCATATTTACTTATTAATATGGCCCTAGTGGAGTTTATCTAACTTAACTGATGCTCTTACAGTGCAGACCATTATTAAAATAGTTTTTAAATGTAAACAAGCAGACGCTCTATTCAAATCAAATCAAATCCACTTCTTTTTTTGCTTAAACATAGGTTATAAATTGATGTTGAATAAAATGTTGAGCGCTATGTTTTGCCATAAGGCATACAAATATTTTTTTTGGTAAAACCATATTGCTTGTGATAGGTTTTAGTATTGTATTTAACTCGGCGGCCATTACTGTCAAGTGCATAAGAGTTATCAAAACGTTGTCAATACGGAAGCACGTCATAGGTGGTTTTAAACACCGTAGAATAGACACCCAGGGTTAAGATTCAACATGGTAAAAACGATATTCAATTCAATTCAATTGTTTTGCTTTATGGCAATCGATCGCTTTTGGGGTGCAACCATTACTGCCAATGACTAGTTTATGACAACAGCACTGCGTTCAAGTTGATTGACCAGTTTTTAGATAAGGGCCGAAACATGGATTTAGGGGTGTTTGTTGTGAAACCTGTGGAAGACATACACATCACATATAGACAACACAAACATTAAAAAGTGGGGGGTGAAAGATAAGCTTAAGCCACCAGTGATTGATTACAGTTTTATATTTTGGGAGTGAATATATCCTGTTAGTTAAAAACGATATTACCTTTGACATGTTTCCGTATTGTCAATGTTTTGATAAATCTTATGTATTTGTCAGTAATGGCGGCAGAGTTAAAAACAATAAAACATGACAAACGCAATTGGGCAATTCGATGGCAGAGAGTAACGTAAGTTACCAATTTCTAGCAATCTGCTTACTTTTAGTTATATTGCAAAATGAAAGAATTAATTTATCTCTAATCTGCGTTTTAATTGTTATCTAGAAAAATATTAGCATAAAAACTTTTTCAAAACACGCATTGTAACGGTAACTTTCTTAATATCGTTTGAACAGTGTAGAATCTCGACCTGTTCCGTTTTGTTTATGTATAATTAAAAGAAAAAGTAACAATTACAACAAATTTCGTATATAAACTTAAGATTAACATGTACAATGGCGAACTTATCCCTTTAAGGGATCTCTTCCAGTAACCCGACCATGAACAAGGAAACTAGTAGTGGTAGGACCCTGTGCAGGGTCCGTCCGGATCGCTACCACCATCTTATCCATTAACCATCCGCCAAGCAACAGTGTTCGCATTGTTGTGTTCCGGTGTGGGGATAAGACAACCGGTGAAATTATTAGCATAGAGGCATTCCATCTTAGTCCTCAGGGTTGGCAGCGCATTTTAGGTCTTAGGATTATAATCTTGAGAATTCAAATGTCTATGGGTCTCAGATTTCACTTACCATCAGGTGGCCTGAGTGCTCGTGTGCCTTCTCCTTAACATAAAAAAAAAAAAAAAAAAAAAAAACTACGAGGATAGGCAAGACAACAAAGATGTGCACAAGTAACTAATATATACAACATTACAGCTACATAAATATATACATACATAACACATATATATGTAAATATACTTAATTTAAATAAATACATGGATATCCAATTATGACTGACTTAAAATGTGAAACATTACTGTCTAGTTTGACTAGAATAAATTAACCAGCAAACACTACTCATCCAACCACAACTTTTTCAACTTCCCTTTAAGCCCTAACTTCCCTTTGGTTAATACCTAAAGAATATGTTAAATGCTCGTTTTGTATTCTCGCAGCCGTGCCCGCGGTGGATCCAGACCTGCAGGCGTGCCGCGCCTGCCTCGCCACGGACACCAAGCTGTACAAGCTGCGGGGCGAGCTGGCGGAGGCCTACGCGTGCCTCGTCGGGGAGCCGGTGAGTCATCCATCACCACTATTACACCATCGGCAGCATTCGACCGCGCGTTTAGCGTTGAGCGCTAGTGTTTATTTCCGAATTGTCTTTTTATAAACCTCGTGACCTAGGACGCGGATTTAGCGGGGCATCAACTCGTGAATCCGTTAATCAACAAAGTTAAAATTCCGAGTAACTGATTAACTTTTAAGTCAACATTAAAAAATGTTAACGGACTCGTTAACTTAAGCCCTTTAATCGTTAATTCAGTACCTACTATTTACTAAAAAGATACTGCTCGCGTAAAACACGTTCAGCCTCGCTTTCAGACGAGAGCTTCAACATATTAATGATCATCAAGGGAAATATCCACATTGTGCCAGATGACAAAATTACACACAACAATTATACACGCCGTTTTTTTGTTCCAAGCCTGCTAGCTTTTTTTTTTATATGGTATGGAGAAGGCACACGAGCACTCAGGCCACCTGATGGTAAGTGGAATCTGAGACCCATAGACATTTGAATTCTCAAGACCATAATCCTAACACCTCAAATGCGTTGCCAACCCGGAGGACTAAGATGGAATGCCTCTATGCATAGAGTAACTTTGTATATATCTGAGATAGAGATATCACTCGATTATTTGGCATACAGCGCCATCTGGAAATAAGTTACGATCAAACTTTCTAGGGACCCTGCTACTCGTCCGTTTAATTCAAAATAAAACGTTTTTCTATTAAAATGGGTATATATATTATAACAATATATATACCAATGTCATCATAGCGCAATGACCCAAAGTGGGTCTTGGCATCCCACACCTAAACCGCCAAGGTTTTCCGTTCTGAAATAAAACTACAAATTGCAAATTTTAAACATTTACTTATTATAAATCTTAAATGCGTAACGCAGTTAATTAATAGTTTAAACCTAACAAACATATATATATATATATATATATATATATAATAACGGAGTTCCACTTAATTAAAGCAATAAGAAAATAATTTGCTTAACAAAGAAGTTTCGAAAAACGGCAAGCTACCGGTGGTTAAGGCTGCAGACCGAGGAACCTCCTCACAATACGTGCCGTGTCGAGAAGTATCATTTTCTGTATGGCCCTTGATCCAGCCATCTAGCGAGAGTCTCATAAGATGTTGGTCGACACTCTTCGCTATGACTGCTATGAGAATGTTCAATCCTTATCAAGTTAAGGCGAAACAGAAGGGATATCTCACCAACTGGTTGACGAAGGATTGTAGCTACGCCTCATTCATACACCTAAAAATGGCCTCAAAGTTGCATCAAGTTTATAAAACTCCAAGATCCTTTCGAGCCACGAGTGAGGCACCGAGTCATAGGCCTTCTTATAGTCAATCCAAGCAGCCGAAAAGGCCCCCTTCCTTCGCCTGACTTTCTGGCAAATGGTCATGTCTATGAGGAGCTTCTTAGTACCGCGGGACCCAACCTTACATCCATAATTACTATTAGGCTTTTTTCATTAAAAACAAAATTAATAAAGTAATAGTAATGTTAGTTACGAGTACATGTAAACATTCACTTATAATCCATATAGGTACAATGGTACATGTCATCGTCATGAATCGTCAGTGTCCAAAAGCAAGCCGTAATTAATACACATTAATCTCGTCGTCACCATAAAACCAATAAAACAGGAATCAAATATTTAAGTGGGAAAATTCAAATGTGACAGGAAAAGTTTTGATGATTTTGTCATTTCATGTTTTTAAAATAACGTTTCGTTTCATTGGGGCCTATGGAATGCTGGAGTATAAAACTTATTGTTGATCATTACATAAATGCTTCTTTTCATCTGATGACATATGTAACTTTTACTACTTCTTGTTTTTAACGCTAAACTGTTATTATAATAATGTGCTGCTAGTGACGATTTGTATTTTCTTATTGAAAATAGATTGCGTGCAATGAGACGCCTGCAGTTCTATGTTCCTATTGGTTTTGGGAACATTGTCTATGCCACTGGGCCAGAATGATTATAATCTGTGGTGAAATTTATTGACTTCATTGTAAATATTTTAGTTTTTATTTAATTTACTTTAGTTTTAGTGTTCAAGTTTCATGTTTTGTTAAAATAAAAAATTGTATATGATAAAGCTGAATGCCGGTGAATACCCTAGCAGCCAAAGCTCAATTTAAAAAAAAAGTCTTCAGTCAGAGACCTCTGGATGGATGTAACTATGACTTCTAGACCAATCACGACGCCGTTCGCAAGTTGTTTGAAGTGATAACACCGTGCCTCTATGCTAGTAATTTCACCGGTTGTCTTATCCCCACACCGGAACACAACAATGCGAACACTGTTGCTTGGTGGGTGGTTAATGGATAAGATGGTGGTAGCGATCCGGTCGGACCCTGCACAGGGTCTTACTAAAGCTAAGCTACCACTAACGCAACAATATAAAGATGCAATTTTGAATGCGTTGCTTGCGTTACATTTTCCGAAATGTAACGCCTTAACGTTTAACGAAGTTAACTTTTTTAGTAACGGATTAACGATTAACGGAGTTAACTATTTGATTAACGGTGCCCAGCTGTGGACGTGGACTGTGGCACGCCGGAACTCCCCCTCCCGCTCTTGCTTTAGTGAAAAGTGTAATCAGTTTGTATGCGTTCTAGTATAATATTGTTTAGGGGGGTAGGTTGAATTCCGATATTAGGCCTATCGATATCGTAAATCTGATATTCATTACGTTTTAATTCCGGTATTGTAATATCGAAACATACGTACTATTTCGAAGTTATCTGTGGAGTTGCCTTTAGTTACAAGCTCCAACACATAGATGACAGCACCTTCTATGCATTAATAACATGTTAATAGTTCTATAAATTAGCAACTTTTCATTATCATTGTTTGCCTGTTGATAATACAAAAAAGCGGCCAAGTGCGAGTCGGACTCGCCCATGAAGGGTTCCGTAGCAGCAAGTAACATAATATAAAAGTTCGTTGTAGCTTTGATCAATGTTTTTATGACGTATTAAAAAAAAACTACTTACTAGATCTCGTTCAAACCAATTTTCGGTGAAAGTTTGCATGGTAATGTACATCATATATTTTTTTTAGTTCTATCATTCTCTTATTTTAGAAGTTACAGGGGGGGGTCACACATTTCAACACTTTGGAAGTGTCTCTCGCGCAAACTGTTCAGTTTAGAAAAAAATGATGTTAGTAACCTCAATATCATTTTTGAAGACCTATCCATAGATACCCCACACGTATGGGTTTGATGAAAAAAAAATTTTGAGTTTCATTTCTAAGTATGGGGAACCCCCAAAATTTATGTTTTTTTTTCTATTTTTGTGTGAAAATCTTAATGCGGTTCATAGAATACATCTACTTACCAAGTTTCAACAGTGTAGTTATTATAGTTTCGGAAAAAAGTGACTGTGACATACGGACGGACAGACAGACAGACATGACGAATCTATAAGGGTTCCGTTTCTTGCCATTTGGCTACGGAACCCTAAAAATGTAGTGGTAAGTGGTTTGTTCAGTTATGCTGATAGTTTAGAGGCTATATTCTTATTTAAATAAATACGAACAAAAACAATACTTTTTTCTTTTAGCTTCAAGAGTGTGTTTTTCCAAAAGATCCCCAATTCCGATATTGACACAATACTGAATTTTAATTCCGGTATTGGAAATAGTCGTATCCCGATATTGAGGTTCAATACCAAATTTTAATTCCGATACTGGATATCGTCCGAAGCTGCATGCACTATGTTCCGAGCTCTCGCTTGCGCGCTCGGCTCAGGCGGAACGTGACAAGGAATCATGCTTTTTCGTGCGGGCAGCCGGCGTTCATCTATTAAGACATTATCACGTCAAAAACAATGTCCCCAGGTGTGACAAACAGACAAGCTGCCGCAGCACATCTGCAACTTCTGCGGCGTGCTGCTCAGGAAGTTCCAGGCGTTCAGGCAGCGCTGCCAGGCCGCACGGCGCATCATGCAGTCGGCGCTCGCGCAGCCGATGTACCACCCGGTGCGTGCTCAAATCTATACATACAGGGTGGAAAAACCGGCCACTATATTGTAACCTTTTTAGGGTTCCGCACTTCGTAAGGAAAAACCGGAACACTTATAGGGTCACTTTGTTGTCCGTCCGTCCGTCCGTCCGTCTTGCTGTCAAGACCTTTTTTCTCAGGAACGCGTGAAGGTATCAAGCTGAAATTTATATCAAATACTCAGGTCTACTGTCCCTTGGAGCTGTGAAAAAATCAAACTTCTTAGCCAACGCAGTCAAAAGGTACAGCTGTTTATGCCGCAAATTTTCGAGAGTCGCAAGGGAATCAAAACCTAAAGGGTACTTCCAGTCGATCTAGAATCTTGAAATGTGGTACGAAGCAACGTCTTATAACACAGATAAAGGAAAAATTGTGAAAACCGTCAATTTTTAGTTACTTACATCACAAAACAAAAACATTTTACGATTGCAAACTTTTATGCAGTTGGTAAGCTAATCGCGACCTATGTCGATGTATGGAGACAACAGACAGACGGACAGTGGAGTCTTAGTAATAGGGTCCCGTGGACCTATTTTTACCCTTCGGGAGCGGAACCCTGAAATCGAACGCCACATGGACGAAAACTATCTTAAATATTTGAAAAAGCGAATTCTACGCAAAGGAGACTTACTTTTATTATTGAAAACATTAAATACTAGGTTTAAGGATTTTTTTAAAATTGATCTTTCCTAAACGGCCTTTTGGCGACTAAGGTCTAGTAAAAATGAATAGGTATACAAATGACTAGAAAGAAAATTGGAGAGAAGGATTTAATGACTAAGTATAAAAATGCCGACATTCAAATACGTACGTTATTTGAAATTAGGCAGTATCGACGGAGCTCCGCTACCGCGGAGCTCCTATTTCTGAGTGGTTTGGCTCTCCGGGCCTGCTGCAAAACTGACATAACCTAAACCTACCTACGTTTTTAAATGTCGGAATTTTTATGCTTAGTCAATAAATACTTCTCTCCATTTTTTTTTCTTATCATTTTTATACCTAGTCATTTTTTTTATAAACCTTAGTCGCCAAAAGGCTAAACGGCAATTGATCTGGTCAAATATGACATAACAGTAATGTCGTGTTTTATTGTACCGATTGAAAAGGTCATTGATAGTGATCATTTATAATCTACAACACCATACACATGCACCGATGTGTAATAGAGCCCTCATGTGGCCAATTTACTGGATAAATGATTTGAATTTGAATTTAAACTAAATAAACACCGTAAAAAACAAGACTTTATTGTTTGGCTTTTGACGTAGAGACCTCGTCGTGTTGTTCTCCTAGACTCATTATATTAGTGTTAGCCGTACATTAGTAATGATTTTATTTGTTCTAGCTTTAATAAGTACTTGTAATGTAACTTACTTTTAAGTGTTGCTGTACTTTTTGATTGAAAAAATGACCTTCTGCGGGAGTTTCTTGGCGCTTCTTCTCCGCAATGATGGTCTTATCTGAAGCGCTAGTAAATTCCCTTCATATTACCGACGTGTAAAAGAGCCCTATGGTGGCCTATTTACTGAATAAACATTTTGATTTTGATTTTGTGAATTTGACCAATTTTCAAAAAAATCCTTAAATGCAGTATTTATCGTTTGCAAAAATAAAAGCAAGTCTCCTTTGCGTACAATTCACTATTTCCAATATTTAAGGTAGTTGCCGTCCATAAAATTTTCAATTCTATTCTAAGCCTCTGTCTCTATATATCTCTATTTAACCTAACACCTCTTTTAGATCACAACGGACTTCGTCCGCTCAGTCGACCGCATCTCCCACAAGCTGCTCCTCGAGTTCACGCTCGGCCTCGACGCCAACATCATCAGCATGACGCACGATGACAAGGAGGACGACATCGATTTAGATAAGAGTGTGGACCAAAACGAGAAAATTATCGATTTTGACGACGCAGATGGCCTTAATGACGTTTTGAATGACTTCGAAGAAATAAGAAACTCGTTTAGTGAACATGATCTAAGTTTTAATGAATTCTGTGATATGAACAGCGTTAATGACGTTGACGGCTTCCTGAGTGGAAAAGAAATTACTAATGACTTCGATGAGTTAATAAGGAAGGGATTGAGTTCTAAAAGTATTGATAGTGAAATAGAAGATATGTTAAACGCTGAATTGAAAAGGGATGAGGGTATGTCCGTTAAAGCTATCGATGATAGTAGCAATTTGACTGCAGCCAAACATATTCTCGATGTAGACACAGCCAACACCTTCAGCAGCGCAGAAGAACTGTTAAACGAACATATTAATGACAGTTTAACTGATGTTATTAATTTAAATGACGTATCTATAAATACAAATTATTTAAGTGAGAATGATAACTCGAATTTAGCCGATACGTTCGATAATTTTATTTTAGGAAATGATTATGGAAAGTTTATGAGTGAATCTGAGGAATCAGTGCTGGGGAAGGAAGCGACGCCCAATAACAACCACGAGGATATATTAAAGAATATAATTCCAACAATTTGTAAATCGGGCAAAGGTTGTGTTGGTTATTCTGAATTGAATAATGTCCCTGTAAAAGGAAAAAAAGAAATGCATAGTGCTAAAGATTCTTTTATAAAAGAAATGGCTTCGATAGGCGCAGAACTCAATAATATTGGCAAGCAAGCTCTGTTAGATGAAATTATACTCAAAGCGTGCCATGAAGAGAAAAAAATGAATGTAAAATCGTTGATGAAACAAATTCCTCCAATGGGGACGAAAAGCGATAATATTTGTGAAATGCCTTCTTTAGCAGAAATTACTTCAATGGGCAAGGACATCATGAATATGGGTGAACTAGCTTCTTTGACAAAATTTCCTTCAATGGGCAAAGAAATAATTAATATTGGTGGACAGCCATCTTTAACAGAAATTCCTTCGATAGGCAAGAAAGTCATGAATATTAATGATTTTCCTTTAACAGAAATTCCTCCAATGGGCAAGAAAATCATGAATATTAATAATTTTTCTTTAACAAAAATTCCTCCAATGGGCAAGAAAGTCGTGAATATTGGTGAACAGCCTTCTTTAGCAGGAATTCCTCCAATGGGCAAGAAAATCATTAATATTGGTGAACAGCATTTAACAGAAATTCCTTTGATGGGCAAGGAACTCAATAACTTTGGTAACCGACCACCTTTAACAGAAATTCTTCCAATGGGCAAGACAATCATTAATATTGGTGAACAGCATTTAACAGAAATTCCTTCGATGGGCAAGGAACTCATTAACATTGGTAACCGACCACCTTTAACAGAAATTCCTTCGATGGGCAAGGAACTCATTAACATTGGTAACCGACCACGTTTAACAGAAATTCCTTCGATGGGCAAGGAACTCATTAACATTGGTAACCGACCACGTTTAACAGAAATTCCTTCGATGGGCAAGGAACTCATTAACATTGGTAACCGACCACCTTTAACAGAAATTCCTCCAATGGGCAAGAAAATCAATAATATTGGTGAACGGCATTTAACAGAAATTCCTTCGATGGGCAAGGAACTCATTAACATTGGTAACCGACCACGTTTAACAGAAATTCCTTCGATGGGCAAGGAACTCATTAACATTGGTAACCGACCACCTTTAACAGAAATTCCTTCGATGGGCAAGGAACTCATTAACATTGGTAACCGACCACCTTTAACAGAAATTCCTTCGATGGGCAAGGAACTCATTAACATTGGTAACCGACCACCTTTAACAGAAATTCCTCCAATGGGCAAGAAAATCAATAATATTGGTGAACAGCATTTAACAGAAATTCCTTTGATTGGCAAAGAACTCATTAACATTGGTAACCGACCTTCTTTAACAGAAATTCCTTCGATGGGCAAGGAACTCGAGGATATTAGGGAGGAGGCTCTGTTAAATGAAATTATACCTGAAGCGTCTAAAAAAGATAAATGTATTGATGTAGATTCATTGATAAAAACAATTCCAACAACAACCGATACCGACAAGATTGATGTTGATTCTTTGTTGAAAGATAATGCGAAAACGGTTAAGACGAAAAAGAAAACCCCAAAAACAATTCGAAAAGTAACCAAACCCCTGAAGAAACCATCAAGAAAACCAACGATAAAACTGAAACCCAATGATATTTTAACTGATGAACTGACCATACAAGAAAATAATAATATAGACTGGCAAAAAGGTGATATTAAATATAAAAACAAAGATATTTTCGCTGATGATGAACTAGATCTTTACAGGGCAAAAATTAACAAGAAGTACAAAGCACCTATTATAAAAGATAATAAAGTTAGCTTAGAACCTAAAACGCAAGTTGCTAGAAAACCACGAAGAAAAATAAAACTAGAACCTGGTGAAATTGTGCCTAATGAAAAACTTGATATAGATTATGCACAACCAGAGACTTACAACGTTATATGGCAAAAAGGTATGATCAAATACAAAAAGGACGACGATGAAAAATCAAACAGTGATACAAATACACAACCTTATGATAAAAACAACAAATCGACGCATGAATTCATCCAGTTTGGTGATGATTTCAACTTTAAAGTGTTTGTGATGACTAGAGAGGAACAGATGGAGGAGTTGCAGGCGAAAAGGGAGTCGGCGCTGTTTATAGCAGCTCCGTACAAGTGCGAGAAGTGCGTGAAGGGGTTCAGGTCGGAAATCACGCTGAGGAATCATCTGAACTGTCACCAGATTGTAAGTATTCTTGATAATTCTCTTGGTTCTATAAAGTGACTTCTTCTCCGCGCGTAGGTTCTCTGCCTTTTCGCCGACAAATCTTTGACAAATGCATCTTTTCGTAACCTATTCATTAGCCAACCCGTTTTTTTTTCTGTAACTACAAATATGCCTAACCTATAGGGTTCTACACGATGGTCTTGGAATAAATCCAGAATTATTTACAGTTTCGGAATTAGACGCGGGTTGTCAAATGATATTTATTTATTTATTTAGGAGATGACACAGAAACATACATAGATATTGCAACATTATTCAATTGGTACTATAGATACAGATGCTTCCCTGAATGTCTCATTATCAACATAATAAATACTAAAGTAAAAAAACAGCATGCAAAGCATTAAGTGCTTAATAATTATATTAGAAATGACAACAGGTCTATGTCATTAAGAAATATATTGTGATGCGACACAGCCTATATAGTGAAGACTGAAAAGGTGTTCCTCGTTGATTTAAGAGGCCGTACACGAAATTTTGCCGATTTCTCTGATTTTCGTGACTTTACAGACGTGATTTTATTACTTTACTTCTACAAAATATTTAATGCGCAACACGAAAGATAATTTCGATTTTCGACGAATGTATAAAATACTTTTTGTTTTTATTATTTAATTTTGATTAATCGACCTGAAACTCATCGAACTTTGCTGTAAGAGGTTTAGAATATCGCATATTCATAAATCGTTTTGACGTCTTAAAGGTATGAAAAAATAGCAATTGATTGCTGTAAAAGTTGTCTAAAAAATGTATGAATTACTTTTTACCACCTTCATATTTTTTTTTTTGTAAAAAAATGATTTACTTGGTAAAGTTTTACAGAAAATGGGCAAAACATTGTTTTTGATTCCGACTAGTTAAAACTATCGTTCATAAAATTAAAACAACAGTAATAAAGTTCAATTCAAAATCAATCCATTTCTTTAAAAACACACCCAAAAGTTAAACATTAAATAGCAATATATAATGTTTTAAAATAACCTAAATCCCAAATTTAAATTCTCGACAAAGATAAAGAAGTAGCTCATTCATTCGTAACTCATTTATTCGATCATAACTGAAATGATTTATCATGATGTGCATTAAAACTTATAGAAAAGCAGTATTTAAACTGTAAAATCGCGAAAATAAGCAATACTGGCAAAATTTCGTATACGGCCTCTTAAGAGGAGCACGGAGATGGATTCTTGACAGAAGTTCTGGGCAATTGAGTTTGCCCACGCAGATATTACGCATCATGATACTACCGGCAATGCATTTTTTTTATGTTAAGGAGAAGGCACCCGAGCACTCAGGCCACCTGATGGTAAGTGGAATCTGAGACCCATAGACATTTGAATTCTCAAGACTATAATCCTAAGACCTCAAATGTGTTGCCAACCCTGAGGACTAAGATGGGATGCCTCTATGCTAGTCATTTCACCGGTTGTCTTATCCCCACACCGGAACACAACAATGCGAACACTGTTGCTTGACGGGTGGGTAATGGATAAGATGGTGGGAGCGATCCGGACGAACCCTGCACAGGGTCCTACCACCGCTAAAATCGTTTATCTCGGAGAGATAGGATATTATATGTGACCAAAAGCTGGTAGAACCTTTTCTGAACATTATAAAAAGGGTTCCACGCAACTGAGGCATACTCGAGATTGGACGTTACCAAGGATTGGTATAAATAAATTAAGCTCTTTTTCTGTTGGAAGGGTTTGGTAATACGCAGTATAAAACCCAACATTTGGTATGGCTTCCTAACAATATATCGATGCTTGAAAGGCAAAACGCTTCAAGCGACAAAATGTGTGATATTGAGTCGTATACATACGCAATTAGTCGACTTTTCTAATTCATTTACAATATTATCATTCATTCATTCGTAAAGTCACGCCTTCATTCCCAGAGTGGGGTAGGCAGAGCTACAGAAATACCAACAACTCTAAACTTGTTGATGATTCTGTAACCACATTTTGCACAATCAGGCTAGATGTTTACCAGTGTATTAGTGTCAGGTTGCAAGCCCATCGCCTAACAGTACTACAAGCCCTTATTCCCTTAGTCGCCTCCTACGACATCCACGGGAAGACATGGAGTGGCACTATTCTAACCCGGCAACCACACAAAAACAAAATAGTATCACTTTATTGTAAATTTTCAAATAATGTCGCTTCACGCGTTTTGCCTTTCAACCATCAATATATATGATATGTTTGTGAAATTAATCATTTGTGAAATGTTGGTTATTATATGATAGGATCCCCTGCACCTACTATAAACGGCCAATATTGATATCGTTAACAGTATCAGAGTACCACCTATAGCGTAACCGAAGCGTGAAAACTGTTCTATAATGAGCGTTGCCATAGTAATAACCGTTCTTTTATAGCCATAATGGCATTGTTATTACCATGGAGATTCCGGACATAACCCTTGGCGCTTCACTTGGCATCCTAATTGCGATAAAGTTTAAATTAAAATGTTCTAATAACATTTGAAAGACGTAGATTATAAATAAAGTTAATTTTAGGATTAATAATTCGTTTAAAATTTAATTTTTACTAAATCACCGTAAATGATCTTTAACATTGTCTTGTTATTGATAACCTTAACCTCCTGCGACCCAGTGTGCCTTAGGAAGTGTATAATCAAGACAAATTAGTTTAAACTGTATTCGTATGATAATAAAGTTCATTTTTATTTGTTTAAAATTTGAAAATGACATTAAAGTGCAAAGGTAACTGAACTTTATTTCCTTGTAGGTAGATTCAAAGTCCCACTTTTCCTGCTTTTACTAAGGTGCTGTAAGCTGTTCTAGTGGTGGTAGGACCCTGTGCAGGGTCCGTCCGGATCGCTACCACCATCTTATCCATAAACCACCCGCCACTGAACTGCTTGCTACAAGGTGTCGTCGGTGTTTCAGCCGTACGGCTCGTTCGAATGCGACATCTGCTTCACGAGGCACAAGAGCGACTGGCGCCGGCGCCGCCACGCCGACCAGCACCGCCTGCGCTACTGCTGCACGCGCTGCGAGTTCGTGGCGCGGAGCCGGTGCGTACAGACAGGCAGACGGACGGACAGACCGAGTTCACGCGACACAATAGTGACTTGCGCCGCTTACTGCCGCACGCGCTGCGTGGATAAAAACGGACAGACAAACGAACAAGTGGTCAGGCAAGACAGACAGACGGACAGACAGACAGATGGACAGATCGGACAGACTGGACAGACTGGACAGACCGGACAGACAGACCGAATAGACCAGACTCAGTAAAACGTATTGTCTGCTACACACGACACATCAGAGAGTTAGACGGACAGACAGACAGATGGGCAGCCGATGAGACAGACTAGATCTATAATAGAAATACGCTTTATTGAACACCACACAAAGAAAAATAAACATGGAAAAACAATCACAAGAAATACAGACTGGACAGACCTGACATTCAGTAAACCGTAACGTCTGCTACACACGAGTTCACACGACACAATAGTGACCTGCGCCGCTTCGCTACTGCCGCAGCACGCGCTGCGCAAATACAGACAGAGAGGCGAACAGACGAACAGACAGATAGACGGGCAGACGTGCAGGTGAACAAAGGGACAGACCCGATTGATGGACAGGCTGGACAGACCGGACAGACAGACCGGATAGACAGACCGGACAGTAGAACGTATCGTCTGCTACAAGCGACACGAGCGACTCGCGCCGCTCCGCTGTTAGTACAGGCACTGAGTAAATACAGACGTGCAGATATACATACGGACATACTGGACAAACCGGACAGGCAGACCAGATAGTCAGACCGGACAGACCAGACAGTAGAACGTATCGTCTGCTACTAGCGACACAAGAGTGACTCGCGCCGCTCCGCTGTTAGTACAGGCACTGAGTAAATACAGACAGAGAGACAGAGACACGGACAGACCAGACATACCGACATACTGGACAGACCGGACAGGCAGACCAGAAAGTAGCACGTATCTTTTGCTACACACGACACAAGAGCTACTCGAGCCGCTCTGCTACTCCTGCACGCGTTGCGTAAATACAGACAGTCAGACGGACAGACAAATGCGTAAACTCCCATTCCCATCTTCCAACCTATCCATCCAACCCAAGTTTGATATTGGGAAATTATAGTGCCATCTTCCAACCTGCCTCATATTGGATAGAGGGAATTTAATTTATTATTTATTTTTCTTCTCATCTTCCAACCTTATAAATGTAGTAATTTGTGTTAAATATGGGGTCTATATTGTCTGTCATAATTATATTATGTCATAATTGTCGTAAGTCAAACTTACTGCTCTAGGATTTTTATAATTCAAACCTTACAGTAACTTAATAATTAAGAAATTCTAAAAAGTGTACGGTTCCAGCGATATAAAAAATATCAATAATTTTGACCAATAAAAAAGCTAATTATAATTAAGCCAACAGTATTCTAGAAACAGACAAATTTACAAACCTACATATATATATTTACCTTCGCTTCGCCCGGTATACTACAGTGGTGGCCGGGATATTACGTGACAAAAAAAATATTGTTGATTCAGTAAGTAGGCCACACGGGCACTTTTACACGTCAAAATTCTACCAGCGCTTCCAAGAGGGGACCACTGCTGAGAAGAAACGCCGCAAGAAACTCAATGGTCAGCAGTCTGTGCACTATTTAGTACAGGTTGGACGATGGCAAGAACGGTAAATAATAAACAGTGATCGGATTACGTAGTGCCATTTCACGGGACTTCGATGCGTAAGCTTAGTATGGATATAGTTTTTAACGCCGGGATTTCATACAAGTTTTAAGTTTGTGTTTGGTTCAGAAATGTTATTAAAAAATATTAATTTTACAATTTTTTTTTATGTTAAGGAGAAGGCACCCGAGCACTCAGGCCACCTGATGGTAAGTGGAATCTGAGACCCATAGACATTTGAATTCTCAAGACTATAATCCTAAGACCTCAAATGCGTTGCCAACCCTGAGGACTAAGATGGAATGCCTCTATGCTAGTAATTTCACCGGTTGTCTTATCCCCACACCGGAACACAACAATGCGAACACTGTTGCTTGGCGGGTGGTTAATGGATAAGATGGTGGTAGCGATCCGGACGGACCCTGCATAGGGTCCTACCACCACTAAAATAGATAGATGCTGCTGCTGCGGATTGCTGGCTTAGATTATGGCGTTAATGCCAACAATAAAATCAAATCGTACGTCTTACCTTTTGGTATTCGCATGTTGTTTTTAAAGGGCATTCTTAAGAGGTATACGAAATTTGTTGGTTTTTTTTTTTTTTTTGTGTTTTTCAGTTAGAATACTGTTTTTCTATACGTTTTAATGCACGACATGAAATATCATTTCAGTTATGATCCAATAAATAAGTTACGAATGACTACTTTTTTTTGAGGTGTAACGCGAGATGTAGGTTGTTTTAAAACATTATTTATAATGATAAAATAAAATTAAAGACATGTCAAGAAAAGAATCTGCTAAAAATACGAGTCCCGGAATCCCAAGTCTTATCCATGTTATGTACAATGTTTAAGGTCATTCACCCGAGATGGCACTACCTATTCCGATCGTTGATAATAAATTATATTCCCACTACCCAACCTGAGGCATGTTGCAAGATGGCACAATGAGTTCCCAATATCTAACCTGGGTTGGATGGCTGGGTTGGAGGGAGGGAGTCACTCCTGGTTTGATTGTTTGCAGGGATATAGCCGAGTCGCACTTTTATTCGCACGTCGGCAAGACGTTCGAGTGCCCCTTCTGCGGAGATATGTTCAAGTAAGACCATCGTTTCATCTGATAAAAAAAGCGGCCAAGTGCGAGTCGGACCCATGAAGGGTACGGAACCCAGCAGCAAGACGATTTATAACGAGTTAAAAAAAAAAACTTTCGGTGGAAGTTTGCATGGTAATGTACATCATTATATTTTTTTTAGTTTTATCATTCTCTTATTTTACAAGTTACAAGGGGGGGGGGGGGGGGGTGGACACATTTTACCACTTTGGAAGTGTCTCTCGCGCAAACTGTTCAGTTTAGAAAAAAAATGTTATTAGAAACCTCAATATCATTTTTGAAGACCTATCCATAGATACCCCACACGTATGGGTTTGATGAAAAAAATTATATGAGTTTCAGTTCTAAGTATGGGGAACCACCAAAATTTATTGTCCGGTTTCGGGTCGATTAATCAAAATAAAATAATAAAAAAGTACTTAGCTCGTTCATTCGTTGAAAATCGAAAGATGCGCATTAAAATTTGTAGAAGTATTTCAACTGTAAAATCACGTAAATCAGCGAAATCGGCTAAATTTCGTATACGGCTCCTTAACATGTTTATTATCAAGGTGTGCATATGTTTTGGTTGTCTGGTTGCAGCAAGCGAGCGACGCAGCTGTCGCACGTGCGGCTGCACCACCCCAACATGTGCACGTCGTGCGAGCACTGCGGCGAGGCCTTCGTCAGCGCGCTCGGCCTGCAGCTGCACACCAAGCGGGTGCACGCCGGGGTGAGACACGCACACACACACGGAGAGAAAGAGAGAGAGACTCGCGGGCACACATATACACACAGAGACACACATGGACACAAACATACACACAGAGACACTCGTGGACACACTGAGAAACACACACACACACACACACAAAGAGAGAGAAAGAGAGAGAGACTTGCGGGCACATATATACACACAGAGAGACTCGTGGACACACTGAGAAACACACACACACACACACAAAGAGAGAGAAAGAGAGAGAGACTCGCGGGCACATATATACACACAGAGACACTCGTGGACACACACACACAAAGAGAGAGAAAGAGAGAGAGTTTCGCGGGCACATATATACATACAGAGACACTCGTGGACACACATACACACAGAGACACTCGCGGTCACACTGAGACACACGTCCTTCCATCCTTGTTTTATTTATTTATTGGTTTTCAGGGAAACAACAGCCGTATATATACGTATTTACGTGGTATTTGTTACATAACAGAAGGCCAATGGAAGTTATAAATCAATTACTTAATTAAAGAGTACATAAACATAATGAAACTGTAAGCTCATGACAACTGCTTAAACCAAACAAGAAACGTGGGTTACTATTGCAACGTAAAAAATTGCCGTTTGCCTAGCATTCATCAAGATCATGGCTGATTACAAAATAGATTAAAGCTGAATGACAGCAGAGCATCCTCAATATATCGTAATATTCCTTTATTTTGACTCTAATCCAAAGGTAATTTTGAGCATAACGCAGCCACCAACCTACAAAACTATGGCGTTGACGTTTGACGTTCAAAAGTAACCAACGGTGTTGCCAGCATCCTCCTACGTATCGCGGGACAATCTCACACAAACTGACCTAGTCCCAAACTAAGCTCTAGGCTTGTACTATGGGTACTAGACAACGATAAACATACTTATATAGAGAAATACATACTAAATACAGACTCAGGAACAAATATTCGCGCTCATCACACAAATATCTGCCCTTACCGTGATTTGAATCCAGGACCGCTGGCTTCGGAGGCAGGGTCACTCCCAACTAGGCCAACGTGACCTTAAACCCTTTTTGACTATTAATCTCCTGCAGCTCGAAGCGCCGAAGCTCGAGGAGACGGAGTTCTTCTGCTTCTCATGCCGCTTCCAGTTCAAGAACCAAGACGCCTTCAGCCGGCACCGGGCGCTGGTGGGGAACTCGTGCGGCCAGGACCTGGATATACGGTACAATAGGGAACTTGCATGTATTCATTCTAACGCTCTCTGGAAAGAGTAGGGCTTATTCCACCTAATTTTCATAATGCCTAATTTACCAATACTAGATTTCAAAAGGATTTAGTGTCAAAATACCTAAATCCCAGAATGCCTAACTTTTAAACTCATGACACCTTAATTTGAATACGGCTAAATTTTAAAATGTCTTACTCTCGTAATGGACAAACTTCACAACAGCTTTATCGCAGGATACCGTATGTTCAAAACAACTAGGTACCAAAATACCTAAATTTTAAATTATTATCTCCTTTAGTGCTGGGCAACATTGAAGTACCAATATTATAAAGATAATGCAAACTATTTAGGCATTTTGAAACTGTGTCATTTTGGCATTCTGGAGTTATCAGTTTAAGCTTTTTTGATTTCTTTTCGTATCTCTGATTCGGCATTTTAAGGACAAGTACATTAAAATATTTAGGCATTTCGGACATGAGACGTTTTAGGTCAAAGTCTCCAGTCAAAGTTCCATAGAATGACACTATATGTAAGTATTTGAAATTTATTCTGCGATAGTTGTTTGTGACGGTTAAGTTAGTGTGTTAATAAAGTTGACATTTGTTCATTTTAGGAATGAGACAAATTGATATTTGGGTATTATGAGCCCATGGCAATTTGAAATTTAGTTTAATTAGTAAATTAGGTATTATAAAAATTAGGCGGAACAAGCCCTACTCTCTGGAAAGTGCTATGAAAGAGAGGAATAAGATATGAAGCGTTAAAAGGTCATAGTTGAGACTTCTGCAAAAAACTCTAACCTCCTAAGAACCACCATACAACGAAATTTGCCAATGGAATATGTACATACATACATATTATCACGCCTTCATTCCAAGAGTGGGGTAGGCAGAGCTGCAGAAATACCAACAACTACAACAAGAGTTGTTGGCAATTCTGCAACCACATTTTGCACAAAAAGGCTAAGATGTTTACCAGTGAAATAGTGACAGGTTGCAAGCCCATCGTCTAACAGTACTAGAATCCCTCATTCCCTTAGTCGCCTCTTACGACATCCACGGGAAGACATGGAGTGGCACTATTCTAACCCGGCAACCACACGGGCGCCTATATGCTAATATGTACCTATTACAAATGCAATAGAGTCAATTTTCTAGTTTGATACATACATATATACATAACATCACGCCTTCATTCCCTCAGTGGGTTAGGCAGAGCTACAGAAATACCAACAACCCCAAAAAGACTTGTTCGTTATTCTGTAACCACATTTTGCACAATCAGGCCAAGAAGTTTACTAGTGTATTAGTGACAGGTTGCAAGCCCATCGCCTAACAGTACTACAAGCCCTTATTCCCTGAGTCGCCTCTTACGACTTCCACGGGACGACATGGAGTGGCGCTATTCTAACCCGGCAACCACACGGGCTAGTTCTAGTTTGATTGTCCCTCATAAAAACAAAGGAAAACCTATTTTATTTCCTTTGCAATAGGGTTTTTTTCTAATGGACGTATTATGTAAAATTTTTTGTACGAGAGGCCTTAGGAGGCGCTACAAAATCGACGACAGGAATGACGTCACAGCTGTTGTTCCATGTTTAAAATATAAGGAAGTTACAAAGAAATTTGCCTTTATTTCCTAAATTACCATGTTCAAGCGTTGAATTTAAATATTACGTTACATTAAAATATGTATAGAATCTATAGACAATCTTAATAAACGGGTCAAAACTTAGTGTATTGCGTTTTTTATATGTTTTTTTTAGCTTTTTCTCCTGAATCGTATCAATGAAACTTAATTCTGAGTATGCATGAAAATAAGAATATTCGCGGCAAAACAAAAGACAATCGAAATCTAGCTAGTGTTAGAAACACTTTTTTATCGATATCGAGCATTATAAATAAATAAATATCAGGGGACAATGTCGCACAAATTGACCTAGTCCTACGCTCTAGGCTTGTACTATGGGTACTAGACAACGATAAACATACTTATATAGAGAAATTATATATACTTATATACATAGAAAACATCCAAGACTCAGGAACAAATATTCGCGCTCATCACTCAATTATCTGCCCTTACCGGGATTTTAACCCGGGACCGCTGGCTTCGGAGGCAGGGTCACTCCCCTCCCAACTAGGTCACCGTGTCGTCAAAATATTATCACTACATAGTATAAAACAAAGTCGCTTTCTCTGTCCCTATGTCCCTTTGTATGCTTAAATCTTTAAAACTACGCAACGGATTTTGATGCGGTTTTTTTTAATAGATAGAGTGATTCAAGAGGAAGGTTTATATGTATTATACTTTAATCCAGAGCGAAGCGAGGGCGGTTCGCTAGTTATTATATAAAAAAACATGCCGATATATTTACATTATTTTATAATTATTCGCGACGGTTGCTTTATATGTTAACCTCGTAAAGCCTGATGTGCGTTAGGATGTACATCATCAAGGCAATTTAATTTAAACTACATTGCAATTAGGATTAAGTCCAATTTTCTTTGTTTAAAAAGGGTTAGGCTCGTAAAACACTCTCCCGAAATATGCACTTTCTCTAAAGATGCACTTCTTTAGAAGGGTCATTTTCTCGGAAAGTAGGTACACTTTCTCTAAAAGTGCGCATCCCGATATGTACACTTTGTGATTAGCTGCAGTTTCCCAGAATGTGCACTTTCGCAGAAGGTATATTTTCCCAGAAAGTACACTTTAGGGGTTTCTATGAAATAGTGCAAATGCAAACAGACGGACGAACGGACAGAAAGACCGAAACCATAAACGTTCCGTTAAAATATTTTCTACTTTGGATACTTCTTACTATATAAATGAGAAAATGGGACAGTGTACATTTCGGGAAAGCGTGCGTTTTGGTAAAGTGGACTGAATGAAAAAGTGCACATTTCGGGAAAGCGTGCGTTTTGAAAAAGTGTACATTTTGGGAGTGTAAATTTTGCGGAAAGTGCACCTTTGCAGGAAGTGCACATTTCGGGAAAGTGTGTTTTAAGAGCCTAACCCTTTAAAAAATTAAAATTGCATTATAAGCGAACGTATTTGAACTTTATTTCCTTGCTGTTAGATACAAATTCCCATCCACAAAAATCGTCCTGTTTGTAGAATGATGGGCCTTACTAGGTTAAATTAAGTAATAAAATAACCCGTCAGGTAACTAAGAGGCAAGACTTTGAAAATGATAAACACTCGAGACAGTTTTACGTGTGACGTGGATTTCGAACAAGAAATTGCATCTGTTCCAATAAAGTTTTATACAAACCTCACGTAAAATTGTACTAATTGTATTTTTATTTCGTGGCCCTTTTTTATCGATAAATGTAATTGATATTACACAACTATCGATATATCGATAAAAAATATTTCTAACACTAGATTGCGACAGTCCTTTATTTTGCTTCGGAAATTCATTTTACATTTAATAGGCAGGCTTTTCTAGAAATAGAAATAGAAATGTTCATTTGCTAGAATACGTTACAATGAGATCATAAAATAAATAACAGAACCAATATTCAGCCGACATTAAAATAGACATGCAAAATATTAGATTAGACACAATAATTGACAAGTTGGTCACAATAATCTTAAAATAACTCGCAAAAATAAATTAGCTATATAGCATGCATCAGCGTTGTTATGCTCTATTAAAGTTAATAAAATCTTTAACGCTATAAAAACAGTGTTCAGGTGCAGGACTTTACATTTTGTGATGGTCACAAGTCTAGTCCAACCTGATCAACGCAATTAAAGTTTAAGATACCCTGAAAACAACAGTGTTTCAGCAGAAAATAGTTTTGTTTGAAGTGAAATTCTGTCAAACGATACGTTCTATAAAATGAGTGTAGGTGAAACAATATACGCCATTTTTTTTGCCTACGGCCTTGCGTTTGTCCTATCGCATCGTTTGTCTCAATTATCATTTGTCCTAAACTAGTTTTCCGCTGAGTCATAATACTTTTTAAGTATTCCAAAAGGGTACGTATCATAATATATAAGGTTCAATATACATAATGAGTCATTATAAATACTGGTCATAATATATATTGTGGTTTTATTTCCGTAAACTTCTCAGGGTTGTTAAAAAACAAACCTTACCTAACCTTTTAAAAAAACCTGAAAAGTTTACGGTTTACCCAATAAGTATTTTGAACTTTATATAAATAAATAAATAAGATTAGGATTGAAGATTACCAACATTAAAAGAACAAAAAATTCTGAGGGAAATTATATTAGTACAAATGAAAATTCGGACAAACGATGCATTAGGACAAATAAACATTATGAATGATTGCCTCGATGTTTCGACTGAAGACGCGGGCATTATCATGTGGATTAATGTCCGCCTCTCTCTTCTCGTGGTCACGGTCATTGATTGCCATACGATCGAAGTGTACTCTACAGGCCGTGCGCGGAGTGCGGCGAGAGCTTCGACTCCGAGGAGTCGCTGATGCTGCACGGCCGCGACATCCACGCGGAGGCGCCAATCAAGTGCCAGAAGGTCAGTTGATAGTAATAATATAAAAAAAACCTCTAATAAGTATAATATTTGGATCCAAGCGTCGTCGCGTAGTAGTAAGGGCTGGGGTATTTTATTTATATTATTTCATTTAGTTACGGCCGAACCCTATATTCAAACCGCGTATAGATAAGGCTTACTTCGGGTTGAAATTTGACATTTGCCCATACAAAATGTGTCAAAATTTAATCCGAAGTAAGGCTATCTGTCCGCGGGTTGAATATAGGGTTCGGCCGTTAGCGGTCCCCGACGTGTCAGTTCAGTTAGTGTCAGTGTTCCGTTAACTACCTACTTATCAAACAATCAGCCCTTACTGCTACGCGACGACGCTTGGATCAAAATATTAACACCTACTTATAATTAGACTTATAGGGCCACTACT